>RWGZ01001236.1:359329-1006163 GCA_009725065.1 Utricularia reniformis | reverse complement strand
TACTCAACGGATCCCAAATTTTTCGTTTTTTGCTCCACGTCGTCTTCGAGTGATACATCAATTTAAAGGTGTCAAAACATTACCAAAAAGATCATATATTATCGCATGTGCCATGTTTAGTATGAAGCTCACGAAACAAGCTTCGAAATGATATCTTGTGGGTCCCACAACTCCTCATGTACAAAAAGTATTGGTTTCGTAAGAGAAATATTGTCGTGTAACAATTGAATTGGCGCATTAATTGAACTTTTCTTTTCGTGTGCTATTATACTAGCACTAATGGACCAAATCCCATCAGAACTCCGAATTTAAACGTGCCTGGGCGAGAGTAGTACTTGGATTGCTGACCCCTTGGAAGTCCTCATGTTTCATCCATTTTCTTTATTTGTTCCACATCGTATTCGAGAGATACATAAATTAAAGGTGCAAAAACATTATCGAAACGATCATATATGATCGCCTTTGCCCTGTTTAATATGCATTTCTCAAAACGAGCTTCGAAATGATATCTTACGCATTCCACAACTCATCATGTTCAGAAAATTATGGTTTAGAAAGCGCGATATTGCCTTGCAACAGGAGAATTTATATTTTAATTCAACTTTTCTTTACAAGTGCGATCATTCCAGCACCAATGCACCGAATCAAATTAGTATCCCTAATTTTAGCGTGCTTCGGCGATGGTAGTACTAGGATGGGTGACCCCCTTGGAAGTCCTTGTGTTTCATCAAATATCGTTTTTGTTCCACATCGTATTCGAGTTATACATGAGTTAAATGGTGTAAAAACATTAAAGAAACGATCAGAAATGATTGGCTTTGCTCTGGTTCATATGAATCTCTCGAAATGGGCTTCGAAATGAAGTCTTGTGTGTCCAACGACTTCTCATGACTAAAATTTTGGTTTTGGAAGCGCGATATTGCAGTGTAACAAGAGAATTAGTGCATTAATTGAACTTTTCTTTATGTGCGCTATCGTACTAGCACTAATATACCATATCCCATCAGAACTCCGAATTTAAGCGTACTTGGGCGAGAGTAGTACTAGGATTGTTGACATCCATTTTCTTTATTTGTTCCACATCGTATTTGAGTGATAGATAAATTAAAAGGTTTAGAAACATTGCCGAATGATAATAGATGATGACATTGCTCTGCTTTATATGAAGATCTCGATACGAGCTTCGAAATAATATCTTATGGGTCCCACAACTAATAATGCACAAAATGTTATGGTTTCGGAAGCACGATATTTTCGCGGTTCAAGAGAATTGGTACATTAATTGAATTTTTCCTTTCGGTTGCTATCATACCAGCACTAACTCACAGAATCCCATTAGAACTACTAAGTTAAGATTGCTTGGTTGAGAAATGTACTAGGATGGGTGAACCCCTTGGGAAGTCCTCGTGTTTCATCCCTTTATCGTTTTTTGTTCTACGTCTTCGTCGAGTGATGCATCAATTTATAGGTGTCAAAACATTACCGAAACGATCATATATGATTGCCTTTGCCTTGTTTCATATGAAGCTCACGAAACGAGCTTTGAAATGATATATTGTGGGTCCCACAACTCCTTATGTACAAAAAGTTTTGTTTCGGAAGAGCGATATTGCAGTGTAACAATTGAATTAGTGCATTAATTGAACTTTCCTCTTCGGGTGCTATAATTCCAGCACTAATGCACTAGATCCCTTTAGAACTCCGACGTTAAGCGTGCTTGGGCTAGAGTTGTATTAGGATGGGTGACCCCCTAGGAATTCCTCGTGTTGAATCCCTTTTCGTTATTTGATTCACATTGTATTCGAGTGATATATAAATTAAAAGGTGCAAAAACATTATTGAAACGATCATATATGATCGCCTTTGCCCCCTTTTATATGAATTTCTTGAAACGAGCATCGAAATGATATTTTATGGGTCCCACAACTCCTCATGTTCCAAAAATTATTGTTTAGCAAGCACTATATTTCCTTGCAACGGAACAATTGGTTCATTAATTGAACTTTTCTTTACAGGTGCGATCATACCCGCACTAACGCACCGGATCAAATTTGAAATTAAAATTTAAGCGTGCTTGGGCGAGGGTAGTACTAGGATCGGTGTCCCCCTGCGAAGTCCTTGTGTTTCAACAATTTTCGTTTTTGTTCCACATCGTATTCGAGTGATACATAAATTTAAAGGTGTCAAAACATTACCGAAGCAATCATATATGATTGCCTTTGCTCTTGTTCATATGAATCTCTAGAAATGGGCATCGAAATGATGTCTTGTGTGTCCAACAACTTATCATGACAAAAGTTTTGGTTTCCGAAGCGAGATATTGCCGTGTAACAAGTGAATTGGTGCATTAGTTGAACTTTTCTTTATGTGTGCGATCATACCAGCACTAATGGACCAGATCCCATCAGAACTTCGAATTTAAAAGTGCTTGGGCGAGAGTAGTACTAGGATTGTTGACCACTGGGAAGACCTCGTGTTTTATCCATTTTCTTTATTTGTTCCACATCATATTTGAGTGATAAATAAATTAAAAGGTTTAGAAACATTACCGAAACGATAATATATGAACGCCATTGTTCCGTTTTGGATGAAGATCTCGAAACGAGCTTCAAAATGATATCTCCTCGATCCCACAACTCCTCATGTACAAAATGTTATGGTTTCGGAAGCGCGATATTGGCGTTGTACAAGAGAATTGGTACATTAATATAACTTTTCTTTTCGGGTGCTATCATACCACCACTAACTCACCGTATCCCATCAGAACTCCTAAGTTAAGCTTGTTTGGTTGAGAGTTGTACTAGGATGGGTGACCCCCTGGGAAGTCTTCGTGTTTCATACCTTTTTCGTTTTTTGTTCCACGTCGTTTTCGAATGATGCATAAATTAAAAGGTGTCAAAACATTACCAAAATGAACATATATTATCGCATTTGCCCTGTTTCATATGAAGCTCACGAAACGAGGTTCGAAATGATATCTTGTGGGTCCCACAACGACTCATGTACAAAGTTTTGGTTTCGGAACAGCGATATTGTCGTGTAACAATTGAATTTTTGCATTATTGAACTTTTCTTTTCGTGTGCTATTATACTAGCAATAATGGACCAAATCCCATCAGAACTCCGAATATAAACGTGCGAGAGTAGTACTTGGATTGCTGACCCCTTGGAAGTCCTCATGTTTCATCCATTTTCTTTATTTGTTCGACATCGTATTTGAGTGATACATAAATTAAATGGTGTAAAAACATTATCGAAACGATCATATATGATCGTCTTTGCCCTATTTTATATGATTTTCTCTAAACGAGCTTCGAAATGATATCTTACGGATCCCAAAACTCCGCAAGTTCAGAAATTAATGGTTGAGCAAGCTCGATATTGCCTTGCAACAGGAGAATCAATGTATCAATTGAACCTTTATTTACAGGTGAGATCATACAAGCACCAATGCACCGGATCAAATTAGAATCCCTAATTTTAGCGTGCTTCGGCGAGGGTAGTACTAGGATGGGTGACCCACTTGGAAGTCCTTGTGTTTCATCAATTTTTGTTTTTGTTCCACATCGTATTCGAGTTATACATGAATTTAATGGTGTCAAAACAATAAAGAAATGATCATAAATGATTGGCTTTGCTCTGGTTAATATGAAGCTCTATAAATGGTCTTCGAAATGAAGTCTTGTGTGTCCAACGACTTCTCATGACTAAATTTTTGGTTTCGGTAGCGCGATATTGCAGTGTTACAAAAGAATTGGTGCATTCATTGAACTTTTTTTTATGCGTGCCATCGTACCAGCACTAATGGACCATATCCCATCAATACTCCGCATTTAAACGTGCTTGGGTGAGAGTAGTACTAGGATTGTTGACATCCATTTTCTTTATTTGTTCCACATCGTATTTGAGTGATACATAAATTAAAAGGTTCATAAACATTACCGAAACGATAATAGATGATCACCATTGCTCTGCTTTATATGAAGCTCTCAAAACGACCTTCGAAAAAATATCTAAAGGGTCCACAACTCCTCATGCACAATATGTTATTGTTTCGGAAACACGATATTTTTGCAGTACAAGAGAATTGGTACATTAATTGAATTTTTCTTTTCGGTTGGTATCGAACCAGCACTAACTCACAGGATCCCATCAGAACTCCTAAGTTAAGATTGCTTGGTTGAGAAATGTACTAGGATGGGTGAACCCCTTGGGAAGTCCTCGTGTTTCATCCCTTTTTCGTTTTATGTTCCACGTCGTCGTAGAGTGATGCATCAATTTATAGCTGTCAAAACAGTACCGAAAAGATCATATATGATTGCCTTTTCCTTGTTTCATATGAAGCTCACGAAATGAGCTTTGAAATGATATCTTGTGGGTCCCACAACTCCTCATGTACAAAAAGTATTGTTTTCGGAAGAGCGATATTGCAGTGTAACAATTTAATTAGTGTATTAATTGAACTTTTCTTTTCCGGTGCAATAATACCAGCACTAATGCACCAGATCTCTTTAGAACTCCGACTTTAAGCGTGCTTGGGCTAGAGTTGTATTAGGATGGGTGACCCCCTAGGAATTCCTCGTGTTGAATCCCTTTTCGTTATTTGTTCCACATCGTATTCGAGTGATACATAAATTAAATGGTGCAAAAACAATATTGAAACAATCATATATGATCGCCTTTGCCCCCTTTTATATGAATTTCTCGAAACGAGCATCGAAATGATATTTTATTGGTCCCACAACTCCTCATGTTCAAAAAATTATTGTTTAGCAAGTACGATATTTCCTTGCAACAGGAGAATTGGTTCATTAATTGAACTTTTCTTTACAGGTGCGATCATACCAGCACTAGTGCACCGGATCAAATTTGAAATCCATATTTAAGCGTGCTTGGGCAAGGGTTGTACTAGGATCGGTGTCCCCCTGCGAAGTCCTTGTGTTTCAACAATTTTCGTTTTTGTTCCACATCGTATTCGAGTGATACATAAATTTAAAGGTGTCAAAGCATTACCGAAGCAATCATATATGATTGCCTTTGCTCTAGTTCATATGAATCTCTAGAAATGGGCTTCGAAATGATGTCTTGTGTGTCCAACAACTTATCATGACAAAAGTTTTGGTTTCCGAACGCGATATTGCCGTGTAACAAGTGAATTGGTGCATTAGTTGAACTTTTCTTTATGTGTGCGGTCATACCAGCACTAATGGACCAGATCTAATCAGAACTTCGAATTTAAAAGTGCTTGGGCGAGAGTAGTACAATGATTGTTGACCACTGGGATGACCTCGTGTTTCATCCATTTTCTTTATTTGTTCCACATCGTATTCGAGTGATACATAAATGAAAAGGTGCAAAAACATTATCGAAACGATCATATATGATCGCATTTGCACTGTTTTATATGAATTTCTCAAAACGAGCTTTGAAATGATATCCTACGGATCCCACAACTCTTCATGTTCAGAAAATTATGGTTTATCAATCGCGATATTGCCTTGCAACAGGAGAATCGATCTATTAATTGAACTTTTCTTTACAGGTGCGATCATACCATTACCAATGCACCGGATCAAATTAGAATCCCTAATTTTAGCGTGCTTCGGCGAGGGTAGTACTAGGATGGGTGACCCCCTTGGAAGTCCTTGTGTTTCATCAATTTTTGTTTTACTTCCACATCGTATTCGAGTTATACATGAATTAAATGGTGTCAAAACATTAAAGAAAAGATCATAAATGATTGGCTTTGCTCTAGTTCATATGATGCTCTAGAAATGGGCTTCGAAATGAAGTCTTGTGTGTCCAACGACTTCTCATGACTATGGTTTTGGTTTCGGAAGCGCGATATTGCAGTGTAACATGAGAATTGGTGCATTAATTGAACTTTTTTTTATGCGTGCGATCGTACCAGCACTAATGGACCATATCCCATCAGAATTCCGAATTTAAACGTGCTTGGGCAAGAGTAGTACTAAGATGGTTGACATCCATTTTCATTATTTGTTCCAAATCGTATTTGAGTGATACATAAAATAAAAGGTTCAGAAACATTACTGAAACGATAATAGATGATCACCATTGCTCTACTTTATATGAAGATCTCAAAACGAGCTTCGAAATAATATCTTTAGGGTCCCACAACTCCTCATGCACAAAATGTTATGGTTTCAGAAGCACAATATTTTTGCGGTACAATAGAATTGGTACATTAATTGAATTTTTCTTTTCGGTTGGTATCGTACCAGCACTAACTCACAGGATCCCATCAGAACTCCAAAGTTAACATTGGTTGGTTGAGAAATGTACTAGGATGGGTGAACCCCTTGGGAAGTCCACGTGTTTCATCCCTTTTTCGTTTTTTGTTCCACGTCGTCGTCAAGTGATGCATCAATTTATAGGTGTCAAAACATTACCGAAAAGATCATATATGATTGTCTTTGCCTTGTTTCATATGAAGATCACGAAACGAGCTTTGAAATGATATCTTGTGGGTCCCACAACTCCTCATGTACAAAAAGTATTGTTTTCGGAAGAGCGATATTGCAGTGTAACAATTTAATTAGTGCATTAATTGAACTTTTCTTTTCCGGTTCTATAATACTAGAACTAATGCACCATATCCCTTTAGAACTATGACGTTAAGCGTGCTTGGGCTAGAGTTGTATTAGGATTGGTGACCCCCTAGGAATTCCTCGTGTTGAATCCCTTTTCGTTATTTTTTCCATATCGTATTCGAGTGATATGTAAATTAAAAGGTGCAAAAACATTATCAAATGATCATATATGATCGCCTTTGCCCCCTTTTATATTAATTTCTTGATACGAGCTTCTAAATGATATTTTATAGGTCCCACAACTCCTCATGTTCAAAAAATTATTGTTTAGCAAGGGTGATATTTCCTTGCAACAGGAGAATTGGTTCATTAATTGATCTTTTCTTTACAGGTACGATCATATTAGCACTAATGCACATGATCAAATTTAAAGTCCAAATTTAAGCGTGCTTGGGCGAGGGTAGTACTTGGATCGGTGTCCCCCTGTGAAGTCCTTGTGTTTCATCAATTTTTGTTTTTGTTCCACATCGTATTCGAGTGATACATAAATTTAAAGGTGTCATAACATTACCCAAACTATCATATATGATTGCCTTTGCTCTGGTTCATATGAAGCTCTAGAAATGGGCTTCGAAATGATGTCTTGTGTGTCCAACGACTTCTGATGACAAAAGTTTTGGTTTCGGAAGCGCGATATTGCCGTGTGACAAGTGAATTGGTGCATTAGTTGAACTTTTATTTATGTGTGCGATCATACCAGCACCAATGGACCAGATCCCATCAGAACTTCGAATTTAAAAGTGCATGGGCGAGATTAGTACTTGGATTGTTGACCACTGGGAAGACCTCGTGTTTCATCCATTTTCTTTATTTGTTCCACATCATATTTGAGCTATACATATATTAAAAGGTTTAGAAACATTACTGAAACGATAATATATTATCGCCATTCCTCCGTTTTAGATGAAGATCTCGAGACGAGCTTCGAAATTATATATTATCGGTCAAACAACTCCTCATGTACAAAATGTTATGGTTTCGGAAGCACGATATTGGCGTGGTACAAGAGAATTGGTACATTAATATAACTTTTCTTCTCAGGTGCTATCATACCACCACTAACTCACTGGATCCCATCAGAACTTCTAAGTTAAGCTTGCTTGGTTGAGAGTTGTACTAGGATGGTGACCCCCTGGGAAGTTCTCGTGTTTCATCCCTTTTTCATTTTTTGTACCACGTCGTTTTTGAGTGATGCATCAATTTAAAGGTGTCAAAACATTACCGAAATGATCATATACGATTGCCTTTGATCTATTTGATATGTAGCTCTCGAAACGAGCTTCGAAATTGGTACCTCAACTCCTCATGTACAAAAAGTTTTGGTTTCAGATGAACGATATTGCCATGAAACACTAGAATTGGTGCATTAATTGAACTTTTCTTTTCGGGTGCTATCATACCAGCACTAATGCACCGGATCCCTTTAGAACTCCGACGTTAAGCGTGCTTGGGAGATAGTTGTATTACAATGGGTGACCCCAAAGGAAGTCCTTGTGTTGCATCCCTTTTCATTATTTGTTCCACATCGAATTCAAGTGATACATACATTAAAAGGTGCAAAATCATTATTGAAACAATACTATATGATCGCCTTTGCCACGGTTTATATGAATTTCTCGATACGAGCTTTGAAATGATATCTTATGGGTCCAACAACTCATGATGTTGAACAAATTTTGGTTTATGAAGCGCGATATTGCCTTGGAATAGGAGAATTGGTGCATTAATTGATTTTTTCCTTACGGGTGCAATCATACCAGTACTAATGCACCGGATCCCTTTAGAACTCCATATTTGAACGTGATTGGGCAAGATTAGTACTAGGATGGGTGACCACCTGGGAAGTACCAATTTTCGTGATTCCATTCGTCCTTGTGTTTCATAAATTTTTGTTTTTGTTCTACATCGTATTCGAGTGATACATAAATTGAAAGGTGTCAGAACAATACCGAAACATCATATTTGATTGCCTTTGCTCTGGATCATATGAAGGTCTAGAAACGGGCTTTGAAATGATGCTTTGTGGGTCCCACGACTTCTCATGACAAAATTTTTGATTTATGAACCGCGATATTGCCGTGTAACAAGAGAATTGGTGCATTAATTGAACTTTTCTTTATTGGTGCGATCGTACAAGCACTAATGGACAAGATTCCATCAGAACTCGGATTTTAAATGTGCTTTGGCGAGAGTAGTACCAGGATTGGTGACCCATGGGAAGTCCTCGTGTTTCATCCATTTTCTATATTTGTGCCACATCGCATATGAGTGATACATAAATTAAAAGGTTCAGAAACATTACCGAAACGATAATATATGATTGTCATTGCACTGTTTTATATGAACATCTCGAAACGTGCATCGAAAGCATATCTTATGGGTCCCACAACTACGCATGTATAAAATGTTATGGTTTTGGACCCACGATATTGCCATGGAACACGAGAATTGGTACATTAATTGAACTTTTCTTTTCGTGTGCTATCATTCAAGAACTAACTCATCGGATCCCATCAGAACTCCTAACTTAAGCTTGCTTGGTTGATAGTTGTACTCGGATGGGTGACCCCCTGGGAAGTCCTCGTGTTTCATCGAAGCGATGTTCATATATGATGCATCAATTAAAAGGTGTCAAAACATTACCGAAGCGATCATAAATGATTGCCTTTGCTCTGTTTCATATGAAGCACTCGAAACGAGCTTCGAAATGATATCTAGTAGGTACCATATATCATACAATTGGTGGATTAATTGAATTGGTGCATTAATTGCCGTGAAACAAGAGAATTTGTGCATTAATTGAACTTTTCTTTTCGGGTGCTGTCATACTAGCACTAATGCACATGATCCCTTTAGAACTCTGACGTTAAGCGTGCTTGGGCGATAGTTGTATTACGATGGGTGACCCCCTAGGAAGTCCACATGTTGCATCCCTTTTCGTTATTTGTTCCACATCGTATTCGAGTGATACATAAATTAAAAGGTGCAAAATCATTATCGAAACGATAATATATGATCTCCTTTGCCACAGTTTATATGTATTTCTCGAAACGAGCTTTGAAATGATATGTTATGTGTCCCACAACTCCTGATGTTCAAAAAATTATGGTTTATGAAGCGCGATATTGCCTTGGAACAGGAGAATTGGTGCATTAATTGAACTTTTCTTTACGGGTGCTATCATACCCGCACTAATGCACCGGATCCCATTGGAACTCCAAATTTAAATGTGCTTCTGCAAGAGTATTACTAGGATGGGTGACCCCCTGGGTAGTCCTTCGATTTAATCAATTTTCGTTTTTGTTCCACATCGTATTTGAGTGATACATAAATTAAAAGTTGTTAAAACATTACCGAACCGATCATATATGATGTCTTCTAATAATAAAAGGTGTCGATACATTACCGAAACGATCATATACGATCGCTTTTGCTCCTTTTCATATGAATTTCTCAAAACGAGATTCGAAATGATATCTTATCGGTCCCACAACACTTCATGTACAAAAGGTTATGGTTTCGGAAGCGCGACATTGCCGTGGTACAAGAGAATTGGTCCATTAATTGAACTTTTCTTTACGTGTGCTACCATACCTGCACTAACGCATCGGATCCCATAAGAACTCTGAAGGTAAGCGTGCTTGGGTGAGTGTAGTAGTAGGATGGGTGACCTCCTGGGAAGTCATTGTGTTTCATCCTTCTCGTTTTTTGTTCCACATCGTATTCGAGTGATACATAAATTTAAAGGTGTCAAAACATTACCAAAACGATCACATATGATTGCCTTCGCTCTGTTTCATATGCAGCTCTCAAAACGAACTTCGAAATGATTTCTTGTGGGTCCCACAACTCCTCAAGTACAAAAATTTGTGATTTTGGAAGCTTGATATTGCCATGTAACAATAGAATTGCTGCATTAATTGAACTTTTCTTTTCGGGTGCTATCATACCAGCACTAATGCACCGGATCCCATTGGAACTCCGAAGTTAAGCGTGCTTGGGCGAGAGTAGTATTAGGATGGTTGTCCCCCTCGTAAGTCCTCGTTTCTCATTCATTTTCGTTATTTGTTCCAAATCGTATTCTATTGATTCATAAATTAAAAGGGGCCAAACATTTCTGAAACGATCATATACGATTGCCTATGCTCTGTTTCATGTGAAACAGTCGAAACGAGCTTCGAAATGATATATTTTGTGTCCCACGACTTCTCATGTATAAAAAGTTTTGGTTTCGGAAGCACGATATTGCCGTGTAACAAGAGAATTGATGTATTAATTGAACTTTTGTTTTCGTGTGATATCATACCAGCACTAATGCACCAGATCATATCAGATGTCCAAGTTAAGCGTGCTTGGGCGAGAGTAGTACTAGGATGAATGACCCCATGAAGAGTCCTCGTGTTGCATCCCTTTTATTTATTTTTCCACATCGTCTTTGACTAATACAAAACATAAAAGGTGCCTAAACATTACTAAAACTGTCATATGTAATTGCCTTGTTTGGTTCTATTTGAAGATCTCAAAACGATCTTCGAAATAAAATCTTATGAGACCCACAACTCCTCATGTAGAAAAAGTTATGGTTATGAAGCTTACCAACACTAACGCACCGCATCCCATCAGAACTCCGAAGTTAATTGTGCTTAGGTGATAGTAGTAATAGGATGGGTGACCCCCTGCAAAGTCCTCGTGTTTCACTAATTTTCATTTTTAGTTCCACATCGTTTTTGAGTGATGCATAAATTAAAAGGTGTCAAAACACTACCGAAACAATTATATATGATGTCCTTTGCTGCGTTTCATGTGAAGCTCTCGAAACGAGCTTCGAAATGATATCTTGTGGGTCCCACCACTCCTTATGTACAAAAAGTTTTGGTTTCGGAAGCGCGATATAGCCTTATAACTATAGAATTGGTGCATTAATTGAACTTTTCTTTCGGGTGCTATCATACTAGCACTAATGCACCGGATCCCATCAGAACTCCATGTTAAATTGGCGAGAGTAGCACTAGGATGAGTGACCCCCTGAAGATTCCTAGTGTTGCATCCCAATTTTTTTATTTGTTCCACATCGCCTTCGAGTAATACATAACATAAAATGTGCCGAAACATTACCGAAACGATCATTTATCATCGCTTTTGCACCGTTTTATATGAATTTCTCAAAACGAGCTTCGAAATGATATCTTATCGGTCCCACAACTCCTGATGTTCAAAAAATTATGGTTTAGCAAGCGCGATATTGCCTTGGAATAGGAGAATTGATTCATTAATTGAAATTTTTTTTATTTGTGCGATCATACCATCACTAATGCACCGAATCCCTTTAGAACTCTAGAGTTAATGGTGCTTGGGAGAGAGTTGTATTAGGATGGGTGACCCCCTAGGAAGTTCTCGTGTTGCATCCTTTTTCATTATTTGTTCCACAACGTATTCGAGTAATACATAAATTAAAATGAGGAAAACATTATCGAAACGATCATATATGATCGTCTTTGCTCCGTTTTATATGAATTTCTCGAAACAAGCTTCAAAATGATATCTTATGGGAACCACAACTCCTGATGTTCAAAAAATGATGGTTAAGGAAGCACGATATTGCCTTGGAACAGGAGAATTGGTGCATTAATTGAACGTTTCTTTACGGGTGCGATCATACCAGCACTAATGCACAGGATCTAATTAGAACTACAAATTTATGCGTGATTGGGCGAGACTAGTACTAAGATGGGTGACCCTAGGGAAGTCCTCGTGTTTCATCTATCATTGTTTTTTGTCCCACATCGTAATTCTAGTTAAACATAATTTAAAAGGTGTCAAAACGTTAACGAAACAATCATATATGATTGCCTTTGCTCTAGTTCATATGAATCTCTCGAGACGAGCTTCGAAATCATATCTTTTGAGTTCCACAACTCCTCATGTACAAAAAGATTTGATTTCGGGAGCTTGATTTTGACGTGTAACAATCGAATTGGTGTATTAATTGAACTTTTCTTTTCGGGTGTTATCAGACCAGCACTAATGCACCGGATGCCATCAAAACTCCAATTTGAGCGTGCTTGGGCGAGAGTAGTACTAGAATGAGTGACCCCCTGTAGAGTCATCGTGTTACATCCTTTTTCTTTATTTGTTTCACATGGTATTTGAGTAATACATAACTTAAAAGGTGGTGAAAAATTAACGAAATTGTCCAGTTTAATTGCCTTTGTTCCGTTTTATATGAAGACCTTCAAACGAGCTTCGAAATGATGTCTTATGGGTCCCAAAACTCCTCATGTACAAAATGTTATGGTTTCGAAAGTGAGATATTGCAGTGGTACAAGACAATTGGTACATTAATTGAACTTTTTTTACGGGTGCGATCATACCAGCACTAACGCAACGGATCCCATCAGAACTCCGAAGTTAAGCGTGCTTGGGCGAGAGTAGTATTAGGATGGTGACCCGTGGGAAGTCCTCGTTTTGCATTCCTTTTCGTTATTTGTTCCACAACGTATTCGAGTTATTCATAAATTAAAAGGTGCCAAAACATTACAGAAACGATCATATATGATTGCCTATGTTGTTTTCATTTGAAGCTCTTGAAATGAGCTTTAAAATGATATCTTATGGGTCCCACAACTTGTCATGTACAAAAAGTTTTTTTTTCGGAAGCGCGATATTGCCGTGTAACAAGAGAATTGGTGCAATAATTGAACTTTTCTTTTCGGGTTTTATCATTCCAGCACTAATGCATCGGATCCCATTTGAACTCTGAATTTAAGCGTACTTGGATTAGAGTAGTATTAGGATGGGTGACCCCCTAGGAACTCCTCGTGTTGCATCCTTTTTCGTTATTTGTTCCAAATCGTATTCGAGTGATACATAAATTAAAAGGTGCAAAAACTTTATCGAAACAATCATATATGATCGCCTTTGCTCCGTTAATATGAATTTCTCGAAACGAGCTTCGAAATGATATATTATGGTTACCACAACCCATGATGTTCTAAAAATTTGGTTTAGCAAGCGCGATATTGCTTGGAATAGGAGAATTGGTACATTAAATGAACTTTTCGTTACGGGTGCGATCATACCTGCACTAATGCATCGGATCCCATTAGAACTACAAATATAAGCGTGCTTGGGCGAGAGTAGTACTTAGATGGGTGAATCCTTGGGAAGTCCTCGTTTTGCATCCCTTTTCGTTATTTGTTCCACATCTTATTCAAGTGCTAAATAAATTAAAGGGCCCAAACATAACCGAAACGATCATATGATCGACTTTGTTGTTTTTCATTTGGAGCTCTCCAAACGAGCTTCAAAATGATATTTTATGGGTCCCACAACTTCTTATGTACAAATAGTTTTGTTTTCGGAATCACGGTATTGCCTTGTAACAAGAGATTTGGTGCATTAATTGAATTTTTCTTTTCGGGTGCTATCATACCAGCATTAATGCAATGAATCCCATCAGAACTCCAAGTTATGCATGCTAGGGCAAGAGTAGTACTTGGATGAGTGACCCTCTAGAGAGTCCTCGTGTTGCATCCATTTTCATTATTTGTTCCACATCGTCTTCGAGTAATACATAACATAAAAGGTGCCGAAACATTACCGAAACTGTCATATTTAATTGCCTTTGTTCCGTTTTATATGAAGATCTCGACACGAGCTTCAAAATGATGTCTTCTGGGTCCCACAACTGCTCATGTACAAAAATTTATGTTTTCGATGTGGGATATTGCCTAGTACAAGAGAATTGGTACATTAATTGAACTTTTTTTACGGGTAGGATCATACCAGCAGTAACACACCGGATCCCATCAGAATCCCGAAGTTAAGCGTGCTTGGGCAAGAGTAGTACTAGAATGGGTGAACCACTTGGAAGTCCTTGTGTTGCATCCTTTTTCGTTATAGGTTCCACATCGTATTCGAGTGATACATAACCTAATAATAACCAAAAAATTACCGAAAATGTCATATTTAATTGCCTTTGTTCGTTTTTATAAGAAGCTCTCAAAACGAGTTTCGAAATAATATCTTATGGGTCCTACAACTCTTCGTGTTCAAAAAATTATGGTGTTGCAGGTGTGATATTGGCGTGGTTCAAGAGAATTGGTGCATTATTTGAACTTTTCTTTACAACTGCGATCATACCAGCACTAAGGCACCGGATCCCATTAGAACTTCGAATTTAAACGTGCTTGGGCGAGAGTAGTACTAGGATGGGTTACCCTCTCGGAAGTCCTCGTGTTTCATCCATTTAAGTTTTTTTTTCCACATCGTATTTGAGTTATACATAAATTAAAAGGTATAAAAACATTACCGAAACGATTATATATGATTTCCTTTGCTATGTTTCATATGAAGATCTCAAAACGAACTTCGAAATGATATCTTGTGGGTCCCACAACTCTTCATGTACAAAAAGTTTTGATTTCGGAAGCGCGATATTGCCGTTTAACAATTGAATTGGTGCATTAATTGAACTTTTCTATTCGGGGTGCAATCATACCATCACTAATGCACCGGATCCCTTTAGAACTCCGAAGTTAAGCGTTCTTGGGCGAGAGTTGTATTAGAATGGGTGACCCCCTGGGAAGTCTCGTTTTGCATTCCTTTTCGTTATTTGTTCCACATCGTATTCGAGTGATTCATAAATTAAAAGGTGCCAAAACATTACAGAAACGCTCATATATGATCGTCTATTCTCTTTTTCATTTGAAGTTCTTGAAATGTGGTTCGAAATGATATCTTATGGGTCCCACAACGTCTCATGTACAAAACGTTTTTGTTTCGGAAGCGCGATATTGCCGTGTATCAAGAGAATTGGTGAATTAAATGAACTTTTCTTTTCAGGTTCTATCATACCATCACTAATGCACCATATCCCTTAAGAACTCCGAAGTTAAGCATGCTTGGGAGAGAGTAGTATTAAGAGTGGTGACCCCATGGGAAGTCCTCGTGTTGATCCTTTTTCGCTATATGTTCCACATATATTTGAGTGATACATAAATTAAACGGAGAAAAAACATTATCGAAACGATCATATATGATCGCCTTTGCTCCTTTTTATATGAATTTCTCTAAACGAGCTAGGAAATGATATCAAATGGGTTCCACAACTCATGATGTTCAAAAAATTATGGTTTAGCAAGTGCGATATTGCCTTGGAACAGGAGAATTGGTGCATTAATTGAACTTTTCTTTACGGGTGCGATCATATCAGCACTAATGCACCATATCCCATTAGAACTCCAAATTTAAGCATGCTTGGGCGAGAGTAGTACTAGGATGGGTGACCCCTGGAAAGTGCTTGTGATTCATCTATTTTTGTTTTTTGTTGCACATCGTATTTGAGTGATACATAAATTAAAAGGTGTCAAAACCTTACCGAAACGATCATTTATGATTGCCTTTGCTCTGGTTCATTTGAAGCTCTCAAAACGGAATTCGAAATGATGTCTTGTGGGTACCACAACTCCTCCTGTACAAAAGTTTTAATTTCGGAAGTGCGATATTGCCGTGTAACAATAGAATTTGTGCATTAATTGAACTTTTCTTTTCGGATGTTATCATACCAACACTAATACATCGGATCCCATCAGAATTCCAAGTTAAGTATGCTTGTGCGAGAGTAGTACTAAGATGTGTGATCCCCTAGAGAGCCCTCGTGTTGCATCCCTTTTTTTTATTTGTTCCACATTGTCTTCGAGATATACATAACATTAAAGGTGCCGAAACATTACCGAAATTGTCATATTTAATTCTTTTGTTCCATTTTATATGAAGATCTCGAAACGAACTTCGAAATGATGTCTTATGGGTCCCACAACTCCTCATGTACAAAAATTTATGGTTTTAGAAGTGTGATCTTGCCGTGGTACAAGAGAATTTGTACATTAATTGAACTTTTTTTACGGGTGCGATCATTCCAGCACTAACGCACCGGATCCCATCAGAACTCCGAAATAAAGCGTGCTTGGGTGTGAGTATTACTAGGATGGATGACCCCCTTGGAAGTCCTCGTGCTGCATCCCTTTCGTTATATGTTCTACATCGTATTCGAGTGATACATAACTTAAAATGAGCCGAAAAATTACCGAAACTGTCATATTAAATTGCCTTTGTTCCGTTTTATATAAAGATCTCGAAACGAGCTTTTAAATGATATATTATGGGTCCCACAACTCCTCATGTTCAAAAAATTATGGTGTTGCATGGGTGATATTTAATTGCCTTTGTTGCATTACCGAACTTTTCTTTTCTTTTCTTTAATTGATACAAGAAGATATGGTACTAATGCATTATTTGGGCGATCATACCAACACTAATGCGTCGGATCCTATTAGAATTCCGAATTTATGTGTGCTTGGGCGAGAGTAGAACTAGGATAGGTGATCACCTGGGAAGTCCTCGTGTTTCATTCATTTTTGTTTTTTGTTCCATATCGTATTCGAGTGATACATAAATTAAAAGGTGTCATTGGACGGGTCTAGACTAGTGATAGCTCTGATTATGTCGTGAAAGTCCTAGAACTTAACAAGAACTTAATTCCCCGTAACAACTTGCTAGCCAAATCGAAAGCGTGAGAGATGTTACTTTCCGAGGTATTCGTTCTATCGACATGCTGAGAAAATGGAATATTAATTAGAAACTCATCCGAGAGGAAAATGAGGAGCCTACCTTGGGATTCATAAAAGAATCGGAGCTCCCAAAACCGTAGTCTATCTTTGGACTCATAAAAAGAACAAGGGCTCTCTAACCAGTAGACATCCATGGATCCGAATGGTCGGGTTTTTCATGATTGGCATCCGTTCATAGCTGTCTCCCTATGACAAAACCTAAGGGGCTAGTGTTTACAACCCTTAAATCTGGTACCATAGATGTGTTCTTGTTGAGAATCATTAAATCGGGTACCAACAATGAGTTCTAAACCAAGATGAAGGTGGTCATGTCCAAGCCAGTATTTGACAGCTGAAATTGTCAAGTATAAGATCGGACCCAACAAACAGCATAGGGCCCTGCTTCGGTCTCGACAAAGAGCTTAGGGTCAAACAGACAGTTTAGGGCCAATCAGACAGCTTCGATCCCGGTAGAAAACTTAGGGCCCAACAGACCGCTTAGGTCCCGGAAGACAGCTTCTTCGGTTCTGGTAGACTGCTTAGGTCCCGGAAGACAACTTCGGTCCCAGCAGACAGCTTAGAGCCAAACAGACAACTTCGGTCCCAGCAAACAGCATCGGCCCCAGCATACAGTTTCTTTCCCGGCAGACAGTTTAGGACCCGGTATACAGCTTCGGTTCCGGCAGACAGCTTAGGGCCCAACAGACTGGATGTTGACCCAATAACATGTGTTCCACGCTTCGGGCCCGCTCACGCAGTTCGCACTTCGGACTCAACCACGTTTTCCAGCATGTGAAAACGACTTTGTCAGAAGCGGTTACATGGCGTGATCCACACGAGTTTCCCCTTCTATAAATACAGAGCTAACAGATAAGCTCAGGAGGCCAATTTCTGTTAGCCATAACCTACTGTAAATTCATTTCCTTGTTCTTATTCCTTTTGTACATTTTCCCTTGATTTATTAATGATATCGTCGTAGAGGATCTCCTCTCGGCAACGTGGTTTTTTCCACTTTTTTAAGGGGTTTTCCACGCTAAAATAGTATATATTCTTTCAATTTTCTATGTTTCAAATTGTCTCCACAAACAACAAATAAAGTCTATTTTTTGTCATTAATTACGATCAGAATCCAATGATTGTTGGTACCCCTAAAAAAGAACCATGAGATTTATTATTCAATTTTCTATTAAACCGGTTCAAATTGATCCGACCATCCAATCCGATTTGTAGAATTGTTTCCCATCCGCCAATTCCACCACATGTTGTTAAAACCATGCCACGGAGAATTCATTCGAAAGTTCAAATTTCAAATCCAGCGACCAAACGGTTGAACTTCATACAAATTTATGTCAGGCCACGGCACCGCTTCCTACCACCGTCTCTTTTCTTCACTCGTCTCCGATATCAAGTCTTATGATGGAACTGACCCTCTCCTCCCTTGGATTCGGTACTTTTTGTTCACGCCTTGTAATATTCTAGTTGTTTGGCATGCATTTGCAGATAAAATCGGGAAGATTAATCATTTGTATTTTTTTTTATGTTTTGGTTTTTTCGTTACGACTTACGAGTAGTGGGATCAGGAATATGAAAGAGACGTTGCCCCCTCAGCTTCTTAATCAGAAACTTCCGCGGTTCCTTCAGAGATGCTCCGAAACTTTCCTCACTGATCGCCATTATTCTAATGATCTGCGTTACCTTCGTGTATGGTTACAATTGGTATTTTTTTATTCCCATTCTTACTTTGCTCTCTTGATCTTACTAGCTTTCATGATTAAGAAATATATTTTTGAGTAATTATGAGTGTTTGGAAATGGCCAAATGATATTTGGAATGTCCCTCCGATTCTGAGTATCCCATTCAGTAAGCGTGAGATTGTGGTTCTTTAAAATGATGCCATTTACTGGACTCATTTGATTTCATCCTGATTTTAATTGTCACAACTTGCAGATGGATTTCGTGGAGGATCCAAAAGAAATTTTGACAACAATGGAAGTGAATCATATAGGGGTAAAGAAGTCGTTGTTTTACCAGGCTTATGCACTCTATTATGAGAAGCAGAAGAAGTTCGATGCAGCTGACCGGATTTACCATTTGGGAATACGAAAGTAAGAATTTTCTGTTCAGCTTGACTAGGAATGTACTGATGGATTCTAACTTTTTTATTGTTTGAGGATGAAGTCATTACCTGTGTGTTAAAAATATTTGACTGTAATATCACTCTTTGAAGCCTTGCGGAGCCAGCTGATGAGTTGCAAAAGGCATATGAGCATTTTCTCCAGCGTAAAATGCGGCACACAATTAAGGTTGTCCAGGTTGATTTTTGTTCATTCTTGAAGCCATTCACGTACTAACTGCTGCTAATGACAGGTAGGGAAGATAAACAGAGTAATCCATAATGAGGAATCAGTTAGAGAGTATAATGAAAAGTCGACCACCTCAGTAGTCCAGCCTGCCCAAACAAGGAATATTCCTTCAATCTCCTATCAGTCTTGTAGGAATCCGGGGTTAACTGTCTCAGAAGCCAATTATGACGATGAACGAGAGGAGAATATTGAATTTTGTGATTGTGATACTGTTGCAGTTAAATTTTCAGATGCTACAATTGCTGGAAAATCTAATGCAGAGGATTCGCTACATCATGGTCTACCGTACCTTACTATTAACACTAAAGATTATACAGACACAATAAGCAATATGTTCCAAGAACCTCTTGAGCCATGTGTTACTAGTAAAGGTTATTCTGGTGAGAAGGTAGAGATTGAACCATTTGAAATATATCTTGGTGATGGGGATGCCACTAATGTCAATAAGGAAGTTCTTGAGAAAGGTATAAAATCTCAAAAGACAAGCTTGACTAGATCCACTAGCCAAGCTTCTATGTTGGAAAGGCCTTACCATGACACAATGAGTTGTTATAATGATTTGAATACGAAGAAGATTAACCCATCTGGATTTCGGGAAGATACAGTTGTCTACAGGTTTGTAGGATCGACAATCTCCAATGAGCCAGTGGTTGAGAATGCATGGCATCATGGCCTCATAGATCCAACTGTTAACTTGAAGGAGGCCATGGAAGATATTAATAACATGTTTGGTAATTCAATCGAATTCACTAGGAAAAGCAGAAGAAAAAAGTATGATGTTACCAAATGGAATGATGGGGAATTTTTGATACTTCCTGATGATCAGTCAAACGATGGAAAGGCTGAAGATTGTTATAATGGCATGCTGCAAGAACAACATGAAATTAAATGTAGTCCTGAGAAGCAATATGGAGTTGTGCATGCTGATGATCAATCTAATTTTTTGATACTCTCCTGTCCTGAGTCAGATGACCAAGAACACAACTCACTTCCAAGCTCACATAATGGAGAGACAAGTGACCTTTTGGAACAAACTGTTTGTACAAAAGAGGCCCTTGATGAAATAAACAAATTATTTGCAGGGCCAGTCGATTTCTAAGATTTTCGCAAGTTAAAAATCCGGCTTTTTTCGTGTGCTTTGTATCATTTGTTTGCTTTCTGTGGAAGATTTATTCTTTTAGATGTCTGCTTTACATACTACTAATTCAAGTTTTTGTATGAATTAACAGTCCTAAGGGCTTCAACACATACAATGCATGATGATTGTGAGATGAATATATTTGTAGTCCTATATTCTAGTGATGTCTAACAAATGTGGCGGTGTGAGTTTCCTTCTATATTCTTTTATTGTGATTTTCTTATCAAGAATAAGGTTATGGGCTATAAATCTGGAATATGACTTCATTTTGTCTATTATTTCATATGCATTGTGATTGGAAGCAAAAGTTACAGATTCTATTTTATTTTATATTGTAAAAACGCATGTGCTAGCTGCCTAACTGACTTAAGCATATATGAAAAATGCATTTTAATTCTTTCCACATCACGTGTGAAATATTCTTCAATTTAACATCCCCTCAAGATGAACATGTTTGTTGCTATTCAGGTTCATCTTGGAGATCAGCAAATGAAACCTTGGTGTGGTGAGTCCCTTATAATTAATCAGCTATTTGTGCTTCCGTCGGGATATATTTAACAGATATCAAGTTTCTCAATTCCTTTTCCCGAATAAAATGACAATCTTGTAGAAAGTGGTTAGATCTTTTGTGTAAAACTGGATTTCGAACAAGTTGTATAGTAGATTATCGCATTGAACCTCCAATGTTCTTGCTGAATCTGAAAGTCCCCACTACATTATTAAAAGTGGGGACTTTGTGTGTTTTGAGAGATGGATAGTGAATTAAAACTATTTTTGTTCTCTATAAATGAACATGTAATCGGTTTTTATAATACAAATTTTTTAATGGAGTTCGGCATATCAAGTCTCATGGATTCAAACATATCAAGCTAAAGAACATAACCAACTTTCACACTTATTTGACTTAGCTTCTGTTGCTGACAAATACACAAAATTCTCAGGGAATTTGTCAATTTTTTATGAGCGTGTGGGATGGAGGAATCTGTTCCAATACCAATGGTGCATCCACACAGTGGTCATCTTCTCAATGGGGACATCCTTCGTCTCAGGCAGCCAACCGTAGATAAATACAGTCATCAAAGCTACCCAAGCGGCAAAGAAGAAGAAAACTCCAGCTTTCATGTGACACAACATAGTCAAAAAAGTTTGGGCCACTACGAATGTCATTAGAAAGTTTGTTGCTACATTTATGCTTTGTCCTGCAGACCTTATCTCCAACGGGAAAATCTCACTCGTCACTAACCACCCCAATGGCCCCCATGAAAGTCCGAATCCAGATACGTAAATGGATATCAAAATCAGAACGATGATTGAGTATTCCTTCGTTAGGACACCATGATCACCCAGCTTAAACGCCATTATTGCTCCTACCAGTATCTGTGCGATGAACATTACAATCCCTCCAACAAGGAAAAGAATTCGCCGACCGACCTTGTCCACGATCATCATCGATACGATTGTCATCGTGATTCCAACGGCTCCGATCACGATAGACGAAAGCAAAGACGCGCTGACACCCGAGCCAGTGGTTCGGAAAAGTATTGGAGCGTAAAATCCGATCACGTTTATTCCAGTGACCTGTTGAAAGAAGGGGATGGCAATTGCCATAACAAAGTGGGGTCGGTACTTTCTTTGCAATATGTTCTTGAATGGGTGTTTGATTTCTCTAGCAGCTTCGCTTGCGGCAATGAGATCCTCCAATTCTTCAATAACATCATCCACTCCACGAATTTTCTGCAGTAGTTTCTGTGCATTTTCTATGCTGTCACCATTTTCTATGAGACTGTTTGGTGTCTCCGAGAGAAATAGACCGCCCAATGTAAGAACCGCTGCCGGAGCCGCCCCCATAGCCAAAGAAACTCGCCATCCCCAGCCGCCTTTAATCATGTTCGTAAAGTAATTGATTATGCTAGCTAATATAACACCTATTCCTACGCAAAGCTGGAAGCCGATATTGAATGCTCCTCTATACTTGGCCGGCGCCATTTCCGACAAATATAACGGCACAGACTGTAGGAATTCAAGGTCATGACTTCGATAATTAACAACTTGTTATAAAAAACTCCATCTTATGATGAAAAACAAACTACCTGATTTGTAAAACCGACGCCGATGCCTAACATCAAACGGCCAACTATGAGCATGGAGACGTGGACGGCGGCGGCACAGAGTACAGCACCGGAAAGAAATGAAACGCCACCGATGACGATGGAGGTCCTCCGCCCCAATGTCCTTGTCACCGTAGAAGCAAATAAAGAAGCTATAAGACCTGCTATAAAGAGAGATGAAGTGAAGGAGGTGAGAAGTTGACTATCAAATGTACAGTAGTTGCTTTTCGCGGTATTCTCCACCATATCCCTATAAATTCCGGGGAAGAATTTCTTCAAGAAAGGCTCCATAGAACTCACGCCACCTTCACAAAATTCAGAAACCCAATTCCATTATCGGACGAAACTAAGACGTGTAAAGCCCGAGATAATGTACCAGTGACACCATTATCATAGCCGAATATCATCCCGCCCAAGGCTGCGACGGCGGAGGACAGTAAAACAAACACCGTGATTCTGCCGTTGTAGCAAGGCGCGTCCTTGGATTTGGTAATTGCTACCCCCACAGCCATCACTGGTATCAAGCTGAGCTGGGAAACAAGAAGGAATTAGGAATACTCTTTATTGTAAATAGTATACATGTGATGTTGATCAAAAGCATGCTTTTTATTTTTTGAAAATTTGTAATAATTTGGTGTTACACTTACATCACCCTCACTTGACCACATCCCCACGTGGCGCTACCGTCCATTTATGTGGTAGTGGACTAGTGGTTAAAATACTTTATATAAAGCTGTTTTTTTGTCAAAATTTGGCCACGTTTTTCGTGGGCATGACACTGTCAGATATAAACGAATTTAAAAATAACACTGATTTTCTCACTTTTTCAATATAAGCACTGACATCGAATTTCTTTTCAAATATGACACTGAATCAATGATGACAACATCAGAGATGTCCTTGTCATCAATTTATTGTTTTTATGACAAATAAACAATAAATTCGATTAAATCAATTAATCGAATTTAACTATTAAATTAATTCACTATTAAAATCAATTAACTATTAAATTCGATTAATTATATAAAATCGAATTAACTATAAAAAACAGTATTTTTAAAATCAATTACTTTTATTGTTTATAAAATCAATAACTTTTATTACTTTATAAAATCAATTAACTATAAAAAACAGTATTTTTAAAATTCGATTACACTCAAAATGGAAAAATATTAAATTCGTATTTCAGCTCGTAAAATAAAAACTAATGATTTGAATTTCGATTTGAATGAGAATTCAGGTTCGAATATCAATAAAAAAAGAAAAATTTTCAATTATATTTCAAAATTTAAAAATTACATTTTTTTCCATATTATTTATTACAAAAATCAATTTTATTTCAATTTTACAAATCAGATTAAAATTTTCCTATTTTATATTCTCAATCTTACTCGAATTACTAAAATAATTATTATAATAATTATTTTCATTAATTGAAATTTAAATAAAATTAAACTGAGGCCGGTTTCATGGAGATCTGAAACCGGCCTCAGTTGCCTATACTTACTGAGACAGGTTTCATGGTAACCTGAAACCGGTCTTAGTTGCCTTTACTTATTGATGCCGGTTTCATGTAAACGTTGAAACCGGTCTCACATTAATTACTTTTAATTCAAATTACGTAATTCACCGTCATTCCCGTCCGTTTAAATCCACCACCGACGATAAATTTCAGCCTTCTTCTCCGCCCATCGCTGCCGTCACTGAAAAATTCCAGCAATTCTCTCTTTAATTCCTCCGCCACATTTTCCACAGTCGCTACTCCTTTGGGTAAGTGTCGTTTGTGCATTTTTTTGAATTACGATTTGAAATTGAAAGAAGCTGCAGGCGGGTTCTCATTTACTGTGTTTTTTCATTTGAAATACTGTATTTTAGTATAAAAATCGGCTTCGGACAGCATTTGTTGCTTTTGTAATGGGCGTTCAAGATTTCTTCGGACAGTATTTGGTTACGAAAATACTGTATTTTGTTAATTACACATTTTTTCAATTTATGTTGATTAATACGAAAATTGTTTGTTAAAATTGTCATAAATTTCGAAACAATTTTGAACGTATTCTGTTCTTCATAATTGAAATATAGTTTAAGAATTTTGTTACATAATTGAAATATAATTTATCACAATATTTGTATTAATTAACTTTATTATGTTTTCAGGTAAATGACAACGTATTTAGATCAGCTACGTACCAAATACAGTATTCCCGATGAATACATTATTACCGCGCCACTACCGGAGGAAAGCATAGCTAGCATCCCACCGCCACGAGTAGGGCCTAACTCGATCAGCGTGGCGATTGAACATTTTCATTGTGTTTTGCATTTTCCGATGTTGCAGTTTATTAGGGATTTGTTGCAGTGCGTGAAGTTACCCCTTAGTGCTGTGGCCCCGCAAGGTATTTCGAGTATTCACGGGTATTTGAAGTTTTGCGAAGAAGAACAGATTGCTCCATGTATGTCCAACTTTTTTGCGATTTGCAATTGCAAAAAAGTCGGTAATAATGCAGACATATATTACTTCACCGGGAATGTCAAGTTCATGAGCAAGATCCGAGATACTCTAGGAAAATGGTATGAAAATTTTGTGTGGGTGACGCCGCCAACAGGGGAAAATTGGGGATTCCCGACACTACTCCATCGTGTTCAAGGAGTTGGGAAACCTGAAGAAGTGCACGCCCTCTCGAGATCCGAGAAATTAGACCTTCATGCACGGATTGGGGTAAAGAAGTACCGAATTGAAGATGTTATTATACGGCCGATTATGCAGCGAGGTAATATATTTATACTTGTTCATGTTGTAAATGATATGAAAAATTTAATTGTTTCATTGATGTGTACAGGTACTCGAAGACTGGATAATGCCCCTACGCACTTCTGGCATGCAAATCCAAGGGACAATAGATGGGAGGTCAGACATTTTGAAGGTGCCGGTGTCAACCCGGATGTTGGGCAATCGCAGCCTGGAGATACCGATACTATCATTTCGCTCCCGGATAGGCCAGAGAATTCAGATGCAACGATTGCTGCTTTGCGGATCGAGATCGAAGGTCTTAAGGAATGCCTTAAGAAGGCCAAGGATGATTACGATCACTTGGACACTGAACTCGCTAGGTCGGTGAACCGGGAGCAGGTAACAAAAGAAATTCTCCAAGAAAATATGATTGAGCTGGATCACATCGGAATCCAGCTAGCAGAAGTTGTGGCTTGTAAGGATGATTTGACTGCACAGATTGAACAACTACGGAGCAATGATGGATCCCTTGCTGAAGAGATGGACTGGATGCAAAACCGAATTCAGGATCTTGAAAAAGAGGTTGCAGATTTAAAGAAGAAATAGGGTGTGAAGCCATCATCTTCGACACGAAGACGAGGTCGACCATCCACATCACGGCTTAGTGCACGAGGGGCCTCTACCTCCGCATCGGAACTACCTCGAATTCCACGCAATGATGTAGAAATCTTGCGTGAAGTGAAACTAGAAACGGATGAATTATCACCAAACATTATTGGACATCGTTTTCAGTAAATGTTTCACATTTATATCTTGTAAATAAAAATTTTACTATAATTGAGTCACGAATGCGAGTTTCGATGCGGTACAAAGCTTCCCGTCATTCTCCTCCAGACAGATCGACGTGGGTTCTCAGGTGCATAAATTTCAGGTCCATGTCCTATGTTACTCGCTTCGGGAACATGGGTAGCTGTGGGAGGTGGAAGTCTATTTTGAGATGTTGAGGCTCTCCTAGAAGAGCCTTGGGATCGATGGCTTCGGCCTGGATCCATTTGGCTTGTGAACCGGGTTGTTCGGTGTCTCCCACGTCGACGACGGCGTCGGCGCGACTCATCTACATATAATGAAAATGGGGGTTGTGCCCAATACACTGGGTCACGCGTCGGAGTAAACTGCGACATGTAAGTATTTTGCACGATATCAACCCTGTAGATTTCATCGACATACTCACTCGAATCTCTGTTAAAAATGTTACATGCCTACACAAACACAAAGTTAGTTCAAACTGATAAATGGAAGTAGAACAATAACTGATAAAAAACATACCACTTGTGCATGCGAACAAGGGATTCACAATGATGTCCACAAACCACATGTACATGTTCTAGCCGAGATGTCTACAATGTGAATTGTTACATCACATGTGCTACGGTCACGTGATGTAATAGAAGCAATCATTCTTCGTCTATCGTATTTCTCGGCGCATAGGCCAACACCTTGGTTTTGCCCATTATTAAAGATTGTTGTCGCCTTTTCTGACCAAGTGAATCGTCGTGCGCAAAGACTTGCTGCCTCATTCGCGTACATCTCGAAATACGATTTGCATTTTTCAAAAGTCATCTGATATGGTTCCAAATTAAAATGATAATAATGGTAAAAAATATGTAGCGTGTGTTAATTTCAAGTACCTTCACAATACATGTCACTGGGAGACTACGTACATCCTTGAAGACTGCATTAACGCACTCCGAGATATTTGTTGTCATCATCCCGTATCTATACAACAAATTAGACATGAAATTAGACTTCTAAATTAAATAGTAATTATGTAGTGTGATTAAGAATTACATTTTCCCATCGTCATAAGCTAGTGTCCATTTTTCTTTTGGAATATCATTCAAATAATTGTAGGCACCGACGTTAACTCTTTTAATTGTCTCCATCATTTTTTCACATTCAATGACTGAGTGTGCGGTGCCTGCTGCCCAACACATCGCTTTAAGACCTCTACCTTTGAATTTCTGAAGCATATTACTGTGAACATGTCGGAGGCAGAATCGATGAAATACGAATGGGGGTTGAAACCCCCGAAGGCGTTGTATAGCCCTAGGAATCCAGATCCTCTATCTGTTAGCAAACAAATCCCTTTTCGTCCTCGTATCACATGCTCTTGATCTAACCTTAAGAACCAACTTATAGCCTCACAACTCTCTTCATCGACAATTGCAAACGATAGTGGAAGTATATGTCCCATTCCATCCATTGTCACAGCTATCAATAGTTTGTAGTTGTACCTCCCGTATAAGTGCGTCCCGTCAACAGAAATTACCGGATGACAATAGCGGAAACCGTCAATGCATGGACTGAAACACCATAAAGCAAAATGCAAAAGTCACCGTTCATCATCGTTAAACGTATGTCGCCATTCGACTATTGTACCTAGATTTTGTGCTTGAACTTCTTGTAAATAACAAGGAAGATCCATTGTAGACGAATCCCACGAACCATACGCTTTTTCAATAGCACGTTTGACACTTGACCACGCCTTAGGATAAGGTATTTGGAAGCCCCATTGCTCATTAATGTAACACTGAGCATCAGTCGGCTTGTATTTCGGGTTTGCCGACACCACCCCTACCAATTGTCTAGAAATCCACTCTTTTGTCATGTTTACGTGAGAAAGAGTTCTCCGACTTCTCTCAATGCAAATATGCGAGTCTATGAAAGTAGTAATAGCCCATTCACGATCATGTGTACGATACCCAACCCTTACTCTCCAAGGACATTCATTTGGTGCTGAACGACATCGAACATCGTAGTCTGTACGGCTACTCCGTTTAACCACAAACTCTCGTTTGGCTATCTTCACAGAGTACTTTGTCACAGCGTCTTAAGTTCAACTTTACTCTAAAAGAAAACCCTACTGCGAGGGCAAGAGTTTCGGGATTGTAATAAACAGGAAAAGCTGGTATATCATATGAATCTGCCCATATTGGTTCAGCCTCCGCCGTAAAAAACGACGCACCCAACGAGTGAGGAATACAAGAACGTCTCTGTGGTTCAAAGGGACCCGATATAATTGGTGCAAATCTATCTTGGGCCAAATCCCATTGGTGCGAATGCGTTGACGAAACCCCTAAGTTAATGCGACTGGTGGCATCGACATGCATTCTACCACTTATATTTTCTGACACTCGTACTTCGTCATCATCGAGTTCAACATCACCATCATCGTACTCCGATGTCGAATAGTCAGTAAGTACGAGTTCAACGTCAGATTCCGAGACGTCCGTCGTCGTCATTCGTATACAATGTTGATCTGACATCTACCATTACATGAGACAATTTTTGTTAATGTTAGTAAATAATTTTGTAATATATAAATTTAATTTAATAATAAGCTAAACTACACAAATATTACATATATAAATTTTAAAAAAACTAAATTCATAAACAAAAAATATCAACAATAACGGTAATAATTAAACAACAATGATGGTAATAATATCAAATCATAAACAAAAAATATAAGACAAAAAAATATTATAAATATATCAAAAGAATAACATAATTACTTATTCTATGTGCTTCATTAAGTAAATCATTACCCCGACGCTCATAATCATTATCATTGTTATCAGTAAACTCACGAAAATAGCTCATATATTGACTACTTTCTCCATATTCAAATAATGGTACATCTTCGACTTCTGGATTGTAGGGTATATTCAATTCAAAATTCCTCCATGTAACCAATATTAGAGACAAAAAAACATAAAATAGTTGGAGTTTTGCAATTAATTCGCGATAATTGGGAATAGTTCACAAAACCAGAATGTGTTGAATTTTGCATTTGATATAAATACTCTTCATCATCGACGTTCTCGTGAGAAAAACCCATGAATAATTCAAACTTCCAAACGTTGGATCCATTTAGAATTGAATTCCTAAACTAAAAAATCAGACAATGAAACTCGAACAAATTTAAGACAGAAACTTTGAAGTATGTTATAAAATGAATGCAAATGTATTTATAGGTCAGGGAAAGATTTATTATTCAACACTTATTATTCAACAACCACAACCACTTGTTTATTTTATTAACGTTTGCCCCCACCGTACATTTAAATTTATAATAAAAAATTATTATTAATAATGATGGACGGCAAATTTTTAATAATTTATTTAATCTAATTAAATAATAAAAAAATGAGTCTGATATTTAGTTTGATTGAAACCGGCCTGAATTATGGTCAGACTTCATCTCACCTGTCCATCACTGGTATAAATATAAAGAATAAAAGTTCAATGTTATAAACTATTTGAACTGTTAAAAATAATAATTAATTTAACACTAACATGTTACTGTATTACATTTCTAGCAATGATTTAATATATATTACAACTTTTTCATCCGTATAAAAGAGTTTTTTTTATCAAAAAGATAAATATTAAACCTCTAACTTTAATAAAATACATTTTGAGTTGTATTGAATTAAAAAAATTTAAAATTTTTAAACAAACAATATAGAAACACCTTCAATTATATAAAGTGTGTTATTATTTATTATGTTGTACATTTTGAAACGAGTAACTAATTGATCATATGTTGCACCGACTCTTCAATTTTTCATATTCATCAGTATCGAACTCTTGATACTTGATACAAAACGACGTCATTTTGATTTCTTCATTACTCAAATTTTTCTTCGTCGAAAACTAATTTATGTGCTTTCACGACTTTATTATATAATCGATCTACTTATGAATTAATAATGAATTATATGATGGACCGGAAGTGGTTTCTTTTGAGAAAATTGTAGAATCGATGACCTATACTTATTTTTTTATAAGTTAATTTTTTTATACCACAAATTGTTAAATATTTGTAGTTTTAACTGAGTTTATTAACCCTTCATTAAATTCTAACAATTTTTTTTAAATATTAATTTATTTAATAATTCTAGGCGATATAATTATTTGACCCTTTTTTTTTGACGAGTCGTAAAGTGAATTTATGTATTGGGGTATTAAATTGGTACTCAAACTCACACACCAATTCATAATTCGGTAGAATATTGAATTTATGAATAGTAAAAATAGTGAATCGGTTAAAAATTACAAAATCACTGTTTATGAAGTATGAATCGGTGGTATATTATGAATTAAAAAATCGTCAGATTAATATTTTTGTAACTCACCCACCAATTCATAATTCAGTTGAATATTGAATTTATGAATAGTGAATAGTTTGAATCGGTGGAATAGTGAATAGTGAATCGGTTAAAAATTACAAAATCATTGTCTATGAATAGTGAATCGGTGGTATATTACGAATTAAAAAATCAATATTGGTACTAAAACTCACCCAGTAATTCATAATTCAGTGGAATATTGAATTTATGAATACTGATAGTATATAGTGAATCGGTTATAAATTACAAAATCACTGTTTATGAATAGTGAATTGGTGGTATATTACGAATTTAAAAATTTATCAGATAAAAATTAAATTTGTCGAGTCGTAAAGTGAATTTATATATTGTTTATTATATTGGTACTAAAACTCACCCACCAATTCATAATTATGTTTCTTATTGAATTTATGAATAGTGAATGATGAATAGTGAATCGGACGGAATTGTAATTTAAGTGAACAGTGAATCGATTAAAAATTACAATTTCACTATTTATGAATAGTGAATCAGTGGTATAAAACGAATTTTGAAATAAGAGGATGCTATATTCATATTAGTAAAAAAAGGACTGTTAATTTGTGTATAAAAGTTGTCTGACAGTGGCACTGTGGAAACTCGCCCCCTAGACCGGACCTCCAAATGATGGTTCAATCGATTTTCTAATGCATATTTTTATAATTAAATTTAAATATTTAATAGTAATACTTCATTTCATTAGAGGGAAGGGAACTAGACAAATGGAGAAAATCATTCTAAATTTAATGAATTTTGATAAATTTAGTTTCTAAACATTAATTTGGCATCTACAGTGTTCATCATTTTGACAAAAAAATCTTCAATATTTCCAAATTTAACAAATTCAACCATATGTGACAAAATTAATCAAAATTTGAGAATCAATTTGTCAAATGCATTAAACTTTGAATACTAGTTTTCCCAAAATTACAAAGTATGATTACTAATTTTGTAAAAAAATCAATGTATGATGACTAATTTTGCATTTTAAAAAAAAATCGAAGTGTATTTCCTAAAATTAAAAACATTGATGGTTAACTTTAATAAATCATGCAAATTATAGGGATCTTAAATATCACGTCAATTATAACTCACATGCAATTAGGATGAATCTCAATATATATATTTTTATCTTTTGAATTAAATTTTCTATCCTAAAACGCAGTTTTGGATCTAGTTTGCTTTTTTCTTCAAAATCATCTTTAGGTTCTTTTTATATTATCTTGCATTTAATTTTCTTTTAATGTCCATTACTTGGTTTTGTGTGTTAATTACTTTATTTTCAAATTAATGCATCACTTTTATAATTTGAGATGGAAAAATCGGATATTTAACTTTTTTTTAATGAAAAACAAATATATTATATTAGGAAACATGATTAGTCTACTTTTACATTAGCTCAAACCAAACATTTTAACAGAAAACACATTAAACTTTATGCCCAAAAAAGCAGTTTTAATCATTTTTTTGAATATCTACACAGTTAAAAGATTAGCTAATTTTTGGGGGATGAGATAATTGGTTTAATCTTGAATGAGTTTTGAAGGAATTCAAAAAGTAATGAGCAAGTGCCAAGATATCCGTACACATAAAACCATTTACTAAATGTTGCTAAAACCTATCTAAAGAACACTCGAAGTCATCTTGAGATTCTGAAAGCAAACCTACAATTTAGGGTTCGTAGCCGAGGACTGTTCGAGACAGCTTCTCTTTGATGAGTCGGGTTCTGTGTTTGGACTAACCACGACTCTCTTGACTCCTCTCCCGACAACACCTAGATCAGTGGTGACATTCGAAGTACCATTTGTTTGACTAGTAGTAGCAGAGTGATTACTGCTGCTTGGTCCAGCAGCATTTGAGGGAGCATCGTTTTTATCAGAACCTCTAGCCTTAGCAGACATAATTCCGAGGATATCGGAGAGGATGGATCTTGGGTTGGATATTAGTTGCTGAAGATCTTCAAGCTGCATAACAAAGAGATGGTATCAATTCAAAGAGCTGAGTTATTTATTTTGATGTAATTACCTTCTTTTCTAATTCCTCGCATAGACCGTTCAAGGTATCGATCTCAGCTTTTGTGTCTTCAAGTGAATTCGTGGCTCGTTCCATTTCCTCGGGTAACTTGTCAGTTGAAGGCTCTGAGATGTTCTTTGCTTCGTTAGTCATTCTATCGACTCTAGATTTGCAAACTGAAATAGCCTTTTGGCAATAAGGAATGGCTTCTTCGGGTTTAGAGCCAATTTCAAGACACAAGCATATCCGAAAATTCCTGAACGCTACTGTTAAGGAAGCTTACGGTAGATTCACATTCACATAAAGCTTTTTAAGATGCAATAAGCCAAAAAATGCAATCAAAAGGTGAAAATTAACGCATCAAAGGATACAACTCAGCTATATTGCGACTGTCGGGCTCAACCAGATTTTCTAACATTGAGAGAGCCTTGAGATAATCACTAAGAGAAGTTTCAACGTCCTCTACATAAAAAAAATAATAGTTGAGAAGTTTGAGAAGTATCAAACTTCAAATAGAAGAAGATAAAATACTTGGAATACATGTAAAAAAATATAAATACTACTGACCTCTCTCAAGAGCAACTTCAGCTAAAGCTGACAATATATCTACTTTTTCCATCGTATCACCTGAATCCTTCTCAACGATTGCCCGAGCTACGTCTAGCATTTTCCATGCTAAATCAAGATCAGTTTCATCCTCTTCACCATCAGCAAGCTCTTCATCGTCACTTTCATCTTGACCTTCTGCACCATTATCTTCCACCTCTAATACCAATTAGCACAAAAAGGCCACCGTAAATCATTTTCCATCAAGAAAAAAATACACAATAGATCTAAGTTACAGCTACATTGTTCAAACGCATAATTTTCTCACACAAAGACCAACAGGTATTCACTGAATTATATGTTATTTTACCTGACATCTAACATGCTTTTGAATACAAAATGAGAAGCCCCAATGACCTCAAAATTGTGCAATTCACTAATATGTGAACGAACGTAAGAGATGCATCACTGGAAAAGCCAGCATAGCAGAAAACTACAGAAACAGTCACGGAGAAATACCATGGTCTTGTTCTATACTTGATTTCCCAACAAGATTTTTTTTAAACACGATGCTGAATCTACTATTGTAAAGAGGATTGATATCNGATACTTGATACAAAACGACGTCATTTTGATTTCTTCATTACTCAATTTTTTCTTCGTCGAAAACTAATTTATGTGCTTTCACGACTTTATTATATAATCGATCCACTTATGAATTAATAATGAATTATATGATGGACCGGAAGTGGTTTCTTTTGCGAAAATTGTCGAATCGATGACCTATACTTATTTTTTTATAAGTTAATTTTTTTATACCACAAATTCTTAAATATTTGTAGTTTTAACTGAGTTTTTTAACCCTTCATTAATTTCTAACAAAATTTTTTTTATATTAATTTATTTAATAATTCTAGACGAGATCATTATTTGACACAATTATTTTGTCAAGTCGTAAAGTGAATTTAGGTATTGGGGTACTACATTGGTCCCTAAACTCACACACCAATTCATAAATCGGTGGAACATTGAATTTAGTGAATAGTGAATCGTTTAAAAATTACAAAATCACTGTTAAAACGAATTACGAATCGGTGGTATAGTGAATCGGTGGTATATTACGAATTAAAAAATCAATATTCGTACTAAAACTAACCCAGTAATTCATAGTTCGGTGGAATATTAAATTTATGAATACTGATAGTATATAGTGAATCGGTTATAAATTACAAAATCACTGTTTATAAATAGTGATTCGGTAGTATATTACGAATTTAAAAATTTGTCTGCTGATAACCTTAAATTTATTGTTTATTGTAGTACGAATTTATGTATAAACAAATTCATAATTATATTGTTTTCACTTTTAAAAACATAACAATTAAAACGAATTTAAAAATCGACCAATTTACTCTTTGTGAACAATAAATTGGTGGTATATTACGAATTTTTCACTGTCAGACTGCTACAAAAACGTTTTGTGAAAAAGGACAGGCGTTTGTAAATAAAATGACACTGACATTGTCACTGTACCAACTCGCCCCTGCCAAAAGTATAGCTCAAAAGTACAGTGCACATCATGTTACCTATATGTAAAACCAATCTTGTACAAATTGTAAGTTGAGGTTGTTTTGATTTTTTTAATGTTTAAAAATAGGTACAACTCCGTATACCTAATATGGAGTTTTTTACAAAATAACACGTGTACAAAAAAGGATTTGTTGATAACCTATTTTGAAAAAATATTTGGAGAATATGCTAAGTTTATATTTTGCTTGCAAAATTGCTTAGGTTTATATATATTTTAATAAAAATAATTCAAATAATTTTAATATTATTTATATAAAATAATTATAAATATATAATAAATTAAAATACGAATATATTTTAATTAATTTATTAAAAAATGAAAAATAAATTATATTAGTTAAATAAAACTAATATGAATTTGCAAAAATAAATTAAATTACAATGTAAAAATATTTATACAATATTATATTGGACGACATGAAATACCGATAATTATAATGATCGATATATCAATCGATACCAAATTTTATTATGTAACATATGTTCACATATTGATCGATATATGATATTGTTATGGTCCCTTTTTAAGGGGTACCAACAATCGTCCGGTTCGTTAAGAAACGAACTCGGTTTTAATTTGTTTGTGGTGAGGAAACGATTAACTAAAGCAAATGAAGAAAAAGGCAAGAGAATTTAGAGTGGAAAACCCCGGGAAATGAGGAAAAAACCAATTGACTAAGAGTAGGAAAATCTCTTAGTCGATTCACTAATCAAACAGTTCATTACAAGATACAACAGAGATTTATGAAGATGACGAGGTATAAAAAGCGATAAGAAATTTGGCAGAGTAACATCATGTTCTTACGCGTCCAAAAGGTCATGCTAATTTCGTCATCAAGCTCCACATTTATAGAGCTGAAGGCGTGTATAATCCACGCCATGTAACTACCTCTCACAAGTTTGTTGAAAGTTGTTGTCGCACGATGTATAATATGCCTGGGACCGAAGCATGGCCTATGTGATCTGGCCCGAAGCGTAGTAAACGTGTGGAGGCCAGAAGCGCAGAACGCGTGTGATATTACCTGGGGATGTTTTTGGTATCACGATGCCCCAGGAGCTCGTCCGACGTGGCTAGATGGTATTTTTGGTATTCTTGGTATTCTCGTCTATTTACGCCATTCTATAGTTTTGGGGGTATTCTCGTAATTTGGACTTCCCGGGCGTACATATTTGCATTTGACTATTGTTTCTAGCAGTCTCAGGCAAGTTCAGCCCCAGACGGGGTCGAAGGGTGTTTTCGTAATTTGGCACCCGAGAAGCATGCCGGTAAGTTGTGGCGATATTTTTGGCTGTATATTCGACATGTGGAAGAAGTGTATAATTTTACGAGGTTCTCCGGTATTTTCTCATCGAAATTTTCGGCTAATTCTCGATCGAGACGCATTTCCGAAGTTCTATCGCGGAATGGCATTTGTTCAAATTTAATTGAATATTATTTATGTACCTTGGGCTTAATCGAGTGAAATTGGGCTCCTGGACTTGAAACTTATTAATTGGGCTGGATTTCTCTATAAATAGAAGCTTCAAGGCACTGAGAAGGGATTCAGACTCTCTTAGCACCTCCCAAAGTAAGGCTCTGGCTCAAATTCGCTAAGGCAGTCGTGAGACTTCGTTTTTCAGCCCCCATCCGCGAGTTCTCGCACCAAAACTCGCGGCCACCTTCATATGGGTTACTATTCACGAGATTTCGTGTGAACAGTGCCATTCGCGAGTTCTAGCCAGAAATCACTATTCGCGAGTTATTGTCTGAATCGTTTGAGTCGCGAGTTCTTGTCTGAACAGTGCCAGTCGCGAGTTCTTGTCTGAACAGTGCCGGTCGCGAGTTTTTACTGGTACAGTGTTTTCTGCGAGTTGTTGCTGGTACAGTGTTTTCTGCGAGTTGTTGACCACAACTCGCGGCTGCCATCCTTTTGAGCCCGACTGAGCGTTTTCGATTGTTTTTCGAGCCGTTTTTGCCCGTGTTATCATTATCACCTCATTGTACTTGTATCCTTTGATTATTATAGTGGAAACCAAGGTTGAGCTTCGCTCTCCCGAGGACGTAAGCTCACACATTGTGGGCCCAACCTCGTATATCGTTCGTGTCCCCACATAAACTGAATTCCGAATAATTAAAAAATAGACTGATCTAAAAATAAATACCCAAAATATTTTTAGACTAGATGAGTTTGGCGCCGTCCGTGGGGACCCGAGATTCTTATCCCATTGAGAGCTTTATTGCTGAGTTTGGATTTCTATTATCATGACTACTCGGAATTCTGATGAAGATATTTTTGATGAAGAAATTGAGGCGGATCCTATTCCTCAAGTTAATGATGATTTTGTTGTGTTACCGGGGGCACGGTCGTCAGTTCTAGAGGAGCCCCCTGCTCAAAATGTAACTATTCGGCCCTCCTGGAGCGGGTTTTCATCCGGAAGGGCACCAAGTTTTTATCCTTGATCACGCGAATGTTTATCTAAGTGTTATGAATTCGCAAGAATTGGCCGAGTTGCTATCCATAATAATGCCCACCTTTCGCCACCTGCACGCTCTTGATCTGCGGATCAGACGGAAACAGATGAGGATTTGGAAGAGCGAAGGCGTACTTTAATCGCTCAATTAGAGCAAGTTGAAGCTCAAAGGAGAGCCCGGAGGAACAATGTTACCCCAGAACCTGTTAATGATGTGGCCTCAGAGGAAGATATTTATCGTGTTCTGGAGCCGCGAGCGAATACTGCAGCAACCGGAGAGCAAAGCAATACTCTACAAAAGATTTGAGAATTGATAGAGTCAAAATTCAAGGAGATGAGTGGGAAGTTGGAGCAAAACGAGGCTAGGATGAACCAATTGGAGGCCAACCTGACTCTTGGGCAGGAAAGGAGACGAGTGTACGGGGAGCATAACTGGGATACTCATCAGACCTCAGCTTACGAGGGAGATTATTTTGAGAATGAGAGGGCTAATGAGCCCATCGGTAATCGAGGAAAGACGTTACCATCTTTGGAAGTTTTGCAAAGTCCATGGAACACTTCAAATGCCTTATCTCCTTTTTCCACGGCGATTATCGGAGCCACTCGCTCTGAGTTTATTGAAATGCCTAAGGATCTTCCACAGTATCGCAGGTCGACTGACTGCATGCTCATACGTCGAATTTGGAGATTCATGTGAGTTTGATGAATTTCAGTGATGCGGCCATGTGTTTCGTTTTTGCCGCTTCTCTTAAGGAATCAGCCCTCCGATGGTTTAATCGGTTACCGAGGCATTCGATTGTTTCATATCAGGACTTTAAGGATAAATTCTATTCAGCTTTCGCGCCTTTCAATACGCCAATAAAGTCTATTACTTCTTTGACCGCGTTGCGGTATGATTCTTCGGAAGGATTGTTGGGTTTTATTACCCGTTTTGAGGCCGAGTGTAGGAAGATACCTCGGATTACTGTGAGTGAGAAGGTTGGGGTGCTCCAGCTTATTCTAGCTGGACACCCGTTGTGTAATTCATTGAATAGAGACCCCCCGGAAAGTATGGAAGATTTGACTTTGAGATGTACACAGTACATCCGAGAAGATGAATGTTTGCGAGATCATGGAGTGATCGAAGTACGGGCGTATGGGTCTCATAATATTGTTGTAAGTCGTGGGCTGGATAAGATTGTCCAGCCTGCAAAGTCTAAGTTGAGAGTGTTTCTGACGTACAATTATGAATAGATTTTCGCCATAATTGAGCAGAAGAAGGGTGGATTTCTTCGTTATCCCCCTCCATTGCAAGAGCCAACGCAGGGGACTTACGATTCCCAATTATTTTGTCGTTTTCATCGGAGTTTTGGACATGCAACGAATGATTGTCGAGAATTAATGTCTGAAGTGGAAATGTTGCTAGAATTGGGTAAGCTTGATGAACTGATCAGTACTGTGGAGGCTCTACCCGAGTCTAAGCTGGGAAAGATTGATGTAAGTGTCCCGGAGGGGACGGTGTAAGGACCCCTCGGGGGTGCGAGAGAGAGGACACCTTAGGTGAATCCCTACATTGACTATAGACGGGGAATGATAAGAGATTAAGTATAGTGATTCGTCTTCCAGTGCACGAGGCCTTTTCCCTAGCAAAGTGGCAAGCGGAACGTTAGAACTGGAAAGTTAAGCATGCTCACCCTGGAGCAATTCAAGGATGGGTGACCCACTGGGAAGTGTGGGGGCTAGGGAAAAAGTAAAACCGTGAGGACCAGATGGGTGTCATTTGGGTTAGCCTAGTCCAAAGCGGACAATATCTTGCAAGCGGAAAGGCAGGTCGTTACATTTGGTATCAGAGCAGGACCCGGGTTATAGTCAGTGTGTTGGGGCAAACCTCAGCAAGGACGCTGAGTCCATAAGGAGGGGTGAATGTAAGGACCCCACGGGGGTGCGAGAGAGAGGGCACCTTAGGCGAATCCCTACATTGACTATAGACGGGGAATGAAAAGAGATTAAGTATAGTGATTCGTCTTCCAATGCACGAGGCCTTTTCCCTAGCAAAGTGACAAGCGGAACGTTAGAACTGGAAAGTTAAGCGTGCTCACCCTAGAGCAATTCAAGGATGTGTGACCCACTGGGAAGTGTGGGGGCTAGGGAAAAAGTAAAACCGTGAGGACCAGGTGGGTGTCATTTGGGTTAGCCTAGTCCAAAGCAGACAATATCGTGCAAGCGGAAAGGCGGGTCGTTACAGACGGCACCTAAACCCTCAAGGGCCGATGCGCCATGACTAAATGCAAGAGGACGTGGATATGGAGAACAGCGTGGCCAGCGTCAAGGAGGTGGCCAGAGAGGATTCTTTAATGGTGGTAGACATAATCAGAGAGGTGGAAGGAGAGAAAACAACTATCGTGGCCGCGGCAAGAATCAGCCGCAAAGAAATCAGCAGGGGTACAGATATGAGGCTTACCCACAATCCCCCGCGAATCAGCAAGCATTACCTCCTCCTCCGGTTGACCCCAACCAGGGTCAACCTATTTTGAATGTTGAAATGCCCAACCAAGATGGGGTAACCTGGGCCCCAACATTATGACTATCGCCGGGGGAAGAAGCGTCGGTGATTCAAACCGTGCCCGTAAACGCTCTTATCAGGCACTGCACCAGAAGGGCTGTTTTATGGAAGTAAACACAGTCCAGTTAACAGACTTGGACAAAATGACAATCTCCTTCGGACCTGAGGATTAATCTGGGGTTTTCTCCCCACAAGACGATGCGTTGGTTGTCTCTCCCATTATTGCTAATCATCCTGTTTCTCGAGTGCTGGTAGATACCGGAGCTGCTACAAATATATTGACTCTTGCAGCCTTTGAGCAGATGGCTTTGAAAAGAACCACCCAGCTCCAGCCCGTAAATACAAAGTTAGTCAGTTTTAATAACAGTGTTGTTGCTGTCGAGGGATCTGTTTTTCTGCCGGTAACCTTGGGAGATCCCGAAATATCAAGAACTTTGATGGTGGAATTTGTGGTGGTGGATCTCCCTATACTCCCTTATAATGCGATCCCGGGGAGAAGTTGCTTGAACTTATTTGGAGCTGTGGTGTCTCAACCACATTTGATGATGAAGTTCCCAACACAGTTAGGGGTTGGGTAGATGAAGGGAGATCAAGAGCTGGCGCGCTCTTGCTATAATATGATGTGTAGGAGTGGTATGGATGGATCAAAAGCGAAGTTACCTATTTGTATGGTGGAATTCTCGTCCGATGAAGTTATTGATACAAGTGACGGACCGTCTCTTAGGAACTTCAAAGAAAACGATATGAAGATGGAGCGTTTGGGAATCAAGACAGTGCCTTTATTCCCCGGTAATCTTGAAAAGACAGTGACGATCGGTTTCGAGATGTCACCAGAGGTTGAGAAGGAGTTCATCAGAAGAAGAGAAAGTTTTCCCCTGAGAAAGAGAGGGTGATTGATGAGGAGGTGGAAAGTTTGCTACAGGCAGGATTCATAGAGCCTGCTAGATACACGGATTGGGTCGCCAATCCAGTGGTGGTCCAAAAGACGAGTGGTGGCTAGAGAGTTTGCATCGATTTTACTGATTTGAATAAAGCATGCCCGAAGGATCCGTATCCGCTGCCGGCCATTGACATGATGGTGGATGCAGCCTGTGGCTTTGAATTACTTAGTATGTTAGATGCCTTTAAGGGATATAACCAAATTTTTATGCATTGTGAGGACAAGTTGTTTACTTCATTTATGACAAACAAAGGCATTTTTTGCTATAGAGTTATGCCATTTGGGTTGAAAAATGCTGGGGCCACCTATCAACGTTTAATGAATTCGATGTTCAAAGATATGATAGGAAAATCTTTGGAGGTTTACATCGATGATATATTGATAAAGAGTAAACACGGGGATAACCACATCCAGTATTTGAATGATTGTTTTGGGGTACTCAGAAAGTATAGAATGAAACTGAATCCACTTAAATGTGCGTTTTGTGTGAAAGGAGNTTGTTTGAACTTATTTGGAGCTGTGGTGTCTCAACCACATTTGATGATGAAGTTCCCAACACAGTTAGGGGTTGGGTAGATGAAGGGAGATCAAGAGCTGGCGCGCTCTTGTTATAATGTGATGTGTAGGAGTGGTATGGATGGATCTAAAGCGAAGTTACCCATTTGTATGGTGGAATTGTCGTCCGATGAAGTTATTGACACAAATGACGGACCGTCTCTTAGGAAGTTTAAAGAGAACGATATGACGATGGAGCCGTTGGGAATCAAGACAGTGCCTTTATTCCCCGGTATTCTTGAAAAGACAGTAACGATCGGTTCCGAGTTGTCACCAGAGGTTGAGAACGAGGTAATTTCTTTTTTGCAAAGTAATGTAGATGTTTTCGCTTGGTCTTATCAGGATTATGTGGGGGTTGATCCCCAAGTCTGTTCTCATAGACTCAATGTTAACCCATATGTGCGACCAGTTCATCAGAAGAAGAGGAAGTTTTCCCATGAGAAAGAGAGAGCGATTGATGAGGAGGTGGAAAGTTTGCTGCAGGCAGGATTCATAGAGCCTGTTAGATACACGGATTGGGTCGCGAATCCAGTGGTGGTAAAAAATTCGAGTGGTGGCTGGAGAGTTTGCATTGATTTTACTGATATGAATAAAGCATGCTCGAAGGATCCGTATCCGCTGCCAGCCATTGACATGATGGTGGATGCGGCCTGTGGCTTTGAATTCTTTAGTATGTTAGATGCTTTTAAGGGATATAACCAAATTTTTATGCATTGTGAGGACAAGTTGTTTACTTCATTTATGACGAATAAAGACATTTTTTTCTATAGAGTTATGCAATTTGGGTTGAAAAATGCTGGGGCCACCTATCAACGTTTAATGAATTCGATGTTCAAAGATATGATCGGAAAATCTTTGGAGGTTTATATCGACGATATATTGATAAATAGTAAACATGGGGATAACCATATCCAGTATTTGAATGATTGTTTTGGGGTACTGAGAAAGTATATAATGAAATAGAATCCGCTTAATTGTGCATTTTGTGTGAAAGGAGGCAAATTTCTCGGCTGTATGGTATCTGAGAGAGGAATTGAGATGAATCATGACAAGATAACAGCTATCCAAGAAATGACCCCTCCGACGACTGTTAGGGAAGTTCAAAGGCTAACTGGGAGATTAGCCTCGTTGAATCGCTTCATTTCGCGATCTGCAGAGAGAAGTTTGCCGTTTTTTAAGGTTTTACGTAAGACGAATCTTTTGTATTGGGACGACGAATGTAGCAGGGCTTTTGAGAGTTTCAAAGATTATCTGAGTAAACCACCGTTTATGTCACCTCCTTCACCGGGGGAACCGTTGGGTTTATATTTGTCAGTGATAGAAGAGGCAGTGAGCGCCGCGTTGGTCAGACTTAGCGATAAAGAACATAGACCGATCTATTATGTGAGCAGGAAATTGTAGGGAGCGGAGTTCCGATAAATTGATCTAGAGAATGTCGTATTAGCTCTCATAGTCGCCTCGCGGAAATTGAGGCACTATTTTCAAGGACATCATATTGCCGTCTTGAAAGATCAGCCAATCCGAAGCATGCTATCAAAGATTGATGCCTCCGGCAGACTAGCAAAGTGGAATATCGAGTCAGGGCAGTATCAAATAGAGTATATCTCCAGGAGAGCATTAAAGGCCCAGATGTTAGTGGATTGCATAGTGGAGATGACTCGGTCGGAGGAATTGGGTATTCAGGAGCATTGGGACGCCTTTGTAGATTGATCGGTGTCTGCCGGGCGAGCCGGTATTGGTGTTTATTTTAAAGAAAGGAAATCTGGTGAAGAACATGAATATGCTGTAAAGTTGCGCTTTCCCGCAACTAACAACGTTGCCGAGTATGAAGCCTTGATATTTGATATTAACTTGGCGGTGGAAATTGGAATCGTTCGTTTGCATGCTCATTCTGATTCGCAGTTAGTGGTGAACTATAACGACCCTAATTTGGGCCTAGTTGTTTTGTTAAAACGTGATAACTAAAACGGAAACATTCGAATGTAAACTTAAAACATAGTTCGTAAACATCAAAGTTCCACAGCATAATTTAGAGTATTCTCCAAAGGACCGGACTCTATCACCGGACAACCGACGACCTCCTTCCCATGCCCCTCTCATACCTCGTCTGCGTCACCAACAAAATCTGTAAAGCGGTCACATTCTATTAAAAGAAACTTCACACACGGTACACATTATTTTTACATTTCTTAATTACACCGTAAACACACATATGAATCATTTCTTTTAACCGTTTTCTTAATTCCCTCTCCTTTTTACCCTTATCATTCCCATTATACTTTAACTTTACTGTTGCCGAGAGTAACATGCTCGGTGCATGTCCCGCCCAAGCCAACCGTTAGCTGTTGGATGACTCGACGGGCCATATGCTTCCCTTCCCCGGGTGTATACTTAGGCGCTACCCATTTTTCCACCCGGATCCGTTCTGCCCTTTTCGTACGTATCTTTTCCTCTTTGGAACTTATCGTTCCCTTCATCAGGCATGCCCTTCCTTTGGCGAATCGTGTGCTAGGCACGATGCCGGGTTCGGTCTGACGGTCCATCCTTCCTCACCCCGAGTCTTAAAACATTTATCTCGTTCATTCGGGTCTTTCCTTTCTTCTTTATTAACCCAATCCCATCCCCTAAGTCTGAACCTTCCCTAACTATATTGTGTTCACTCCGCTTACCGTTCGCTTTAGCTTGTTATAATCTTTCCGTGCTTCCCTGCATTTCGTAACAGGTCTTAGTTATTCGAATTCCGACGTTATTATCTTATTGTTAACTATGTGATTACCGTAGACCCTACGTGTCCTTTTCCTCCCACGATCCGACTTNCCCACTGATGAAGGTGAGACCCGAAGGACTATGCAAAGGGCTACGAATTTTGTCTATGTAGATGAGAAACTATATAAGAAAAATGTTGGAGGACCGTATCTTCGATGTTTGTCCCCAATACAGACAAAGGCCGTTATGGAAGAAGTTCACGCTGGGGACTGTGGTGATCACTCAGCATGTCGATCCTTAGCGAATAAGGTTAAGAGGGCCGGTTATTTTTGGCCAACGCTGGTAAAAGATTGTGTGAATTTTGTTCGGACTTGTTCTGTTTGTCAGTTCCACTCAAATGTGCATCATGTGTCAAGAGCTAGTATGAAACCTCTGCCGACAAAATGTTCTTTCGATACGTGGGACATCGATATTTTAGGACCATTTCCGACGGCACCTAGCCAAAAGAAATTATGTATTGTGGCTGTGGAACATTTTTCTAAGTGGATAGAAGTTGAGGCTGTATCGCGAGTCCGAGAACAGAAAGTTATCAGTTTCCTTTGGAGATATATCGTATGCCGGTTCAGAATTCCCAGGATTTTTTGTATCAGATAACGGAACGCAATTCGTTGGAAAGAGGGTTAATGAATGGTGTGAGAATTATGGTATTGAACAGCGGTTTACTTCCGTGGCACACTCAGAAACGAACGGACTTACAGAGGTTATTAATTGTATTATCCTACAACAGCTGAAAACACGAATAGATGAATCCAAAGGCTCATGGGTGGATGAATTGCATATTGTGATGTGGGCATATCGAACATCACCGAGGTCCACTACCGGATTCAGCCCATTTTCTTTAGTATATGGCTCTGAAGCCGTATCTCCTGTAGAAGTGACTATTTTATCAGAAAGAGTTATTACTTATGATGAGGTATTGAATGAGGTTATGCGAAAGTTGGACCTTCATTGTATTGATGATATCCGAGATAGAGCTGCAATACGAATGGAGATATGTAAAAGGCGGATGGCAAAAAAGCATGACAAAGGCGTTCGACCTATGTTGTTAAAGGTTGGAGACTTGATTCTTAAGAAGGTGGAAGTATCGAAGCATGTTGGTAAGTTGGATCGAAAGTGGGAAGGAGCATACAGAGTGACGGTAGTAGTGAAGGAAGGAACATATAAGATCGCAAATATAAGCGGGGAGGAGCTGCTTCTTTCCAATTTGCGCAAGTATTATGTATAGACGTGACTTATCGATCTTTTTAAAATAAAAATTTTCCCCTCTTTTTTATGGTCATATTCTAATTCTTTAAGTATCTTTTTTGACGACATGAATTCAATCGACTATGGGACTGGTAAGGTAGGAGTAGATCCATTGCATTTTAGTACGAAGAAGGATGTAATAAATTATATAGGTTAGATTAGAAATGCAATGTATCACCTGTCTTATAGTCGATCATTTTCAAACTCGTCAAATTAGATACTGCGTCAAAATATTTTGAACATGATGAGTCTTCCTGTCCCCGGCAGAATCGTCTGTACATAATTACTGTTGGAATATGTTAAGGAGCCCGTTTATTGTGATATAGCCGGCTTAAAACCGAGCATATTTCCGTGGCAAATCAGGGTGCAAATATATACCTGACTCCTCCATGACACGCCGGCGAGGGTTGCGCCCTCATTGGAGGCTGGTCCATTTCCGCATGGCACCGTCTTATGGACGGGCCGAATGACGCCGTCTTATGGACGGGTCGAGATAATTTTATCGTCCCTGATGCAAGTATATATCGGCGGCGAGAGTGTGATGGCCCCGTGTGCAAGTATATACCGGCGGCGAGAGTGTGATGGCCCCGGGTGTAAGTATATACCGGCGGCAAGAGTGTGATGGCCCCGGGTGCAAGTATATACAGGCGGCGAGAGTGTGATGGCCCTGAGCGCAAGTATATACCGGTGGCGAAGATATATTGGTGAAGGTAGAACAATCTCGAGTTCAAATACCTACTCATTTAAAAGGGGTGTTCGCCAAAGTTCGTTATTTCGAATGATCATTTTCGACTTATATTGAAATGGCCGAGGGTCAAGCCCCGCTACACTGGGGACTCTTATACGCACTTGAAGTTAGCAGAAAATATTATATTTATTTTGGAAGATATCTATGACTCGAGGAACATCAGTATATTATTTACCTCTGGTCAAATTTTGTATAGAGGCATATTATTTTGGGGAGCTAATTTCGGATGATCTAAGTATACGGAGCTATACCCCATTCGATGAATGTTGCCAGAAATTAAATTGAAAAGAAGAGAAGATGAATTATTCAGAATTGTATGTTTATTAAATTGCAGTGAGAAATTGAAAGGAAAACAAAATCAAATTTCATTTATACATGGGGAATACGAAATGAGGAGAGAGTACAAAAGTGAAGAAACCATATGTGGAAGTTTATTTCTTCTTCTTCTTGGAGTTCGAACCTTCACGTGGTCCGCTAGGGCGCTTTCTTACCAGCTTAATAGTCGATGAGGGAGGATCAGTCTCTTTTCCTTTAGTTTCCGCAGTAGTCAACTTCTCGGGGACAAAACTCGCCATCTCGACCTCATGGCGTTCCCGAGCTCCTATCACACTAGCGGGAACGTATAATGGAGGGTCACGTTGACCCATCACTTCCTCATCTTTAAGTAGATCTCCCACGAGGGGACCCACCGGTTCCGGGAATAATGCGGCAAATCTTCGAAATGCATCTGGTGGTGGGATCCCACGAATATAGCTTATGGTGCAAGTCCTCCTCCATATTTAACTGGAGCACCCATAACGGATCCCACGAGCAATCCAATTTGTCCTCTGCAAGCACTGACTCAAATTTCCCGGACAGACTAGGATAAAATATTCTTCTCTCTTCAAGGGTTAGGGATATGCCAGGATGCTTTGAGTCTGGACACTCCCTCTAAAGAAATATAGGGTAGACAACGTCGCATTAGCTAGGGCTGCCAGGTTTCGTAAAGTCGGGGAGTGCACTGTAAACTCCCATATTAGTTTCCGGAAACAATCATTGATCTGGGAAGGAAACCTAGCAGCTCGATTCCGAAGACGGTCTACGGTAGACTGGAGGGATTCATTCTTTGATTTCAGCTCTTTATTCTCCTCCAGGGCCTTCCCGAGAGCCTTCTTATCAGTAGCATTGGCATCTTTGGCATTCTTTAGCTTTTCTTCGGTCTCAGCTTTGATCTCCCTCAGCTTGTCATGTGCGTATTTTTCGTTCGTCATGAGGGTATCTATGGACTGCTCGAGAGCATGCCTTTTCCCGATGTGAAATGCCGCACACTCCGTCAATTTGCTACGATGAGCTCGGCTAAGAGCTTCGATCGCTTTATTGTATTCTACCCGGAGCGCTGCCATGTCTTGGGCATGCTTTTCCCGCTGATTCTGAATTAATTTTTCTACGGCTTTCTTCGTCTGCTCCCCGATTATATCCGGACTGTCGAGCTCCGAATGCCTAAGTATACAGTATTCCTCGATTGCAGCTGCGGTGCTCAACTCCACAACCGTCCGCTCCATCTGAAAGAAAAGCAAAAACCATGAGTGAACAGATAATATACGGATGAAACAAAGAGCAAGTAACTATGGTCAATGTCATTACAAACCTCTCCCATCATGCGACGCGTTGTCGCAAATTGGTTCATCAATCGACTGAAGTCGGTAAATACCGTGTGGTCATCCCGTCCACACGGTGGCAATGACGGATTCCTGTCAAAATACGTCAAGGCCGGTCTATTAGAGACGCTATCACCCCTCGGAATCCAAACGGTGACTCCGTCTTTTATTAGTATGAGGCCAGCCTGACGTCCCATCTCGAGCCATTCCTTCACTGTATGCTTCGGTATATCTCTTATGCGGAAGGCATCGAGGAACTCGGCGGTTAACCCACTTTTTTTAATGGGTTACGCAATATCCAAAATGGTGGGGCCCTCCACCTGTCTTTTCCCTTTATCCGAAGGAGCTTCTTGGTTTATTTCTTCCTCCGGACAGGTCTCTTGCACAACCTCCTCCACTAGCGGGTCTATCGGCTGACCCCCGCTTATTTCGCCTTCCTCGTCATCTCCGACAACGTCCACTAGTGTCTCAGCGAAGTCATACATCCCTTCGTCGAGGGAGAATTCTCTAGAGGTAAGCTCCAATAGCCGAAACACAGGAATTAAATCTTCAGAACTCTCGGGAACCTCTGTAGCCGGCTCATTTTCTGCAGACTCGGGATTCTCGATTGCCGGAGCAGGTGGAGGTGGAGTAACCGATCGGGCCTCTTCTATTTGCGGCATCGCTTCTTGCAAGCATTGTGCCAACTCGGCCAAGGCAGTGCGGTTATGAGATCCTAGCGCCATCTCGAAGATCAGCTCGTCCTTCTCCGTAACAAGAGTACGGAGTGACCTCAATCTATCACCTAATCTCGAACGATCTTCAGGGGGAGCCATTATTTTATCTGCAAAATAAACAAGTCACATGAGAAATACAGTTATAAAGATTATAAAACATATATGTGCTAGTTTTAGGAAGGTTTTCTTATCGAGGGAGAGATGTTGAGATGGTTTAAGTGTTAATGCATGGTCCAGATACCTAATAGCCCTCTAGTAAAATGGGTAGGGGCCGGAAGAATGTTGGAAGCGACCAAGATCGGGGCATAGAATAGCGTCTTTGGGGTCCAGTCAGTGCCATCCGATCTAGCGCACGCGATAAGTATCCTCTCTAAAGCTTTAGGAGTAACGGATCGCGGGATAGGATAATAGAACTCCGGAAGGAAAGGTTCCCCCTCAATTGGGAACCGCCAGGGAAGGCTAAGTGCAGACAACCTAGTGGAGCCCACACAAGTGACAAAAAAGAAGTGTCTCTTCCAGTCATGATTTGATTGGGGATTTGAGAATGGAAAAGGGCTCTTCTTGTGCCTTAGACGAAAAAAATACAACCTTGAGCTCCATAATGGATAGCGGTACTGATTTGAAATATTTGAAAGAAGCTCTCAACGGTCATCGAAATCTCATTTGTTTCCATAAAAATGATAAAGGCAACCACCAAAGATATCGAGTTTGGATTCAACTGGAAGAGGTGGATTTTAAGCGAGTTAGGAGGATGGAAATGAACGGATGAAGCGGAAAGCGAAGACCACATTCTAGGTACTCAAGGCAGACGGCATGGGTGACCGTCGGTGGGCGTAGAATCCGATCAGAGTGACCCGGCTGGTATAGAACACAATCGGAAGGAATGTGGTAATTTTCCACGAGAGATTTCCACTTCCGGGGATGCATGCTATGGGGCTGGTTGAATGATTTTAAGGCTTTGGCAATAGAACTCTGGGGACCAATCGTATTCTCAAGATGTGCAATTTGATCAAAGAAGTATGGATAAGGGTTCGTAATGGGAGAACGGAAAGCTGACAGACTCGAACTGGAACTCCCCGAGCCGGATGAGGTGTCCGAGGAATGGGATGACGAGGCATCGGAGTTCGAGGAATGAGCAGAGCCGGAGGACATGGTGTTAAGTTCTCGAAATTGAGGTTTATCTAATTTTATCTAGTTTTTTTAGATTTTATTAAGTGTCTCGCGAGTTTTCGCACCAAAAGTCACGAGAGGTACTATGCAGCCTATGCAGTCGCGAGATTTCGTTCAGATTGTTAAGTTTGCTTGTGTCACTGTTCAAACGATGTAGTCGCGAGATTTCGTTCCAAAAGTCGCGAGGGGGACTGTGCAATGCGAGTAGTCGCGAGATTTCGTTCGAAATGTCGTGAGTGGGCTGAGCTTCTGCGAAAATGTGTGGTGACAGGGGACTCAGAGGTATTTATAGGGGCGGACCATCGAGTCGAAAAATCCCGAGATTTTCGCCCGACCTCGGAATCTGACGTTCTTAGTATCAAAACGATCGTGTTTGCGAAGGGTTTTCAACCCTATCCACGGTTTTCCCAAAAAAATTCCCGAACAATTATCGACTTTCGGGACGAGCTAATATGATATGGTTTCGACTCAGAATCTGAATCTGGAAACCAGGGGACTATTGATATTACCCAGGGATATTTTCGGTATTCTCGTGTATTTACGTCACTCTATAGTTTTGGGGGTATTCTGGTAATTTGGACTTCCCGGGCCTACATATGAGAATTTGACTAACGTTTCTAGCAGTCTCGGACAAATTCGGCCCCAGACGGGGCCAAAGGTATTTTCGTAATTTGGCACCGGAGGAGCGTGCCGGTAAGTTGTGGTGACATTTTTGGCTGTATATTCGATATCTGGAAGCAATGAATTATTCTACAAGGTTTTCCAATATTATCTCATCGATATCTCCGGCTAATTCTCGGTCGATATACATTTCCGGAGTTCTATTGCGGTATGGCATTTATTTCAGTTTAATTAAATATTATTTGGGTACTTTGGGCTGAATCAAGTGGAATTGGGCTCATGGGCATGAAACTTATTAATTGGACTGGATTTCTCTATAAATATGAGCCCCAAGGCACTGAAAAGGGATTCGGACTCCTTTTGTACCTCCCAATGCAAGGCTCTCGCTCGAACTTGTGAAGGTACTCGCGAGACTTCGTTTTTCAGCCTCCACCCGCGAGTTTTCGCACCAAAACTCGCGGCCAGCTCCGCTTGAGCTACTATTCACGAGTTTTCGTTGAGTTTCCCCCTTTACGCAGCTTTGTACCCGCTAGACTTTGCTTCATCCGCGAGTTTTCGCTTGGCATCACTATTCTCGAGTTTTCACTTGGCATCACTATTCGCGAGTTTTCATACAAAATCTCGTGGCCAACCCTTCATTCGCGAGTTTTCGGCAGTTTCATCGTGGCGGAGCATATTTGATTGCTTTTCATATCGTTTTCGCCCAGATTACCGATATTTATTCATTGTAAATGTATCTCTCAATTATTATATTGAAAACCAAGGTAGAGCTTCGCTCTCCCGAGGACATAAGCTCACACATTGTGGGTCCAACCTCGTATATCGCTTGTGTCCCACAACAATTAAATTCCGAATAATTAAAAAAAATTGACTGATCTAAGAATAAACGCTCTAAAATATTTTTAGACAAGATCAGAACAATATCAACATGTATGACTTCCTTGCAGAATTAGTGTCCAATGGACGACATTACTCTACATTCTACTTTTGTTGAGGACCTAGGCATTGTGCTCTACTTCTTAGTTTTCCAAGACATATGTGACGATCAATGGAACACAAAGTATCATGTAGTAAATTTGCATATTATCGGACAGTCAATTAAAATCACAAAAGTCATATACTATTGCATAAGCTCTCAATAATATACTATTGCATGAACAACCTTCAAGCATCTAACAAATCTGTGTGCAGCCACCCAACGCTCGATATATGGTGTTAGCATAAAGTGAGCGAGATTGTGAACTGCATAATTGATATATGATATCAAGTTGTACGACGAGAAGAAATATTACATGCCCTATAAGTCACCTATATTTCTAGGTTCTTCTAAATAATGTCCATGAGTATTCCCAAAGTTGTGGTTTTGTTCAATTGAAGTTAGAGCATGTTTGGTCACCGCATGCCCGTCTTAGAGATAATATCTAATTTATACTTTTCTATGGTTCATGTATAAATATGTGGGATTTCTAGCAACTTTGACCCTCGACATAATTTCAAACGCTTGAGATCTTTTATATGGAATTTCTTACCTAGCTTCTGCTTGATTCTAGTTACCTTAATATGACTATTTCGAGCATTATCATATCATCCACATATATTAGGACCTACAAATTTTCTCAATTGCAGGAATAGGTGAATAGAGAATAATCTAGAAATGGTTTACAAAATCTCATGTGAGTTAATTCTTTGGACAATTTATGGAACACAATGATCTATGTTTCAAGCCACATAAATATTTTTGTAATCGATAAACGGCCATCCTTATCACTAATGAGTCATATCGGTGTTTTCATGTACACTTCTTCTTTGAATTACCAATGCAAATATGCATTGTTTACGTCAATTTTATGAATTTCCCATTGTTTAATCACCGCCACTGCTAGAAGAGTTCTCAACGTCACCATTATGTTAATGGATAAAATGTTTCATTGAGTGTTTCCAAAGATTACTAAACGTGCATTGTAATGCTCTATCAATCCATCATAGTTGTGGTTGATCCGATACACCCACTTGCATTCTATTGCATATTTTCCGACTGGTAGAGACGGTAGTGTCTATGTTTTGTTCCTTTCAAGATCTTTAATCTCATTTTTCATAGCATCTTTCGAAAGAGGGTTGTTGACAACTAAAAATATACGGGGAGCAAAATTTCTTCTACCCAAAAGAGAAATTTTCAGATGACAAAAAATTTTTGATAGGGTAAAGACTTTTAAATGAGGACCCTTTAATTGATAATGCAATGTTATGATCGTCAAAAAAATTTTTAGAGGCTACAATGTAATCCTTCAATTTCTCTAGAACCCTATTCTATGTCATCGACCAAGATTTTCGGAAATGTGACTTGATGGAGTAGTGTCACTTAAGTAAGCTGTGCTACCCTTGTCGTATACACGGTTGATGGTCTTTCATGAAACATTTGATTTGTGTAGGTTAAAATTTGATGAATGCTCATGTTGAGCAGGCAGAGATGTGGGTTTAGGTAAGGGAAGCAAATACTAGATGTGAGCGTCGAGAATAATCATTGACTATAATAAAAAAATAGTGAGTGCCACAAATAGATGCGATATTTTAAGGATCCAGGATAAGATAAAAAATTGAGGTTGCAATGTTATGACTAATAAGAAATGAGTCTTAAATACTTTTGCTTGAAGACAAATAGAACAACTTTCAAAACACCAATTTGTACTATGCTTTTTGAAATGGATGAAATAAGCATGAAAGTGATGAAAAAGAAACATGTCCCATGCATGTGCCAAAGGCCACATTGATTCCACGCGGTTTTGATGCAGAGGATATTAATCTGAACCAAAAATCAATAATTATATTCATGTCCATCTTTTCACCCACCCAAATCAAAGTCCTTGATGTTATTGTCAATACATATGAAGTTTCACGAAGAAGCTGGGATGCTGATATAAAATTGCATTGCAATTCAAACACATATAGAACATTCCGTAAGGTAAAATCTTAATTGAATATCATTATTCTTATCTTAGCACTAAAGCCATGACTGATGAATCTCTTCACAAGTAATTCTTGAATATGACTAGTTGAGCATAGAAAATTCTTGAATATGACTGGTTGAGGGAAAGTAGAGGAGATAATATATGAGAAATGAACTAACATATCGAGAATTATCTAGTCCTATAAAAAATGATGGAACTAACATATCTTCTTGTTGATGATAGAAAGCCTTTATCTTGATCCAGTTTTCGTGACCTCAACAACATCGAAAATTTCGTTCATATTATTGAATTTCAGCCCAAAGTCGTTTGATTCGCTCAAATTAAGTCGCCACTATATCATCCTTTTGACGACACATAGCAGCACATTTTGCGATTGGTAAATCCGTGTACCATTTCTAGGAGAAAAGTGTTCTTCAATTTCATCCCACAAGAATTAATGTAGAGCTAACTGATGGCTCCATTGTATTTAATATCCAATCACATATCATAGAGTTTATCATATACCACTCATCCAATAGTCTAGTGAATGTTTCTGGTCACCTCAACGTTCTATCAATAAAATTGAATTTTCTTTTGGCTATTAGAGCACGCAACGTAGAAATAAGCAATTCTTGAAAATGATTCCCTTTTAATATAACCGGGTCAAGTAAGAGACCGGTGTGATCACCCAATGCCGATATCCATGATCCTGTTTCCTATCCATAGGTTAAGTTCAAAGCCCTTCCAATATATAGAGTTTAACTGCTCATCGTGCCGAAGAAATATAGTGTTACGAGTTTTGAAAAATGATTTTGGAGACATGAGGTTTTCTCCTATATATAGAAGGAACTCTAGATACATTTCGACACCTTGAATATCTAGAAGTGATAATCTTGCATTTGGCCCTCATATTGTACATTGTGAATCTTCTCAATTGTTGTGAGCTTATTCTTTGTTACTCATAATATAGTTAGTCATTCAACTATTTTACTTACTCTTCATTTTGGGTACGCTTTTACTATTTTAAAGTTTATATTATTTGAGTCTTATATGAGTTTATGCATAACCGACTTGAGATTAGTTATATCATAGAAAATGACATTTTTTCTCTTCCAAAATAATCAAATTCTCCTACTTGCTCTAATAAAGAGTTAAGACTAATAACTGAAAAACATAAGATTTAGAACCCGTTTAATAAATATACTCATTGAAGACCTGAAAATCCGGACTAATGGATTCTTAATCATGAATGAGTCCAATTTGGGTAATATGTATTTATGATTGGCCAGCTTGCGGATTCGATCGTAACTGGATGTGACTCAACTCATGCACATCCCTAACAGTTAGGCAATAACAATTAATTTTTTTGTAGTAATTTCTAATGTATATAATCATATAATATATAATTTTGAGGGTATGATTATAGAATAATCTTTTGTTAACAATAAATTAGTTTCAATTATAAAATCAAAATAGTCAAGTTCCTACTTTTAACTTTAACAATGCAAATGAAAGATTACTTACTTTTTATTTTAAGTAAAGTATACACTCATGATTATAAGTAACTTATTGATCAAGAGAAAAAACAGAGAAAGAAATGCTTCCTAATCCTTAGGGTAAAAGGGAGAGGGAGATTCCATTTTCACATGATATGTTTGTGTTATTTATTACATGATTTTCAAGAATGAGAATAAAATTTGTCAATTTTCACACGAAATAAATGAATAAAAACAAAAGAAAAAGACAAAAATATAATATTTTATCATCCTATTCACATGCTCTTAAAATATTGAGATTGATACAATGAGTTGTGTAAACTATAATCTATTCATATATGTTATGATCCCTTTTTACAGGGTACCAATAGTCGTTCGGTTCATTAAGAAAAGAACTCGGTTATGATTTATTTGTAGTGGGAGAATAATTAAGAAAATGTAAACGGTAACGAGACAAAGAAATTTAGAGTGGAAAACCCCGGGAAATGGGGAAAAAACCACTTGACCAAGAGCAGGGAATGCTCTCAGTCGATTCAATAATCAAATCAAAGTTCAATACAAGAATAACATAGGCTTATGAAGATAACGATGATAAGAAAGCGATAAGAATAATCCCGGTAGAGTAACGGCCTATTCTTCCCATCCAAAAGGTCCTCTTTGCTCCGCCGTCGTGCTCTGTATTTATAGAGTTGAAGGCGTGTGTAATCCACGCCTTGTAACTGCCTCTGACAGGTCTGTTAGAGGTTGTTGTCGCGCGATGTAAAACTTGGCCGGGACCGAAGCGTGGTCTGCGTGATCTGGCCCAAGGCGTGGTAAACGTGTGGAGGCCAAAACGTGGAACGCGTGGGTTTGTAACCGTTTGGACCGAACCATGGGGCCATCTGTCAGACACCGTTTTATTTCGTCAAGTTTATCTTCGGTCCCATCGCGGAACATCGGGCCAATCCATTGTCCGACTTAGGGAAATCCATTGTCCGACTTATACGTTATTTCTGGGTATCTATGTGTATATAGTGGCGTTTATCTTTTATTGCCACCAACAGAACATGGCCCCGACCTTAGAACACTCTTTCAGCTTGTTCTTGGTCGGGGCCCCAAGGGGAAAGGGTCTATTAGGATGTCGTAAGTTATATTATATAGCAGTGCGTACCAAGGAGTGCACTATAGTTGATAAGGAAGAGTCTCTCCATATGTGGGAGTCTTGTTATGTGTGAGTAACAGTCCCTAAAGAGGACATGTTAAGGGTATGACCACTTATAACCCACCCATGCATAGGCCAAATTGACCGAACCAGGTTCAACCCCTCTCGCCCGGACACCGCAAACACACTTGCGATGTTTCCTCCTCCCGAAGCACGTATTAAACGAACAGAGCTGCTTCGGGAGGAGAGGTTGGTAGAAATAGGGGTCGCGGGTAGGATAGGAGCCCCATCCCCGAAAGAGGTGTTTTTTTGTTCAGATCCGTCTGATGGATCGGGTATGAAGTGATATTTTCATTCCGTCCTTTCCTGATCCTTATACATTTATTTTGCAGATTCAAATGAAACAATGCCCAGCTCAAGGTTCAAGCGTTTGGCTGCTGCTTCGGTCGGTCCTTCTGAAGGACGACAGGAAGCAACGGGAAGTGCGGAGCAAAATGAATCTGCGACGGGGGGTACGCTGGTTCCATCGGGGTCATCTATTGGAGGGAACCCCCGATCCAGACCACCAGCACAAGCACATTAACCCTGCGTTGCACAGGACAGCCCTCAACGGGAAATGGGCCTGCACCTCGGGTATTTGGAGTGGTAGATGAGGTGATAACGGCTAGAATTCGTTCTTTGAGCTTATCCAGCCTCTACCAAATCGGAAATAATTCCTCCATGATAGCTGATACAATTACTTTATTGCTGCAGGGAGCCGTTCCCTTGGAGAAAGTTCTCCCCGGTCCCAACCTTAAGGCGAACGTCTCCCTGCCACCGATTTTCTTGGGCAAAGGGAAGAGGGCGACCAAAGCAGATGCCCCGAAGGTTTTCAATAGGCTGAGGAAATGGGGGAATGCTTCGGTCCTTACTAAGCGGATTATTTTGAAGGAACCTGCCTCGGGCCCTAAGACCAACTCCGACTGGGGTGTTGCCTTAGGCCTGCTGGACATGTTTAAGAAAGGGAAAAAGTTGGCCTCCTGGATGAGTGCCTTCATAGAGGACTTTCGCCTCTACGGGGAGCAGAACCCAGACAACGTTCAGCCGAATATGTATGGGGAAGAAATTATGAGGGCTTCCTCTACCTCGCAACTAAGGTAATTTCCTTCAACATTACGGCCCGAAGGATTATGTTCTGACATTATTGTTTTATGAAGATGCTGAGGAAAGGTTTCACAACTGCCATCACCGTGGAAAAGAACCAAGGTGGCCACGTTGTGTCCCAACAAGTCCAATATCAACTTGACATTGCCAAAAGGCAAGTTGAGATTAAACATGGTGAATTAGTCGCGGTACGAGAGGACCGGGACCGATTGAATAATGAACTGCTATGAGCTGGGACGGAGATCTCGCTCTTAACAGACAAAGTCTCTGAGCTGGACAAGAAAGAAAAAACAGCTCAGGGCCAAATTTCTGACCTGGAGGCCAAGCTGCGGGCCAAAGAGGATGAGATCAGTCAAGTTCAAGTTCGGGCCAAGGAGAAGAGGAATAAGCTCAATGAGCTTCTCCTTCGGGCTCAAGAGGAAAAGACAAACTTGGAGGAGGAGTTGGCCAGAACCCGCGCTTCGGCTGAAGGTTCGGTCCGGGAAGCAGTCCTAAGTTTTGCTCGGTCCCCCTTGTTATTCGCTCTGGCGAATAACATACATGGGATGTATATTGCAAAGTACCTGAATAACATGTGGTATCAGATTACTAAGCAATTTGGGCACTCCCCTGCGGATGAAAGGTGGAAGACGATCGAGCCTCTAGAGAAAGATGGAAACTTTCAAGTAATTCCATCTTTGGAAGAACCCGTCCTAGAGGACGACCCATTCTTTTACCTCTTTGAAGAGATAGAAAAAGCGGTCAACCAGAAGGTGGCCGATCAAGAGGGAGAGTTGAGGCAACTCGCGGCCCGGACCGAACCGCAAGAGCAGAGAATGGAGGATAAGGAAGATGGGCAGGGTAGTTAGATTCAAATTGTATTTATATCCTTGCTTTGTTCCTTATTCCTAATATAAGATTCTTTTCCTCTCAACTACATCACTTTAACGTGAGAATAAATTATTATAACTGACATTTAAAGTAAACAAGTGTGTTTATACAAGTGTAAGATCGGAGCTGCTTATTGGGTGCTGACCCATCGGTGCCCAATATTACACTTGGCTCACTATGATTAATTTTGACTGGATTGGTCATTTTATATTGTGTGTAGATCGCTCTTATTTCGTCCTTGGGATCACAGCCGAATTGGAAAGGCGCGGCCTAGGTTCATTATGAGTCCATGACAAGCTTCGGCCAAACCTTGGTTCTACTGAAGTCCCATATGTTATATTGGACAAGCTTTTGTTCTACATATGTCCCACGGCAGGGCCGAACTTGTGTTTCGATATGCTAACTCCTCCATTTCTTCTTTTATGGCGGATTTCGCAAGTACAAGGGCCGTTTCCCAAGAATGAAAGCCGTTGAAGGGATGTCTTAGTACAAGTGAGTTCTGGGAGAATCGCAATACATCCATAGGATTGGGGAAGTGCAGGAGCATCTGACTTGTCAGAGCGATCACTGCACCTTGGGAGCCTTGCGGATAAAAAGATTCGGTCACCAGTCCAGACTCGTCCTAAGTCATCCTACTCCAGGATCGATCCATCACTCAATTAGAAACAGTTTGTTTTGTACTTACTTGTTTTCTGCATACATTTAAAGGAATGTACGTTTATTGAGTCAAACCTATTAATCGAAGGTTCACAAGAAATACCGCCTTAAATTCATGAAATTCCAAGTTCTGGGGATTTCGTCACCATCCAATGTTTCAAGTTTATACGCACTAGATTCCAGCTTCTTCGATATTCGATACGGTCCCTCCCAGTTTCTGTCTAGCTTTCCAACATTCCTCTGCACCTTTATGCTTCTGAGGACGAGGTCGTCTTCAAAAGAATTCCCTTGGGATGACTCGCTTGTTTAGTCTGTTTCATAGTTCGCTCATATGAGCACATCCGCGCGTAAATCGCATCTCTCTTTTCCTCGATCATCTCGAGATCCAACAATCTCCTTTCGCCGTTCATATGCTCATCATACTGAGATTTTTGGGGAGATCGGATGGCAACCTCCACCGGGCTAACTGCTTCGGACCCATTCACAAGTGAGAAGGGTGATTCCTGGGTCGTTGAGCGAGGTGTAGTTCGGTATACCCATAGGACCTCATAAATATGCTCAGGCCATTTCCCTCCAAAATATTCTAACTTGGTCTTCATTCCTTTCAGGATAACCTTGTTAGATACCTCCGTAAGTCCATTAGTTTGGGGATGGGCCACTGATGAGAAATGTTGGGTGTTGCCCAACTTGATACATAAATCCCATACGCTTTTTCCACGGAACTGGATCTCATTATCTGATATGAGTGCTCGGGGACCCCGAAGCGGCTCACAATATTTCTCCATAAGAAGTGTTTGACGACCTTCTCTGAGATGACGGCCACTGCCTCTGCTTCAATCCACTTCGAATAATATTCAACTGCCACAATACAGAATTTCCTTTGCCCTATTGACCGAGGAAAAGGTCCGAGAATATCAATCCCCCATCTGTCAAACGGACAAGGCAATGGTGTGACCGATAAGGGAGCCCCTGGCAGCTGTGGGATCGGAGCGTGGTACTGACATATGGCACAACGTTTGGTGTATTTCTTGGCATCCCAAGCAATGTCGGCCAAAAATATCCGGCTCTGTTGATGCGATGATATAAAGATCGAGCCCCTGAATGAATGCCGCATATCCCTTCATTAACATAAATAATGACGGATTCAGACTCAATATGGGATAAGCAATGCAAAAGCGGGCCCTCAAAACTCTTTTTAAACAATCGTCCGTCAATTAGGACAAATCTCTTAGTCCGGACTTCTATATTTCTGGCTTCTGAATTGTCTTCAGGAAGATAGTCGTTTGTTAAATACTTAATAAAGGGGTCCATCCAATTGGGTTCCCCAGGAGATTCAGTAACGCCAATATTCAAGCCCTCGAGTTCGTGTCATAGAGCCCTAATTTCTTCAACTGACTGTTCGGTCACTGATTTCTCGACCGAATGTCGGTCCTGGATATGGACTGAAATGGTGCTCGGCTCTATGTCAGGTATACCCACGGCCAACCTGGCAAGTGCGTCAGCAACCTTACTCTGTTCCCATGGCACGTGGTCAATAGAAAATTCACTTGATTTTTTGGATAATTCCAGGACTTTGGCGCAATATAATTTCATCATCGGATCATGAATTTCGAATCTCCCTGCGAACTGTTCCACTACTAACTTTGAGTCTGAAAACATTCGCACTCTGCTAACTCTCATCTTTCGGGCCAGGGTCATTCCTGATAATACAACTTCGTATTTTACCGCATTATTTGTACCAGCAAAGGAAAATTTTACTGCGGAATGAATAAGATCACCTTGTAGCGTTGTGAGGGTAATGTCCGCCCCTCTTCTTCCGAAGGTCGACCCATCTACATGGACCGTCCAATGATCTTCCTCTTGGTTTAGATATATGGCCGATTGGGTCATTTCAACCACAAAATTAGCTAGAACATGAGCCTTGATCGCCCTTCGAGGCAAGAATTCCATATACATAGCGCTGAGTTTGATAGCCCATTTTGCTAATCTCTCATTCAAATCCGGTTGTTTAAGGACCACTTTCAGAGGCTGGTCCGTGTAGACATAAACCATTCGGCCTTCGAAATAATGCTTCAGCTTAGATACAGCTTTCTTCAATGCCAGCACGAATTTTTCCAGGGTGGAGTATCTGGTTTCGGCAGACATCAGAGAATGAGTTACATAATAAATGGGTCTGTGAACATCATCTCGGATGGTCACCAGAGCTGCGCTGACGGCAACTTCTGATACTGCAAGATACAACCCCAAAGGTTCATCACAAGTTGGGCTCACCATCACCGGGGAGTGCTTAAATAAGTCTTCAGCTCTGAAAAGGCCTGATCGCACTCTTCGGTCCAGTCTAGATGACTTGATTTTCTTAGCACTTTGAAAAAAAACAGAACCCGGTCTGTGGATCTAGAAATAAATCTGCTTAACGCAGCGAGTCGGCCAGTAAGCCTCTGAAATTATCTTTTGTTTCTTGAAGGTTACATTTCAATGATAGTCTGCACTTTCTCATGGTTAACCTCTATGCCTTGTTCTGAAACGTAGTATCCTAAAAACTTTCCACTTCGGATCCCGAAGCAGCATTTGTTTGGATTTAGTTTGAGCTTATTTGCGACATACTTCGAAACAACGAGATAAATAAGAAATATCATCTTCATCATTCATAGATTTAACAATCATGTCATCAACATATACTTCCATCATATGGCCGATCATATCTTTAAAGATTTTGTTGACCAACCTTTGATATGTTGCTCCAACGTTTTTCAGACCGAACGGCATGATCACATAGCGATAAACGCCATCTTTGGTCATGAATGATGACTTCTTCTGATCTTCTTCAGCCAGAAAGATTTGATGGTACCCGGAGTAAGCGTCTATGGTACTCATCATTATGATGCAAGACAAAACATCTACCAGTCGGTCAATATGCGGCAGGAGAAATGGATCTAACTCACAGCTTTTGTTAACATCGGTGAAATCAATACACATCCGCCATTTCCCATCTGCTTTGGAAACCACTACCGGGTTTGTAACCCATTGAGTATAGTGGATCTCTCTGATAAACCATGACCGTAGCAGTTTGTTCACCTCAGCCCGGATGATCTCGATTTTTTCGGGAGAATAACATCTCCTCTTCTGCCTAACAAGCTTCGTTCCAGACTCAGTGTTGATCTGATGCTCACTATCGGATCGGTCAATCCCCGAACATCGTCCGGGGTCCAGGTGAATATATCCACATGGCTTCTCAACAGGTGGATCAGCTCCTTTTTAAAAGCAAGGGCAAAGTGTGCCCCGATGCGAGTAGTTTTGGTTGAGTCATCCTCAACCAGATTAATCAGTTTGAACCCAACGGGTTCCATTGCTTGCCTCGGGTGCGGCGGCTATTCAAGAAAATCAACCTGGGCCTTCTTAACAGGTGCCAAAGTTCGGCACGAGCTCATGTAGGGGAATTTGAGCATCATTTGATAAGTAGAAGAGGCCGCCTCGAACTTACTGAGGCCGCTCCGTCCGATATTGGCATTGTAAGCCAAGTCGACTTCAACGACAATGAATTTTAAGACCTCCGATCGGTCCTTGGATGGTTCTCCAATGGTAACTGGGAATAGAATTTTCTCGCATGGAATGACGCTCCTCTGGTCGAATGCCCATAGAGTTATATTAGCGATCGGGAGGTCGTGAGCAGCAGCTCCCAAAATTTCAGCAACTTCGCGCTTCATCAAATTGCACGAACCCCCGGTGTCCACTAATATCCTGTGGACCTGACGCTTTCCAATGATTCCAGTGATGGTGAGGGGATCATCGCATGGATTGATAATCCCTTCCCGATCAGCCATAGTGAAAGTGATGTCCTCTTTGAAGGGGAGACCGCTCAGCAGGATTATACTTAACCAGCGCCACATATTCGGAGCTCTCAACGGAGTCTCCGCGCGCTGTTCTCTTTCGGTTCCAGAACGATTCATTTATTCTCAAACCACCGGAGATAACATAAATATCTCCGGCTACTTCCCTGGGTGCCGCCTCGTTCTGAGGAGGTTGGGCCCCTGTTTCGACGGGTGGAGGAGCGGCTTGCTCCTGTCTTCCACCTTCGTTTTGCGGGGCTTTGCCGCCACAACCCCGCCATCTTCTTCTTCGGCCCTGACCACGTTTCTCTCGACCGTGCTGGCCTCTGTCTTGTTCCGGAGGAGGAGATAGTCGGTCCTCCGTCCGATCATTATAGTTTCGGGGTTGTTTCCGATTATCCCTTCCCCAAGGCCTGTGATAATCGTCACCCTGATGGCCCCTTCGGGGGGATTCATTTCGCTTGCCCTTCTGACCATTCCGGTAGGGCCTTTTTATTCATCGCTGCTACTGTCTCTTTCAACATTGGGCACTTCAAAGTCGGGTGATCGCGGTTATGATGTAGTTCACAATACACCCGATCGTCCTCCTTCTTCGGGGGGACGTCTATCTCAGCTACAGCCGCTACTTCTCGCGGTTGCTTCTTAGGGTAGGAAACCCTATGATCACCTGCGGGCTCAGAATTCCCGCTAGGTTTCCGATAGCCTAACCCCAGCTATTCATCCACCTTAATGTACTTGTTGATTTTCTGAAGAAGCTTTCCCAAGGTGGATGGCGGGCTCTTCACTAAACTGGTCGAAAGGCCACACGGTCCCAAGATCTACTGCAAAATGTCAATCTTGTTCCGAAGCTCCAGCTTGATGCCCTGGGCGGTACTATTGAATTTCTCCATGAAGGACCGAAGACTCATTTTGGCCGGAATATATTTCAGCTGATATTGTTTCTGCCTGCTTCGAGGCGGTCCTACATTTGGAGCGAACTGCTCGGAGAAAGCCAAAATAAATCCGCCATACTACTGTATGGATCGGGCCGGTAAATTTTTGAACCAAGTTCTGGCGTCGCCTTGTAATCCTGCCGCGAAGATGTGGCACTTCAGTGAATCTGAGGCCCGAACCGTTCCCATGCGTAAATCAAAATCAGCAACGTGATCGATCGGATCACCATCGCCACAAAACGTCGGCAACCCCTCGGGGTTGCGATAATGCCGATTTGGGACTGCCGCCCAGATCTCTTCGGAAAAGGGGAGCATCAAATCTCCCAGGACAGCGGACACGCCTTCAGATTATTGGGATGACGCCTGGACGATGTGCAGATTATGCCACCAGTCGTCATCCTTATTTCGCCTAATCGGGGCCTCCATGGCCCTGTTGAATAAACCAGGATTGCGCCCCAGATGGGGCTCGGAATCCTTCAGCGCACGCATGCTCTCCAACTCCCTAGTGAGCTCGTCGATTCGTCGCTGCATCTGCTCCTGGTCATTCCTAGGAGCGGGAATTGGAGCTCTGGCCGGGGGAAGAGGAGTGGATCGATATCTCGGCCTCCTCGTCGTTACGCCGCGCCTGATGATTTCCTCATCATCAATGCTACGCTCATCAGGGTCGCTTTCGTACCCTCTACTTCTTGGAACAGGGCTTGAAATTGCCGGTGGTTCTGTCTCACTTCTCTCCGACGTAATTTCCAGTACCACCTTTCTTACAATAGCTTCCAGATCCTGTAAAGTGAATGTTGGTGCTGGGAGACTGTTGAGAAGCACGTCACTGTCGTTCATCGAAGTTCCAGTTGCCATGCCTTTGATTATCCTATCCCTGGTAGAAACCTCAAATGGGATTAAAGAATCGTCCCCACGGACGATGCCAAACTGTTATGGTCCCTATTTAGGGGGTACCAACAGTCGTCCGGTTCGTTAAGAAACGAACTCAGTTATGATTTATTTGTGGTGGGAGAACGATTAAGAAAATTTAAACGGTAACGAGGCAAATCAATTTAGAGTGGAAAACCCCGTGAAATGGGGAAAACCACTTGACCAAGAGCAGTGAATGCTCTCAGTCGATTCAATAATCAAATCAAAGTTCAATACAAGAATAACAGAGGCTTATGAAGATAACGAGGATAAAAAAACGATAAGAATAATCCCGGCAGAATAACAGCCTATTCTTCGCATCCAAAAGGTCCTCTTTGTTCCACCGTCGTGCTCTGTATTTATAGAGTTGAAGGTGTGTGTAATCCACGCCTTTTAACTGCCTTTGGCAGGTTTGTTAGAGGTTGTTGTCGCGCGATGTAAAACGTAGCCGGGACCGAAGCGTTGTCTGCGGATCTGGCCCGAGACGTGGTAAACGTGTGGAGGCCCGAAGCGTGGAACGCGTGGGCCTGTAACCGTTTGGACCGAACCATGGGACCATTCCTCATACACCGTTTTATTTCGCCAAGTTTATCTTCGGTCCCATCGCGGAACATCGGGTCAATCCATCTTAAATGTACTAAGCTAGACTGCGCAAGTTCGCTTCTATTACATGGGTCGACCCAATCGTTATTGGGTCTCACCCATTGCAAGGTACCCGATCCTAGGATTCTCATCAATATATTAGACACATAAACTTTAAAATTGTATAAAACAATACCCATAAATTTAGAAAACAACAAAAAAAGCATGAGTTTTTGTTATAATGGATCACATGATCTGTCAAATTTTTTTATATGTTAATATTTTAAACTTATAAGCACTACGTTTGTTGTGGTTCGAAAAAAATCTCATCAATGTTAATGTTTGTATGTTATCCATTAACCTTAAAAATGTGTAAAATTATGCATCATAACTTTGATAATTGTAAAATTAACAAGTTAAGTTGTCAAAACAACTCACAAAAGAATGATTGAAAACCACTAGTACACTCGATGGTTATTCAAAGTCACTTACTCTTAACAATTTTGAAACTTAGTATGCTAAATATTTAATTTTATAATTTAAAAATTTTAAAAAATTATTTTACACTATTTTAAACTTGAAGTATGAATGTAATTCTTATGTATTAACATGAAAGTTTTTTAATACACCATGTGTATGTATGCTAATTATTCTTTCTTATCGTTTTATATACTCAAGATATATGATATTGGTTCTTCTTTTTCGTTATACCCTACATATATGTATTTATTAGTTATTTGGTTACCCGTGCACTAGTAGTAGTAATATGTGTTTTATCATAATGAAAACTTATTTAACTAATGTCTCTAACTTTTCACACCAGTATTATGAAAAATGGTTTAGTGTTGTGGTGGGATCGTTAATAAAAGCCAACTGTTATGTAAAGTATTCCATTTTTAAAAACACTAATTTAACGTTAATTTAATGGTTTCAGAAAATTTTAATTACAAAACTATTTTGTAATATTAACCATTTTAAATATATTATTATTGATTTTTAAATAGTCTAACTCCTAAAAGAATGACCTTTTATAGGAAAGTTTTGGTCGAAGGTACTGTTTATTTCAAAAAATGAGTGATGTTTGTTATTGATCCCCGATTTTTGAAATAGTGTAAAGACGATGTCCTTATAGTTTCAAAATTGCGTACGAAACACCTAAAGTTTACATAATATGTGTTGTTGACCCTCCAACTTTTTAAATTTATAAACATCATGCCCTCAAAGTTTAAAAATTGCATAATTGGCCCCCAAAGTTTCAAAACCGTTTATATTTGACCCTCACGTTCGTTATTTTTTTAAATTTTTGCGTAATTGACCTCGTTCTTTCCACATGTTAAAATTGACCAATTTTGTTTAGTGATTTGATATTTAGTTCCATGACATATTAAAGAGTTCAGAATTGACCATTCGTCAAATTTTCATTATCGTAATTCATCGATTATTGATTGTTAAAAATTCGATGTGCGACACATGTATAATACTCGTTAAGTTGATATTTAATTCTGAATGTGAATTCTTACACATGGTAATTCTCATGGGGAATTTTGAAAGTCATGATTGAAGTACATGAATGTTTACACATAGTGAATTCTTAAAGAGACAATAGATGTTGCATCAGTGAACCGAAAAGTCGTCCGAATATTAGGGATCATAGAACGCATATTTGTTTGGAAATAAAATTCTTATTTTCAACATCATGAAAATTATCCTACAATATGGAATTTATATACAAAGTAAAATTACCATGAAATATAATAACAAAACATTGTAAGATAAATTAGTATTTTAACAAGCAGATGATACATATTTCTCCGGTACATATTTATCCGAGTCAATTCTGAATTCTTTAATATGTTCGCGGGCTAAATATCAAATCAGTAAACAAAAGGGGTCAATTTCAACATGTGGAAATAAGGATGTCAATTACGCAAAAACTCAAAAAAATAACGGACATAAGGGTCAAATATAAAAGGTTTTAGAACTTTGGGGCCAACCATGCAATTTTTAAATTTTGAGGGTATGGTGTTTACAATTTTAAAAAGTTGGTGGGTCAACCACACACATTATGTAAACTTTAGGTATTTCGTACGCAATTTTGAAACTATAAGGTATCGTCTTTACACTATTTCAAAGATTGGTTAATACTTTAATAGTATCTATAATGGTAGTTTATTAGAATCTTAAATATCATTTTATATAAGATGAATATTATTTTTTATTATTTATTACATTTTAGTTAAATTTATAATATTAGAGAAATATATCTTGTAATTTAAAAAAAACTATGAGAATATTTTGATTTTATAATTTAAATTTGCTTAAATATCATTTTATATAAGATGAATACTATTTTTTATTATTTATTGCATTTGAGTTAAATATATTATATTAGAGAAATATATCTTGTAATTTAAAAACAACTATGAGAATAAATTGATTTAATAATTTAAATATTCTTAAATTAGGTATTTCATATATTATATTTTAATTATATTCTTTTAAAAATAAAAAAAATGTGTGGGTTAGCTTATATTAGCAATTTTGATTAGTCCATTTTGGTACTACAAATAAAATTTGTTTTAGTTTGGTTTTAACTAATGGGAAAATAACTAAAAAATCACATTTATTTGCCATAATAAGTGTTTCCATTATATATATTTTGATACTTCAAATATATCATATATATTAACTAATGTTTATTATTTTAGTTATTTATCATTAATTATTGATTATATCGTAGGTTTTACGGCTAACATGGGGAATTAATTTTTCCATGTACAAATGGAGGGGGACGTCTCACTCGATCAGTGAATTTCTATGAATAGAGCCGATATCTCGAAGAATTTGTTTCTAATTTCTTGATATTTGTCAGTTGACGGTTGAGATTGATCAACTTTTGTAGGTTCAGTTTCTGATAGAAGCGATAATAACAATGTTCACATCAATTTCATTCACATAAATTTAATATGTTTTGTACATATGGAGGTTTATCTGTTAAAAACAATGACGATTTAATTTGCTATGACCAATTTGCAAAAAATATATAAATATATATGACTTATTTAACAACGAGAATAAGTATGACTGAAACAATTTTATTTCAATACATATATGATGAATAGTAAATGTCATCCTTTAACTAATATTTTGCAGTTTAATTTTATTAATTATTGGATTTGTTTAGTTCAAATTTTTAAATTGAAGTGTGATAAAGTATGGTGAGATGTAATAATAGTAAATTTGTAAATATCATTTGTAAAATTATAGTATTATGATTATGATTTATGTAAAAATATTAATATATATTTATATATATATAAATAATAAATATACTCATACTTTTATTATTAGATGTAAGGGTAAATTTGTTATGTATTAAATCACAATGAATCCCTGATTTTATCACTTATGATGTAATAATTATTTTTTAAGATGAATGCACTGTAAATTTATTTTTGTTTTGTATGCTTTAAAAAATTACTAGAATCCCACCACACTTTTAATCTAAGAATCAAACATACACATTAATACAACATAACACTCACAATTGACAACCTAGGAACAGTTTTTACATTTATGGGTAACTCTAGGCATGAAGTCATGTGGTCCTTAATTTTGTATTTATATTTATGGTTCTTGTCATTGTTGCCTTTGGATCACTGCAGATTCCTACAGACAAAATCTATGGGTCCCTTAGTCTCTGTCAATAATTAGCTACTAACTAATGAAAAATAAATTGTATGTATCCAATCATTGCACTTATAAAATCAATGAATAAAATTTATTTCCGTCGAAATTTTGAAATTGAAAGATTGTGTTTGATTTAATTAATCAAGTTCATTAATGTTGAAAAATCCAAAAATGTGTTCATTGATTTTTAATTTCAAAGTTATTAATATTATAGTAACAACCAAATTGTTAGCTCTTTTATGTTACAATAAGTGGTAATTTTAAATAACCAATTTGGATATAATTTAGATATCTTCAACTTGAATTAAAAATAATAAGATAAAATGTTTCATCTTTAATATTAACATACTTAGGATGGTATCTATTATAGAAAATTTAAAAATTGAAAGACGGTTTAGTAATTCAATGAATTTTAAGTTCATATGTATAGGTTTCGACCTTAGTAACAATGAAGATTCCATGGAAAGGTTAATGGGTAAGTTTGACGACTTACTTGTTCCGCTAATGACTTCGATCAAATGAGTCTCTATGCGGCTGATTAAAGAACATTTTTCTTCATTTAGAATATCATTACTAATGTGCTAATTTTAACGATAGAGTAATGTAATGTTGTGTTGTGTTTGTGGGATAACGAGCAAGTGTACCACATTTTAGATCTATGTATTAATAAATAATATAATTTATTTTAATCAATTATAGTTATGCGCAACTACCATGAAATATATAAAAAATAGTATAACTAAAATACTGATAAATTATTAAATATAATACNTTGTTTGAATTGTGTTGAAAGACTGATTGAATAAACGAATCAATGAGTTATTTTTCAAATAAAAGAATATTTTTAAAAAGAAAACCTTCACTATTAGTAAGCCAAGTCACTTTTCTTATTTATAATTCGTTATAGTTGTTCAACTATAATTTAAGAATAATTTGATAACTATTTGAAAATATTGGATGAATGAACGAACCAAATTTTGGAACAATTCTCTAAATAAGCTAGATAAACTCAAAAAAGGAAAATTGTACAACTTAAGGAATATTAATTTCTCTTAATTATTCCTGATTTACTTTAATATTACTTTTGAAGTTGAGTCTATCATAACATCTTGTCGTGTGTACTCTTAATGTAATATTATGAAAAATAAGTCACAGACAAGACACGATAAGGTTTCCAGTCTTCCCCTAAGGACAATTTTGGCTTATGTGAGACAATCTTTTTAGCTTCATAATCTACTTCCCTACCATTCTTTTTCACCAAATAAAAAATCATATATTATTCGAAATTCGTCAAAAAAGTTTGATTACATCGAAATTAAAATACACGATTAAAAATTAATTTTCAGGACACTTAGTAAAGACATTATAGATGCAGCAGAATTTTGATTGCAAATCTAAGCCATTTATAGAAAATAAATAAGATATTTTAAATCCTATGCCATCAGATTGGGGGTTGTTTTTGGAGATTCTTTAAATACTATAAATAAGTTTTACTCACCTAGTACGCAATCTTATCTTTTCAGATATAATAAAATATTACTTTTCAATATTTAAATTGTATATTCCAAAATGCCATCACATTGGGACTTGTGTGGTGGAGATGCTTCCCATTTTTAAATTTATTTATATTTAAATATCTATATATGATAGAAACCATGAAGAGTCCACGCGGACAAATCAACCAAAAGATGTAGTCCACGAGAACAGAATTGAGCTAGGTTTAATAGAGAATTCAAAGGCTGAAATTGTCAAGTGTTATATCGGTCTCCTTACGGTGTGACACGTGAGATGACCCATAAGATTTAAGGAAACATGTAATGTTCATATTATGTGCTACTTAATGGAAGTTTCCTAATTTATGAATGTAATGACATAAAGGGTATAAAAAGAGGAATGAAGCAGATGATGCACTACAATCTACCGTCAATTTTAGCGTTTAGAGGCAAATCATCATCCTTTGTGATATGTTCTTTACAATTGCATATTATCTCCCCCTTTATTCATTACTTATAACATTTTTTATCCTCCATAAATTGAATCCACCGAGGAAGTTCTCTTATCGGCATCGTAGTTTTCCCCGATCCTTCAGGGGTTTTAAACATTGAATCGTATGTGTTCATATAATTTCTTAACTCTAAGTCTCACAAACAACTACAAACTTACAAATTGAATCTTTGTCGTTCTTCCAATCAGATTTTGATGATTGCTGATATCTTATAAAATAGAAATACAACAATATCAATCATAACACGTGAACATTCTTCTACTAAAATATCTTTGATGTATTAGTAGTAATCTGTTTAGAATGACTGGTTTCTTGTGATTGCTATATTTCAACAATAATAATTTTTTGCTTATGATTTTCATTAAATAAGAATATTATTTTTTAAGCATCAGTAAGTACATAAACTACTTGAAGGATATATTATTTATTTGGATTATATAATTAAGAAAACTATTAATGAATTTATCGATCTAGTTGTTAATTATGAAATTGCAATCATTCTATTTTGAATGGTGCAGACAATATTTATACATTTGACCGCTCGAATTATGATAGTTATGGAAGTGCTCACAATGACTCTATATCAATGTTTTCATACGATGAAAATCGAGTGGCACAATATTTCAACCGGTATTGGGTCGATCCGGAAAAAATAAAAATAATTTTTTTTTCGTACCGAGCAATATACTGATAGTACTGATCTGGACTAAAACGATATGAAAACATTGCTCTGTATACATCACAATTACATTCCTATGACCCACAAAATCGCAGGCCACCGAGATGGATGACTCATTATATTAGCAATATGTCATTTGAACCAACTCTTTTTTATGTCAAATACATAGCGTTTATGACAATTTTGGATCACTCATGGCAACCATAAAATTATCATGTCAAACGCATAACCTTTATGCATATGATTCTCGGTGGATAAGGATGTTAATATGGTTTATTTGCCCCACTATTCGATGGGTAATTACTTCGTTTAAGTGAATTTGGATAATTAAACGGGTGGCGAACGAGTAGTTGGTTTAAAATTAGTTACCTGTTTTGAATGGGACATGTAGCAATTTTAGTAATATTATTTGCCTCCACTATCAATCTAGTTATCCTTATGGTTATTCATATGGTTTCCAACCTGATTATCTGCAAATTATTCGTTTTGTTACCCGTCTGGTTATTCATTAGGAAAAAATATTTTTATTTTATTTTCAACATATTATTTCAATTTCCTTATCGATGATCCTTTTTTGATCGCCTTTTTTATTTATCATATAAAATGTCAATATAGTGTAAAACGTTTTAGTTATAATTTTTAATAATAATAATATACTATTATTTAAAATTATTTTTATATGATAAAAGGTTAGATTTCATATTTATATCAACCCTATATTTTTCATATTTTTAGATTATTTTTTTATGGAATTAATTTAATATTATATTATGAATTACATAAAAATCATATTATATTTATTTAAATTTAAATATAAATTTTTTTATTAATAGTTGGTTAACTAATGAAGAGGGCGGGGTGGGTAGTGAACGGAGGATGAATAAGATTAAACATGGCGGAGAACTAGGAGATAATAAACTTAGCATGACAAGTAGTGGTTAATGATAAAATCACTCGTATCCGTCCGTTGCCATCCCTTGAACCTCAATGCATGATGCATTTGAAGCACTTCGACATACATGTTGAACATTAGTGATTTCCCACCCGTAAAATACAGGCGTCTAACACCCAACGACACTCTATGAGTTTCTTTACTGGTGGTAGATCATTGTTTTTCCAAGTAACATGTAGATATTCATATTCTTGTTATCATTTGTATCGTCTACCAACAGTAAAGTGAAATCTAGATGCATTTGTGAACATATACAAGACTTGTATTGTAGCTCAATGTTTTTCTCAAGTTTAGAGAGATGACTATGGTAAGATTTCAGCTCATATTGCTAAAATAACTTCAAGTCGTCTATTTATTGTCTTAGTGGCAAAACGTTCTTGATCATTGTATCAATTTGATCTTAATAATGTTTTCTACATATTTCTCTCAATGAGGAAGTATACATGCGAGGTACACAGGATTATTGTGAGGTTTTGTTCAGACAAGATATGTCGATTGCTAAAATCATGTTATGGACTTAAACACATGGATAATTGAATCAAGAGCTATCATCAACTCTAAAATCTTATAGTTTTCTTGCCTCATCCAATTATTCATGTCCTTTTATTCTCAAAATGGATGTACATACTACTTTTCTACTTTTGTATGTTGATGATATCCTCGACATCATCTTTTCTCCGATCAAGATTGCTCGTCTTACAAAGTTCTTGAATACAAAGTTCATAGTGAAAGAGTTAGGGAGAGCAAAATATTTCATTAGATTGGAGTTTTATAATACTAAAGAAACTTATCTAGGGTTCGTATAATCTAGCTCAACTTCTTGTATTGCCAATAAAAGATCAAGATGAGTATATGAGATACAACAACCATCCCATAGTATAACTCACAATCAATGGATTATGGGACAGTTGTTGTATCTCTTATATACTCAATATGACGAGCATCTGAATGATGAAAGGAGGTCCCTAGATCTTAAAATGATTGAAGAAAAAAGAAACGCTATCTATGCGCGCATGTGTTCTTATCAACAAACCATGGAACGGGACCATAATAAGCGTGTCTTACCCAAGGAATTTTCAGAAGGCGACCTTATTATGAGAAATGTGAGAGTTCAGAGAAACGTTGGAAAGCTGGATAGAAGATGGGAATGAGATCCCCATCTATGACGATCGGTGGGAAGAAAGCACTGGGAGGGACCTTATCGAGTTGTGAAAAGCTTAGGGGTTGGGGCTTATAAGTTGGAAACATTAGATGAGAATGAGATCCCCGAACCTAGAATGTTATGAACTTAAGGCAATACTTTTTGTAAAATCTTTGACAATCGGGGTGTAGGGGTATGGCGACCTCAACTGAATAATGAAAGGAGATCCCCGTCCCATATTGAGTATATAAGAGAGACAATACAAGAAGATGATCGTATGACGACCTCAACTGGACTGACTGCTTCAGACCCATAGACCAAAGAGAATGGAGATTCTTGGGTTGTAGAGCGGGGTGTAGTCCTATAAGCCCATAAAACCTCGTAGATATGATCGGGCCACTTTCCTTGCAAGTCTAACTTAGTTTGCAATCCCTTCAGGATAACTTTGTTGGAAACCTCCGTCAATCCGTTGGTTTGGGGGTGAGCCACTGACGAAAAATGTTGAGCGATACCCAATTTGATACATAGATATCGTATGGACTTTCCGCGGAATTGGAGCCCATTATCCTACACAAACGCTCTGGGAACTCCAAAGTGGCTTATAATGTTTCTCCACAGGAAGTGTTTCACCACTTTCTCTGAGATAATAGCCATTGCCTCAGTTTCAATCCATTTGGTATAATATTCAATAGTCACAATACAAAACTTCCGCTGCTTTATCGATCGGGGATAAGGTCCCAAGATATCAATCCCCCACTTGTCGAATGGACAAGGGAGTGGGGTCATCGATAAAGGTGCCCCTGGAAATTGTGGGACCGGAGCATGGTATTAACAAGCAGCACAGCGTCTAGTGTATTTCTTAGCATCCTCAATGAGCGTCGGCCAAAAATACACGGCCCTGATAACGCGATGATATAAAGATCGAGCCCCAGAGTGTATACCGCATATCCAATGTCTGGTATGCCTACAGCCAATCTGGCTAACGCATGACAACTTTATTTTATTCTCGAGGCACATGGTCAAGTGAGAATTCACTGAACTTCTTTGATTATTCCATAACTTTAGCGTGATACAGCTTCATCGTGGGCTCATGTGTTTCAAATCTTCATGAGAACTATTCCACCACCAACTTAGAGTCTGAGAACATTCGCACTTTGGCAACTTCCATCTTTCGAGCTTGAGTCATTCCCGACAATACACCCTCATATTCCACCACGTTATTTGTTCTAGAGAATAAGAACTTAATTGCGGAATGGATAACATCGCCTTGCAGCGTAGTAAGGGTAATGTTCGCTTCTTTTCCTCCGAAGGTCGACCCATCAACATAAATGATCCATCGATCGTCCTCTCGGTTTAAGAATATGGCTAATCGGGTCATTTCGACCATGAAATCAGCGAGGACCTGAGTCTTGATCGCCCTTCGGGGTAAGAACTCCAAATACATGGAGCTGATTTTGATTGCCCACTTTTCCAATCTCTCAGGGATCCGCCTGATTCAGGACTGCCTTCAAAGACTGATCAGTATAAACATAAACTTTTCGGCTTTCGAAGTAGTGTTTCAACTTAGATATAGCTTTTTGCAACGCAACATGAACTTTTCTAGGGTAGTGTATCTAGTTTCGGCCGATATCAGGGAATGACTCACATTATAAACAGGTCTGTGAACGTCATCCTTAATGGTAACTAGAGTTGCGCTGACTGCGGTCTCTGATACAACTAGATATAATCCCAAAGATTCATCGCAAGTCGGACTCACCATCACTGGAGGAGTACTTAAATAAGTCTTTAAATCTGAGAAAGCCCGATCACACTCTTCGGTCCAATCCAGATGACTTGTTTTCCTCAATATTCTGAAAAAGGGCAAAGGCCGATCCGTGAATCTAGAAAGAAACCTGCTTAGCGCTGCTAATCAGCCAGTAAACCTTTAAAATTCTCTCTTGTTTCTCGGAGGCTGCATATCAATGATCGTCTGGACTTTCTCAGGAATAACCTCTATGTCTTTGTCAGAAACATAATATCCTAAGAATTTTACACTTCGGATCCCGAAGCAACATTTGTTATGATTTAGTTTGAGTTTATATTTGCGGCATACTTCGAAACAACGAGACAAATAAGAAATATGGTCTTCATTATTCATATATTTGACAATCATATCATCAACATATACTTCCATCATGTGGTCTATCAGATCTCTAAAGATTTTATTAACCAACCTTTGGTATGTTACTCCAGCGTTCTTCAAGTCTAATGGCATAACCACATAGCAATATAAGCCGTCCTCGGTCATGAATGATGATTTTTTCAGATCTTCCTCAGCAAGGAAGATCTGATGATACCCGGGATAAGCATCCATGGTACTCATCATTGTGCTGCCAGCCACAACATCCACCAAACGGTCAATATGTGGCAGGGGGAAAGGATCCGACTCACAGCTTTTGTTGACGTCGGTGAAGTCAATACACATCCTCCATTTCCAATCTGTCTTGGAGACCACTACCGGGTTCGCAACCCATTCAGTGTAGCGGATCTCTCTGATAAATATCGACCGCAGCAGTTTGTTCACTCAACCCGGATTATTTCAATTTTCTTAGAAGAATAGCCTCTCCTCTTCTGCCTAATAGGCTTTGTTCCAGGCTCGGTGTTGATACGATGCTCACTTTCAGATCGGTCTATCCCCGGAACATCATCCGGGGTCCAAACGAATATGTCCACATGGCTTCTCAGCAAGTGGACCAACTCTTCCTCAAAAGATGGGGCCAGATGTTCCCCGATGCGGGTAGTCTTGGTTGAGTCATCCTCAACCAAATTGATCAGCTTGAACCCAACGGGTTCCATAGCTTGCCTCGGGTGTGGTGGCTCTTCTAGCAAATCCACCCGGGCTCTTTTAATCGGTGTCAAAGTTCGACACGAGCTCATGTAGCACTATCTTGCTACTTTTTTATCACCCTTTACAGAAATAACTCCATGAGCGGAGGGGATCTTGAGCATCATGTGATAAGTAGAAGAGACCGCCTCAAACTTACTGAGACCGGTCCGTCCAATAATGACGTTGTAAGCCAAGTCGTATTCAACGACAATGAATTCCAAGGTCTCGGTTCGGTCCTTGCATTGATCTCCTAAAGTAACCTGGAATAGAATTTTCCCTCATGGAATAACGCTGCTCTGTTCGAATGGCCAGAGGGTAATATTGGTGATAGGGAGATCATGACCGGCCGCTCCCAACATTTCCGCTACTTCGCGCTTCATCAAATTGCACGAAACCGCGGTATCCACTAAGATCTTGTGGACCCGGCGATTAGCAATAATTCCAGTGATGATGAGAGGATCATTACATGGATCAATCATCCCTTCCTGATTAGCTGCGGTGAAGGTAATAGTGCCCTCGAAAGAAGAGGCCGCTCAGTCGGTTCATACTTAACCAGTGCCATAGATTCGGAGTTCTCAGTGCAATCTCCGCGCGCTGCTCTCTTTCAGTCCCTGACCGATTCATTGATTTTTATTTCTCCAGAGATAACATTAATATCTCCGACCACTTCTCTTTCTCTGGGCACCGCTTCATTCTGAGGAGGCTTGGTGTCCATTTCAGCAGGTGGAGAGACGGGCTGCTCTTGTCTCCCACCTTCATTTTGTGGGGCTATACCTCCACGGCCCTGCTATCTCCTTCTTCGGCCCTAGCCACAGTTCTCTCAATCGTGCTAGCCTTTGTCTTGTTCTGGTGGAGGGGACCTTCGGTCCTCCATCCGATCATTATAATTTCTGGGTTGTCCCCGATTATCCCTTCCTATCGGCGTGTGACGATCGTCACCTTGATGGCCCCTTCGGGGAGATTCAGCTCGTTTGCACTTATGATCACTCTGATCGGGCCTCTCCTTATGCATTGCCGTTACTGTCTCTTGCAATAGCGAGCACTTCAGCGTCGGGTGATCACGATTATGATGCAACTCGTAATACACCCGATTGTCCTCCTTCTTCGGGGGGACAATCTTCTCAGTTACAGTCGTTATTTCTCGCGGCTGCTTCTTAGGGTAAGAAACCATATGATCACCCACGGGTTCAGAGTTCCAGCTAGGCTTCCGATAACTTTCTCCCAGCGTTTCAACCACCTTAATATACTTGTTGATTTTATGAAGGAGCTTTCCAAGGTGGATGGTGGGCTCTTTACCAAACTGGCCGAAAGGCCGCACGGTCCCTACTGCATAATATCGATTTTGTCCCGAAGCTCCAGCTTGATACCCCGGATGGTTCTGTTGAACTTCTCCATGAAGGACTGGAGACTCATCTTTGCCGGGATATATTTGAACTGGTATAGTTCTTGTCTGCTTCGAGGCGGTCCTACATTCGGAGCAAACTACTCAGAGAAAGCCAGGATAAATCTGCCATACGACTGTATGGATCGGGCCGGCAAGTTCTTGAACTAGGTTCGGGCATCGCCTTGTAATCCGGCCGCGAAGATGCAGCACTTCAGTGAATCCGAGGCCCGAACGGTTCCCATTCTTAACTCAAAATCTACGACGTCGATCTGGGACTGCCACCCAGATCTCTTCAGAGAAAGGGAGTATCAAATCTCCCAACGCGGTGGAAAAACCTCCAGATTGTTGGGATGACGCTTGGGCCACATGTAGGTTGTGCCACCAATCGTCATCCTTGCTCCGCCTGATCAGGGCCTCCATGGCCCTGTTGAATAAACCAGGATTACGCCCAGGATCGAGCCCGCAATCCCTCTGCGTACGCAGGCTCTCCAACTCACTGGTGAGTTCGTCGATACACCTTTGCATTCGTTCCTGATCAGTTTCAGGGACGGGAGTTGGAGCTCTAGTTGAAGGGGGCGGAGTAAATCGATATCTCGACCTCCTCATTGTTATACTGCGCCTGATAATCTCCTCTTCATCGGAGCTTCGCGCGTCAGGGTCACTTTCGTACCCTCTATTTGTAGTAACATGGCTTGTAACAGCCGATGGTTCTGTTCCACTCCTCTCCGACGTAATTTCAAGTATCACTTTCCTGACAACAGCCTCCAGATCCTGTAAAGAGAAAGTTTAGGCTGGAAGACTGTTGGGAAGCACGTCGCTTTCGTTTGTCAAAGTTTCAGTTGCCATGGCTTTTATTATCCTATCTCAGGGAGAAACCTCAAATGGGGATTAAAAAATCGTCCCCCCAGACGGCGCCAAACTGTTGTGGTTAAAAAATTAGGGGTATCAACAGTCGTCTGGTTCGCTAGAGAACGAACTCGGTTTTAATTTATTTTTTATGGGGGAAACGATTATGAATAAACAAGGAACTAGACATGACAAATTTAGAGTGGAAAACCCCTGTAAAGGGGAAAAAAACCACTTGACTAAGAGTTTGAAACACTCTTAGCTGATTCCTTAAATAAACATTTCATTACAAACGAGAAGGCTAATGAAAATGACGAGGCAAAAGAAAGAGCTAAGGAGAAAACAATAGAGTAATGTCTGATTCTTGCGCGTCCAAAAGGTCCTGTAAATTCCGTCGTCAAGCCTTGTATTTATAGAGCTAAAATCGCGTGTAATCCACGCCCTGTAACTGCCTCTGACAAGGTTGTTGGAGGTAATTTTCATATGCTAGAAAACGTGAATGGGACCAAAGCGTAGTTTGTGTGATCAGGACCGAAGCGTGAAAGGTATGGTTAAGCCTGGAGCGCAAGACACGTGGACAATAACCGTCTTGACCGATCCATCAGATCGGTCCGAGAGGCAATAGGCCATATGTATTATTGTCCTTCGGTCCCCAATCATTGAGTATGTGCTTTTAGACCAAGTGGGCTCTCGGGTCTATCTATCCTTGTTGGGTCGAACATTTGTTGGAATTTGGATTTGGGGCCTTCAAGTTCGGCTTCCGTCACTTGGGTCGGCCTAGCAAGACTTGGGCCTAACCTGGTTCGGGGTACCTGGATCTGAAGGTCTCATCAACCTTGAAACAAACACAATTTTTCCGGGATCCGTGAAACAAAAACACATTTTCTATTCAATAGCTTTAAACAAACACAATTTTCTCGGGATCCATGAAACAAACACACATTTGCTATTCAATACATTCAAACAAACACAATTTCCCCGGGATTCATGAAAGAAACACAAAACTATTCTATAAAATTTAGTTGTCATGTGTTGTTTTCAAACATTCTTTCCTTCAATGTGTTCATATTCATCTCTTTCTAATCATGGTGCCTCTAGTGATGAAGAAGAAGAACGACTTTACGCATTCGCAAAAATATCCGAAAGAATAAGGAGGTTATTGCGGTAGTTGTTGCGTACCATAATCGATTTATGGTGAAATAACCAATACATGACCGACCAGCTCGTGGGTGGGCAATGCTTTTGTCTATGTTGAACGGACATGATGTAAGGGCATATATAGGGGTGTCAATGGGTCGGATAAATCGGGTAATCCAGTCCAACCCATCCATTGGATCGGATTTAGATTACATTTTTTTGGGTTTGGATTGGATACGGATTATAAAGACATGCTCCATTTTGAATTTGGATCGGATACGGATTATTTACTAATATCCAACCCAACCCATTTAAACCAAGTAATTTAATTAATTATATATTATTAAAAATTTAATATGATCATTTAACCTAGCCCATCAAAAAAGTCCATCAATAAAGCCTAAAAACCTCTTAATTGGCCCAAAAATAATTAAATCGAAATAAACATCCCCTGTGGGCTGCGACATTGCTGGCAGCAACTCTTTTCTTTTTAAAAACCTCCTTTGCAACTTCCAGTGGCTCAAACGCTACAATTACAATTTCTGGAAACTTCCGGCGACAACTTCCGGTAACATTGTATCTTTAATTTTGTTATACGAGCAATCTTGAAGTAGTCTTGTTCTTGATGCGTTAGTTGATTATTTCGCCAAATTATTCTCGAAAATTGAGGGTTGTTGACTCCTATTACGTTTCGATTCTTTGGCTTGCATTGTGAACTAATTCTTTACTTAGTTTCGTAGTCTGTGAGCCCCTTAATCGCTATGATTATTATTGTTATTCTTGATTCAAATTTGGTTGATTGAATAGACTATGAATCTTCCTTCTTGCGGTGACATTCTGTTTGAGTCTGTTACTTCTTATCTAGTTGTGCATTTCTTAGTTTGAACTTTGTGATTGCTCACTAGAAACAAATGTAGGGATACGTAACTAGGAAAATATGAATGCAATGTTTTATGATAATGAGATTCATACAAATGATGAATCAACAGTTCAAGAGACTAAAGAAAAAAAAATTTCAATCTTAAATTTGGAAACATTATAATTTAGTCAATGAAAAAGGGAAAGATGCTAAAACTAAATGCAAACAGTGTGGAAAAATGTATCAGTCGATGGAAAATAGTGGCACAAGTTATTTCAAAAAACATTTGAAAAATGTCCTAGATGTCTTGTAAAGGATGTTGAACAATTATTAATTGATCAGTCTCATAATCAATAGTTTCAAGATAACAAGTATTTAGTCAAGAAAAATATAGAGAATTGATGTCATCAGGAATAATTAAACATGATCTTCCCTTTAATTTTGTAGAATATGAGGGCATACGAGATGTTTACAAATATCAACAACCAAAAGTGAAATTTATTAGTCGAAATACAGTTAGAAATGGAGTTATGAGTATCTTTAAAAAAGAAAGTTGCAAACTTTCTAATGAACTAAAATTATGTTCTAGAAGAATTTGTTTGACTAGTGATTTATGGACTTCAATTGCTTGTGATGATTATTTGGCTTTGACTACATATTATATTGATTCTAATTGAAAAATGCAGAAACGAATTATCAACTATGCTTATATGTATCCACCTCACACGGGATATTGTTTATCTGAGAAGGTATATAGTTTGCTTGTTAATTGGAAAATTGAAATGAAAGTGTTTAGAATGACTCTAGGCAATACATCTGCAAATGATTTGCTAATTGGAGAATTAAGAACTAAGTTAATTGTTGGGAGAAACACTATGGTTAGCAATGTTCAGTTTCTGCATATTCGTTGTTGTGCACATATTATTAATTTGATTGTTCAATAAGGTTTCAAAGGTATTCATTGTTGTGTTCTTAAAATTTGTGAATGTGTTAAGTATGTTAAAAGTTCTAGAGGTAGAAAGAAGAGATTCGTAGAATGTGTTTCAATGTTTGATCTTGATTCAAAACGTAATTTGAGATAAGATGTGCCTACTAGGTGGAATTCTACATATTTCATGTTGTCATGTGCCTTATATTTCCGCACCGCTTTTGAACATTCGAGAATACATGATGCAAATTTCAAAGAATGCCCTGAACCCCATTAATGGGAAAAAGTGGGAAAAATATGTGAACTTTTTTACGAAATCAAAATTTTATGGTCCCTTTTTAGGGGGTACCAACAGTCGTCCGGTTCGTTCAACAAACGAACTCGGTTCTAATTTGTTTTAAATGTGGAAGACGATCAAAAGTTTGAAATAAAATAAGTGCACGGCGATATATAGTGGAAACCCCAGGAATTGGGGTGAAAACCACTCGACTAAGAGCAGATTATGCTCTTAGCCTGTTCACTAAAGAAATAACTCATAGTCAATACAAGAGAGGCTAATGAAAATGACGAGGTAAAGAAAGCGGTAAGAATTCCGGCAGGGTAACAGCCTGTTCTTCCGCGTCCAAAGGGTCCTCCTATTTCCGTCGTCTTGCCCTGTATTTATAGAGTTCATAACGTGTGTAAATCACGCTCCGTAACCGCCTCTGACAGGTTTGTTAGAGGTTGTTATCACGGGATGTAAAACGAGGCTGGGACCGAGGCGTGGCCTGCGTGATCGGGCCCGAAGCCTGGTAAACGTGGGAAGGCCCGAAGCGTGGTAAACGTGGTAAGGCCCGAAGCGTGGTAAACGTGAGTTGTAACTGCTCGGACCGAACCCAGGTGCCAGCTCGCAGAGAACGCTTTATTTTGTCAAGGTCATCTTCGGTCATCCAGTTAAACATCGGGCCACTCTTCATTAGCGGTATAAAATGGGCTATAGGGATTCATTTTCGCCATTTGGATTGACCCAATCGTTGCTGGGCCTTACCCATCACAAGGTACCCGGTCCTAGAGTTCTCATCACTAGCCCCTCGGGTTTGATTGCTAATCGCAGAGATGATACAAGGCCGATCACATGATGTTTGCACATTCATGAGAACAAGGTACCGTACCTGTAAGTAGTGAGAGTCCAGGGGACCGAAGTTTGCCTTAGCGTATGGATCGATCACGCTTAAGAGCTAATATCGTATATTTAAATTATACTTTTATTTTCGTTATTCTTTAATCTTCACCTTCGGTAGTTCAAGAGGCGTGATAAGTGCGCTCCGTACTGTCACAGTCTTGGGCAATATTACGTTGTGGCACGTCATTGGCTGGGAGATTAATATTTAAATCGGGATTTAGGACACTGTTTCTCCTCATCGTCATTTTCGTGAAGAGAAAATCGCAGCAAGTTCTTGTGCCCAAAATCGCTATTTCGTCCAACCCTCTTCCAATTCGCTTTTTCTAAGGTATATTTTCATGGCTCCTCATAAAATGTGTTATCCTTCTATGTCTGAGTTGGACATTAAGGAGTTTAGGTCTAAGTTTTCAATCCCGGCACATTACTCTATTTGGAAGGGACGGGAAGACATTCCCTGTTTCCTTCCGGCGGAGATGAATGTGCCGGCGTCTGCTATTCCGGTTAGCTACGCCTCTTTAAAGTGCGGGCTTCGTTTTCCGCTACATCCTTTTGTAGCGGCCGTGCTTAAAGAAATCCACTGCCCCACTTTTGCGTTATTCCCGGGCAGTTACGTATATATTGTAGCGTTCATTTTTTATTGTCACCAACAGAATCGGCCCCAACCTTAGAACACTTCCTTAACCTTAGAAAGGGAAAAGGTCTGTTGGGGTGTCGTAAGTTGTATTACATAGCGGTGCGCACCAAAGAGTGCGCAATTGTAGATAAGGAGGAGTCTCTTCATGCGTGGGAGGCTTGTTATGTGTGGATGACAGTTCCGAAAGAAGATCTGTTGAAAGTATGGCCACGTATAACTCACCCACGCATAGGGCAGTTGGACCGAAGCAGGTTCAACCCCTCCCGCACGGACACCGCAAACACACTTGCGTTGTTCCCCGCTCCCGAAGCATGCCTTAAGCGAATAGATCTGCTTCGGGAGAGAAGATTAATAGAGATGGGTGTTGCGGGTAGGACCGGAGCCCCAGCCCCGAAGGGGGTTTTATCTTCTAGTTCAGATTCAGATCCATCAGAAGGATCGGGTATGAAATAGTGTTTATGTTTTAATCTTTCCTGATCCTTATGTATTTGTTTTGCAGATTCAACTGAGACGATGCCGAGCGCACGTTTTAAACGTATGGCAGCTACTTCGGTCCGTCCTTCTGAGGGACAAAGGGAAGCATCGGTCAGCGCCGAAGCAAGTAGATCTGCAACGGGGGGCACGGTGGTCCCTTCGGGGTCAGGGAACCCCCCGATCCAAACAACCAGCGCGGGCACGTTGACCCTTCGCTGCACCGGGCAGTCCTCAAGCGGAGAAGGGCCTGCGTTTCGGGTATTTGGAGTTGTAGAGGAGGTGGTAAAGGCTCGGATTCGTTCTTTGAGCTTATCCAGCCTCTATCAAATCGGTAATAGCTCTTTTATTAACACTAAGACTATTACTTTGTTGCTGCAGGAAGCCGTTCCCGTGGAGAAGGTTCTCCCCGGCCCTCAGCTTAAGCCGAACGTCTCCCTGCCGCCGGTCCCCTTAGGGAAAGGGAAGAGGGTGACCGAAGTGGAAGCCCCGCAGGAGCCGAAGAGGCTGAAGAATGGGGGCCGCGCTCCGGTCCATAATAAGGGGATCGTTTTGAAGGAACCTGGGCAGGGCCCGAAGACAAACTCCGATTGGGGAGTTGCCTTGGACCTGTTGGACAGGTTCAGCAAGGGGAGGAAGTTATCCTCTTGGCGGAGTGCCTTTGTAAAGGACTTCCGCCTTTTTGGGGAGCAGAACCCAGATAATGTCCAAGCGGACGTATCTGGGGAAGATATCATGGAAAGCTTCCTTGACCTCACATCTAAGGTAACTTTGGCTTAACTTGGAGGCCCGAAGCTTCGCTTTTAACAATGTGTGGTCTTTTGCAGATGTTGAGGAAAGCTTTTACAACGGCTATTACCATGGAGAAATACCAAGGTGATAGCGTTGTGTCCCAGAAAGTCCAAGACCAACTTGACCTTGCAAAAAGGCAAGTTGAGATCAAGCATGGGGAATTGGTTACGGTACGGGAAGGATCGTGACCGATTGGATAATGAGCTGCTAAGAGCAGGGACGGAGGTCTCCCTCTTAGCAGATAAAGTCGCTGAGCTGGAAAAGGTGGGGCAAACGGCTCAGGGGCGAATAGACGACCTGGAGGCCAAGTTGCGGGCCAAAGACGAAGAAATCAGCCAAGTCCAAGGTCGGGCCCAGGAGAAGAGGAATAAGCTGAATGAGCTTCTCCTTCGGGCCCAAGAAGCCCGCACTTCGTCTGAAGGTTCGGTTCGGGAAGCAGTTCTGGGGTTTGCTCAGTCCCCGTTGTTGTTCGCTTTAGCGGATAACATACATGGGGTTTATACTGCGAAGTATCTGGATAACATGCGAGAGCAAGTTATCCAGACGTTCGGGCTCTCCCCTTCGGACGAGCGATGGAAGGCGATCGAGCCACTGGAGAAGGATGGCAAGTTTCAGGTCATTCCAACTTTGGAAGAGCCTGTGCTGGAAGAGGACCCTTTCTTCTATCTCTTTGAAGAGATGGAGAAAGCGGTCAACCAGAAGGTGGCCGATCAAGAGGAAGAGCTGAAGCGGCTCGCCGACCGGACCGAACCCCAGGAGCCCGAAGCAGAAGACAAAGAAAAAGGGCAGATTAGTTAGATCTTAGATATTACTTTGTATCTGCCGTTCTTTTTTGTTTAATATAAAATTTTCCTCCCTTTTCCTTCAGCTTTAGTTGTTTTGATTACCAGAGTGAACTGATATAACTAACTTCGGAATAAACTAATAAGTTTTAATTTAACGAAGTAGTTTATCTTAACTTCAGAATAAACTAACAAGTATAAGATCGGGGACACTTACAGGGTATCAACCATCGGTCCCAGACGTTATATTTAGTTTATTTACGTCAATTTTGATTGGATCAGTCGTTTTACATGGTGTATGGGTCACTCTTATTCCGTCCTTGGAATCATTACTTAATTCAATAGGCGTAGTCTGCGTTAATTATGAGTTTTTACGGGCTTTCGCCGAACCTTGGTTCTATTAAAGTCCCTTAGGTTTCACTGGCTAAGCTTGGCTCATAATGCGTCTTATGTTAGGACCGATCTTATGTTTCGATATGCTGACTATCATTCCTTTCGTTGTAGCGGATTTCATAGGTACAAAAGGCCATCCCTAAAGACTGCATGCCGTTGAAGGGAATGTCTTAGTTCGTAATGAGTTATGGGAGAATCACGACTCATCCATGGGGCTAGGCAAGTGCAGGAGCATCTGACTCGTCAGAGCGGTCACTGCAACTTGGGAACCTTGCGGACAAGAAGCTTCGGTCACCAGTCCAGATTCGTCCTAAGCTTATCCAACTCCAAGATCGGTCCATCATTCTATTAGAAATAGTTAACTCTTGTACTTACTTGTTTGCCACTTACATTTAATGGAATGTTCTTTATTGAGTCAAACACATTAATCGAAAATTCATAAGAAGTATCGCCTTAAATTCATGACATTCCAAGTTCGGGGGACCTCTATACCATCCAATGTTTCAAGTTTATATGCACCTGACTCCAATTTTGCCGATACGCGATACGGTCCCTCCCAATTTCTGTCCAGCTTTCCAACATTCCTCTGCACCTTAATGCTTCTGAGGACGAGATCGCCTTCAAAGAATTCCCTTGGGAGGACTCGTTTGTTATGGGCCCGTTCCATATTCCGCTGATAAGCACGCATCCGTGCATAAACTACATCTCTTTTTTCTTCGACCATCTCGAGGTCCAATAATCTCCTTTCATCGTTCATATGCTCATCGTATTGAGATATCCGAGGTGATCGGATGGCAACCTCCACCGGGCTAACAGCTTCAGTCCCATACACCAGTGAGAAAGGTGATTCCTGGGTTGTTGAGCGAGGTGTAGTTCGGTATGCCCATAGGACCTCATAGATGTGTTCTGGCCATTTACCCCCGAAATCTTCCAACTTGGTTTTCAATCCTTTCAGGATAACCTTGTTAGATACCTCCGTAAGTCCGTTGGTTTGGGGATGAGCTACCGATGAGAAATGCTGGGTGATGCCCAACTTGGTGCATAGATCCCGTATGTTCTTTCCGCGGAACTGAGTCCCATAATCAGATACGAGCGCTCGGGGAACCCCGAAGCGGCTCACAATATTTCGCCATATGAAGTGCTTGACCACTATTTCTGAGATAATGGCTACGACTTATGCTTCGATCCACTTCGAGTAATACTCCACCGCTACGATACAAAATTTTCTTTGCCCTATGGACCGAGGAAAAGGTCCGAGGATATCAATCCCCCATCTGTCAAACGGACAAGACAATGGGGTAATCGATAGTGGAGCCCCAGGCAATTGCGGGAGTGGAGCGTGGTATTGACATATGGCGCAACGCTTAGTGTACTACTGCTTAGCATCAGCGAGCAATGTTGGCCAAAAATACCCGGCTCTAATAATGCGGTGGTCTAAAGATCGGGCCCCTGAATGAATGCCGCAGATCCCTTCATGAACATAAATCATGACAGCTTCGGCCTCAATGGGAGATAAACCTCACAGAAGCGGGCCCTCAAAACTCTTTTTAAACAAGCGTCCGTCGACTAAGGTGAATCTCTTAGCCCGGACCTCTATTTTTCTGGCCTCAGACTTATCTTCAGGGAGATATCCATTTGAGAGGTATTTAACAAAGGATTCCATCAAATTGGGTTCTCCTGGGGATTCAGTAGCATCAATATTCAAGCCCTGGAGTTCATGACATAGGGCCCCGATCTCTTCAATAGCCTGTTCGGTCACTGGAATCTCGACCGAAGGTCTGTTCTGAACGTGGACCGAAATAGTGCTCGGCTCTATGTCGGGTATGCCCGAAGCCAATCTGGCGAGTGCATCGGCAACCTTGTTTTGTTCTCGTGGCACATGGTCCAGAGAGAACTCACTGAACTTCTTGGATGACTCCAGAACTTTAGCGCAGTACAACCTCATCATCGGATCGTGAGTCTCAAATTTCCCTGCGAATTGTTGCACTACTAACTTCGAATCTGAGAACATTCGCACTCTGCTAACCCCCATTTTTCGAGCCAAGGTCATTCCTAACAATACTACCTCATATTCCACCACATTATTTGTTCCAGCAAAGGAAAACTTGACTGCGGAATGAATAAGATCACCTTGTACCGTTGTCAGGGTAATGCCTCGCTCCGCTTCCCCTGAAGGTTGATCCATCTACGTGGATCGTCCATCGATCATCTTATTGGTTGAGATAAATGGCCGATCGGGTCATTTCGACCACAAAATCGGCTAGAACCTCAGCTTTGATCGCCCTTCGGGGCAGGAATTCCAGATACATAGCGCTGAGTTTGATAGCCCATTTTGCCAATCTCTCATTCAAATACTTCTGTTTAAGGAGTATTTTCAGAGGCTGATCCGTATAAACATAGACCGTTCGGCCTTCGAAATAATGCTTCAACTTGGATACAACTTTATTCAAAGCTAGCATGAATTTCTCCAAGGTGGAATACCTGGTTTCAGCATATACTAGAGAATGACTGACATAATAGACAGGTCTATGAATATCATCTCGTATGGTTACCAGAGCTGCGCTGACGGCAACTTCGGACACTGCAAGATATATTCCCAAAGGTTCATCACAAGTTGGACTTACCATCACCGGGGGAGTGCTTAAATAAGTCTTCAGCTCAGAGAAGGCCCGATCGCATTCTTCAGTCCAATCCATATGACTTGGTTTTCTTAGCACTCTGAAAAAAGGTAAGGTCCGGTCTGTGGATTTCGAAATAAACCTGCTCAGCGCGGCTAGTCGACCAGTAAGCCTTTGAAATTCTCTTTTGTTTCTCGGAGGTTGCATATCAATGATAGCTTGCACCTTCTCAGGGTTAACCTCTATGCCAATCTCTGAAACATAATATCTTAAGAATTTTCCACTTCGGATCCCGAAGCAGCACTTGTTTGGATTTAGTTTGAGCTTATATTTTCGGCATACTTCGAAACAACGAGACAAATAAGAAAGATGGTCTTCATCATTCATAGATTTTACAATCATATCGTCAACATACACTTCCATCATATGGCCAATCAACTCTCTAAAGATTCTGTTGACCAACCTTTGGTATGTTGCTCCAGCATTTTTGAGACCGATGGGTATAACCACATAACAGAAAACCCCATCTTCGGTCATGAACGATGATTTCTTCTGATCTTCTTCAGCCAAGAAGATCTGGTGATACCCGGAGTAAGCATCCATGGTACTCATCATGCTGCTACCAGAAACATCATCTACCAGTCGGTCGATGTGCGGCAATGGGAAAGGATCTGACTGACAGCTTTTGTTCACATCGGTAAAATCGATGCACATTTGCCATTTCCCGTCCGGTTTGGAAACCACCACTGGGTTTGCAACCCATTCAGTATAGTGGATTTTTCTAATAAATCCCGACCGTAGCAGCTTATTCACTTCAGCCCGGATTATCTCGATCTTCTCAGGAGAATAGCGTCTCCTTTTCTGCCTAACAGGCTTCTTTCCAGGCTCAGTATTGATCCGATGTTCACTATCGGATCGGTCAATCCCCGGCACATCATCCGGGGTCCAAGCAAATATATTCACGTGGCTTCTCAGCAGGTGGATCAGTTCATTTTAAAAGTCAGGGGCTAGATGAGCCCCGATGCGAGTTGTCTTGGTTGAGTCATCCTCAACCAGATTAATCAATTTGAACCCTACGGGTTCCATTGCTTGCCTCGGGTGCGGCAGCTCTTCCAGCAGATCCACCCGGGCCCTCTTAATTGGTGCCAGCCTTCGGCACGAGCTCATGTAGCATTGTCTAGCTACCTTCTGATCCCCCTTAACAGAAATAACTCCATGAATGGAGGGGAACTTGAGCATCATATGATGGGTAGAAGAGACCGCCTCAAACTTACTCAGGCCGGTCCGTCCGATAATAGCGTTGTAAGCCAAGTCGATTTCAACGATAATGAATTACAAGTCTTCAGATCGGTCCTTGGACGGCTCTCCAAGGGTAACGGGGAATAACATCTTCCCACACGGAATAACACTTCTTTGGTCGAACGACCAAAGAGTTATGTTGGCGATCGGTAGATCATGAGCAGCTGCTCCCAACATTTCAGTGACCTCGCGCTTCATCAGATTGCACGAGGCCCCAGTGTCCACCAAGATTCTGTGGACACGGCGATTCCTGATGACCCCTGTGATGGTGAGGGGGTCGTCACAGGGATCAATGATCCCTTCCCGATCATTCGGGGTGAAAGTGATGTCCTCTCTGAAGAAGGAGGACCGATCCATGGGATCATATTTTACCAGCGCCACAGATTCGGAGCTCTCAGCAGAGTCTCCGTGCGCTGTTCTCTTTCGGTCCCGGACCGATTCTTTTATTCTTAATCCACCGGAGATAATATAAATATCTCCGGCCACTTCTCTTGGTGCCGCCTCATTTCGAGGAGGTTGGGCACCAGTTTCTGCAGGTGGGGGAGCAGCCTGCTCCTGTCTCCCACCCTCATTCTGCGGGGCTCTGCCGCCACAGCCCAACCATCTTCTTCTTCGGCCCTGACCGCGGTTCTCACGACCATGTTGGCCTCTTTCTTGCTCTGGCGGAGGATACCTTCGGTCCTCCGTCCGATCATTATAGTTTCGGGGTTGTCCCCAATTATCTCTTCCCCTCGGCTTGTGACGATCTTCACCTTGATGGCCCCTTCGGGGGGATTCCACTCGCTTGCCCTTCTGACCATTCCGGTCGGGCTTTTCTTTACCCATTGCCTCTACTGTCTCTTTCAACAGCGGGCACTTCAAGGTTGGGTGATCGCGATTATGATGGAGCNATCGATATCTAGGCCTCCTCGTTGTGACGCCACGCCTGATGATTTCTTCATCATCAGTACTACGCTCGTCAGGATCACTCTCGTATCCTCTACTTCTGGGAACAGGGCTGGATACAGCCGGTGGTTCTGTTCCACTTTTCTCCGACGTAATTTCCAGTTCCACCTTCCTAACGACAGCTTCCAAATCCTGTAAAGTGAATGTTGGTGCTGGAAGACTGTCGGGAAGCACGTCACTATTATTCGTCGGAGTTCCAGTCGCCATGCCTTTGATTATCCTATCCCTGGTAGAAAACTCAAATGGGATTAGAGAATCGTTATGGTCCCTTTATAGGGGGTACCAACAGTCTTCCGGTTCGTTCAACAAACGAACTCGGTTCTGATTTTTTTTAAATGTGGAAGACGATCAAAGCTGGAAACAAAATAAGTGCACGGCGATATATAGTGGAAACCCCAGGAATTGGGGTGAAAACCACTCGACTAAGAGCAGATTATGCTCTTAGCCTGTTCACTAATGAAATAACTCATAGTCGATACAAGAGAGGCTAATGAAAATGACAAGGTAAAAAAAGCGGTAAGAGTTCCGGCAGGGTAACGGCCTGTTCTTCCGCGTCCAAAGGGTCCTGCTATTTCCGTCGTCTTGCCCTGTATTTATAGAGTTCATAGCGTGTGTAAATCACGCTCCGTAACCGCCTCTGACAGGTTTGTTAGAGGTTGTTATCGCGGGATGTAAAACGAGGCTGGGATCGAGGCATGGCCTTCGTGATCGGGCCCGAAGCGTGGTAAACGTGGGAAGGCCCGAAGCGTGGTAAACGTGAGTTGTAACCGCTCGGACCGAACCCAGGTGCCAGCTGGCAGAAAACGCTTTATTTTGTCAAGGTCAGCTTCGGTCCTCCAGTTGAACATCGGACCGCTCTTCATTAGAGGTATAAATGTGCTATAGGGATTCATTTTCGCCATTTGAATTGGCCCAATCGTTGCTGTGTCTTACCAATCACAAGGTACCCGGTCCTAGAGTTCTCATCAAATACATAAACAATCATTCATCATTTTGTGTGTCCATCTCATTCGGTATTCTAGTTGTTCGGGGGTGTCCCCCAGCACGTGATTTATTCAGCCGATTTTTATCGTGTCAAAGTCTCCAACCAGGCACATGCCACTCGCTCTCGGGACCCAATGGCATAAGATAGCAGACATAATGCCATTTGTTGAATTCTAGGCTGCATATTGGTTCTGCAAGTGTTGCAAGGTCGGGATCTCAATAATGAGTTCTGTCGTCGGTACATGGTTTATACTAGCACACCGTAGAGCATCCGCACATGGAAGCAAATGCACAATACATCTACCACAAGAGCAAGTATTTTTAACCAAATCGATTGTTTTACGTGTACTCGAACCACGACCACGTTTTATGTGTTGCACTTCTCCGACTTGCCTATACGTGTCCCAGTAGTGCATCTCATATGAGTCAACTTTCATTCATTGTTTTTCATACCACGTTTGCGTTTCTTGGGTGAATGCCTGAAAACGCTAAAACACAATGAAGCAATATTTTAATTTATAAAAGCATAATTTTGGTGGAATCATCGATAATTCAGCCCATGCTACCGGTTGACGCCGATGTTGTAAAGTGTCGACCGTTCCAATAGCAGTGAGGATGCTCGCCAGTCATAATATTGACGAGATGATGGAAGTCGACACCCCTACCTCCCCCAATAATGCAGCAGTCGACCTTCGCGAGGTAACTTCACAAATTTTCACACTTTTTATTTATAAATTTATAATCATCGGTCGTCGTCGTATGTGTCGAAGGAACTCTTGTCCATGTATCTTAAAATGGCAAGTTCCTTAATGGCGACCGCCCTTCTGCAACCCAAGCTTGCAAAAGAGACGAACAAGTATGTTCGCTAGATGGGGAGCTAGCCGAGGAAAAGATAAAAATAAAAGATCTACACCATATTCAGGAGGAAACAGACACCTTGAAGAATAGAGTCGAAGTGGTCGCTGAAGAGCTGGCTTTCGCTCGACTAGGGAAGTTCAGTCACAAACGACGAGGAGGCTTGATGCCGAACACCGTCTAATAGAAGTGGACTCATAGTGTGACCTTCTCAGCGTTCAACTCCAAGCCAAATGTGAGAACATCAATAGTGTCGAGAGAGCTCTTTGCTACTCAAAGGAAAACCATCAGTATCTTCTCCAGATACATGGAAACAAGTTGAAGGAGTTGATGGGTGTGTGCAATCTACGAAACCTTCGTCGACTTAACCACAAGGTGTTCAGAATATGACAATCGGATTACCAAGCTTCAAGAATCGGTCGATCGTCATGTCATTCATCCAGTGAGATTTTTAAATCGGTTCGTCACATCACCAACATTCAAAAGAATTGAAACGATACATGCCTTCGGGATTTCCGAAGAACAGAAGGGTATACTGATCGGTCAACTAACGAAAATGTTTGGGTTGAACTAAAATTCGAAGAATGGGAGTGTGTTGATCCAATTACCTTCGACGAAGACATCAGGCCGCGCTCCCCAATGACACCGGATGATTAATACCCCGAGTTTGGGCATCTTGCAGCTCGGCTTGATGAACTTGTAAAATCGTCTAGGTGAAGAGACTTAGACTCCTATTTGTTTTTAAATGTAATCTTCTGTATAGACATCTTTTGTGAGTAACTGTTTTTTCGAACATAGTATAAAACTATAATGTCGATTATAATTATGATGATCAATCACAATGATCCAATGAATGACCTTCAAGAACGTCATGTAACCCAAAATAATTTATGCTAAGTGTCAATGACACAACGACGACCGAGATAGCATTGAATTGGAAGTGATCGGAAAATAACGAAGATGCTTCCAAATACGCTCTAGCCATCGGACACAAGTCATAAAACAAAAGATGCCAAAAATAAAGTAAGTAATCCATAGAGCATTGGTCATCGTAATATCAATCATATGGGCGTAATAGTATGTCCTTAGCAGGTAATCTAATATGATAGCCCTTGGTACATACAACTAGAATAAGTTCCAGTATATGTGTGCCACTACTGATTACCGTAGTACAAAGGAATAGCTTTGTATGATATCATATGTTGTCGGTTTTTGTAAAGTTACTAACCCTCAACCAAATTACTAGAGTAATTATTGGGGTAATGTTTTATAGTTCTGCAGTACCGATCGCACCACTGGAAAGTGCCACACTTGTCACACCACACGGTGCTTCTCTTTTTAGAGGTCACCTTCTAACCATTCTCCCCCACACTATAGCCTCTCGTTGAAACTAAAATGCCTTTTATAAGGGAAATCATGTGGAAGAGGTTTTCTAAACTGGAACATTCAACGCAAGCCATTACAATTAGCGGTTCATTATGAATATTGAAGTACAATTGTGGACTAAAAAGTAGTGACCATCGATAGTGAGTCAACAACATGATGAGATACAATGGTATACTACCGTGGTCACTACATAGTTGGTTATGTCAGGTTTCATCGATGAGACATCCAAAAACGTCATCTCCAAGCGACACGTTTGGATATGTAGTCGGTCATTAACCGAAGAGGTCACTGGAAACAAGACGTTTGGTCCTTTGAATGGCACGAACGTGTGAATACGATCGGACTTCTTACCATGTCGATCGTAGGCAAGGATGAATTTAAAATGCGCGATCGCGCTAGGTTCATTCATTTTTGGAATATATCTCCCATTAAAAACATGTTAAAACCAATCAACACATACATCGCTAAAATGTGTTACCCCACATTTTATAAATGATACCTTCTTAGATGATCAACATTCCACAATCTGGGGAACTCTATCCCTTGCAGAGTTTCAAGTCTATAGGCTCCTCTAGACAGTTCGTCCTTAACTCGATATGGACCATCCCAACGATGATTGAGCTTGCCAATATTTTCGGACCTTCCATACATTGGAGGACCAAATTGCCCTTTAGAAAATACCGAGGGTTCACCTTCCGATTGTAGCATCTCTCCACAACACGCCGATGCATCAATAGGCGTCTATATATTTCTTGTCGTTTTTCATCAATTAGGTCCAAATCCATTTGCCACATCTCATCATTAGAATCCTCAGAACACATGGCCACTCGCTCTGTTTTCTAAGTGTACTCTACTAGGACCAAGGCCTCAGTCCCATAAACAAGTGAAAAAGTTGTTTCCCATGTTGTGTGTCGGGGTTGTACGATATGCCCACAACACCTGTTGGAGCCGATATGGCCATGTGGTTATTAAGTCCTCCAATTTTTTCTTTATCCCCTTAACAATGGCAATATTCGAAACTTCAGTGAGACCATTCGTCTTAGGATGAGAGACTGATGAAAACATTTGTTTAACACTAAGTCTGTCGCACATGTCTTTGATCTTTCTTTCGGTGAATTGTGTACCATTATCGGATACTAACACGCGTGATACACCGAACCTGGAAATAATATTTTTCCATAAAGATTTCTTAACAACTTCCTCTGTAATCGAAGAAACGGGGTCAGCTTCAACCCATTTTGAGAAATACTCTACAACCACAATGCAAAACTTTAGATGATTTACCGACTGGGGAAATGGCTCGAAAATGTCAATCCCCCACCTATCGAAAGGACACGGAAGCAGTGTGGCATTCAATACCAAACCTAGCTGTCGATGGTAATTCGCATACAAAATCTTTACCATGGGCCATCATGATGGGCCAAAAGAAACCCAATCGTCGAAGCTTGAGTACAAGTGACATCACCCCTGAATGATTTCCGCACACTTCTTCATGAACTTCACTGAGTGCCGATCTAGCCTAATTAGGATGAAGGCATCGTAGTTGTTGCCCACTGAAAGACTTTTTATATAATACCCGATCACGGAGAAAAAACCTACATGCCCTCGTCAACAGACGATATCATTCAATCCTTTCCTTGGGAACCTCACCGGTCGACAAGTAATCAATGAGTAGTTGCATCCGTGATGGAGTTGGCTCGTAGCCAACACTCCCCACTATTTGTCCTTCGACACTCGAAGTACCATACTCCGTCGACGAGTGTAACGAGGGAAGGTTGACCGTGGGCTTTGTATGCAGATAAACCTAGATCGCCCCTTCTTGTAGACCTGGAAAACATACATCCAATTATGCCAAAGCATCGGCTTCCCGATTCTCTTCTCTAGGTGTGTGGGTTAGCACAAATGATTTTTGTGATTTGGCCATCTCACAACTTTTTTCCTATAACGTTGCATAGTAGGTTCATGGGTCTTGAAAGTACCTGCAACTTGCTCAACTACTAGCTTTGAGTATGTAAAATCATGAATATGCATTACCCTAATGTCCAAGGCAAGTTGTATTCCTCCTACAAGTAAGGCTTCGTATTCCACAACATTATTAGAACAAGGGAATGAATGTTTCACCGCCGCATTTATGTGTTCTCCCCGAGAGGTGACAAAGCGGATACCAGCCCTTGCTCCACCTTGTGTGGATCCGTCGACAAACATGTCCCAAACATCGTCATCATGTTCGGTAGTCACAATGGCCCTCATTATCTCCACCACAAAGTATGCCAAAACTTGTGCTTTGATTGTTCTTCCTGGCACAAATTCAAAATTCATCGCACTGACCTGAATAGCCCACTTGGATAACCTCGTTGTGGTATCTAACATTGATGAGGCAGCCTCCAGTGGTTTGCCAATAAAATCTTTGATAAGACGACCCTCAATAATATTTCAACTTGATCGAGACCTTTTTTAAAGCGAGTAAAAATTTTTACATGTTGGTGTACCTGGTTTCAATTGGAGCAAGTTGTGACTTACATAATGGACCACCACCATTGTAATAGCCATCCTTGATCATCAACAAAGGGCACTCATCACCACCATTGAAATAGCCAAATAACCATACTCAAATCCATTGCGTCGACTACACTCTTTGATATAATATTGCAACATCTCCCTTGGTCGACTAGGATCCTATAGACCCCGGGATTGGCCATAATAGTAGTTATGATAATATGATCATTTTGAGGTTCCGAAATACCTTACTTGTCTGTGTTATCGAAAGTAATATATACCCTCGGCTGTTTCAACAATTCCCTAGAATGGTGTTTCCTTTCCTTTTGCGACATGTCCCAACGATCACCTCCTTGTTGGGAGGATTCCCTCCTTCCCGGAGAAGAAAAAGAATTCCCGTTATCCGGGGTCTCCCGTTATCCGGGGTCGGATCGAATTAATGCGATGAGAACCGAATGTAAATGAAGAAAGGTAAAAAGACACAAGATTTACCGTGGAAACCCACAAACGGGAAAAAACCACGTGACCGAAAAACCTCGGCCTTAACTCACTATCACAAGAAGAATAGAATTGATTGATTACAATTGTCTTCATGAGACCTCTATTTATAGAGTCCAACTAGGATCTAATCTAGGAAATATTCTATCGAATATTCTACAATATTCTCTTTCCATATCTTTGACCGTATCTTCCATATATATATAACAAGATATATTTGCATATATTCTTCCATATATATCTCCAGAATATATCTTCATGTCTTCTTCCATATATATCGCCAACATAATATATCTTCATATCTTCTTCCATATATATATAACCAATAAGATATATCTCAATATCTTTATTCCATATATTTAATGTGTCAATTAAGGAAAGATATTTCCCCTAGATACTCTCGAATCATGATCCAAGTCTAATCTGAACTCTATCAAATAGACTCATCACAATCGTCCGATCGATATCCTTAATAGATCAAGGTCCATCAAGTCGATCAACATCACCGCTTCATGTTAGATTTCCCCGGGTCGGTCTTTCACCATCAAGCCCTTCGACTATCACCCAATCTCCATTCCTAACACTCCCAAGATCACAAAAATTCAGGATACATATGTTCGTCCCTAATGGATTTTATGTTTCTCGAAGCCTGAATTTTCGATGGGGTTGGAAGGATCTCAAGGGCTCCAGATCGTCGGTTATTTTGTCGATTTTTTGGTCGCCAACATCGACCGCTACGTTGGTTCCACCAACCATTTCTTCGTTGATTCTAATTAGCTTGTCGAGGACGATCACCACATTCCTCGTTCCGTTGACAAGGGGCATATCAACGATCGTGCTTGCACCTTCTCTGATCAGAGTTGTGTAGTACTATAGTTGCACAAAGAATATTAATTATTTACAATTTTTTTACATTAATCAAACATTAATGTGAAATGTGAGACTTGACAATTTATATACTATTTAATTATAAATTTTAATAATATATTTATGTGTGATTTGTAAAAAAATATTATGATATTTTGTTTAGCTATACCATCAAATAGGGCTGTTATTTGATACGAACGAACCGAACGCATTGTTTTCTTGTTCGTTCATATTTTTATTCGAATGTGTTCATGTTCGTTCGTATTTTATTCGAACGTGAAAATATGTTCGAACATTGTTCAAATTATTAAGTGAATTTTCATGTTCGTTCGAATAACTTGTTCGTACGATTTGTTCGAATATATTTGTACTATTTGTGCGAAATTCATCCAAATGGTTCTTCATGTTCTAACTTATTCCCATTTTCTGTAGAAATTGGTTGTCATAAAAAACAATAACTTCATGCAAATGGTTCACTTACGGTGATAAACATTCGTCTTGTTCTATATTTGACATTTTGAGAGTTTTGTAAAATATCAAATATCTTATCTTTTCAGCCTTTTGAATCTAATAAAGAGTTCAGAAGTGATTTCCACCCACCGTTAAAGTCAAGGTGAAAGTTTTGTAAAGGTTTTTAAACTTAAATACTCTAATAATCTATTATAATAAAAATTAATTTAAATAATATTGATGAGATTCCCGGAACCCGGTACCCCGAACCTGATCAAGGCCAAGCTTAGTCAGACCAGCCCAAGTAACATAAGCCAAACTTGGAGGCCCAGATCCAGCTCACGTAAATGAACGGCCCAGCCAGGCCAGTCGGCCCCGAACGCCCGTTCATATCGATCGTTAGGGCCCAGCTTTCTCCCGCTCACCAGGACCAATCGGTCCACACTTCACAGGCCCTGCTTCTGGCCATCCACATTCCTCAACATGCGACGACAACCTCCGACAATCCTGTCAGAAGGTGTGGTCCGGTTGAGTCATACGAGCCTCCCTTAGTCTGGAGATAGCCGGCTAGTAGCGCCGAAAGGCCTAGCGCCGTGCAATCAATGAAGTCATGCCTGGCGGCTGTCCCGCCTGACAGGAGCCGACCTAGCCGCAGAGGACAAGCACATAACGATACCTTACTGTTCACACATCACAGTAGGTGTATAAAAATGACACTTGGTGTGCGAAGAAAATGATCCTCTTCAGATTCCCCTTGCAAGCTCTCTTACTTAGCCTTCTGTCGATTTATTTTCGATAAGTTTTCTTCCCCTTGTTGTCTAAAGAACAAACGTCGGAGAGGAGTGGAATAGAACCACTAGCTACCATAAGCCCTGTTCCAGCAAGCAGAAGGTACGAAAGCGACCTAGACGCGCAGAGCTCCGATGAGGAGGAGATTATCAGGCGCGGAGTAACAATGAGGAGGCCGAGATACCAATCTACTCCACCTCCTCGAATCAGAACTCCAACTCCCTTTCCTGGGGCGGACCAGGAACAGATGCAGAAACGCATCGACGAACTTACCAAGGAGTTGGAGACCCTACGAACGCCGAGGGATTGCGGGCCTAATCTGGGGCGCAATCCTGGACTATTTCATCGGGTCATGGATGCCCTGATTAGGCGAAGCAAGGATGATGACTAGTGGCTTAATCTGCATATAGCCCAGGCATCATCCCAACAATCTGGAGGTGTCTCCGCCGCGTTGGGAGATTTGATGCTCCCTTTTTCCGAAGAGATCTGGGCGGCAATCCCCGATCGATACTACCACAACCCNCAGACCAGCCCAAGTAACATAAGCCAAACTTGGAGGCCCAGATCCAGCTCACGTAAATGAACGGCCCAGCCAGGCCAGTCGGCCCCGAACGCCCGTTCATATCGATCGTTAGGGCCCAGCTTTCTCCCGCTCACCAGGACCAATCGGTCCACACTTCACAGGCCCTGCTTCTGGCCATCCACATTCCTCAACATGCGACGACAACCTCCGACAATCCTGTCAGAAGGTGTGGTCCGGTTGAGTCATACGAGCCTCCCTTAGTCTGGAGATAGCCGGCTAGTAGCGCCGAAAGGCCTAGCGCCGTGCAATCAATGAAGTCATGCCTGGCGGCTGTCCCGCCTGACAGGAGCCGACCTAGCCGCAGAGGACAAGCACACAACGATACCTTACTGTTCACACATCACGGTAGGTGTATAAAAATGACACTTGGTGTGCGAAGAAAATGATCCTCTTTAGATTCCCCTTGCAAGTTCTCTTACTTAGCCTTCTGTCGATTTATTTTCGATAAGTTTTCTTCCCCTTGTTGTCTAAAGAACAAACATGGTATTTGTGATTAGCACCTTGTTTATTGAATCCACTAAGGGCATTTCCAGCTCTTAGTCAAGTGGTTTTTTCCTCAGCTTTGAGGTTTTCCACTCTAAAACTGTCTTGTCTCTTTTACACTTGATTTATAATCGTCCTCCACGCATTAAATAAATTACAACCGAGTTCATCTTGCAACGAACCGGACGACTGTTGAGACCCCCGGTTTTCGAACCACAACAGTTTGACGCCGTCCGTGGGGACGATTTTTTAATTCCCATTTGAGGTCTTTACCCGGAATAGGATAATCAAAGGCATGGAAACTGGAACTTCGACGAAAGATAGTGATACGCATCCCAGCAGCTTTCCAGCGTCAACATTCTCTTTGCAGGACCTAGAAGTTGTTTTCAGGAAAGTTATAATGGAAATTACGTCGGAGAGGAGTGGAATAGAACCACTAGCTACCATAAGCCCTGTTCCAGCAAGCAGAGGTTACGAAAGCGACCTAGACGCGCAGAGCTCCGATGAGGAGGAGATTATCAGGCGCGGAGTAACAATGAGGAGGCCGAGATACCAATCTACTCCACCTCCTCGAATCAGAACTCCAACTCCCTTTCCTGGGGCGGACCAGGAACAGATGCAGAAACGCATCGACGAACTTACCAAGGAGTTGGAGACCCTGCGAACGCCGAGGGATTGCGGGCCTAATCTGGGGCGCAATCCTGGACGATTTCATCGGGCCATGGATGCCCTGATTAGGCGAAGCAAGGATGATGACTAGTGGCATAATCTGCATATAGCCCAGGCATCATCCCAACAATCTGGAGGTGTCTCCGCCGCGTTGGGAGATTTGATGCTCCCTTTTTCCGAAGAGATCTGGGCGGCAATCCCCGATCGATACTACCACAACCCTGAAGGGTTGCCAGTATTCCTAGGCGACGGTGATCCGATCAATCACGTCGAGAATTTCGAGTTGAGGATGCTGACCGTTCGGGCCTCCGACTCACTAAAGTGCCGCATCTTCGCGGCAGGGTTGCAGGGTGATGCCCGGACCTGGTTCAAGAACTTACCGGCCCGATCCATACAGTCGTATGGCAGGTTCATCCTAGCTTCTCGGAGCAGTTTGCTCCAAATGTAGGACCGCCTCGGAGTAGGCAGGAACTATACGACTTGAAGTATCCCGTCAAAGATGAGTCTCCGTTCTTTTATGGAGAAGTTCAACAGAACTGCTCGGGGTATCAAGTTGGAGCTCCGAGACAAAATTGATATCTTGCAACAGGTCTTGNAATCTATTTTACAATATGTATTACTTTTTATTTTGAATATTTTTAAGAAAATTTTAAAAATATTGTGGGACAAAATGAAAAAAATTATTTTACGTGGGTTGGATTATTCGCCGTGGGGCGGGTATTCACAAGGGTAGGGCACAGATTTGAATATTCAAACCCAACGTGGATTTGGGGCGGACATGGATTTGAAGTGATGAGTGGTGGAGCGGGCGTGGATTTGATCAAATCCGGCCCAAACCCTGCCCATTGACATCCCTACAAATATACAACACTTGAGGGCCTCAGAGACCCGGACAGTGCCTATTCGTAGCTCAAAATATGCTACGTGGTTAATCGGATCACAATCACCTTTAAATTTCTCGAAGCTGATACAAAATCTGCTACATGTATCGAAGCTGATACAGTTTCTGACGGCTTCGGGTGGACCGACGTTCGGAGCAAATTTCTAGAAGAACGCCAGAATGAACCAAACATTGAATTAGATGGATTAGGCAGGGAGGTTTTTGAACCATGTGCGGGCATCTTCTTGCAATCCCACGGCAAATATACGACACCTGAGGGCCTCAGTGTAATAACCCGAATAATTCGAGATTGATTTAATGAGAATTTAATAACCAATAAAGATTTAAGTTTGTGTTTTGATAACGAAACTCAGTTTAAGATGAGAAGTATGTAACAAATCGCATTTGTAAGAAAATTAATAAGTTAATATAAATTTTAAGGTCGAATTCGTTAATAGAAAAGGACTACATATATATATACCTATTTCACGTTACTATTAATTAAAGACATGATTTATATGAAACATATAACATATATATATATATATTGATGAGGTGGAAAAGATTACGATGGGTTTAGGGTTTTGAAGTAAATATTCTTTATTGAATATAAGAACCCGAGAGAATGGCATAAAGAGGATGGGGTGGCTGGTGGCTGCANGAAAATCAACAAGTATATCAAGGTGGATGAAGCGCTGGGAGCGGGATATCGAAAGCCTAGCGGGAATTCTGATCCCGTAGGTGATTATAGGGTGTCTTACCCTAAGAGACAGCCACGGGAAGTTGCGACTGTAATAACCCGGATAATTCAAGATTGATTTAATGATAATTTAATAACCAATAAAAATTTTAGTTTAGGTTTTGATAACGAGACTCCGTTTAAGATGAGAAGTATGTAACAAATCGCATTTGTAAGAAAATTAATAAGTTAATATAAATTTTAAAGTAGAATTCGTTAATAGAAAAGGACTACATATATATATACCTATTTCACGTTACTATTAATTAAAGACATGATTTATATGAAACATATAACATATATATATATATATTGATGAGGTGGAAAAGATTACGATGGGTTTAGGGTTTTGAAGTAAATATTCTTTATTGAATATAAGAACCCGAGAGAATGGCATAAAGAGGATGGGGTTGCTGGTGGCTGCAGAAGGACAAAATCGACAATTATCTTCTTCAACATCCTCTTCATCCCCATTCTCCAATGGCTACTCATTTGCAAAGTCCAACCCATATTGTGAGTTGTTTATCGGAGATAGTCAGAATTCAATTCTTGCACGCAGATGGAAAAGAGGTGTCGGCTTGTACAAATTTATGTTATTGACATTCTACTGTTGTGGAATAAATTACACGAAAACTAAGGAATGGAGTGTCTTCAAGCAAGGCCTTATTGCTTCGAAAAGATTGGGGATTATGACTTCGGTTTGCAACTATGATATCTACAGTGGTAAAGTTAATACGTATTATGGGGGATACAGGAATTGTGTATCATGGTGTTAATTGTGGGGAATTGAGTAGATTTTGTGTTCTAATTGGTTGGGTTGTTTCCTCGTATACATAAAAGGCCATTTTCAGGTATATTGTAAAATATTACAGCTGTTGGGAAAGGTGAAAAGCATGAGAAGGGGAATTACGACAATAAAATCCTGGAAGTGTTTTTGGGAACATGGGTTCGGTGAATTGTGATTCAATTGAGACATGAAGGAATAGTCAAGCTTAATATGGGAAATATTGCAAATTCTCAAAATGCATTCGATAGTTGTGGAATGTAAAAAGCAAACGAATTATGATGATGTGGCTGAAACATATTCTGTAATCCTCAAAGTTGGCTTGGAATCATACTACCGTTAGGTGAAGGAAGTAGGCAATAGGGAGGATAATGTGGTAGATTGGTAGCTTCGAACACACAAAAGGAAATAACTATGCATTAGAGCGATGGACAAAGTATGATTCGAAGGTACGCGGGATGATCAACCAAATAATAGAAGGTTCATGCTATTTTATAGTTTTTACGATGAAATGTTTAAATTAAAATGTTTTGAGATACGTTGTCCCTACGGGTGCGAGCACCTGCCGGGAAAGGGAGTCCTTATATGATATTTTATGAAATGTTATGAAAGAAGAAGACTAGGGGTGAGGAAGGATGGACCGTCCAACCGAACCTGGCATTGTGCATCGCACACGAATCGCCAAAGGAAGGGCATGCCTGATGAAGTGAATGAAATGTTCAAGAATGAAATGGTACGTACGGAATGGGTAGAATGGATCCGAGCGAGAAAAGGGGTAGTGCCCGAGTACTCGTTCAGGGATGGGACGCATATGGCTCGTCGAGTCAACTAACAGCTAACGGTCGGTTTGGGCAAGACATGTCACCGGGCATGTAAAATAGAGCCGGCAAGATAAGTAAAGGACACATGAGAAAATGATAAGTAATGTTTCAAGTAAAGTTCAAGTAAGTTTTGCGAGATTTTAAAATAAGAATTCGAAAGATGAAAGATGTTTTCAAATGAGTATGAAAGATGTTTTTGGTGAGTATGAAAGATGTTTTTAAGTGAGATTTCGAACGAGCTTCAAGGATAAACGAGTTTTAATGATTTTCATAAAGATATTACAAAGAGCTTCAAAATGAGTTAAGTTTCAAGTATGATTTTTATAAAGATGTTTTACAATGAGTGTTTAAAGAAGTTTTCAAAGCAAGAAGAGTTATCAAAAGAAAATGTGTTTTCAAAGTAAAGATAAGTTTTTACAGAGTTTTAACCGAAGTTTCTATTATTCGATTATGACCGCTCTATAGTTTGTAGGAAAGGAAGAGATTAAGGAAATCTTGGAATGAGTTAGTCGTCGGTTGATACCGAGAGTTATTATGAAGTCGGGAGAAAAGTGAGCATGTTAATATGTTACCGAGAGGAAGATTTGAAATGAATGAGATAAAGTTGTAGAAGTTTATTTATGAGTTTTATTTTGATGTTGTAAGTTTAATTGATATTGTAATATGATAAGCGCCTTGTGTTCCAAAGAAGAATGGAGCACGGCATGTCGCGCACCGGAAACGTCTAGACCCGATTTCGGGGTGTGACAGCGGCTGTGGCTGATAAGAGTGTCCCCCCGAAGAAGGAGGACAATCGGGTCTATTGGGAGTTACATCACAACCGCGATCACCCAATGCTGAAATGCCCATTACTGCGAGAGACGGTAGCGACGATAAATAAGGAAAAGCCCGATCATAATGATCATAGGGGCAAGCAAACGGACTCTCCACGAACAAGCCATCAAGGTGACGATCGTCACACAACGAATGGGAGAGATAATCGGGGCCAGCCCCGACACTAAAATGATCGGGCGGAAGACCGAAGGTCCCCCCAACCCGAACAGGATAGAGGCCAGCAGGGTCAAGAAAACCGTGGCCAGGGCCGAAGGAGGAGATGGCGGGGCCGTGGTGGTAGAGCCAACCTCCCCCGAATGAGGAGGTGAAAGGCGGGAGAACCAGCTCCCCCACCTGCTGAAGTGGGCACCCAACCTCCCCCGAATGAGGAGGTGCCTAGAGAAAGAGAGATCGCCGGAGACATTTATGTTATCTCTGGCGGAATAAGGATTAATGAGTCGGTCAGGGACCGAAAAAGAGCAGTGTATGAGGAGTTTTCCGAAAGCTCTGAATCTGTAGCGCTGGTCAAATATGAATCGGCTGAGCGGTCCTCTACCTTCGAGGGTGATATCACCTTTATCGTAGCCGATAGAGAAGGGGTTACCGATCCATGTGATGATCCCCTCATCATCACTGGAATCATTGACGACCGATGGGTCCATAGGATTTTGGTGGACACCGGGGCTCCATGCAATCTGATGAAGCGTGAAGTGGTTGAGATGCTAGGAGCCGCGGCTCATGATCTCCCTATCGCCAACATAACCCTTTTGGCGTTCGACCAAAGGAGTGTCATCCCGTGCGGGAAATTTCTTTTCCCGGTCACTTTGGTGGAACCAGGCATGGACCGATCGGAAACCCTGGAATTCATAGTCGTTGAAGTCGATCTGACTTACAACGCTATTATTGGGCGGACCGGCCTCAGTAAGCTTGAGGTGGTCTCTTCTACGTACCATATGATGCTCAAGTTCCTTTCCACTAATGAGTGATTTCTGTCAAGGAGAACCATAAAGTAGCAAGACAGTGCTACATGAGCTCGTGCCGAACCTTGGCACCAATCAAGAGAGCTCGGGTGGATTTGCTAGAAGAGCCCCCGCACCCGAGGCAAGTTATGGAACCCGTAGGGTTCAAGCTTATCAACTTGGTTGAGGATGACTCAACCAAGACTACTCGCATCGGGGCACATCTGGCCCCGACCTTCGAAGAAGAGCTGGTCCGCTTGCTGAGAAGCAAAGTGGACATATTCGCTTGGACCCCGGACGATGTGCCGAGGATTGACCGATCCGAGAGTGAGCATCGGAGCAACACTGAGCCCAAAACCAAGCCTGTTAAGCAAAAGAGGAGACGCTATTCTTCTGAGAAGATTGAGATCATCCGAGCCGAGGTGGACAGGTTGTTGCGGTCGGGTTTCATTAGGGAGATTCGCTACACTGAATGGGTTGCGAACAAAGTGGTGGTCTCCAAAGCATATGGGAAGTGGAGGATGTGCATTGATTTTACCGACGTCAACAAGAGTTGTGAGTCAGATTCTTTCCCACTGCCGCATATTGACCGATTGGTGGATGCTGTAGCTGGCAGCACAATGATGAGTACCATGGACGCTCACTCGGGGTACTATCAGATCTTCCTTGCTAAGGAAGATCAGAAGAAGTCATCATTCATGACAGAGGATGGCATTTATTGCTACGAGGTTATGCCTTTCGGCTTAAGGAACGCTGGAGCAACATACTAGAGGTTGGTCAACAAGATCTTTAGAGATTTGATAGACCACGTTATGGAAGTGTATGTTGATGGTATGATTGTTAAGTCCATGAATGATGAAGATCATATTCCTTATTTGTCTCGTTATTTCGAAGTATGCCGTAAATATAAGCTCAAACTAAATCCGAACAAGTGTTGCTTCGGGATTCGGAGTGGCAAGTTCCTCGGATATTACGTTTCTGAGAAAGGCATAGATGATAATCCGGAGAAAGTCCAGGCAATTATTGACATGCAACTTCCGAGAAACATGCGAGAATTTCAGAGGCTAACTGGTCGATTGGCAGCGCTGAGCAGGTTTATCTCTAGGTCCACGGACCGAGCTCTCCCCTTTTTGAGAGTATTAAGGAAAGCCAGCCATCTCGGCTGGACCGAAAAGTGCGATCGGACATTCTCCGACTTAATGACTCATCTGACCACTCCTCTTGTGATGGTGAGCCCGACTTGCCACGAACGTTTAGGGTTATATCTGGCTGTATCAGAGGCCCCAGTCAGCACAGCTTTGGTAACCATTGGGGATGACATTCACCTACTTGTTTACTACGTGAGCCATTCCCTGGTACCAGCCGAAACCAGATACACTACCTTGGAGAAATTCATGCTGGCCTTGCAGAAAGCTATATCCAAGCTTAAGCATTACTTTGAAGGCCGAAAGGTTTATGTGTATACTGATCAGCCTCTAAAGGCAGTTTTGAGTCAGACGGACTCCAATGAAAGGTTGGCCAAGTGGAAAATCAAGATCAGCTNAACTATACGACTTGAAGTATCCCGTCAAAGATGAGTCTCCGTTCTTTTATGGAGAAGTTCAACAGAACTGCTCGGGGTATCAAGTTGGAGCTCCGAGACAAAATTGATATCTTGCAACAGGTCTTGGGACCGTGCGGCTTTACGGCCAGCCTTGTGAAGAGCCCACTGTCCACCTTGGGAAAGCTCCTTCAGAAAATCAACAAGTATATCAAGGTGGATGAAGCGCTGGGAGCAGGATATCGAAAGCCTAGCGGGAATTCTGATCCCGTAGGTGATTATAGGGTGTCTTACCCTAAGAGACAGCCACGGGAAGTTGCGACTGTAATAACCCGGATAATTCAAGATTGATTTAATGATAATTTAATAACCAATAAAAATTTTAGTTTAGGTTTTGATAACGAGACTCCGTTTATGATGAGAAGTATGTAACAAATCGCATTTGTAAGAAAATTAATAAGTTAATATAAATTTTAAAGTAGAATTCGTTAATAGAAAAGGACTACATATATATATACCGATTTCACGTTACTTTGATAGACCACGTTATGGATGTGTATGTTGATGGTATGATTGTTAAGTCCATGAATGATGAAGATCATATTCCTTATTTGTCTCGTTATTTCGAAGTATGCCGTAAATATAAGCTCAAACTAAATCCGAACAAGTGTTGCTTCGGGATTCGGTGTGGCAAGTTCCTCGGATATTACGTTTCTGAGAAAGGCATAGATGATAATCCGGAGAAAGTCCAGGCAATTATTGACATGCAACTTCCGAGAAACAAGCGAGAATTTCAGAGGCTAACTGGTCGATTGGCAGCGCTGAGCAGGTTTATCTCTAAAGGCAGTTTTGAGTCAGACGGACTCCAATGAAAGGTTGGCCAAGTGGAAAATCAAGATCCGCTCCATGTATTTGGAATTCGTTCACCGAAGGGTGATCAAAGCTCAAGTCCTCGCGGATTTTGTGTTCGATATGACCCGATCAGTCATATTTTTGAACCAATAGGATGACCGGTGGGTCATTTATGTTGACGGATCAACCTTCGGGGGAAAGGGAGCGGGCATCACCCTTACTACACTTCAAGGCGACGTTATCCACTCTGCGGTCAAATTCTTGTTTTCTGGAACGAACAACGTGGTGGAATATGAGGCCGTGTTGTTGGGGATGACCTTAGCCCAAAAGATGGGAGTTGCTATGGTGCGAATGTTCTTAGAATCGAAGTTGGTGGTGGAGCAATTCGCAAGACGATTCGAAACACATGAGCCAACCATGAAGCAATACCATGCAAATGTCCTAGAGATGTCAAAAAAGTTCCATGAATTCTCACTTGACCGAGTGCCTAGAGAACGAAATAAGGTGGCCGATGCGTTAGCCAGACTGGATGCAGGCTTACCGGACATTGGACCAGGCACAGTATCGGTCCATATTCAGGACCGACCTTCGGTCGAAATCTCTGTGACCGAACAATCGTTTGAGGACGTTGGGGCTTTATGCCATGAACCCCAGGATTTGAAGATAAACGTCATTGACTCACCAGTAGAGACCACATGGATGGCCCGTTTTGTCAAGTATCTGACCAATGGCCATCTCGCGGAAAATGCATCAGAGGCCAAAAAGACTGAGACCCGGGTGACGCGATATGTGCTAAATGACTGCACTTATTCAATAAAAGTTTTGAAGGACCGCTCTTGCGATGTCTATCCCCTATCGAGGCTGAGGCCGTCATGATTTATGTTCATGATAGGATGTGCGGTATACATTCTGGCACCCGATCGCTATATCATCGCATTATTAGGGCTGGGTATTTCTGGCCAGCACTACTTGAGGATGCTAAGAAATACAAAAGACGTTGCGCTGCTTGCCAACACCATTCTCCGGTCCCCCAACTGCCAGGAGCATCCCTGTCAATAACTCCACTTCCTTGTCCATTTGACATATGGGGGATTGATATCCTGAGACCGTTCCATCGATCGGTCCAGCAGCGAAAGTTCTGCATTGTGGCAGTTGAATTTTATACAAAATGGATCGAGGCTGAAGCGGTGGCTATTATTTCCGAAAAGGTTCTGAAGCACACCCTATGGAGGAATATCATAAGCCGTTCTGGAGTACCTCGAGCTTTTGTATCAGATAATCTACTTCAATTCCACTGTAAAGCCGTTCGGGTTCTTTGCGTCAAATTGGGTATTTCTCAGCATTTCTCTTCGGTGGCTCATCCCCAGACCAACGGATTGACATAGGTGTCCAACAAAGTTATCCTAAAGGGATCAAAAACTAAGTTGGAAGATTTTGGTAGAAAGTGGCCCGATCATATCTACGAGGTTCTGTGGGCTTACAGGACTACTACCTGTTCAATGACCCAAGAATCTCCATTCTCTTTAGTATACGGGTCCGAAGCGGTCAGTCCAGTGGAGGTGGCCATACGATCACCTCGAATAACCCAATATGACGAGCATCTGAATGATGAGCGAAGATCCTTAGATTTGGAAATGATTGAAGAGAAAAGGAACGCCATCTATGCGTGCATGTGTGCTTATCAAAGAACAATGGAGCGAGCTCATAACAAACGGGTCGTGCCCAGAGAATTCTCAGAAAGAGACCTTGTTCTCAGGAATGTGAGAGTTCATAGAAACGTTGGGAAGCTGGACAGGAATTGGGAAGGGTCCCATCGAGTCCTGAAGAACCTAGGGGCTGGGGCTTATAAGTTAGAAACTTTGGATGGAAGTGAGATCCCCCGAACCTGGAATGTTATGAACCTAATGCGATATTTTATATAAAGCATTTGACGTTATTTGGCAATTCTGACTTGTAAAATGTTTCTCATACATGAATAAGTTACAATGGGTGCAATACAAACTATTTCTAGCTAGGTGAGTGACCGATCTTGATATGGATTTTCTGGAAGAGTTTGGACTGGTGACTGTAGCAGTCCATCCATGAGACTCCCAAGTAGTGTGACCGCTCTGACGAGTCAGTTGCTTCCACGCTTGCTGAGTACTTAGATGGATCGCAAAACTCCCATAACTCACTACGAACTCAATTTCTCCTTCGACGGCACCCACCACCTAGAAGCAGCCCTTGCTTTCTTGTGCTTAAGCCATGAACGAGATAACAGGGACAGAATAAGCCAATCAAAACGCAAGCCGAACCTCGCCATGGGACTATCCTGAGAACTGGGGCTTCGGCTAAGCTTGACATGGGACTTTTAAAGAACCAAGGCAACGCCGCCAAGGTCATAATATTTTATAGGAACGGATTCAAGTGTAGTCTGTTAGCGCAATTGGAATCCCCTAACTTACTAAACCTAGCAGGACTCTGAGTCAAGTTGAGAGGACCGTTCGGTCCGGGTTCAGCTTGAACCCAGAGCTTACACTTAGCAAAAATATTTTATTGAAAAAACTGAGTTTACAAAGCAAATACAGAGAGGAATGGACAAGAAAATTAAAAACCTAGTCTACTTGTCTTTCTTCCTTATCTGCTTCCCCAGACTTCTCCGTGATCCATGCCTTGAGATCCTCTACCTTTTTGCCCCTTTCTTCAACTATTTAATTGACCGATCTATCCATCAGGTTAAAGAGTGGAAAGTTGGGATCGTTCTCCAGCGGGGGTTCTTCCAGCTCTGTGATCGGGGCTGCAGGCCTACTCACGGCTGACCGCAACCTTTTGTATTGCTTCGGGGCTTCCTCTTCAGGGCCCCGCTTGCTCGTCGACGCGGGATAGGAGGTTTCGACACTCTGTCCCCTAAGTTGGAGGATAGGCAGACGTCTTCCACCCGCATTCACCCCTGCAGCAACAACCGCACGAACGTTCATCTCGGCGGGAAGGAAGCAAGGAACATCCTCCTCCCCCCTCCAGATGGAATATTGGGCACGGATTGGAAATTTAACCCGAAATGCTTCGAGGTCCATTTCAGATATAACTAGATACCTTGCCCTACGAGGTGCCATAGATGGTTACCTTAAGGTTTATGAGAGAATTGGAGTTGGAAGACGGTTGAGCAAAATCGCAGAGAGTTCTAGGGCTTGGAGAATTTTTCGCAAAGTTATGACAATAGTTGCACAGGGAAAAAATCCCGACATTTATAGCAGCGTATTACCCAATCACGGGGCGACACGTCATTACTGCAGGCGGCTACAGTCTAACAACATGCCTGCCCTTTGGAATACGGAAAGACGTTGGCTATTACGGAGCCAAGAATTGCGCTTTTACCCTCAACCGTTACAAATTTTAAATTTGAAAATTCACTCTGAAATTTCTAAGTGCAGGATCGGTCCCCAAGGACGCCGTTACGACCAGTTCGGGTACAGTCTTACGTTGTTGAGATCGGGCACTCCTGCCTCCAACGCTCTCAATCTAATAATCGAACTCACATCACCACCATGGTGGCGATAGAGTCCGAGGGGCTAGTGATGAGATTCCCGGAACCCGGTACCCTAAACCTGATCAATGCCAAGCTTAGTCAGACCAGCTTAAGTTACATAAGCCGAACTTGGAGGCCCAGATCCAGCTCACGTAAATGAACGGCCCAGCCAGAGGCACTTCAGTGAGTCAGAGGCCTGAACGGTCCCCATTCTCATCTCGATATCCATGACGTGATCGATCGGATCACCATCGCCTCGGAATACAGGCAACCCTTTGGGGTTGCAGTAGTATCGATCGGGGACTGCCTCCCAGATCTCTTCGGAAAAAGGGAGCATAAAATCTCCCAACGCGGCGGAGACACCTCCAGATTGTTGGGATGATGCCTGGGCTATATACAGATTATGCCACCAGTCATCATCCTTGCTACGCCTAATCAGAGCATCCATGGCACGATCAAATAATCCAGGATTGTGCCCCAGATAAGACCGGCAATCCCTCTGTGTTCGCAGGGTTTCCAACTCCCTGGTAAGTTCGTCGATGCGCTTCTGCATCTGTTCCTGGTCCGTCCCAGGAACGGGAGTTGGAGTTCTAATTGGAGGAGGTGGAGTAGACTGGTATCTCGGCCTCCTCATTGTTAATCAGCGCCTGATAATCTCCTCTTCATCGGAGCTCTGTGCGTCTGCCTCGCTTTCGTACCCTCTGGTTGCAGGAACCAGGCTTGTGATAGCCGGTGGTTCTGTTCCACTCCTCTCCGACGTAACTTTCATTATAACTTTCCTGACAACAGCTTCCAGGTCTTGTAAAGAGAACGTTGAAGCTGGAAGGCTGCTGAGAAGCGTATCACTATCGTTCGTCGAATTTCCAGTTGTCATGCCTTTGATTATCCTATCCTGGGTAAAGACCACGAATGGGGATTAGAAAATCGTCCCCACGGATGGCGCCAAACTGTTGTGGTTTGAAAATCGGGGGTGTCAACAGTCGACCGGTTCGTAGCAAGGCGAACTCGGTTATAATTTATTTAATGTGTGGAGAACGATTATAAACCAAATGCAAAAGGGACACGACAGTTTTAGAGTAGAAAACCTCAAAGCTGAGGAAAAAACCACTTGACTAAGGGCTAGAAAAAATACACTTAGTCGGTTCAATAAACAAAGTAATAATCACAAAGACCATGTTTGTTCCTTAGACAATAAAGGGAAGAGACTTATCAAAAATAAATCGACAACAGGTTTAGTCAGGAAGCTAGTAAGATGGATCGGAAGATAATCCTTTCTTCACACCCCAAGTGTCCTTTTTATACGCCTACTGTGCTGTGTGGACAGTAAGGTGTCGTTTTTTGCTTGTCCTCTGCTGCTAGGTCGGCTCGTGTCAGGCGGAACAGTCGCCGGGAATGGCTTCATAGAGCTACACGGTGCTAGGCCTTTCGGCGCTACTAGCTGGCTATTCCCAGGCTAAGGGAGGCTCGTACGACTTCACCGGACCACGCTTCTGACAAGATTGTCAGAGGTTTTCATCGCTTGTTGAGGAATATGGATGGCACAAAGCAGGGTCTGTAAAGTGTTGACCGATCGGTCCTGGTGCGCGGGAGAAAGCTGGGTCCCACCTATAAGGACCGATCGATATGAATGGCCGATCGGGCCACCTGGCCTTGCTGGTCCACTCACTCACGTGGGCTGGATCTGTGCCTCCAAGTTCGGCTTATGTTATTTGGGCTCCTCTGATCAAGCTTGGTTCTGATCAGATTCGAGGTACCGGGTTCTTGGGATCTCATCACCAGCCCCTCGGACTCTATCGCCACCATGGTGGTGATCGGGGTTCTATTATCAGATTGAGATCGTTTAAGGCATCAGTTCCCGATCGCAACAACGGAAAACTGTACCCGAATTGGTCTTAACGGCGTCCTCAAGGACTGATCCTGCACTCAGAAATTTCATGATGTGAGTTTTCAAATTTGAAATTCATAACGGTTGAGGGTAAAAGCATAATTCTAGGCTCTGTAATAGCAAACACCTTTCCGTATTCCAAATTGGGACAAGCTGTCAGACTGTAGCCGCCTGCAGTAATGACGTGTCACCCCGTGATTGGGAGATACGTTGTATAAAGGTCGGGATTTCTGCCCTGTGCAGCCAATATCACAACTTTGCGAGAAATTGTTCAAGCCTTAGAACTCTCTGGCGATTTTGCTCGACCGTCTTCCAACTTCAATATTCTCATAAATCATAAGGTAACCATCCATGGCACCCCGTAGGGCTACATATCCAGATATATCTGAAATGGACCTCGAAGCATTTCGGGTCAAATTTTCAATCCCTGTCCATTATCCCATCTAGAGGGGGAAGGAAGACGTTCCTTGCTTCCATCCCGCCGAGATGAATTTTCCGGCTGACGCCATCCCCGTTAGCTATGCCTCCCTGAGGTCCGGCCTGCAATTTCCTCTTCACTCTTTTGTCGCGGCCGTACTTCGGGAGATTCACTACCCGACTTTTGCTCTCTTTCCGGGCATTTATGTTTACATAATCGCCTTTATTTTTTATTGCCATAAACAGAGGGTAGAACCGACCCTCAAACATTTTTTCAACATATTCCTGGTGGGATCCCGCAGGCGAAGGAGGTTGTTAGGGGGTCGCAGGTTCTATTATATAGCGACCCGAACAAAGGATTGTATTATCGTAGACAAGGAAGATTCCCTTCATGAATGGGAATCTTACTACGTCTGGATAGACATCCCAAGGGAGGACCTGCTGAAAGTTACCTTCCCAACTTCCCACCCTGACATCGGGAAATTGGAACGAAGCCGGTTCAACCCATCCCTCCAGGATATTGCCAACACCTTGGCAATGCTTCCTCCTCCCGAAAGGCATCTGAAATGGATAGACATCCCTTGGGAGAAGAAGCTGCTAGAGATCAGGGTAACATGAAGAACTGGCGCCCCCGCCCAAAAGGGTATCTTCTCTAGCTCCGACTCGTCGGGGTCAAAAGAATCGGGTACAACTTTGGCTTCCTTTAGTTCATATTTCCTGATCCTTATTATTTTTCTTTTGCAATTTCCACGGATACAATGTCTAGAAACCGACTCGCTGCGGTGGCTGCTGCTGCAAAAGCCAAAATGGATGCTCAACTGCAGGCGTCCGAGCCTAAGCCCAGTGCCGCGGCTGGGCCTTCACGATCAGCGGGGAGCTCCAGTAGCCAGAGGCCAGAGCCCCATCGATAGATGAGGTGGACGAGGTGATTTCCAAAAGGATGCGCTCCTTAGGCCTTCTCGCCATGTACAAAATCGGAAATAACTCCCCTCTGGATGTTAACATCGTGCGGTTGTTGCTGCAGGGGTCAATGCGGGTGGAAGACGTCCGCCCATTGTCCAGCTTAGGGTTAGAGAGCCAAGACCTCCAATCTCCGCGTCAACAATCAAGCGGGCCCCGAAAAGGAAGCCCCGAAGCAATACAAAAGGTTGCGGTCAGCTGTGAGCAGGCCTGCAGCCCCGATCCCGATGAAATGGGTCACCATTGGGGAGAGAACGGCCCCATCCTTGTCTAACCCCGAGGCCATTCGGGAGGCTATCCAAGAGATGGTAGTCTCCGTTTCCAAAGCCCGAGGACCGAAAAGGGTCCCCCCTTCATCGAAGGATGCCGCCCTCAAAGAATACCGCTCTTGGGAGGAAATACCCGCCCGGTATTGACGGCGCGCTTTCTGGCCTTGTGCTAGCCTATCTGGAGTCCTAGGCTGTGGTAAGCTGTATTCAGTTCTTGCTGCCCCGATCGGGTGTGTGTTCATACCCCAATTTGTTTCTTGCAGGCACATAGAAGGGCTTTGGACCTTGCTTCTGCCGTCCAGCTAAGCCGAAGCATCTCTTTGGCTTCTAAAGATCTGGATGGCCAACTTGCCTTAGCTTAGCGGCAAGTTGAGATCAACAGCAAGAGCTGGAATCGGTCCGAGCCGATCGGGACCGTCTGAATGGAGAGCTACTTGGAACGGGTACTGAGTTTTCCCTAGCTGCCTCTAAGGCGGGAGAGGCCCAAGCAGCTGCGAACTCCACAACGGCCCGTGTTTTGGAACTAGACCGTCATATTCAAGAAATATCTGACGAAAGCAACAGACTTCTCCTTCGGTCCCAGGAAGAGAAAGATGCCTTAAAGGAAGAAAAAGAAGTACTGAAGGAAGATTTGGTCAGGGTCCAAGGAGCAACTGAGGGCGCGGTTTGGGAAGCCCTTTTGGGTTTTGGCCGATGGCCCCTGATGTTTGCCTTAGCAGCAAACGTTTACGGACCAAGCGTCTCCGAGTATATGGATAACATGAAGGACCAAATGATTAGCAAGTTTGGTCAGGATCTCGAAGATGATCGTTGGGTGAAGATCGATCCCCTAACCAAAGATGGAAACTTCCGTGAGATCCCAGAGCTAGAAGAACCCCCGCTGGAGAACTATCCCAACTATCCACTCTTTGACCTGATGGAGAGATCGGTCAACGAAATAGTTGAAGAAAGGGGCAAAAAGGTAGAGGATCTCAAGGCATGGATCGTGGAGAAGTCTGGGGAAGCAGATAAGGAAGAAGGACAGATAGACTAGGGTTTAAACCTTCCAGTCCATTCCCTTCTGAATTTGTAAACTCAGTTTCTTAATAAAATGTCTTTTTTTGCTAAGTGTAAGCTCGGGGTTCAAGTTGAACCCGGACCGAACAGTCCTCTCAACTTAACTCTGAATCCTGCTGGGTTTAGTAAGTTAGGGGATACCAATTGCGCCAACAGACCACACTAAAATCAGTCCCTATAAAATATTATGACATTGGCGGCGCTGCCTTGGTTCTTTATATGTCCCATGACAAATTTAGCCAAAGCCCCGGTTCTTAAAATAGTCTCATGGTGGGCTTTGGCTTGCACGTTGACCGGCTAACTCTGTCCTTGTTATCCCGTCTATGGATCAAGCACAAGAAAGCAAGAGCTGCTTCTAGGTGGTGGGTGCCGTTGAAGGGGAAATTGAGTTCGTAGTGAGTTCTGGGAGTTTTGCGATTCATCTAAGTACTCAACAATTTTGGAAGCAACTGACTCGTTTGAGCGTTCACACAACTTGGGAGCCTTATGGATGGATCGCTACATTCACCAGTCCAAACTCGTCCAGAAAATCCAACTTCGAGTTTGGTCATTCGCCTAACTAGAAATAGTTTGTATTGCACCCATTGTAACTTATTCATGTTTGAGAAACATTGTACAGTTCAAAATTACCTAATAACGTCAAATGCTTTATATAAAATAGCGCTTTAAGTTCATAACATTCCAGGTTCGGGTGATCTCACTTCCATCCAAATTTTCTAACTTATAAGCCCCAGCACCTAGGTTCTTCAGGACCCGATAGGGCCCTTCCCAATTCTTGTTCAGCTTCCCAACGTTTCTCTGAACTCTTATATTCCTGAGAACGAGGTCGCCTTCTGAGATTTCTCTGGGCACGACCCGTTTGTTTTGAGCTTGCTCCATTGTTCTTTGATAAGCACACATGCGCGCATAATTGGCGTTCCTTTTCTCTTCAATCAATTCCAAATCTAAGGATCTTTACTCATTATTCATATGCTCGTCATATTGGGTTATCCGAGGTGATCGTATGGCTACCTCCACTTGACTGACCGCTTCGGACCCATATACTAAAGAGAATGGAGATTCGTGGGTCGTTGAATGGGGAGTAGTGCGATAAGCCCATTGAACCTCGTAGATGCGATCGAGCCACTTTCCCCCGAAATCTTCCAACTTAGTTTTTAATCCCTTCAGGATAACTTTGTTGGACACCTCCGTCAATCCGTTGGTCTGGGGATGAGCCACCGACGAGAAGTGCTGAGCGATAACCAATTTGACGCAAAGATCCCGAACGGCTTTTCCGGGGAATTGAAGTCCATTATCTGATACAAAAGCTCGAGGTACTCCAAAACGGCTTATGATGTTCCTCCATAGGAATTGGTTCACAACCTTTTCGGAAATAATAGCCATCGCTTCAGCCTCGATCCACTTTGTATAATATTCAACAGCCACAATGCAAAACTTTCGCTGCCGGACCGATCGAGGAAACGGTCACAAGTTGTCAATTCCCCATATGTCAAATGGACAAGGAAGTGGGGTCATCGACAAAGATGCTCCTGGCAGTTTGGGGAACGGAGAATGGTGTTGGCAAACAGTGCAACGTCTTGTGTACTTCTTAGAATCCTCAAGGATCGTCGGCCAGAAATACCCGGCCCTAATAACGCGATGATATAGCGATCGGGCCCCAGAATGTATATCGCACATCCCTTCATGAACATAAATCATGACGGCCTCAGCCTCTATAGGGGATAGGCATCGCAAGAGCGGTCCTTCCAAGCTTTTCTTGAATAAGTCCCCGTCATTTAGCACATATCGCGTCACCCGGGTCTCAATTTTTCTGGCCCTTGATGCATTTTCCGTTAGTTGGCCATTGGTCAGATACTTGACAAAATGGGTCATTCACGTGGTGTCTACCGGTGAGTCGTTGGCGTTTATCTTCAAGTCCTTGAGTTCATGGCATAAAGCCCCCACCTCCTCAAACGACTGATCGGTCACAGAGATTTCGACCGAAGGTCGATCCTGAATATGGATCGATACTGTGCCTGGTCCAACGTCCGGTAAGCCTACAACCAGTCTGGCTAACGCGTCATCCACCTTGTTTTGTTCTCTATGCACGTGGTCAAGTGAGAATTCATGGAACTTTTTTGACATCTCCAAGATCTTTGCATGGTATAGCTTCATGGTTGGCTCATGTGTTTCGAATCGTCCTGTGAATTGCTCCACCACCAATTTGGAGTCTGAGAACATTCGCACATTTGCAACTCCCATCTTTTGGGCTAAGGTCATCCCCGACAACACGGCCTCGTATTCCACCACGTTATTCGTTCCATAAAACAAGAGCTTGACCGTGGAGTGGATAACGTCGCCTTGAAGTGTAATAAGGGTGATGCCCGCTCCCTTTCCCCCGAAGGTTCATCCGTCAACATAAATGAACCACCGGCCGTCCTCTTGGTTCAGAAATATAAGCGATATGGTCATCTTGACCACGAAATCCATGAGGACTTGAGCTTTGATCGCCCTTCGGGAACAAATTCCAAATACATGGAGCTGATCTTGATTTTCCACTTGGCCATCCTTTCATTGGAGTCCTCCTGACTCAAAACTGCCTTCAAAGGCTGATCCGTATACACATAAACCTTTCGGCCTTCGAAATAATGCTTAAGCTTATATATAGCTTTCTGTAAGGCCAACATGAATTTCTCCAAGGTAGTGTATCTGGTTTCGGCTGGTACTAGGGAATGGCTCACGTAGTAGACAGGTCGGTGAATGTCATCCCCAATGGTTACCAGGGCTGCGCTGACTGCAGCCTCTGACACGGCAAATATAACCCTAAGGGTTCGTGGCAAGTCAGGCTCACCATCACATGAAGAGTGCTCAAATAAGTCTTCAAGTCGGAAAATGCCCGATCGCACTCTTCGGTCCAGCCGAGATGGCTGGCTTTCCTTAATGTCCTTAAAAAGGGGAGAGCCCGGTCAGTGGACCTAGAGATAAACCTGCTCAGCGCCGCCAATCGGCCAGTTAGCCTCTGAAATTCTCGCTTGTTTCTAGTAGGTTGCATGTCAATAATGGCCTGAACTTTCTCCGGATTAACCTCTATGTCTTTCTTCGAAACATAATATCCAACGAATTTGCCACTTCAAATCCCAAAGCAACACTTGTTTGGATTTAGTTTAAGCTTTTATTTACGGCATACTTCGAAACAACGAGACAAATAATAAATATGATCTTCATCATTCATGGACTTGACAATCATATCATCAACATACACTTTCATAACGTGGCCTATCAAATCCCTAAAGATCTTGTTGACCAACCTCTGGTATGTTGCTCCGGCGTTCTTGTAGCCGAAAGGCATAACCTCGTAGCAATAAACGCCGTCTTCTGTCATGAATAATGACTTCTTCTGATCTTACGTAGCAAGGAAGATATGATGGTACCCGGAGTAAGCGTCCATGGAACTCATCATTGTGCTGCCAGCCACAGCATCCACCAATCGTTCAATGTGAGGCAGTGGGAAAGGATCCAACTCACTACTCTTGTTGACGTCGGTAAAATCAACGCACATCATCCACTTCCCATCTACCTTGGAGACCACCACCGGGTTTGCAACCCATTCAGTGTAGTGAATCTCCCAAATGAAACCCGACCACGGCAACCTGTTCACCTCGACCCGGATGATTTCAATCTTCTCAGGAGAATAGCGTCTTCTCTTTTGCCTAATAGGCTTGGTTCCGGGCTCAGTGTTGATCTGATGCTCACTCTCGGATCGGTCAATCCCCGGCGCATCGTACGGGGTCCAGGCGAATATGTCCACGTTGCTTCCCAGCAAGCGGATCAACTCTGTAATAGCCAGGATAAAGGTATGATGGAACAAACAGTAGGGAATGTAGCGGTAAAAATCTAGACAATGAATAACGAAGGATACGGGAGTGAAAGAACGAAAAAGGAAACGAAAAATAGAAAAGTAAAGCAAAGATAAAGGAATGGTCAAAATGAAAAGAAAGAGGGGTCAAAGTGTGAATTAGGAAAGTTAAGATGTCTATAAATAGGGATGGGTGACCCACTGGGAAGTGTGGGGGCTAGGGAAAAAGTAAAACCGTGAGGATTAGGTGGGTGTCATTAGGGTCAGCCTAATCCAAAACGGACAATATCGTGCAAGCGGAAAGGCGGGTCGTTACAAACTCTTCTTCGAAGGTCGGGGCCAGATGTGCCCCGATGCGAGTAGTCTTGGTTGAGTCATCCTCAACCAACTTGATAAGCTTGAACCGCACGGGTTCCATAGCTTGCCTTGGGTGCGGGGGCTCCTCGAGCAAATCCACCCGAGCTCTCTTGATTGGTGCCAAGGTTCGGCACGAGCTCATGTAGCACTGTATTGCTACTTTCTGGTTCCCCTTGACAGAAATCACTCCATGAGTTGAGGGGAACTTGAGCATCATATGGTACGTAGAAGGGACCGCCTCAAACTTACTGAGGCCGGTTCGTCCAATAATAGCGTTGTAAGCCAAATCGACTTCAACGACTATGAATTCCAGGGTTTCCGATCGGTCCATGCCCGGTTCTCCCAGAGTGACCGGGAAATAATTTTCCCGCACGGGATAACACTTCTCTGGTCGAATGACCAAAGGGTTATATTGGCGATAGGGAGATCATGAGCCGCGGCTCCTAGCATCTCAGCCACTTCACGCTTCATTAGATTGCATGAAGTCCCGGAGTCCACCAAAATCCTATGGAACCGTCGGTCGGCGATGACTCCAGTGATGATGAGGGGATCATCACATGGATTGGTAACCCCTTCTCGATCGGCTGTGGTAAAGATGATATCGCCCTCGAAGGTCGAGGACCGCTCAGCCGATTCATATTTGACCAGCGCCACAGATTCGGAGCTTTCAGGAAACTCCGCACGCGCTACTCTTTTTCGGTCCCTGGCCGACTCGTTAATCCTTATTCCGCCGGAGATAACATAAATGTATGACCTCTCTTTCTCTAGGCACCTCCTCGTTCGGGGGAGGTTGGGTGCCCACTTCGGTAGGTGGGGGAGTTGGCTGCTCCCGCCTTTCACCTTCATTTCACGGGGCTCTACCACCACGACACCGCCATCTACTCCTTCGGCCCTGGCCACGGTTCTCTTGACCGTGCTGGCCTCTATCCTGTTCGGCTTGGGGGGACCTTCGGTCTCCCGCCCGATCGTTGTAGTGTCTGGGCTGACCCCGATTATCTCTCCCCCTCGGTGTGTGACGATCGTCACCGTGATGGCCCGTTCGGGGAGAATCTGCCTGCTTGCCCTTGCGATCATCATGATCGGGCTATTCCCTATTCATCGCCGCTACTGTCTCTCGTAGTAGAGAGCATTTCAACGCCGGGTGATCACGGTTGTGATGCAACTCGCAATAGACCCGATTGTCCTCCTTCTTCGGGGGGACGATCTTTTCAGCCACAGCCGCAACTTCCCGCGGCTGTCTCTTAGGGTAAGATACCCTATGATCAACTGTGGGATCAGAATTCCCACCAGACTTTCGATATCCCGCTCCCAACGCTTCATCCACCTTGATGTACTTGTTGATTTTCTGAAGGAGCTTTCCTAAGGTGGACGGTGGACTCTTCAAAAGGGTGGCCGAAAGGTCACACGGCCCCAAGACCTGCTGCAAGATATCGATTTTGTATCGGAGCTCCAACTTGATACCCCGAGCAGTTCGGTTGAACTTCTCCATAGAAGAATGGAGACTCATCTTTGCCGGGATATACTTCATGTCATATAGTTCCTGCCTACTACGAGACGGTCCTAAATTTAGAGCAAACTGATCCGAGAAAGCTAGGATGAATCCGCAATACGACTGTATGGATCGGGCCGGTAAGTTCTTGAACCATGTCCGAGCATCGCCCTGCAACCCTGCCGCGAAGATGCGGCACTTCAGTGAGTCAGAGGCCCGAACGGTCCCCATCCTCAGCTCGAAATCCGTGACGTGATCGATCGGATCACCGTCGCCTCGGAATACTGCCAACCCTTCGGGGTTGCGGTAGTATCGATCGGGGACTGCTACCCAGATCTCTTCAGAAAAAGGGAGCATCAAATCTCCCAACGCGGCGGAGACACCTCCAGATTGTTGGGATGATGCCTAGGCTATATGCAGATTATGCTACCAGTCATCATCCTTGCTATGCCTAATCAGAGCATCCATGGCCCGATCAAATAATCCAGGATTGCGCCCCAAATTAGGCCGGCAATACCTTTGTGTTCCCAGGGTTTCCAACTCCCTGGTAAGTTCGTCGATGCGCTTCTGCATCTGTTCCTAATCCGTCCTAGGAACGGGAGTTGGAGTTCTAATTGGAGGAGGTGGAGTAGACTGGTATCTCGGCCTCTTCATTGTTACTCTGCGCCTGATAATCTCCTCTTCATCGGAGCTCTGCGCGTCTGGGTCACTTTCGTACCCTCTGGTTGCTGGAACAGGTCTTGTGATAGCCGGTGGTTCTGTTCCACTCCTCTCCGACGTAAATTCCATTATAACTTTCCTGACAACATCTTCCAGGTCCTGTAAAGAGAATGTTGAATCTGGAAGGCTGTTGGGAAGTGTATCACTATTGTTCGTCGAAATTCAAGTTGTCATGCCTTTGATTATCCTCTTCTGGGTAAAGACCTCGAATGAGGATTAGAAAATCGTCTGGACGGACGGTGCCAAACTGTGGTGGTTTGAAAACCGGGGGTGTCAACAGTCAACCGGTTCGTAGCAAGGCGAACTCGGTTATAGTTTATTTAATTTGTGGAGAACGATTATAAACCAAATGCAAAAGGGACACGGCAGTTTTAAAGTGGAAAACCTCAAAGCTGAGGATAAAACCACTTGACTAAGGGCTATAAAAAATACACTTAGTCGGTTCAATAAACAAAGTAATAATCACAAAAACCATGTTTGTTCTTTAGACAACAAAAGGGAAGAGACTTTACGAAAATAAATCGACAGGAGGTTTAGTCAGGAAGCTCGTAGCAAGTATCGAAGATAATATTTTCTTCATACCCAAAGTGTCCTTTTTATAAGCATACTGTGCTGTGTGGACAGTAATGTGTCGTTTTGTGCTTGTCCTTTGCAGCTAGGTCGGCTCGTGTCAGGCGGAACAGCCTCCGGGAATGGCTTCATAGAGCTGCACGGCGCTAGGCTTTTCGGCGCTACTAGCCAGCTATTCCCAGGCTAAGGGAGGCTCGTACGACTTCACCGGACCACGCCTCTGACAGTATTGTCGGAGGATGTCGACATGTTGATGAATATGGATGACCCGAAGCAGTGCCTGTAAAGTGTGGATCGATCGGTCCTGGTGCGCGAGAGGAAGCTGGGTCCCACCTATCGGGACCGATCGATATGAATGGCCGATCGGGCCACCTGGCCTTGCTGGGCCACTCACTCACGTGGGTTGGATCTTGGCCTCTATGTTCGGCTTATGTTAATTGAGCTCCTCTGATCAAGTTTGGTTTTGATCAGGTTCGAGGTACCGGGTTCCGGGGATCTCATCACATGGTATTTGTTATTAGCACCTTGTTTATTGAATCCACTAAGGGTATTTTCAGCTTTTAGTCAAGTGGTTTTTTCCTCACCTTTGAGGTTTTCCACTCTAACACTGATTTGTCTCTTTTACACTTGATTTATAGTTGTCCTCCACATATTAAATAAATTACAATCGAGTTCGTCTTGTAATGAACCGAACGACTGTTGACACCCCCGGTTTTCGAACTACAACAAATATATTTGTTCACAAACGTTCACATTTGTTTACGAAATATTCACGTTCGTTCAAATTATAAACAAACAAAAAATAATGTTCGAACAATGTTTATATTTTTATTCGATCGAGCGAACACGATAAAATACGAACCGAACATATATTGTTCACGAACTGTTCAGATAGTGTAATAGCCATACCGACAAATACTAATTAAAGATTCACTCAACTGAAAGAATTTTTGTAAAACTACCAATTATGGAGAATATTTGACACCTTTATATTATTAAATTATATTACTATAATGATATATATAAATATGATTTGCTTTATCATATCTTTTAAGATGTCTAGAGTTCCCTTTCGGTAATTATTAAATGTTGGGCGGGTTCTAAAATATTTCTATTCCCACAATTCTCCCGCCAATCAAAATCGCTATTAATACATACAGAATTCAATCATTTCACTTCATTTTCTGGAACCCTAATTCATTGTTTCGGCCTCCTAGGTCTGTTCTCGCTTGCGGCTAGTACCTGTTTTAGTGAATATTTTCACGATGCTGGAGTTGAGGTTGGTTAAGGGGAGTTTGTTGAAGACTGTTCTTGAATCTATTAAGGATCTGGTGAACGACGCAAACTTCGATTGCTGTGCTACTGGATTTTCTCTGCAAGCTATGGATTCTAGCCATGTTGCGCTCGTGGCGCTTCTCCTTAGATCGGAGGGTTTTGAGCACTACCGCTGTGACCGCAATATCTCCATGGGCATGAACCTTAACAATATGTCCAAAATGATGAAATGTGCTGGAAATGATGATATTATCACTCTCAAGGCCGATGATGGCAGTGACACCGTTACTTTTATGTTTGAGAGCCCCAGTATGTACTTCAAATTTCGCCTATATTGCTGACTTGATATCTGTCCATTTCAATAATAAATTGTTATATTTATATGTATGCCTCATCGTGCGTATATAGGTCTCTTCCCTCGTAGAGACAATTAGATGCTTCCTTATAGAGTAGTCTTTTTTTGTTTATACCAGGATTTTAGAAATTTCAGTGATCACATCTTATTTTTGGCCTTCCGTTGAGATTATGTAATGAGTTGTACTGAGGAACAAGTTTTGGGTTCAAGAATTGTGAGTAATCACCGTGAATATGTTCTTCAGATGCTACTTATCTGGATTGACTTGAAAGTTGAAACAAATGTATTTAGATAATGTCTGGAATCTTTATCAACTTATTCTAATATGCAATCATCTGCTTCCTACTCTAAACAGCGCAGGATAAGATTGCTGAATTTGAGATGAAGCTTATGGATATAGAGAGCGAACATCTTGGAATTCCAGAAGCCGAATACAATGCCATAGTCAGGATGCCATCTTCAGAGTTTGCTAGAATTTGCAAGGATCTTAGCAGTATTGGTGACACAGGTTGTGTTAATTCCTTGATATTCTTGTGCTATTTGAAAATGTGGCTAACATTTTCGATGTTTTGCTATTTCAGTCGTGATCTCAGTCACAAAGGAAGGTGTAACATTCTCAACAAGAGGTGATATAGGAACTGCAAATGTAGTATGCAGGCAGAACACAACTGTTGATGAGGTTCAAGTTCTTTTTAAACATCTTAATGGAACAAGTATCATTTCATTTATTCTCAAACATGAACATGGTTTGATACGTTTCTGTTATGCAGCCTGAAGATGCAACAACCATAGAACTGAAGGATCCCGTTTCTCTAACATTTGCTCTGAGGTATCTCAACTCTTTCACCAAGGCATCTCCTTTGTCGAACACAGTCACCATAAGTTTGTCTTCCGAGCTTCCAGTTGTGGTTGAATACAAGATCGCTGAAATGGGGTACATAAGGTTCTACTTGGCTCCCAAGATAGAAGACGATGAATTCGAAACCTAACTTGCCAACCTCAAGGGTTGCTAATATTTTGTCAGCGCTTCTGCATCCTAGTTGTGTTTTGTCAGCGCTTCTGCACCCTACTTGTGTTTTCCATCCCAGAATTCAACTTTCATTTTGTAAGGTAAAAGTTGTAGTTGAATTCTCATGCTACAAACTTAGTTATTAATCCTTCTTTTCAATATTTCAAATGTTGTAGTTTTGGTCCTTTTGATATCATCCCAGGAAGGTTATATAAATGCTTTTTAATCTTAAAACTTTTAATTTATTTAATTTGTTTCATGCAGCATTTGATATATTTACTTTTAATTTTAATTTTAATTTTTTATTTTCCCATTATACCAACCTTAAATTGACTATATGTATCACAAGCTATGTTAAATGGACATTGTCACGGGGATTTGGATTTGTTAAAAAGTTCGATTTACTAATATTATCAATTATCATTAAATTAAAATTTAAAATTTAAAAGATGTGTATGATCAAGATGGTTTATAATTAACAATAAATGAAATTATTATTTATATAATTATATTATACAAGATAATACATTACGATCATAAATTGTTATGGTCCCTTTTTAGGGGTACCAACAGTCACACGATTCGTCAGCAAACGAATTCGGTTTTGATTTGATTTTTATGGGGAATACGATTAAAACTAGAAACAACAAAAAGACACAGCGATTTATAGTGGAAACCCCAGGAACTGGGGAGAAAACCACTTGACTAAGAGCGAATTACGCTCATAGCCTGTTCACTAATCAAACAATTCATACAGAAATACAGTAGAGACTTAATGAAAATGACAAAGAATAAGAAAGTAGTAAGAACTCCGACAGGGTAACGGTCTATTCTTACACGTCCAAAATGTCCTCCTATTTCCGTCGTCGCGCTCTGTATTTATAGAGATAGTGGCGTGTGTAAATCACGTTCTGTAACCGCCTCTGACAAGTTTGTTAGAGGTTGTTGTCACGCGATGTAAAACGAGGCTGGGACCGAGGCTTGGTCTGCGTGAACGGGCTCGAGGCGTGGTAAACGTGTGAAGCCCGAAGCGTGGAAAGCGCGGGTTTGCAACCTTTTGGATCGAACCACGGAGCCAGTTACCAGAAAACGCTTTATTTCACCAAGGTTATATTCGGTCCTCTCGTGGAACATTGGGCTGCTTTTCGTTAAGTGTATAAATGGGCTGCAAGAGTTCGCTTCCACCATTTGGATCTGCCCTATTGTTATTGGGCTTCATCCGTTACAGGGTGTCTGGTCCTAGAGTTCTCATCACTAGCCCATCGGGCTTGATTGCCATCGTAGAGGTGATACAAGGCCGATCACATGATGTTTACACATTCGTGAGAACATGGGACCGTACCTGTAGGTAGTGAGTATCCAGGGGACTGATCTTTCCCTTAAGTGTAGGAATTAATATGTATTTAAAACTCAATAACGTATATTTGTGTTATATTTTTATCTTTGTTATTTTTTAAATATTAACATCCAGATTTGCGCCTCTTCACATTCGACAGTTCAACAGGCGTGATGAGTGTGCTTGTACTGCCATTGTCTGGGGCAATATTACGTGGCAGCTCACCATTGGTTGGGAGATTAATATTTAAATCGGGGTTTTGGATAATGTTTCTCCTCATCGTCATTTCGCGAAGGAAGAACTGCCAAATCGAGCTCTCTGCGCCCTCAATCCGTTTCACGTTCAGCCCATTTCATTTCGATTTTCGTTAAGGTATATTCTATGGCTCCTCATAAAACGAGATACCCAGCCATGTCTGAGTTGGACATTGAGGAGTTTAGGTCTAGGTTTTCGATTCCGACACATTATTCCATCTGGAAGGGACGGGAAGATATTCCCTGTTTGCTTCCAGCGGAAATGAATGTGCCGGCGTCCGCTATTCTGGTCAGTTACGCTTCTTTGAAGTGCGGGCTTCGTTTTCCGCTGCATCCTTTTGTAGCAGCCGTTCTTAAAGAAATTCATTGCCCTACTTTTGCATTGTTTCCGGGTAGTTATGTATATATAGTTGCTTTCATATTTTATTGCCACCAACAGAATAGAGCCTCGACATTAAAACATTTTTTCAACCTGTTCTTGGTGGGGTCCCGAAGAGGTAAGAGTCTATTAGGATGCCGCAAGCTATACTATATAGCGTTGCGCACTAAAGAGTGCGCTATAGTGGATAAAGAAGAGTATCTCCATGCGTGGGAGTCTTGTTACGTGTGGATTACAGTCCCAAAAGAGGACCTGTTGGACCGAACTAGGTTCAACCCCTCTCGTCCGGATACCACAAATACACTTGCGATGTTCCCCCTCCCGAAGCACGCCTTAAGCGAACGGAGCTGCTTCGGGAGAAAAGACTGATAGAAATAGGTGTCGCGGGTAGGACCGGAGCTCCAGCCCCGAAGGGGATGTTTTCTAGCTCAGATCCATCAGAAGGATCGGGTATGAAGTAATGTTTTTATTTTATCCTTTCATGATCCTTATGTATTTGTTTTGCAAACTCAACTGAGACGATGCCTAGCTCACGTTTCAAGCGTATGGCAGCTCCTTCGGTCCGTCCTTCTGAAGGACAACACGAAGCATCGGGGAGTGCTGATGGGGTGAATTAGCAACGGGGGGTACGCTAGTCCCATCGGGGTCCGGGAACCCCTCGATCCAAACTACCAGCACGGGCACATTGAACCTGCGCTGCACAGGGCAGCCTTCGACTGGGGAAGGGCCTGCGTTTCGGGTATTTGGAGTGGTAGAGGAGGTGATAACGGCTCGGATTCGTTCTTTGAGCTTATCCAGCCTCTAAGATCGGAAACAACTCCTTTATCAATGCTAATAATATTGCTTTATTGATGCAGGGAGTCGTTCCCGTGGAGAAGGTTCTTCCCGGTCCTCACCTTAAGGTGAACGTCTCCTTGCCGCCGATCCCCTTGGGAAAAGGGAAGAGGGCGACTGAGGCCGAAGCCCCGAAGGATCCCAAAAAGCTGAAGAAAGGGGAGAGCGCTTCGGTCCCTACCAAGGGGATCGTTTTGAAGGAGCCTGCATCGGGCCCTAAGACTAACTCCGACTGGTGAGTTGCCTTGGGCCTGCTAGACAGGTTCAGTAAGGGGAGGAAACTAACCTCCTGGAGAAGTGTTTTCCTGAAGGACTTCCGCCTTTACGGAGAGCAAAACCCAGACAACGTCCAAGCGGACATGTCTGGGGAAGAGATCATGGAGGGCTTCATAGACCTCACCACTAAGGTAAGTTTCTTTAATATGAAGGCCCGAAGCTTCACTTTTTTGACCTTGCTATCTTATGCAGATGCTGAGGAAAGCCTTCACCACTGCCATCACCGTGGAGAAGAACCAGGGTTGCAATGTTGTATCCCAAAAAGTCCAAGATCAACTTGACCTTGCGAAAAGGCAAGTTGAAATCAAACACGGTGAGTTGGTCACGGTACTGGAGGACTAGGACCGATTGGATAGTGAGCTGCTAAGAACTGGGACAGAGGTCTCACTCTTAGCAGATAAAGTCTCTGAGCTGGAGAAGATAGGACAAACAGCTCAGGGGCGAATATCTGACTTGGAGGCCAAGCTGCAGGCCAATGAGGAGGAGGTCAACCAAGTCCAAGGTCGGGCCCAGGAGAAGAGAAACAAATTGAACGAGCTTCTCCTTCGGGCCCAAGAAGAGAAGGCAAACTTGGAGGAGTAGTTGACAAGAACCCGCACTTCGGCCGAAGGTTCGATCCGGGAAGCAGTCCTAGGCTTCGCTCTATCCCCCCTGTTATTCGCTTTGGCGGATAACATACACGGGGTGTATACTGCTAAATAGCTGGATAAAATACCAGAGCAGGTTATAAAACAGTTCGGACTCTCCCCTTCGGACGAGCGATGGAAAGCGGTCGAGCCACTTGAGAGGGATGTCAACTTTCAGTTTATTCCAACTTTGGAAGAACATGTTCTGGAAGAAGACCCTTTCTTCTATCTCTTCGAAGAGATTGAGCGAGCGGTCAACCAAAAGGTGGCCGACCAGGAGGAAGAGTTGAAGCAGCTCGCGGCCCGGACCGAACCGCAGGAGCAGGGTATTGAAGACAAGGAAGATGGGCAGGACAGTTAGAATTTCAGTTATATTTTGTACATGTTTTGCTCCTTGTTTTCAATATACAATGCTTTCCTCTCAACTTTTGTCTCTTTAATTGCCAGAACAAAGTGTTATAACTAACTTTAAAGTGAATTAATATGTTTCAAATTAACGAGAGTGTTTAAATCACCAAATATAAGATCGGGGATGCTTATAGGGTGTTAACCTATCGGTCCCAGATATTATGTTTGGCTTACTCATGTCAATTCGGATTGGATCGGTCGTTTTACATTGTATGCGGATCACTCTTATTCCGTCCTTAGAATCAATTCTTGATTGGAGAGGCACGGTCTAGGTTCAATATGAGTTATTATAAGCTTTGGCCGAACCTTGGTTCTACTGAAGTCCCGTAGGTTATATTGGCTAAGCTTTTGCTGATAACATGTCCCATACTAGGACCGAATTCGTGTTTCGATATGTTGACCCTTCCAATTCCTGTTTTCGCGGCAGATTTCGTAAGTACAAGGGCCATTTCTCAAGAACGAATGCCGTTGAAGGGAGTGTTTTAGTTCGTAATGAGTTCTGAGAGAATCGCAACTTATCCATGGGACTAGGCAAGTGCAGGAGCATCTGACTTGTCAGAGCAGTCACTACAACTTGGGAGCCTTGCGGATAAAAAGCTTTGGTCACCAGTCCAGATTCGTCCTAAGTCACCCAACTTCAAGATCGATACATCACTCAATTAGAAATAATTTGTTTTGTAGTTACTTGTTATCGGCTTACGTTTAAAGGAATGTACGTTTATTAAGTCAAACAGGTTAATCGAAAGTTCACAAGAAATATCGCCTTAAGTTCATGACACTCCAAGTTCGGGGGACCTCTATACCATCCAATGTCTCAAGTTTATACGCACTTGATTCCAATTTCTTTGATATTCGATACGGTCCCTCCCAATTTCTGTCCAGCTTTCCAACGTTCCTCTGTACTTTAACGTTTCTGAGGACGAGATCACCTTCAAAGAATTCTCTTGGGAGGACTCGCTTATAATGGACCCGTTCCATAGTTCGCTGATAAGCGCGCATCCGCGCGTAAATTGCATCTCTCTTTTCTTCGATCATCTCGAGGTCCAATAATCTCCTTTCAACATTCATATGCTCATCATACTGAGATATCCGAGGTGATCGGATGGCAACCTCCACCGTGCTAACAGCTTCTGTCCCATACACCAATGAGAAAGGTGATTCATGGGTTGTCGAGCAAGGTGTAGTTCGGTATGCCCATAAAACCTCAAAGATGTGTTCAGGCCATTTCCCTCCGAAATCTTCTAACTTGGTCTTCAATCCTTTCAGGATAACCTTGTTAGATACCTCCGTAAATTCATTAGTTTGGGGGTGGGCTACTGATGAGAAATGTTGGATGATGCCCAACTTGGTGCATAGATCCCGTATGCTCTTTCCACGGAACTGAGTTCCATTATCTGATAGGAGCGCTCGGGGAACCCCGAAGCGGCTCACGATATTGCTCCATAAGAAGTGCATGACCACCTTCTCTGAGATGATGGCTACTGCTTCTTCTTCAATCCATTTCGAGTAATACTCCACCGCTACGATACAAAATTTTCTTTGCCTTATTGACCGAGGGAAAGGTCCGAGGATATCAATCTCCAATCTGTCAAACGGACAAGGCAATGGGGTAACCGATAAGGGAGCCCAAGGCAATTGCGGGATCGGAGCATGGTATTGACATATGGCGCAACGTTTAGTGTATTTCTTGGCATCTGCATGCAACGTTGGCAAAAAATATCCAACTCTAACGATGCGGTGGTATAAAGATCGAGCTCCTGAATAAATGCCGCATATTCCTTCATGAACATAAATCATGTCGGCTTCAGCCTCAATAGGGGATAAGCAACGCAGAAGCGCGCCCTCAAAACTCTTTTTAAACAAGTGTCCGTCAACCAAGATAAATCTCTTAGCCCGGATTTCTATTTTTCTGGCTTTAGACTTGTCTTCACGGAGATAGCCATTTGAAAGGTATTTAATAAAGGGGTCCATCCAATTGGGTTCCCCCGGAGATTCAGTAGCGTTAATATTCAAGCCCTGGAGTTCATGGCATAGAGCCCCGATCTCTTCAATAGACTGTTCGGTCACTGATATCTCGACCGAGGGTCGGTCCTGAATGTGGACCGAAATAGTGCTTGGCTCTATGTCAGGTATGCCCCAGGCCAATCTGGCGAGAGCGTCGGCAACCTTATTTTGCTCTCGTGGCACGTGGTCGAGAGAAAACTCACTGCATTTTTTGGATAATTCCACAACTTTGGCACAATATAACCTCATCATCGGGTCATGAGTTTCAAATCTCCCTGCGAACTGTTCTACTACTAACTTTTAGTCTGAGAACATTCGCACTCTGCTAACTCCCATTTTTTGAGCCAAGGTCATTCCTGATAATACAGCCTCATATTCCACCACATTATTTGTTCCAGCAAAGGAAAATTTTACTGCGGAATGAATAAGGTCACCTTGTACCGTTGTTAGGGTAATGCCCGTTCCTCTTCCTCCGAAGGTCGACCCATCTACGTGGATCGTCCATCGATCATCCTCTTGGTCAAGATATATGGCCGATCGGGTCATTTCAACCACAAAGTCGGCTAGGACCAGAGCTTTGATCGCCCTTCGGGGCAGGAATTCCAGATNATTTCCTAAGAACGAATGTCGTTGAAGGGAGTGTTTTAGTTCGTAATGAGTTCTGGGAGAATCGCAACTCATCCATGGGACTAGGCAAGTGCAGGAGCATCTGACTCGTCAGAGCGGTCACTACAACATGGGAGCCTTGCGGATAAGAAGCTTCGGTCACCAGTCCAGATTCGTCCTAAGTCACCAAACTTCAAGATTGGTCCATCATTCAATTATGAATAATTTGTTTTATACTTAACTATTTTCGGCATACGCTTAAAGGAATGTACGTTTATTAAGTCAAACTGGTTAATCGAAAGTTCACAAGAAATATCGCCTTAAGTTCATGACATTCCAAGTTCGGGGGACCTCGATAACATCCAATGTTTCAAGTTTATACGCACCTGATTCCAATTTCTTTGATATTCGATACGGTCCCTCCCAATTTCTGTCCAGCTTTCCAACGTTTCTCTGCACTTTAATGCTTCTGAGGACAAGATCGCATTCAAAGAATTCCCTTGGGAGGACTCGCTTATTATGGGCCCGTTCCATCGTTCACTGATAAGCACGCATCCGTGCGTAAATTGCATCTCTTTTTTCTTCGATCATCTCGAGGTCCAATAATCTCCTTTCTCCATTCATATGCTCATCATATTGAGATATCCGAGGTGATCGGATGGCAACCTCCACCGGGCTAACAGCTACGGTCCCATACACCAATGAGAACGGTGCTTCCTGCGTTGTTGAGCGAGGTGTAGTTCGGTATGCCCATAAGACCTCATAGATATGTTCAGGCCATTTCCCTCCGAAATCTTCTAACTTGGTCTTCAACCCTTTCAGGATAACCTTGTTAGATATCTCCGTAAGTCCATTCGTTTGGGGGTGGGCTACTCATGAGAAATGTTGGAGGATGCCCAACTTGGTGCATAGATTCCGTATGCTCTTTCCACGGAACTGAGTCTCATTATCTGATATGAGCGCTAGGGGAACCCCTAAGCAACTCACGATATTTCTCCATAAGAAGTGCTTAACCACCTTCTCTGAGATGATGGCTACTGCTTCTGCTTCAATCCATTTCGAGTAATACTCCATCGCTAGAATACAAAACTTTCTTTGCCCTATGAACCGAGGAAAAGGTCCGAGGATATCAATCCTCCATATGTCAAACGGACAAGGCAGTGGGGTAACCGATAAGGGAGCCCCAGGCAGTCGCGGAATCGGAGCGTGGTATTGACATATGGAACAACGTTTAGTGTATTTCTTGGCGTCTGCAAGCAACGTTGGCAAAAAATATCCAGCTCTAATGATGCGGTGGTACAAAGATCGAGCCCCTGAATGAATGTCGTATATCCCTTCATGAACATAAATCATGACGGCTTCAGCCTCAATAGGGGATAAGCAGCGCAGCAGCGGGCCCTCAAAACTCTTTTCATATAAGCGTCCGTCAACCAAGAAAAACCTCTTAGTCAGGATTTCTATCTTTATGGCTTCGGACCTGTCTTCAGGGAGACAGCCATTTGAAAGGTATTTAATAAAGGGATTCATCCAATTGGGTTCCCCCCCGGAGATTCAATAGCATCAATATTCAAGCCCTGGAGTTCATGGCATAGAGCCCCGATCACTTCAATAGACTGTTCGGTCAATGATATCTCGACCGAAGGTCGGTCCTGAATGTGGACCGAAATAGTGCTTGGCTCTATGTCAGGTATGCCTGCGGCCAATCTGGCGAGTGCATCGGCAACCTTGTTTTGCTCTCGTGGCACGTGGTCAAGAGAAAACTCACTGAATTTCTTGGATAATTCCAGAACTTTGGCACAATATAGCTTCATCATCGGGTCATGGGTCTCAAATCTCCCTGCGAATTGTTCTACTACTAACTTCGAGTCCGTGAACATTCGCACTCTGCTAACTCCCATTTTTTGAGCCAATGACATTCCTGACAACACAGCCTCATACTCTACCACATTATTTGTTCCAACAAAGGAAAACTTGACTGCGGAATGAATAAGGTCACCTTGTACCGTTGTTAGGGTAATGCCCGCTCCTCTTCCCCCGAAGGTCGACCCATCTACATGGATCGTCCNAAGGGCTAAATGTGCCCCGATGCGAGTTGTTTTGGTTGAGTCATCCTCAACCAGGTTAATCAACTTGAACCCTACGGGTTCCATTGCTTGCCTCGGGTGCGGAGGTTCTTCCAGCAGATCGACCCGGGCCCTTTTGATAGGTGCCAATGTTCGGCACGAGCTCATGTAGCATTGTCTAGCTACTTTCTGATCCCCCTTGACAGAAATAACTCCATGAATGGAGGGGAATTTGAGCATCATATGATAGGTAGATGAGACCGCCTCGAACTTACTAAGGCCGGTCCGTCTGATAATAGCGTTGTAAGCCAAGTCGACTTCAACGACAATGAATTCCAGATCCTCCGATCGGTCCTTGGATGGTTCTCCAAGGGTGACTGGGAATAAAATCTTCCCGCATGGAATGACGCTCCTCTGGTCGAACGACCAAAGAGTTATATTAGCGATCGAGAGGTCATGAGCAGCAGCTCCCAACATTTCGGCGACCTCGCGCTTTATTGGATTGCACGATGCCCTGATGTCCACTAGAATCCTGTGGACACGGCGATTCTCGATGACTCCAGTGATGGTAAGGGATCATCGCATGGATCGATGATTCCTTCCCGATCGGCCATGGTGAAAGTGATATCCTCCCCGAAGGGAGGGGACCGTTCCGCTGAATCATATTTAACCAGCGCCACAGATTCGGAGCTCTCAGCGGAGTCTCCGCGTGCAGTTCTCTTTCGGTCCCAGACCGATTCATTTATTCTCAGACCACCGGAGATAACATGAATATCTCCAGCAACTTCTCTGGGTGCCGCCTCATTTTGAGGAGGTTGGGCACCAGTTTCCGCAGGTGGAGGAGCGGCCTGCTCCTATTTTCCACCCTCGTTCTGCAGGGCTCTGCCGCCACGGCCCCGCCATCTTCTTCTTCGGCCCTGACCACGGTTCTCTCGACCGTGTTGGCCTCTTTCTTGTTCTGGCAGAGGAGACCGTCGGTCCTTCGTCCGATCATTATAATTTCGGGGTTGTCCCCGACTATCCCTTCCCCGCGGCCTGTGACGATTGTCACCTTGGTGGCCCTTTCGGGGGGATTCTGTTCGCTTGCCCTTCTTACCATTCCGGTCGGGCTTTTCTTTATTCATTGCCGCTACCTTATCTTTCAACAGCGGGCACTTTAGGGTCGGGTGATCGCGATTATGATGCAACTCGCAATACACCCGATTGTCCACCTACTTCGGGGGGACATCTTTCTCGCCTACAGCCGCTACTTCTCGCGACTGCTTCTTAGGGTAGGAAACCCTATGATCACCTGCGGGCTCAGATTTCCCGCTCGGTTTCCGATAGCCTAGCCCCAGCGCTTCATCCACCTTAATATACTTGTTGATTTTCTGAAGAAGTTTTCCCAAGGTGGATGGTGGGCTCTTTACCAAACTGGCCGAAAGGCCGCACGGTCCCAAGACCTGCTGTAGAATATCAATCTTATCCCGGAGCTCAAGCTTGATACCCCGGGCGGTCCTATTGAATTTCTCCATGAAGGACCGAAGACTTATTTTTGCCGGGATATATTTTAACTGATATAGTTCATGCCTGCTTCGGGGCGGTCCTACATTTGGAGCAAATTGCTCTGATAAAGCCAAAATAAATCCACCATACGACTGTATGGATCGGGCCAGCAAATTTTTGAACCACGTTTGGGCGTCTCCTTGTAATGTTGACGCGAAGATGCGACACTTTAATGAATCTAAGGCCTGAACCGTTCCCTTGCGTAATTTGAAATCGGCAACGTGATCGATCGGATCACCGTCACCACGAAATGTCGGCAACCCCGAGGGGTTGCCGATCTGGGGCTGCTGCCCAGATCTCTTCAGAAAAAGAGATCATCAAATCTCCCAAGGGGGCTGATACGCCTTCAGATTTTTGGGACGATGTCTGGACCGCATGCAGATTATGCCACCTGTCATCATCCTTATTTCGCCTGATTGGGGCCTCCATAGCCCTGTTGAATAAACCAGAATTGCGTCCCATATTAGGTTCGCAATCCTTCAACGCACGCATGCTCTCCAACTCCCTGGTGAGCACGTCAATTCGTCGCTGCATCGGCTCCTGATCATTTCCAGGAGAGGGAGTTAGAGCCCTTGCCGGGGGGGAGGAGTAGACCGATATCTGGGCCTCCTCTTTGTTACACCACGCCTGATGATTTCTTCATCATCAGTGATGCGCTCGTCAGGATCACTCTCGTATCCTCTTCTTTTGGGAACAGGGCTCGAAACATCCGGTGGTTCTGTTCCACTTCTCTCCGACGTAATGTCCAGTACCATCTTCCTGACGGCAGCTTTCAGATCCTGCAAAGTGAATGTTGGTGCTGGGAGACTGCCGGGAAGCACGTCACTGTCATTTGTCGAAGTTCCAGTCGCCATGCCTTTGATTGTCCTATCCTTGGTAGAAAACTCAAACGGGATTAGAGAATCGTCCCCACGGAAGGCGCCAAACTGTTATGGTCCCTTTTAGGGGGTACCAACAGTCACCCGATTCGTTAGCTAACGAATTTGGTTTTGATTTTTTTTTGATGAGGAATACGATTAAAACTAGAAACAACAAAGAGACACAACGATTTATAGTGGAAACCCCAGAAATTGGGGAGAAAACCACTTGACTAAGAGCGAATTACGCTTATTGCCTGTTCACTAATCAAACAATTCATACAGAAATACAGCAGAGGCTTAATGAAAATGACAAGGAATAAGAAAGCAGTAAGAACTCCGGCAGGGTAACGACATGTTCTTACGCGTCCAAAAGATCTTGCTATTTCCATCGTCGCGCTCTGTATTTATAGATATGGTGGCGTGTGTAAATCACGCTCTCTAACCGCCTCTGACAAGTTTGTTAGAGGTTGTTGTCGCGCGATGTAAAAAGAGGTTGGGACCGAGGCGTGGCCTGCGTGAACGGGCTCGAGGCGTGGTAAACGTGTGAAGGCCCGAAGCGTGGAAAGCGCGGGTTTGTAACCGTTTGGACCGAACCACAGAGCCAGTTACCAGAAAATGCTTTATTTCGCCAAGGTTATCTTCGGTCCTCTCGTGGAACATCAGGCCGCTTTTATTTAAGTGTATAAATGGGCTGCAAGAGTTTGTTTCCACCATTTGGATCGGCCCAATCGTTATTGGGCCTCATCCGTTGCAGGGTGTCTGGTCATAGAGTTCTCATCATAAATATATATGATAATAATATTTAAAATCAGTAAAATGTCGAAATAGTTAGTATAGACTATATTATATCTCAATAATATTGATATACCGCTAACTTTTTAAACATTAACCATATTGTATTAATATATATAAATAATAATAAATTTAAATCATAAACATTTCAAAATAAATAATAAAAAATTGACTCGTTTCCAACAAGTGTTTGAAGAGAGTTCGTGTTCGAGAAGAGTCCAACTTGGATTCAACGTTCGAGAGAATAGTTTGTTTAACATAGATCACAAGCGACATGGGAATTCACCTATATGGAGATTGGCTTCGTGCCTTCGTGTGCCTCTTGATCCAAATTATTGCCAAAATCCCAACGAAGAGTAATTTTCTTTTATAAAACCTCCCGACCCCACGTGATCGCAAACAAGTAGGTTGGTTTTTTCATTATTGGCCTTTTTGTGGTCATGTAAATAACTACGGGGATAGGGCCGGAGGTCATGTAAACTGCCTTATAATATTTTTGTGGTCACGGTCACAGTGAAGAACCGATATTTGTTACCAAGGATCGACTTGTTTGACCAACTGCAGGGTGCGACAGTGTTTTCCAAAGATGGACCTCTGCATGAGTACTAGGGGTAGGATTCGGTTTGTTAAGCGATTAAATTGTCAAAACTTTTGTGGTTAATAAGTTTTATAGACCAATATTTGAAAACCGAAACCGAATCATTTAACCGCTTCATAAATTTATAACCGACCGAAATCGAAATCGACGGTTAACCGGTTACTGTTTAACCGATAATTTTTTTAACATTTTTCTACAAACTTTTTTTCATAGTCAATCTATTTTTTTTGAGAGTTTGATTTTCAAACTTTTCAAATATGCATCTTTTGAATTATTCCATTTTTAATTTTGACTCAAAGGTAGAGAAATTTAGAATAACCTATATATTCTAATTTTCAAAATGAATATGCTTCTATTAAGTTCAAATGCATGTAATTTCCAATGGATAATTTAATCAACATCAAACATGGAACTCTGACTGGACTTTCGAGAACGATTTAGCAATAATGGCGAATCAATCATGTTGTTGTAAAAAAGACATTGGTACCAACAGTCATCAGGTTCGAGATTATGAGAGCCTGTTTTGATATTTGTTTAATTTGGGGGAACGATAACGAAAATGTAAATAAAGTAAAGAACAAGCGATTTAACGTGTAAAACCTCTGAGAAATAGGAAAAAACCACCTAACTAAGAGGATTCTTACTCTTAGTTGAATTCATTAATCGAACAGTGAAGTTTTACAAAGAAAGCAGGCTAAGGGAGAAAATAGACAATAATAACGGTTGCACGCGTGAAAAAGGGACCTCATTAGCTAGCCTCTAAACCTTGTGTTTATAAAGGAGAATCTTATGTGGAAAACGCTATGTAACCATATCTAACAACTTCGTTTTCTCATGACAGAAAACGTGAACACACCCGAAGCTCGCTGAAACCGTTTGGACCGATCTAAAAGATCGGTCCCTGAAGCGTCGGATCTCATTTGTCGCTCTGACCTTCTGTCCAGCAAGTTAAATGGGCCTCTGGGCTTTATTAGTTACGTAGGCCTTTGGGAACGTTATCTTGAATGGGTCAGACTTAGGATATTGGGTCGCTTAGATTCGTTTCTTATCACCTGGATCGGCTTAATACGATTTGGGTCTTCATCAGTTCGGGGTACCGGGCGCCGAAGTCCTCGTCACTAGCCCCTCGGGCTTTATCGCTATGGCAGTGGTGATACAAGACCGACCTCATACAATAAATACATTCGGTATAACATCCTATCGGGCGTAATTGGGGTCCGTGCCCAAACTAGCTTTGACAAGCATCCCTAGGACCGATCCTATATTTAGACCAAATTCAAATTTGAAAACATAACAGATATCTCACGTTATTTTTAATTAAACGTTTAAAAACAGACTTGCCTTTTCGTATTCTGTTACCTGACAGGCGTGATGAGTTAGTACAGACTGCAGCCACCTTCTCAAACATATGTGTCAATTCGCCATTGGCCTGGGAATATCTATATGAACCGGGGTGTTGAGAACTCTTCATCTCAATCGTCATTTGCAATTTCTTTTCTCGGACTGTCAAACGTTTGCGCGACTTCGTTCTTTACACCTTCGGTTCTTTTCACCCAAAAATATTTAAGGAATCGTTATGGCACCTCGTAAGGCTAGATACCCAGTCGTTTCTGAGATTGATACCGAAAAACTTCGGGTCAAGTTCTCTATCCCCGCCCATTACTCGATTTGGAGGGGAAAAGAAGACGTTCCTTGTTTCCTCCTTGAGGAAATGATGGTTCCTTCTGACACCATTCCCATTAGTTATGTGCCCCTGAAGTACGGCTTACGGTTTCCGCTACATCCTTTTGTAGCAGTCGTGCTTCTAGAAATTCATTGCCCGACCTATGCTCTATTCCCTGGTAGCTATGTATATATAATAGCTTTCATTTTTAATTGCTACAAATAGGGCATAGAACCAACTTTAGAACATTTTTTCAACTTGTTTTAAGTCGGATCCCGAAGGTGTAAAAGGTTGTTTGGGTGTCGTAAATTGTATTATATAGCAGTTCGGACCGCTGAGTGTGCTATTGTGGATAAAGAAGATTCTCTTCATGAATGAGAGTCATGCTATGTATGGATAGCGTCCCAAAGGAGGATTTGTTGAAGGTTTGGCCGACCGTTCAACATCCGAGTATCGGCAAGTTGGACCGAACCCAGTTCAACCCTTCTCATAAGGACTTCGCTAATACCTTAGCGATGCTCCCTCCTCCTAAGAAATGGCTCAAGCGTATAGACATACTTAGGGAGAGTTGGTTGACAAAAATTGGTGTAGCGCATAGGACCGGAGCCCCAGCCCCGAAGGACATTTTTTCCAGTTCTGATTCGTCTGAAGGATCGGTATAACCCTAACTGTCACGACCTGGACCCATGATCGCTCGGTCCGAGTCCAATAGTCGGCCAGGCGCATTCACGCTCGAAGCCTCATGGAACAAGTTTATTTAAAATTAATAGTACCAGTACTTTATTTATAACCAAAAGGGGAAAAACGAATCTTCAGTTCCAACCCATCGATTAGAAATTATTCAACATAACAAGGAAAAGACTAAAACAACTTAAAGGTTTGACACAACTGAACATGCCAGTCCTTCCATGGGTAACTCCCTTACTCCGCAGGACTGCCATCGATCTCACGTTCACATAAGCCTACTGTTAAGAGTAAAAATCTACTCTATGATGTTTTATAATTAGGTGAGGATACTGCTGGTATACGGTTGCCATAACGAAAAGAAAACAAGAGTTTATACATGGGAAACCCAAGAACCGGGAGGAAAACCCACGGGCACCAAACCCAGGAAGAATTCACTATGAACTTTTGATCAGGAACTCTTCGTAGAGCTTGTCCTTCAACACTTTCAGACCTCTCCTTTTTATAGACAAACATTCTACATATTTTAATCGCACACAATCTTATCGTAATCTATTACGATCTCACCGCAACCACCTCGAGCCAATTTATGAGACTTTTGTGCAAGCAGAAGCCGCACACCGCCCCCTGGAGTAATGGCGCAACCTTCGTTCACATTTCTCCTGAGGACGCCGATCACACACCTTCTTCCAGCAATTCATTACCGATCATGCAAAACTCCGTAGGGTACCGATCGACTGACCATCGATTCTCTCGTCTGATCGGCAAGAGGGTATTGTTGACGATCGGTCATGTCACCTGACCCTGACCGTATCGTCGTAAGTCATGTATTAAAATTAGCCCTCAACTCCAACCGATCGTCAAAGTCGAACGTCGGAGGGAGTTGAAATTGTCGTGACTTACATGTATCCACAAATCACCAATACATATACCGATCGACGCCAACACTTTCAAATTCTATCTCCGTGCTCACCGTGTCAGATCTGCTCATCTTGAAATCCATGCAGAAGCCAGAAAGTCGCAATCCTGGTCGTCCACGTGGCGCAATCCTGAGCGTTGCTCACAAACAAAACCCTCGTCAACGTCGCTATTCCAATCACGCTTCCGAATACCTTTCAACCCTCTTCTCTTAGGTGATTTCAACCATTATCTCCGGCGACTACTCTTCTCCGTCAAACGCAAGAATTACACATGTTTATTTTACTTTTTCTGCTTGTACGACCTTTTAATTCGGTTTTATTTCCTTACCGCGAGCAAAACGTTATTTTTGCCAATATCCCATCGAGTTTCTTCGATCTCTTGATTTTCCAGTAGGTTCTTGTTATGTGGGTATTTACGAAGTCTATCCTTACTCGCAGATGGCTCCATCTCTGAATATTGACACAGTTCGTGAAAAATTTGGCTTTCCTGAAGAATACCAACTGGAAGTCGGCAAGCCTGGTTCTGAGCCTTGGCCCAGGGCCGGACGATCGTCCCTGGAGAATCCTATACCAATGACGATCTCTGCTTTGAAGAACGGATTGAGGTTCCCCCTTCATCCATTCGTCGCTGAACTGCTGTGGACCCTGGCGATGCCCGTTTTTGCTCTGATGCCATGCAGTTACTTGGTGATCGTCGCATTCATCCACTACTGCGACGCTGCTAACATGGCCCCGACCGTCACCAACTTCCTGACGATCTACAAGGTGATGTGGCGATCGGGCAATCACGTTTTTGCCCAACATAAGCTGTGGTACTTCTCCAGCAGAGGTAAAAACAACGATCTTGTCGAGCAACCAGATTCGCAACGTGACTGGTACAACTCATTCATCTGGGTCGGGTTTCAAGATGATAACCTTGAATTCCCTCTCCAAGTATCGTTTGACACTAGCAAGTTCATGGTCGATGGTCAAGAAACGATTCTAACTGCCGATCGACTGAAGAACTTGCCCGCACTGATGGAAAAATTTCCAAATAAAGACGATCGTCTTAACTGGAAAGTGTTATGTGCAGAGGATAATCTTTCCCGTTTGCGGATAACAGGTCGATCGATGAGCGAACACATCGGTCGACCCTAGGCTCAACCATCATCTCTTCCCAATGAACGTAAGCTTATTTTTATAGTTTTTCTTTCCTTCCAGTCATAACTGAGTGTTTATTCTGTATTTCAGCTTCCTCCTCTAAACTTTCTTCTAGAGGGAAACTGAAGAGGAAACAATAGATGATCGCCAAAGGATTTCAGAGGAAGGCTAAAAAGCGAAGGTTTCCACTTTTGCTCATTCATCGTCTTAATGTTGTTTCATTTTTTCCATATATTCGTAGGTTTCCGCATCTAAAAGGAAATCTCCATCACCATCTCCCCCTTCATCACCCCTCAAAATAACTACGGGAAATGACGCTTCTGAAGCGGCAAAAGTATCACGATTGGCCGATGATGTCGAAGGGTCACCGCCCAACCCTTTGTTGATCGTCGCTATTCCGATGGAATCCCTTGGTGAAAGGGTAACCCAATTTTTTGACGATCTAACACTTGAAAGTTGTTTTAGGATTGCAGATTGGACTGCTGATCGTCGCTCGCTCTTCAATGAATTCCTGTAGGCTGAGCAAGTCCAACTGATCGACTATACAAGGGAATCTCCTACAAGGTCGCAAACAACCCCAATGACTGATCTTCCACCTCCTCCAGTCCAAACTCAAATGGCGAACGAAGTTGCATCCCCTTCAGAGGCCAGTTCGTCATGTGAAAGCCAGAGTTTTCCTTCATGGTTTGCCAGACATTCTACATATTTTAATTGTACATAATCTAATCGTAATCTATTATGATCTCATCGCAGCCACCTCGAGCCGATTTATGAGACTTTTGGGCACGCCGAAGTCGCACACCACCGCCTTGAGTAATGGTGCAGCCTTCGTTGACATTTTCCAAGAAGACGTCGATCGCACACCCATCCTACCGATCATAGCAATTCATTGATGATCCTGCATCGCTGGATATGATACCGATCGACTGATTTCCGATCCTTTCGTCCGATCGGTAAAAGGATGGTCGATCGGGCATATTACCTGACCCTGACCGTGTCGTCATAAGTCATGTATTAACATTAGCCCCTCAACTTCAACTGATCGTCATATTCCTTCATGGTTTGCTGATTTCCAAAGCAAAAACATAGAGGATAACTTCACTCTTCCACAGCCGGTCTGTAGCGACGTTATGAAAAGTCCGACTGTTTCTTTGGCTGTGGGGTCACTCATCAGTTCTCATATTGACGAGATGATGGCGGTCGGCACTTTTGTCGACCGACCCACCTGTTTCACTTGGCAAAGCAGCGATCGCCCTTCGTGAGGTATTTTTCATAACATAATCTAAATGCTCCATACCAATTATTACCGATCTAATCATTTGTTGCCCACTGCAGACATCAAATGAAATATTGTCTTTGTATCATAAGACAACGCGTTCTTTAAATGCGGTCGCACTTCTGCGGAAGAAACTTTCTAAGGCGCATGATCAAGCTGCAGAAGACAGAAACGAAATTGCTAGGCTAGAGGGAGAGCTAGCCGAAGCAAAGCGTCGTGCCCAAGAACTCTCCCACATTCAGGAAGAAAATAATACTCTGAAGAACAGAGTGGATGTGGTCACCAAGGAATTATCCCGTTCGGCTAAAGAGATCCATGCAGAAATGAAAAAGAGAGCCGAGGCTGAAGTCCAGCACGACTCTTTGAATTTAAGCTGGAGGTCGAATGGAAAAATGTCAATCTAGCGTCAACCGCACTAAAATATGCTGAGGAGGAGTATCGCCACAGTCTGACAGTCCAAAAAGACAAGGTTCAGCATTTTATGAACTCTGTAGATGGCATTCTCCAGGATATCAACCAGAAGTGCTTGGATTATGACGGTAAAAACGGATGTCAGCTCTCGAGAAAACGATCGACAAGCATAAAGAGGACAGATCGTCATTTATGGATCGGTTCGTGAACTCGCCAACGTTCAAAAGCTTGACGATGACTTACTCCCTTGGATTGGTGGAGGAGCAGAAGACGATAATAAAGGAGCAAATCGTCAACATTTTTTAACTTAATCCCAACTCCGAAGAATGGGAGCGTGTCGATCCACTCACTTTTGATGGGAACTTTAATCCTCGCTCGCCCCTTGGACCGGACGATCCTGATCCAGAATTTCATCCACACGCCGATCGGTTGGATTCACTCGTTCTTGAAAGCCTAGGGGCCTTAACATTTAGCTCATCATCTTCCTGAATGTTGTATTGTAATCTCTTCAATAAGAATAACTTTAATTGTTAATCATTATCTTACTGCTTCAATACCGATCGACAACTATTTCGTCACAATTTCAGAATTCAGCTTAAGTATTGTCTGTAGTGTCGACCGATCATCCGATTTTGCCATAACATTTAAACCATGAGATGCAAACAATAGCGTAGTGGTAATTTACCGAAGTAGCCCCCTGGCACATATGTCTATTATATAGCACTTGTGTGCCATCTCTAATTCCCACTCGCGAAGAATATTACCATATTGATCAATCGGATGGACATATTCGTAACTTTTGCCGGCATCCGTATATAAAATGTCATATTTTAAGATAAAATAGGAAGTTGTGCCAAATAGGTTTCCGGTTCACGAGCGACGGAATAAGCAGTCTCTTTAATATAGAAAACTTGCCAAATTTTCGAAGAGGATTCAGTCAGAGAGTATTCCTGGTAAAGAACGTTCGACGTAATTGAAATCGAGGAGGATTCCTGGGAAGGATCGTTCCATGTGGTTATAGCCGATTATGTATTCTGAGAAAGAACGATCGACACAATTATAGGCGAAGAGGTATCCCGAGAAGGAACGTTCGGCGCTATTATTGGCAAAGAGGTCTCCTGAGAAGGAACGTTCGACACCGTTCTTGGCGAAGAGGTTTCCTGAGAAGGGACGTTCGACACCGTTCTTGGCAAAGAGGTCTCCTAAGAAGGGACGTTCGACACTATAGTGAGTCGAAGAGTATTCCTGAAAAGGAAAGTTCGACATAATTGTAGCCGAAGAGATCTCCTGAGAAGAGACGTTCGACAAAATTTTTGGTAGATGCTTGATCGCTATGAGTCAACAAAAGCAAGGGATGCCGATACGGATTCCTCAAAGTCGCTATCGGTTATCGATAGGTTAGACATGAAAGAATAGTCGAAAGGGTCACCAGAATATGACGTTCGACTTTAAGGGCATAATATTGCATGTGTTGTCACTCGACAAATTTTGATGTTATGGGTAATAAATTCATGCTAATAGCATTTAAATAACTTGGAAAGTTGAAGAGTTTTATCACAAGTACTAGAAGTAGTAGAAAATGTTACCCGAACTATGGATGATGAATTCGGAGATGATCAATATTTCAGGATCTTGGGAATTCGTCGCCCTCCAATGTTTCCAATCTATAAGCGCCTCCGAACAACACGTCCTTAACCCTGTAAGGACCTTCCCATCGACGATCGAGTTTGCCAAGATTCTTCTGTGCATCCACACTTCGTAGAACCAAGTCCCCTTTTAAAAACGATCGGGGATTCACCTTCTTATTATAACATTTTTCCATAGTCCGACGATATCTTAACAGTCGATCGTAGACATCTTCTGTTTTCTCCTTGATTAGATCTAAATCCATCCTCCTCAAGTCGTCATTTTCTTCTTCGGAATACATGACCACCCTTTGTGTTTTCAAAATATTCTCTACGGGTACTAAGACTTCCGATCCGTAAACTAATGAAAAAGGAGTCTCACCAGTGGTATGTTGTTCGATATGCCCACAATACCTCTTGCAGTCGATCAGGCCAAATGCCTCCAATATCCTCCAGCTTCCTCTTTATGCCTTTAACGATCGCACGGTTCGATACATCCGTTAGGTCGTTGGTCTTAGGATGTGAAGCAGAGGAAAACATTTGTTTGATTCCGAGCTCAATGCACATATCCTGAACCTTCTTTCCCGTAAACTGTGTACCGTTATCTAACACCAACACCCGCAATGCTCCAAAACGTTAAATAATATTTTTCCATAGGAACTTTTTAACAGCATCCTCTATAATGGATGATACTGGTTCAGCTTCAACCCATTTGGAGAAATATTCCACAGCAACTATACAGAACTTCCTTTGATTTATTGATCGAGGAAATGGTCCCAAAATGTCAATTCCCATCTGTCAAAAGGACAAGGGAGTGGAGTGGCATTCAACTCCTAGCCCGGTTGTTTATGATAATTAGCATGATATTGACATGGTTGGCACCATTTAACGAAGTCCTTTGCATCAGCTACAATGGTGGGCCAAAAGAAACCCAATCGTCTGACCTTTTGAACCAAAGATCTTGCTGATGAATGATTTCCGCAAATTCCCTCATGTACTTCGCTGAGTGTCGATCGTGCTTCTAAGGGGGGAGGCATCTTAATAACGGACCGTCAAAAGATTTTTTGTACAAGATGTCATCTTTAACGACAAACCTTCGTGCCCTTGACTCCAATCGTCGTCGCTCGTTCCTTTCTTCGGGGAGAACACCGATCGTCAGATAATCCACCAGCGAATGCATCCAAGCCGGCATCGGCTCGACATCAACGTTCCCGATAAATTGTCCATCGATACTTTCAGGATCAGTCGCCCGTATCATAACTGGCATGTCGATCGCCGGCTTAGAATTCATAAACACTTGTATGGTCCCATCTTGTAAACCTGGTGAACTTGCTGCTAGGCGTGCCAACGCATCAGCCTCACGATTTTCCTCCCTATGCACATGCGATATCACAAATGATTTTAAAGATTTCACTATCCTGACCAACTCTTCTTTATACCGTTGCATAATGGGCTCATGTGTCTCAAAGGTCCCTGAAAACTGTTCAACGACCAATTTAGAATCCGTAAACCCACGGATATGCATCACTCCGATATCCAAAGCAAGCCTAATTCCTGCAATCAATGCCTTGTACTCTGCCGCAATATTAGAACAAGGAAAAGAAAACTTCACTGCTGCGTTTACGTGCTCTCCTCGAGAAGTAACAAAACGAATCCCAGCTACAGCCCCTCCTTGAGTGGACCCATCGACAAACATATCCCATACGTCATCCTCTTGCTCGGTTACCACTGCTGACCGCATCATTTCTACCACAAAATATGCGAGAACTTGAGCTTTTATGGCCCTTCGGGGCACAAATTCCAGGTTCATCGCACTTAGTTGAATGGCCCATTTCGAAAATCTTGTTGTCGTATCCAACTTGGATAAAACAGCTTCCAAAGGTTGATCTGTAAAAACTTGAATGCGACGGCCCTTGAAATAATGCTTCAGCTTGACAGAAGCTTTCTTTAATGTCAAAACAAATTTTTCAATATTCGTATACCTTGTCTCCGCTGGAAGCAACGTATGGCTAACATAATAAACAGGTCGAAGTATTCCCTCACCGATTGTTACTAAAGCGGCACTCACTGCAACGGCCGAGATTGCCAAATAAAGGCCCAGGGGTTCGTCGCTCGTCGGACTCACAAGAAGTGGTGGATTCGATAGATATCTCTTTAAGTCGTCGAACACCCGATCACATTCTTCATCCCATTCAAGCTTGTTGCCCTGTTGGAGGACTATGAAGAAAGGCAAGGCCCGATCGGCGGATCTGGAAATAAATCGGTTCAGGGCAGCCAATCGACCTGTCAGACTTTGAAACTCCTTTTTTGTTCTGGGTGGGAGCATGTCGATAATCGCTTTCGTTTTTTCCGGGTTTGCTTCTATCCCTCTTTCAAAGACATAATGCCCTAGAAACTTTCCACTTCGAATGCCAAGCAACATTTAGCAGGATTGAGCTTCAAGCGGTATGTTAGACATACTTCAAAACACTTAGACATATAGGAAATGTTGTCTTCATCATTTAACGACTTAACAATCATGTCATCCACATACACCTCCATTTCTTTTCCTATTAAATCTTTGAAAATTAAATTAACTAAACGCTGGTACGTAGCCCCAGTGTTCTTTAATCCGAACGGCATTGCAGTATAGCAAAAGACACCACTTGGCATCACAAACGAAGACTTTTTCTGATCCTCCTTAGCAAGAAAAATCTGGTGATATCCGAGTACGCATCCATGGTGCTCATCATAGTTCTCCCTACGACAGCGTCAACTAACTTATCAATGTATGGAAGGGGGTAAGGATCAGATTCACAAAATTTGTTCAGCCCCTTGTAATCGACGCACATTCGCCATTTTCCTCCTGCCTTTGGCACCACAACGGGGTTGGCCACCCACTCTGAATATTTTATCTCTTTCACATATCCAACAGCTACTAAATTTGAGGTTTCCTGTCCGATGATCTCTACAACCTGAGGCGAAAAACGACGCAATTTCTGTCTTACCGGTCGTGCACTGGGATGGGTATTGATTCAGTGTTCCATCACTGCTCTGTCTATGCCACACAAGTACTTCGGGCTCCAGGTGAAAATCTCAGCATTATCCAGTAATAATTTGATCATTTCAATCTCAAAAGACGGAATAAGATCCAAACTGAATCGAGTAGTCTTTTTGCAATCTCCTAGAATAAGTTCCACGACTTTGTACTCCCCTGGTTCCATGGCCCTTCTCGGCTCCCGTAAGTCTTCAACAGCATGGAGTCTAGATTGGCAAGCCGAAACATAGCAGGAGCGTGCGGTTGCTTGATCGACATTTATGGTTGCAATCCCTGCCGTGGTAGGAAATTTGAGTTTCAAATGGACTGTAGAAGGCACGGCTTCAAATGCATTAAGCCCCGGTCGTCCCAGGATTATGTTGTATGTCATATCCATGTCCATGGGCACATACTCCAACATTTCAGTTTGTGATTTTTCCCCCGATCCGATCGTGGTTGGCAGAATGATTTTTCCGAGGGGGGTGACCGATCATTGGTCAGAGGACCATAGTGTCATTTTTATGATCTGTAGGTCGGTCACGCCAATGCCCATGGAGTCGATCACTCCTTTTGAGATTATATTACAAGAGCTCCCCTGGTCGACCAAAATTAGGTGTACCCTGCGATTGGCAATGACAACACTTACGACAATAGGATCATTCTGAGGTTCATAAATACCTTCCTTGTCATCATCGTCGAACGTTATGTCTATCTTGGGTAGTTTCCGACCCTCCTTGATTAACATGACTTCTGACGAATTCAATATTTCCCTAGCATGGCGCTTCCTTTCCTTCTTGGTCATATCCCAGCAATCTCCACCAGAGATTACAAAAATCTCTAGGTACATCATTTCGTTATGCACTGAATTGACATCTCATGCATTAACCCTTTCCGCTGGCGGGTTCGCTGGTGGTGGGGGGAGCACTTCTGGGGCAGGGGATCGTCTGTTGTCCCATCCATCGTCTCCGTATTGACTATTCTGTCGATCCCTCCATTGTCTCCCACCGCGATCGCCACGTCTTTCATTCCTCCCTTGATGGTTCTGCCGCGGTCGCTCATTATGCACGTCTTTCCCTTGGCGTGGTGCGTAGCGACGATCGTCATCTCTGTCGCCACTATTCCATCAAGATTCCTTCTCATGGGTTTTACCCTTCTTGTATTCCAGCACCCCTCTTTTATCAATTCATTGATGTGGTTTCCCAAAACATTACATTCAGTTTTTGAGTGATCAGCACATTTATGTAACTCGCAGTATACCCTTTGATTCACAGTATCCGTGCCCCGGGTTTGGCACGAATTCACTTCCCTCCATCTCTTATCCGAGGGATGGATTTTCGAGGTTTCGTGTCTTTGTCCTCAAGTTTAGGCCAGGACTAGTAGAACGCAACAGGACCATCAGCGGGTTCGCATGTACGGGAGCGCGCCCACGAGCGCACGACCAGGACCTTATAGGAACTCAAGATTAACACTGTAATAGCCGAGAAAAAGGTATGTCGAAAAAAATAGTAGGGAATGTAACGGTAAAGTCTAGACGAGAGATAATGAGAGATACGGGAACGAAAGAACGAAAAAGGGAACGAATAATAGAAAAGTAAAGAAAAAAATAAAAGAGGGGTCAAAAGTAAAGGAAGGAGGGGTCAAAGTGTGAATTACAAAAGTTAGGATGTCTATAAATAGGGGTGAGGAGGCCCAAAAACGAGCTAATCATCATTAAGACCCGAAAATTCGAAAACTCCCGCGAAGAAGGAAATTATCGCGAAAATCTCCAAGGCATAAAATTATCGCGAAAAAGTTGAAGGCAAGAATTGTCGCGAAAATTTTGAAGAACAAAAATTGTCGTGAAAATTTACGAAGGCAAAAATTGTCGCGAAAATTCACGAAGAGTAAAATTGTCGCGGATTTCCAGTAAGGCATAAATTATCGCGGATTTCATCCCAGTGCAATATTGTCGCGAATTTTAATCCCAGGGTATTATTATCACGAATTTCAGGGCAGAAGTAGAATTGTCACGAAAATACTAAGTTCGAGTGTTTTCGTTACGTCCCGAAGTCGGATCGTGGGAAGAAAAGTACACGTGAGGTCTACAGTAACCACATAGTCAACAATAAGATAATAACGTCAGAATTCGAATAATTAAGACCTGTTATGAAATGCAGGGGAAGCACTGAAAGATTATAACAAGCTAAAGCAAACGGTAAGCGGAGTGAACACAATATAGTAAGGGAAGCTTCAGACTTAAGGAATGGGATTGGGTTAATAAGGAAGGAAGAAATGATACGAATGAACGAGATAAATGATAATAAGACTCGGGGTGAGGAAGGATGGACCGTCCGACCGAACCCGGCATCGTGCCTAGTACACGATTCGCCAAAGTAAGGGCATGTCTGATGAAGGGAACAATAAGTTCCAAAGAGGAAAAGATACGTACGAAGAGGGCGGAATGGATCCGGGTGGAAAAAGGGGTAGCGCCTAAGTACCCACCCGGGGAAGGGATGCATATGGCCCGTCGAGTCATCCAACAGCTAACGGTTGGCTTGGGCGGGACATGCACCGAGCATGTTAATCTCGGCAACAGAAAAGTTAATGAATGATGGAAATGATAAGGGTAAAAGAAGAGGGAAATAAGAAAACGGTTAAGTGAAATGGTTCATGTGTGTGTGTATGATGTAACTAAGAAGTAAGAAAGATAATGTGTAGTGTGTGTGAAGTTTCCTTTAATAGATTGTGACCGCTTTACAGATTTTGTAGGTGACGCATGTGAGATATGATAGGGACAGGGAAAGAGGTCGTCGGTTGTCCGGTGATAGAGTCCGGTCCTTCGGAGAACACTCTAAATTATGCAGTCGTACTTTAATGTTTCGAACTATGTTTTAAATTGCTTTCGAATATTTCCGTTTTAATTATCATGTTTTAACAAAACAACTAGGCCCAAATTAGGGTCGTTACAAACACGTTTATACTATTCGCGTTCTTTAAGCATTTACTTACTGAGACTTGAACTCATCATGTGCTATGTTTGTGTCGTAGGTCACAAGGATCCAGGAGCCGAGCCCGATGGGAGCCGCTAGTCGAGACCCGTATGTTGGCAAGGGAGACAAGGATGGTCAGTCAAGGTCGGATGTTAGGATGGGGCATGCCTTAACTGATATTAATCTCTTAGTCTCTCCAATGACATTTCCTTATTTGCATCGAACCTCCAGACTTATGTTTTCATTTTGATTCCCGTTGTTATTAAATTAGCCCCTTTTGTTTCGCGGTGTTGTTATTAATATGGTCCTAAGAATGATTTTTCCGAGGGGAGTGACCGATCGTTGGTCAAAGGACCATAGTGTCATTTTTATGATCTGTAGGTCGGTCACGCCAATGCCCATGGATTCGATCAATTCTTTTGAGATTATATTACAAGAGCTCCCCTGGTCGACCAAAATTCGGTGTACCCTGCGATTAGCAATGATAGCACTTACGACAATAGGATCATTCTGAGGTTCATAAATACCTTCATTGTCATCATCGTCGAATGTTATGTCTATCTTTGGCAGTTTCCGACCCTCCTTGATCGACATGACTTCTGACGAATTCAATATTTCCCTAGCATGGCGTTTCCTCTCCTTCTTGGTCATATCCCAGCGATCTCCACTAGAGATTACAAAAATCTATGGGTACATCATTTCGTTATGCACTGAATTGACATCTCCTGCATTAACCCTTTCCGCTGGCGGGTTCACTGGTGGTGGGGGGAGCACTTCTAGGGTAGGGGATCGTCTGTTGTCCAGTCGGTCGTCTCCATATCGACTATTCCGTCGATCCCTCCATTGTCTCCCACCGCGATCGCCACGTCTTCCATTCCTCCCTTGATGGTTCTGCCGCGGTCGGTCATTATGCATGTCTTTCCTCTTGCGTGGTGCATAGCGACGATCGTCATCTCTGTCGCCACTATTTCGTCCGGATTCCTTCTCATGGGTTTTACCCTTCTTGTATTCCAGCACCCCCTCTTTTACCAATTCTTTGATGTGGTTTCCCAGAACATTACATTCAGTTGTTGAGTGATTATCAGATTTATGTAACTCGTAGTATACCCTTTGATTCACAGTATCTGTGCCCCGGGTTTGGCACGAACTCACTTCCCTCCATCTCTTATCCGAGGGATGGATTTTCTTCTCCAGAGACTTTGTAAAAAGAGGCTCATTCTTACCGTGAAGAGCCGCCATAGTTTCTTCTACCTTGATGTATTTGATGATCTTTTGGGTAAGTTGACCCAAGGAAGTAGGTGGATTCTTGATAAGGCTTGTAGAAAGTCCACATGGCCCAAGAACCTGTTGCAGTATGTCCAATTTTTCCTTATGATCCATTTTTATTCCTCTAGCTACGTGATTGAACTTCTCAATGAAGTGTCTCAAAGTGATTTTCCCTGGAGCGTATCTTAACGCGTAAAGTTTGGCTTTGCTCCTTGGGGGACCCACATTAGGAGCAAATTGTTGTGTGAATAATATGGCAGAATTTTCAAAAGATCGTATGGATCTTGACGGAAGATTCTTGAACCAAGATTTAGCGTCTTTCTATAAGGTTGCAGCAAACAATTTGCAACATATAGCATCACTAACACGAAATGTCCCCATCCTTAATTCAAAGTCGGATAAATGATCCAACGGGTCTCCGGACCCACTGAACGTAGGTATCCCGTCTGGTGCTCTGAACGAACGTTCTGGCACAGCTTTCATTACACGTTCAGAAAAAGGATGTAGACGCATCTGAAGCAGAGTGGAAACCCCATTGTCCGAGCAAGGGTCATGATAAGCATCCTCCAAATCTAGTAGAAAGTCCTTGCTGATGTCTCTCTTGATGGGTTGACTCATTGCTTCATTGAAAAAGCCGGCCGACGATCGGTATCTAGCCCCGATCATCGCCTTTTGATTGCGTCCAGCTTTGCTACCAGTTCATCAAAGTGAGCTTGGTCTTGATCGACAGCCGGTCGGGGCACTTCGTTCTGGGGGTGCCGACCGACAATTTCCTCCTCGTCTGAGCTCAGATTTCCGCGCTGGTCCTCTTGCCGACCTGCTTCTGGTGGAACCAAGCTTTGAGTATTCTGAATCTGTGGCTGGACAACAGCTTTCTGTCCACACGCCAGGAGCGATTGTCGAAGATCTCCTACCATTTCTTCAACCATTTTCCACAAGGATTGAGGATCGATTGTTATCACTTCTCTTCCAGCGATGCTGTTATGTGATTCCTGCTGGTGAGCTTCCATTCCCTCCACAGATTCTGGGTTCTCCATAAGGACTAGGACTAGCAGGCAAAACTTCTCAGTAGGTCTACCAGATCGGTCCCCACGGACGGCGCCAAATGTTAAGAGTAAAAATCTACTCTGTGATGTTTTATAATTAGGTGAGGATACCGCTGATATACGGTTGCCGTAAAGAAAAGAGAACAAAAGTTTATACGTGGGAAACTCGAGAACCGGGAGGAAAACCCACGGGGCACCAAACCCAGGAAGAATTCACTATGAACTTTTGATGAGGAACTCTCTGTAGAGCTTGTCCTTCAACACTTTCAGACCTCTCCCTTTTATAGACAAACATTCTACATATTTTAATCGCACACAATCTTATCATAATCTATTACGATCTCACCGCAGCCACCTCGAGCCAATCTATGAGACTTGTGTGCACGCCAAAGCCGCACACCACCGCCAGGAGTAATGGCGTAGCCTTTGTTGACATTTCTCCTGAGAACGCAAATCGCACACCCTTCTTCCATCAATTCATTATAGATCATGCAACACTCCATAGGGTACCGATCGACTCACCATCGATTTTCTCGTCCGATTGGCAAGAGGGTATTGTCGATGATCGGTCATGTCACCTGACCCTAACCGTATCGTCGTAAGTCATGTATTAATACCTACATAAACATAAACACACTTATGAGTTGATAACTTAATAAGAGACCAACGATTAACATAACCCCCATGCCCGTACCTGCACGAATACCGTGCCCGCACCGAGCGCGGCACCATGCCAATGACCCGATGATGCCTCTACCATAGTCATGCCATATATCATACCATACCATGCCCGAGACTTGTCTCGAGTCAACCGATGGTGGCTACTCTGCGTCCCATACCGCTATGCCTTCAGGTTCAGTCTTAATCGACCGTACCCTACATCCATGCTGTAACGACCCTAATATGGGCCTAGCTGTTTTGTTAAAACGTGCTAAATAAAACGAAAACATTCGAATGTAAACTTAAAACGTAGTTCGAAAACGTCAAAGTTCGACAACATAATTTAGAGTGTTCTCCAAAAGACCGGACTCTATCACCGGACAACCGACGACCTCCTTCCCATGCCCTTCTCATACCTCGTCCGCGTCACCTAAAAAATATGTAAAGCGGTCACAATTTATTAAAGGAAACTTCACACACGCTACACATTATCTTTTCATTTCTTAATTAAACCGTACACACACACGTGAATCATTCCTTTTAACCGTTTTCTTATTTCATTCTTCTTTTACCCTTATCATCCCCCTCATACTTTAACTTTACTGTTGCCGAGAATAACATGCTAGGTGCATGTCCCGCCCAAGCCAACTGTTAGCTGTTGGATGACTCGACGGGCCATATGTTTCCCATCCCCGGGTGGGTTCTTAGGCGCTACCCCTTTTTCCACCCGGATCCGTTCTGCCCTTTTACGTACGCATCTTTCCATCTTTGGAACTTATCGTTCCCTTCATCACGCATGCCCTTCCTTTGGCAAATCGTGTACTAGGCACGATGCCGGGTTCGGTCAGACGGTCCATCCTTCCTCACCCCGAGTCTTATTAACATTTATCTCGTTCATTCGTGTCTTTTTCTTTTTTCTTTATTAACCCAATCCAGTTCCCTAAGTCTGAACCTTCCCTTACTATATTGTGTTCACTCCACTTACCTGTGGTTTTCACTTGTTATAATCTCTGGTGCTTCTCTGCAATCCGTAACATATTACAGTACCTCATTTTTTTTACGTTATTATCTTATTATTGACTGTTTGGTTACCGTAGACCCTTCGTATCTTCCTTCCTCACGATCCGACGTTGAAATGCGACGAAAAACACCCTAATTATATGTTTCCGCGATAAAGTTGTTCTGTTCCTGAAATTCGCTATAAAAAGACACGCGGTTTACATTTTCGCGACAATTTGTGAAGCATTTCATTTTCGCGACAATTTTGGCTCTTTGGAAGATTCGCGATAATTTTCAACGTGAGAATTTCCGCGATAATTTTCCACTTTGGCGACAAGGTTGCTTACCAGAATTTCTGCGATAATAATTACATCCCTGTTTTCGCGGTAATTTTTGTTGTTCCGAGATTTTCGCGATAATTTCTTGCTCTGGCGTGTTTCGGTACGTTTTTGTGGTTTAGTGATAAATGACTTGGTTTTTTTGGGCCTTCTGACCTCTATTTATAGGCATTTTAACTTTCCTAATTCACATTTTGACCCCTCCCACTTTTCACTTTTACCCCTCCTTAATCTTTTGCTTTACTTTTCAATATTTTCGTTTCTTTTATCGTTCTTTCGTTCCCGTATCCCTCGTTATTTTTCTTCTAGACCTTATCACCATATTCCCTGCTACCATTCCAACATACATTTTTCTTGGCTATTACATCCTTCCTCACTTATTTTGAGTTTCATCCCGCAACTCGTGCGTACCAATCTTCCATTAAGTCTGGTGCTCTCTGCCTAATCTCTCGTTCCGTTTCCCATGTAGCTTCCCTCTCTCCTTGGTTGGACCATTGTACCTTCACCATGGGAATTTGTTTGTTTCGGAGCTTTCTTTCCTCTCTGACTAGGATACTGGAACTTCCTCGTACGTTAGTTCCGGGGTTATCTCTATGGGTTCCCCCACACATTCTTGAATTCCTTCAGTCACCCTCCTCTTCAGTTGGGATACATGGAACACGTTGTGTATCCCCCCATTTCTTCCGGAAGCTTCAGCTGGTATGCTAGGTTTCCGATTTTTCGTTCCACCTCGTATAGTCCGATGTACCGAGGGCTCAACTTCCCTATCCTAGTGGTCCTTAGTACCCCCTTCATCGGTGATATCTTTAGATAAGCATGATCCCCAACCTTTAGTTCTAGGGGTCTCCTTTTTGTGTCTGCCCAACTTTTATATCGGTCTTGTGCCGCCTTAATGATCTTTCGTACCACGGCCACCTTTTCAATTGTGACTTCTACCAATTCTGTTCCCGTGGTCTTTCTCTCTCCCACCTCATCCCAACATAGTGGTGTACGACACTTCCTCTCGTACATTGCCTCATACGGGGCCATGCCAATGCTGCTCTGAAAACTATTGTTGTATGCGAATTCCACCAGAGGTAGGAAATCTTCCCAACCTCCCTTAAACTCCAGTACACATGCCCGTAACATATCCTCCATAATCTAGTTGGTTCTCTCGGTCTGACCATCTGCCTATGGGTGGTATGATGTGCTCATCCTTAACTGGGTTCCGAGTGATTTCTGTAAACTTTGCCAAAATCTAGACGTGAACCTCGAGTCTCTGTCTGACACAATATTTACTGGAATTCCATGTAACTTGACTATGTTATCCACGTATATTTTGGCTAGCGTGTCTACTCCGTAGGTTGTCTTGACTGCTAAGAAATGAGCCGCCTTTGTAAGACGGTCGACCAATACCCATATCGCGTCGTTCTTCCGTGGGCTCTTGGGTAGTCCTACCACAAAGTCCATGCTGATGCTATCCCATTTCCACTCTGGAATCTCTAAGGGTTGTAGCTCACCTCCCGGGCGTTGGTGTTCGGCCTTAACTCGTTGGCAATTTTCGCATTTGGCCACAAATTTTGCGATCTCATTTTTCATTCCGTTCCACCACCAGTGAGTCTTTAGGTCCCGATACATTTTAGTACTTCATGGGTGAACTGAGAAGGCCGAACTGTGTGCTTCTGCTATAATCTTCTTCCTTAGCTCTGGCCTGTTCGGTACCCATATTCGTTCATTCATTCTGATTAGCCCATCGCTTGCTTTGTTTATCTCTGATTTATCGGTCTCGTTTCCTTCTTTTCGCGTTACGGGTTTCTCGTGGTCTGCTATCTGTGTTTCTAGTACCTCCTCCAGTATCCTTGGTTTTACTGTAACCGTCCCTAACATGACTGTGGTCGACTCTAATACTTCCAATTGTAGGTTCTTCATTTCCCTTACCAACGTGTTTGCTAGCACGCCATGAGTCTTCCAACTCAGTGCATCGGCTACCTGATTTGCCTTTCCGGGGTGGTACTGAATGTCCAGGTCGTAATCTTTTATCAGTTCCAACCATCTCCGTTGTCTCATGTTAAGCTCCCTCCGGGTGAATAGGTACTTCAAACTCTTATGGTCAGTGAATATCTCGCACCTAACACCGTACAGGTAATGTCTCCAAATCTTGAGTGCGAATACCACCGCGGCTAATTCTAAATCTTGTGTCGGATAGTTCAATTCGTGTATCTTCAATTGACGGGATGCATATGCTATAACCTTCCCTCCCTGCATCAGTACACACCCGAATCCTTCTTTCGATGCGTCGCTGTATACCGTGAAGTCGTGTCCTGGTGTGGGTAATACCAGTATTGGTGCCGATGTCAATTTCATTTTGAGACATTCAAAAATCTCTTCACATTTCTCATCCCACGTATACTTCGTTTCCTTTCGGGTCAAATTTGTCAACGGTTTAGCAATCCTTGCGAATCCCTCGATGAATTTCCGATAGTACCAGGCTAATCCTAAGAAACTCCTCACTTCTCGAGCATTTGTAGGTCTGGCCCAATTCGTCACTGTCTCTATCTTGGTTGGATCTACTGTCACCAATCCTGCTGATATCACGTGTCCTAGAAAAGCTATGTTGTCCATCCAAAATTCACACTTGCTGTATTTGTCATACAACTTCTCTTGTCTGAGAGTCTGTAATACTATTCTCAAATGTTGCTCGTGTTCCTCCCGGTTGTGAGAGTAAACTAGGATGTCGTCAATGAACACCACCACGAACTTGTCTAAGTATTGACGAAATACTCGATTCATCAAATCCATGAAAATTGCTGGAGCATTAATCAATCCGAACGGTACAACCGTGCATTAGTAATGGCCGTACCTCGTTCAAATGGCTGTCTTCGATATGTCTCCTTCTCTTACTCGGACGTGATGATACCCTGACCTCAAGTCTAATTTTGAGAACACCTTCGCGCCTTGTAACTGATCAAACAAGTCATCGATTCTAGGCAACAGGTACTTGTTCTTTATCGTGACCTTGTTTAATTCTCGGTAGTCGTAGCACAATGTTAACTCGCCGCTTTTCTTTCTAACAAATAACACTGGTGCTCCCCAAGGGGAGTTGCTTGGCCTGAGAAATCCTTTTTCCATTAACGACTCAATCTGTTGTTTCAGCTCCTGCATCTCTCTGGGTGCCATTCGGTACGAAGCCTTGGAGATTGGTTGTGTTCGAGGGAGTAGTTCTATTTCCATTTCCACTTCTCTCTGAGGCGGTTGCCCCGGTAGCTCGTCGGGAAATATATCATTGTATTCACAAACCACTGGAACAGACTTCAATGGTGTCCCTTCCTTCTCCGTCGTGACAAATGCTAGCCAGTTCGATCGATCCTGATATTCCTCTCATCCTCACCCAAAATCGGTTTACTAACCATGTCCTTTCTCCCTTCCCGCGGCGTACTAAAAGTGATCGTACGTTCCGGACATCTCACCTACGCATCGTACCTAGATAACCAATCCATTCCTAGTATGGCATCGAATCTCATATCCCCTAACTCAATCAAATCTGCCTCTGTGCGCACTGTGTCCACTTCCACCGTGCATCCTTTATAGATTCTATTTGCCTCCATGGCATTGGATCCCGGTATTTAGGGTTTAGCGTTACTCACCGTTATCCCAAACCGTTTCGCTAACTTCTCCGACACGAACGAATGTGTCGCCCCACAGTCAAATAATACGAAAGCTGTAAAGTCGTTAATAAGTAGTGTACCTGCCACGACGTTTTCAGCCTCCGAGGCCTGTTCCTTGTTCACAGCGAATACTTGAGCATTTCCAGTAATCCTTTCCCTTACCCTGTTTTCGGTTACCCCGGTTTCGATCCTCCTCCTCTTCGGGCAGTCTTTGGCAAAGTGTCCTTCCTGGCCGCACTTCAAACAACTGTTGGTTCCTGCTCGACATTCTCCGAAATGGTTCTTCCCGCATTTGGCGCACGCAGGCCTGATCGGTGGTCCTTGTACCGATCCGAAACTCTCTGCAGTGATCTTTCCATGCCACTCTCCCCGTCCTTGAACTTCGTTCCTTGCAGAGCTTCTAGTGCGTTCCTTATCCATTCTCCGTAATCCTCCATCCACTCGGACTGCCGCCGCCACCAAACTGGAAAATTCCTCGTCGTCGCGGCCATACATAGTCAGTTTCACTTTTTCATTCAGCCCTTCCGTGAAGCGGTGCATCTTTTCCTGTTCACTCCCCATGATCACGGGGGCGTACCTGCCTAGTTCTATGAATTCTTGCATGTACTCCATGACGGGGCGGTTTCCCTGAGTCAATCTGTCAAATTCGGCCCTCTTATCCTTCGTAAGTCCTTTCGGCACGTAGTAATCCAAGAACGCATTCTTAAACTTCTCCCAAGAGATGGGTCCATCCTTCAGTAATGAGGCCGACACGCTCCCCCACCATCGGGCAGTACTACCGTCGAACTATAGCGGGCCAATCATGCCCTAAGCTCCTCTGGGGCTTCGATCAGCTCGAACTTCTCCTCAAGGCGGATAATCCAAGCCTCCCCGTCCCCCATCTTATCCCCCGTGAAGCTGTTCATCCCAGCCTTCTTCAATGCCTCGTTGTAGTACATCTTACCCTTTTCGGGTCTTGGCACTGGTTCCATTTGCACGGAGTTCCCCCTCTCCGTCTGTCCATGTCTTATTGCACTAACTAGGGAACTCGCCATGGTTTGGAATAGATCCCTGAGACACCTATGAATTAAGCACTGTAATCGCCTCTGACAAGGTCGTTTTCCAATGCTGGAAAAAGTGGTTTTGCCCGAAGTGCGAACAACGTGAATATGACCGAAGCGTGGAACACATGCATATTCCCGGAGCGCAGAGCACTTTTGCTGTAACCGTTTGGACCGATCCAATGGGTCGGTCCCTGGGTGTCTTATTTACGCCTAATCGTAGACTCGTTTCTCGCCATCTAGGTTGGCCCAATATGATTGGATCTCAACCAATACGGGGTACCCGATCCCGGAGCCCTCATCAAGAAAGGTAATTGCTACTTGGGAGTCTTAAAGGTAAGTCACTGCCATCAACAGTCCAGAAAACCTTATCTTCAGGACGAGTCCTTAGCCAAGAAGAAACATTTTATATTATGTTCATTGTATTCTTTTCATAATTGGAGAACTTATTTCTTGTTTAGAATTGTCATTGATAATAAAAAATTTACAGATAATATTGTCATAAATTCATGATATTCCATGTTCGGGAGATCTCATCACCATATAGAGTTTTTAACTTATAGGCGTCAACTTCCAATTTTATCAAAATTCTCTAAGGTCCTTCCTAGTTTCTAGCCATTTTACTACATTCCTTTGAATTATGATGTTTCTAAGGACAAGGTTACCTTTGGAGAACTCTCTAGGGAAAACACGTTTATTGTGGGCACGTTCCATGGATCGTTGGTAAGAGCACATGCACGCATAAATGACATTTATTTCTCTTCAATTATATCCAGATCCAAATATCTTCTTTCATCGTTCATATGCTCATCGTATGGATTTATCCGAGGTGATCGAATAGCCACCTCCGCCGGGCTAACCGCTTCAGATCCATACACCAAAGAGAACGGAGATTCAATGGTCGTAGACCAAGGTGTGGTTCTGTCAGCCCACAAAACTTCATAGATATGATCGGGCCATTTTCCTCCAAGATCTTCAAGTTTAGTCTTCAATCCCTTCAGGATAGCTCGATTAGATATTTCTGTAAGCCCATTAGTTTGAGGATGAGTGACCGAATAAAAATGTTGAGTAATGCCTAGTTTAAGACAAAGATCTCGAACCATACGTCCATGGAATTGAGTTACATTATCTGATATCAATGCCCTTGGCAATCCAAAGCCACTCATAATATTTCTCCACAAGAGTTTCCTCACAACCCGTTCGGATATCGTGGACACCGCTTCTGCTTCTATCTATTTGGAATAATATTCCAATGCCACAATGCAGAATTTTCGTTGACCCACCGATCTAGGAAAGGGTCCCATAATATCAATTCCCCATATGTCAAATAGACAAGGGAGCGGGGTTACCGACAGGGGAGCTTTTTATTGTTGTGAGAACGAAGCATGATACTGACATGCATCGCACCGCTTGGTATAGTTTTTGGCATCTTCGAGTAATGTCGGCGAGAAATACCCAGCTTTGATGATACGATGATTTAGAGATCGAGCCCCGGAATGTATACCATATACTTCTTCATGAACATAAATCATAATAGTTTTGGCTTCAGTGTGGGACAAACATCGCAAGAGCAGTCTCTCAAAACTTTTCTTAAGCAAACCCCTGTTGTTTAGTACATATCTTGTGGCCCAAAATTCAATTTTCCTGGCTTGTGAAGTATTTTCAGGGAGGTAATCATTTGTCAAATATTTTATCAAGGGGTCTATCCACGTGGGATCCTCTGGTGTATCACTAACGTCAATATGTAGGCTATGAAGTTCTTGGGATAAAGCCCCAACTTCTTCCACTACATGTTCGGTCACCAGAGTCTCGATCGAATGATGATCCTAAATATGAACTGACACTGTACTCGGCCCTATGTTTAGTATGCTTACAGCAAATCACGCTAGCGCATCTACCACCTTGTTTTGTTATAGTGGTAAATGATCAAGCGAAAACTCATTGAACTTCTTAGATATTTCTAGGACCTTGGCATGGTACAACTTCATCATGAGTTAATGCGTCTCGAATCATCAAGCAAATTGTTCCACAACTAGCTTGGAATATGAGAACATTCACACTTTAGCGACTCACAACTCTCGAGCAAAATTCATTCCATACAATAATGTTTCATACTCCACCATGTTATTTGTTCATGAGAATATTAATCTAACTGAAGAATGAATAACATCTCCTCGTGAAGTTGTAAATGTTATGCCAACTTCTTTTCCTCCAAAGGTTGATCCATCAACGTATATTATCCATCGGTCATCCTTCTAGTTCAAGCATACCGTCGATCGAGTCATCTCGACCACGAAGTGAGCCAAAACATGAGCCTTGATCGTCCTTCGGGGTACGAATTACAGATACATAGCACTAATTTTGATCGCCCATTTGGATAATCTCTCATTCAGATCTGCTTGATTCAGAACTGCTTTCAAGGGCTAATTTGTATATACATAGACTTTTCTGCTTTCGAAATAGTGTTTTAGCTTAAATGTTGCTTTCTTCAACGCAAGCATGAACTTTTCCAAGTTAGTGTACCTCGTCTCTGCCGCTAATAGAGAATAACTCACATAATAAACATGTCGGTGAATGTCATCTCTTATGGTAACCAGAGCGGCACTCACTGCAGCCTCAGATATAGCCAAATACAATATCTAAGATTCATCACAACTTGGGCTCACCATCACATGAGGATTGCTCAAATATATTTTTAGTTCCGCGAATGCCCGATCATATTCATCGGTCCATTTTAACTTACTTGCCTTTCTGAGTACTCTAACAAAGGGTAAAAGACCTGATCGGTAGACTTAGAAATAAATCTGTTTAATGCAGCTAGTCGACCAGTTAGCCTTTGAAACTCCCTTTTATTTCTCGGATGTTACATGTCAATAATAGCATGGACCTTATATGGATTGACTTTTATGCCATATTCAGAAACTTAATATCCTAAGAATTTTCTACTTCGGATTCCGAAGCAGCACTTATTCGGATTCAATTTAAGTATGTATTTGCAACATACCTCAAAACAACGAGACAAATACGAAATGTGATCTTCATCATTCAAGGATTTGACAATCATATCATCAACATATAATTTCATTATATTGTCTATTAAATCTCAAAGGATTTTATTCACAAGCCTCTAGTATATTACTCCAGCATTTTTCAAGCCAAACGGCATAACGACATTGAAATATATGCCATCTTCGGTCAGAAATGCCGATTTATTTTGATCTTCTTCAGCAAGGAAGATCTTGTGGTATCCTGAGTAAGCATCCATGGTGCTCATCATGGTGCTTACGGCGACAACATTCACGAATCGTTCAATATGAGGCAATGGAAATGGGTCGAATTCACAGCTCTTGTTGACATCGGTAAAATGGATCCACATTGTCCAGTTCCCGTCAGCCTTAGAGACAACCAAAGGCTTCGCCACTCATTCAGTGCAGTGAACTTCTCTGATAAATCCAGCAAGTAACATTTTGTTCACCTCCGTTCTGATTAATTCAAGTTTTTCACGAGAATAGATTCTCCTTACATATCAGTGTTGATGTGGTGCTCGCTTACAAATCGGTAAGAGAATATATCTATGTGGCTCCTCAGCAGGTGAATGAGCTACTCCTAAAAATGGGGTGTTAAATTAACCCCGATACGAGTGTTCTTTGTTGAATCATCCTGGACCATATTGATCAATTTGAATCCAATAGGTTCCATAGCTTGTCGTGGATGGGGTGGTTATTCTAAAAGGTCCACCAAAGCTCTATTCACAGGTGTCATAGTGCGGCATGAGCTCATGTAACATTTTATTGGTACTATTTGATCCCCCTTCACATATACAACTCCTTTAGTAGAGGAAAATTTCAGCATCATGTGATAAGTCTAATGTACCTCCTCAAACTTGATGAGCATGGTTCTTCGGATGATAGCATTATAAGTCAAGTCAACTTCAACAACAATGAATTCAAGGATCTCATTCCGATCCTTAAGTTGATCTCCCAAAGTAACAGGGAACAAGATCTTCCCATACGATATAATGCTCCTCTGATCAAAAGCCAAGAGGGTGATATTTGCAATGTTGAGATTAGGGCCCGAAGCTCCAAGTGTTTCCGTCACTTCGCGCCTTATTAGATTGCAAGACGCTCCGCTATCCACTAAGACCCTATGGACCCGATGGCCTGAGATGATTCCCGTGATGATGAGAGGGTCATCACAAGGGTTAACGATTCCTTTTCAATTAGCAGCGGTGAATGTAATAGTGTACTTGTAAGGAGACGACAGTTATGCAGTCGCATCTCACTTAACCAACGCGACAGACTCATTATGTTCTTCGGATTTCTCTCGGGTTGCTCTCTTTCGGTCGCAAACCGATTCATTGATCCTTATTCATCCAGAGTTAGCATAAATTTCTCCGGCAACTTCCCGCTCTTGGGGTACAACCTCGTTTTGCGGAGGTTGGGTATCTATTTACGTTGGTGGGGGAGGAAGATTCTCCTGTCTCCCAAATTCATTCAGCGGGGTTCTGCCGCCCCAAACCCGAAAACGTCTTCTTCTGCCCTGTCCACTGTTATCTCGACCGTTCAGGCCTCTTTCATATTTTGGTTGAGGAGACTTTCGGTCCTCCGCTTGATCAAAATAATTTTGGGGATGTCCCCAATTGTTGTTCCCCAAGGGCCTATATTGGTGATCGTTTTGTCGACCCCTCGGGAGAGAGTCATTGTGTTTGCCCCTCTGATCTTTCTGATCGGGCTTCTCTTTAATCATAGTCGATAATGTCTCCTACAACATCAGGCACTTAAGCATCAATTGATCGTTATTGTAATGTTGTTCACAATACACCCTTTTATCTTCCCTCTTTTGGGTCATGTCTATCTCAGTAGTCGCATCTCCTACTTCTCCTGGCTTTCTATTAGGGTACACAACCCTATGATCACCTACGGGTTCAAAATTTCTGATAGGCTTCCTCAGATTCGGTCATAACACCTCATCCACATTAATATACTTGTTAATCTTTTGAAGAAACTTTCCTAAGGTGGGCGGTGGACTTTTTACCAAACTGGCTGAGAGACCACACGGTCCCAGAACCTACTGTAAGATATCTATTTTGTCTCTCAACTCCAGTTTAATACCTTGGACATTTTTGTTAAATTTCTCCATGAAGGATGGGAGATTCATTTTTGCCAAGACATACTTTAGTTGATAAAGTTCTTGCCGACTACAGGGCAGTCCCACGTTTGGTGCAAATTGCTCAAAGAAGGCCAGAATAAAACCGCCATAAGATTGTATAGATCGGGCCGGCAAGTTATTGAACCAGGTTCGAGCATCCCCTTGTAAACCAGCCACGAATATGCGGAATTTCGGTGAATCTGATGCCCGGACCGTTTTTCATCCTTAACTCAAAATCAGCAATGTGATCATTAGAATCTCCGTCGTCTGTGAAAGACGTCAATCCCTCGGGATTGCGATAGGACCGATCTGGGACTGCTGCCTAGATATCTTCAGAAAATGCGAACATCAAATCTCCCAAAGCGGCAGAAATATTGCCCGATTGTTGAGACGAAGTGTGGGCAACATGTAAGTTGTGCTACCAGTCTTCGTCCTTGTTCCGTGGAATCAGGGCCTCCATAGCCCTATAAATTTGTCTAGGATTTTTCCCAAGATCGAGCTCGAAATCCCTTTGTATACGTAACACTTCCAACTCCTTTGTAAGTTCGACGATATGTTTTAGCATGCGTTCCTGCTCACTCTTAGGAACATGAGTGGAATTTCTGACGGGGAGAGGAGGTGTAGATAATCTCTACTTCATCATAGCTATGCATTTCAGGGTTACTCTCATATCCTCTATCTTCATCATAGCCAATTGCTGCCGTGCTATATCATTTTCTGCTGTAACTTCCAGCACAACCTTCCGGATTACTGCCTCTAAATCCTATAAGAAAAATGTAGGGGCATGAAGGTTATTAGGAGGAACTTCATTGTTATTGCTTGCAGAGTTTCCAGTCGACATGGTTCTGCTTGTCCTTGTCAGTTAGAGACCTCAAATGGGAATCCAGAAATCATCCCCACAGACAGCGCCAAATTGTTATGATCTAAAAGACCCAGGTATCAACAGTCAACATATCTAAGATTATCGGAGCCTGTTTTATGATTTGTAATTGTTGAGGGACGATAATGAAATGTAAATGAAAACAAAGAATAAGGAGATTTAACGTGGACAACCCCTTAAAAAGAGGAAAAACCCACCGGGCTAAGAGTAATAACACTCTTAGCCGAAGAGCAAATGCAGTGAACGTAAGCCTGCACACCGAGAAGAGGGTCCTTCTTAGTTAGTCATTTCACCTCTTATTTATAGAAAGATATCGTGCGTGGAAAACGTCATGAAACTGGTATGACAACTTCGTTATCACCATGAAAGGAAACGTGGTTGTTGTACGTTGCCAGGATGTAACTGTCAATCTACCCGCTGCCCATTCGTAACTGCTTCTGACCAATCTGGAGGATCGGTCCCCAGCTCTTAATGGAGCGGTCTGGTGAGTGATCCTTCGGTCCTGCTAAATATGTGGGCTTTATGGCTCCGTTATCTTTAAATGGGCTCGGTCGTCACTGAGTTGTGGATCTTGAGCTGCGTATTTTGGTTTCTTGTTATATGAGCCAACCCAATATGCCTTGGGCTTCCGCACATTCTAGGTATGGGCCCCTGGAGTCCTCATCAAATGCGGTGTGTACCCTTTATTGTGTCGAAACAATTGAACTTCTACTTTTATGATGAGTAGAAGTAAGAAACCCTAATTGCTATATATAAATATGGTTGTGATATCCCTCTATCTAACCTGGTATAGATAGAGGGAGCCCAATCTGACTCCTAACACGATGTGGATGTGTGGTTCAACAAGACTGAAATATGACCTATTGTAGACCACATAGTCCTAGTCTCGACATTGAATTGTTCCAGTTCTTATTGGTCATACTGTAGCCATATAAACTACAAAAAAGGTTCAGTGATATATTACATTTAACTTTACGTGCAAAATATTACCTCTGGTCTTCCAATGGAATCCAATGCATCCCTACAAACATGAATTGTGTTGGTTGTGTTCATGTGTTTTAGACGACCCCATAACATCCTACACAAATGTGAGTCGATTGGTTATGCTACCATTTACTTGTCGTCAATTTAAAAGTGACTAACATGTATCACCATCCGAAAAACTTATAATATTTGGGGCCATAAACCTCATTCGCGAATCTTCCCTAAAACTTAGTGGTACAGCGGAATTTTTTTTCGTAATCAACATTATTAATGTTTGTACTATATTTGAAATAATAAATTGATAATTGTACAACCATTTTTTATAATTGTTCAAAATGATTTGAACAATATTTTTTGAATTTCTAAAAATACGACATCTCTAATTTGCCCACTCAAATCGGTACTTTCATATCAATTCAATGTCAATTATGTCATACATAAATTGAGGCATTTAATCACACAAATTTTACAATAAATTATAGTAAACAATTTCTCATTAGAAATAGATTCCTAAGTAGTTTATCATTCCACAATTTAATTGAATTAATTTTGGATTCTTTGAACAATTCAACATCCGAAACCCATTATAAAATTAAATTCACAAACACTTTTACGTAATATTATACATCTTAGAAGTCATAAACATAAACATACATAGAAATGAAATAAACAACATTATTAACAAGATGAAGTGACTTTTGCAAGGATTAGATCAAAATAAAGAGAAACTTTTTCATCTCTTTTTATCCCATAGCCACTCCTTGCACTGTATCTCTTATCTCGTGTTCATTTCTTATTATTTTATTTGAAGATCCAATTAATAACTAAAAGTATAATAAGACCTAAATTGAGTCAAAATCGAATTTTGGGCTTCATAAACTCAAATAAGGAATTAATTCAATGTAATAGTGAATAAAGAGATATTTTACATCAATGTAAAATTAAAATCTTTATAGTATGAATATTAAATAAATAAATTAATGATATTGTTATGGTCCCTTTTTAGGGGGTACCAACAGTCGTCCGGTTCGTTTANCTCGACCGAAGGTCGGTCCTGAATATGGACCGAAATAGTGCTTGGCTCTATGTCAGGTATGCCCGAGGCCAATCTGGCGAGTGCGTCGGCAACCTTGTTTTGCTCCCGTGGCACATGGTCAAGAGAGAACTCACTAAAATTTTTGGATAGTTCCAGAACTTTGTTGCAATATAACCTCATCATCGGATCATGAGTTTCAAATCTCCCTGCGAACTGTTCCACTACTAACTTCGAGTCTGAGAACATTCGTACTCTGCTAACTCCCATTTCTCCGGAGATAACATAAATATCTCCGGCTACTTCTCTCGGTGCCACCTCATTTTGAGGAGGTTGGGCACCAGTTACCGCAGGTGGAGGAGCGGCCTGCTCCTGTCTTCCACCCTCGTTCTGCGGGGCTCTACCGCCGCGGCCCCGCCATCTTCTTCTTCGACCCTGACCACGGTTCTCACGACCGTGTTGGCCTCTTTCTTGTTCTGGTGGAGGAGACCGTCGGTCCTCCGTCCGATCATTATAGTTTCGGGGTTGTCCCCGATTATCTATTCCCCGCGGCCTGTGACGATCGTCACCTTGGTGGCCCCTTCGGGGGGATTCTGCTCGCTTGCCTTTCTGACCATTCCGGTCAAACTTTTCTTTATTCATTGCCGCTACTGTCTCTTTCAACAGCAGGTACTTCAGGGTCGAGTGATCGCGATTATGATGGAGCTCGAAATACACCCAATCGTCCTCCTGCTTCGGGGGGACGTCTTTTTCGCTTACAGCCGCTACTTCTCGCGACTTCTTCTTAGGGTAGGAAACCCTATAATCACCTGCGGGCTCAGAACTCCCGCTAGGTTTCCGATAACCAAGCCCCAGCGCTTCATCCACCTTAATATACTTGTTGATTTTCTGAAGAAGTTTTCCCAACGTGGATGGTGGGCTCTTTACCAAGCTGGCCGAAAGGCCGCACGGTCCTAGGACCTGCTGTAGAATATCAATTTTATCCCGGAGCTCGAGCTTAATACCCCGGGCGGTCCTGTTGAATTTCTCCATGAAGGACCGAAAACTCATCTTTGCCAGGATATATTTCAGCTGATATAGTTCCTGCCTGCTACGGGGCGGTCCTACATTTGGAGCAAATTTCTCAGAGAAGGCCAAAATAAATCCGCCATACGACTGTATGGATCGGGCCGGCAAATTCTTGAACCACGTTCGGGCATCGCCTTGTAATCCTGCCACGAAGATGCGGCACTTTAGTGAATCCGAGGACCGAATCGTTCCCATGCGCAATTCAAAATCGGCAACGGGATCGATTGGATCACCATCACCACGAAATGTCGGCAACCCCTCGGGGTTGCGATAATGCCGATCTGGGACTGCTGCCCATATATCTTCAGAAAAGGGGAGCATCAAATCTCCCAAGGCGGCTGACACGTCTTCAGATTGATAGGATGATGCCTGGACCGCGTGGAAATTATGCCACCAGTCATCATCCTTACTTCTCCTGATTGGGGCCTCCATGGCCCTGTTAAATAAACCATGACTGCGTCCCAGATTATGTTCGCAATCCCTCAACGCACGCATGCTCTCCAACTCCCTGGTGAGCTCATCAATTCGTCGCTGCATATGCTCCTGATCATTTCCAGGAGCGGGAGTTAGAGCTCTGGCTGGGGGAGGAGGAGTAGGCCGATATCTAGGCCTCCTCATTGTTACGCCACGCTTGATGATTTCTTCTTCATCAGTACTGCGCTTGTCGGGATTACTCTCATATCCTCTGTTTTTGGGAACAAGGCTTGAAACAGCCGGTGGTTCTGTTCCACTTTTCTCCGACGTAATTTTCAGTACCACCTTCCTGACGATAGCTTCCAGATCCTGTAAAGTGAATGTTGGTGCTGGGAGACTGTCGGGAAGCACGTCACTATCATTTGTCGGAGTTCCAGTCGCCATGCCTTTGATTATCAGATCCCTGGTAGAAAACTCAAATGGGATTAGAGAATCGTCCCCACGGACGGCGCCAAACTGTTATGGTCCCTTTTTAGGGGGTACCAACAGTCGTCCGGTTCGTTTAGCAAACGAACTCGGTTCTAATTTGTTTTTGTTGTGGAAGACGATTAAAAACTGGAAATAAACGATGGCACAGCGATGTATAGTGGAAACCCCAGGAATTGGGGTGAAAACCACTTGACTAAGAGTAGATTATACTCTTAGCCTGTTCACTAATCAAATAATCCGTAATACAACAGAGGCTTAATGAAAATGACAAGGAAAAAGAAAGCAGTAAGAACTCCGGCAGGGTAACGGCATGTTCTTACGCGTCCAAAAGGTCCTGCTATTTCCGTCGTCGCGCCCTGTATTTATAGAGTTATCGGCGTGTGTAAATCACGCTCTGTAACCGCCTCTGATAGGTTTTTTAGAAGTTGTTATTGCGGGATGTAAAACGAGGTTGGGACCTAGGCGTGGTCTGCGTGATCGGGCCCGAAGCGTGGTATACGTGTGGAGGCCCGAAGCGTGGAAAACGTGAGCCTGTAACCGTTCGGACCGAACCAAGGAGCCAGTTACCAGAAAACGATTTATTTCGCCTAAGGTTATCTTCGGTTCTCTCGTTAAACATCGGGCCGTTTTTCCTTAAGTGTGCGAATGGGCTGCAAGAATTCGTTCCCACCGTTTGGATTAGCCCAATGATTAATGGGTCTCGCCATCACAAGGTACCCGGTCCTAAAGTTCACATCAGATATGTTAAAGTATTTCCGAATTTATTTATTTGCTTACAATTTGATTTTATGATTTTATCGAGAGTGATTAATTATATGCATTTTTAATTAGCAATAAAATATAACATCAACTTTTAATGTCATTAGAAACTCTTTTCTTAATCAATAGATCAATTCTCATTAATTATATTATCTGTTATAAACGATAGTGATGTTTAGCAATTACATATTATGTTTACCCAATTATAAGTGAATAATTAAATAAAAACAATGAATCATAATAATAACTTATGTATATTTAAAGTTTTCATTATTTAATTCTAATAAAAACTAGAGTAATATAAGTCAAACTCTTTGTTTTAAATTAATTCTCAAACAAATATTTGAATATTGTAAATTGTTTACAATATTTACTCGAAACTTTTTTCATAATAATATTTTTCATCTTGGTTAAAATTTAATTTGTTTTTAGAATTATCAAGACAATAAGAAATCAATTTCCCACTCACGTAGGATAATTAATATTTTTTGGTGGAACACATATCCCTATATATAATTAATTAGAATAATTATATTTCGGAAATCACAGTATAAGCAAGAGTATAAACATTGATAAATTTCAACTAATAATATTCAAGATAATTGTGTCTCCTCGAATCTCTAGATAATATACACAATTATGATTTAGATGAGTTGACATTGGCTTGGTGAATATTATGTATATATCCATTCAATGTAACGTTTGATAATTCATTTAATAAATAAGTACTTGTTAATTCATATATTTCATATTAATCAGTATGAGTTTCACCACATCCATAATAACAATGTAACAATTATCATAATATTGATCTTCGATTATATATATGATAATTCCAAATTTATTTGAATATATGTTATCAAAAAATATAAATCATATTTTCAACTCTTAAAAATAAAATTCTTTTAAAAAAATATTCTTCAAAATAATACTTTAAAAAACTCTATAAATTTAATGTATGATTTATTCAATGTTAAATGGAGAATTAAAAATATAAATATATCAAAACATAATTTTTGGTATACATATACAATAATTGAAACCATTGAAATTATTAAAATAAAGATAACAAATACAATTTGAAATGGCACACTACACAAGTTAAAACACTCCCCTATGGTCAATCAACCCAATCTTTCTTTGCATTACTCACATTATAAATTAGCAAATACATAAGAGCCACAACTCAAGGTAGTGAACTCTTCGTTGTCATCGAAAAAATCCATCAAATCAACTAACCTCGATCGTCATTTGCATATGGTAGCATAACTGATACAATGAGAAACAAACATAATGTTCGAGCCAACTGAAGAACATAATCATCAAATTCAACACCTTCTTACAATGCTCAACGACAAATTACCCCAACCATTGTATCTAAAAATATGGTACATGAATGGCGTTTAGGAGTCCAACCAAATCTAGTTGTGCAGAACACTATCCACTCACTAATACTTAGGGTGGCTTGCATACCAGTATTAGCAGTACCTCGAACATGTAGTTCCTAAATCATATAAACATCCTAAATGGTTACATTAGCCTAGCCATAAGATATGAACAATGTCTAAGTATTTGGCCTCCAATGCTCTATCATGGGGACCAGTAGATAAGTATACAACCTCATGCTAATCGCCCTTAGAATGCCATAAAATCCCATATTGGATCAAATATACATTCACCCGTCCAACACTTCCAACTATCTTAGGTAATAATCTATGTGGTTGAATTGTATTGATGAACTCAATTCTCCTTCAGAATATCTCTATTAATGTGATGGTCATGAAGTTACAATAAAGTCATCTTAGTAGGTGAACAACAACATCAACGGCAATCCATTTTTACACCATAAACAAACACGACTAACTAATTACATTAAAAAGTATAACTAATGTAAAATGTAAACAACATTTAAAATCACAATAAAATATTATATTACATATAATGTATAATATTATACAACTAATTAATTTTAAATGTAATTAAAATTAAAACCATAAAAAACTAAACAAAAAGTAATTTAACATTTATTATGCACAACGTAAATAATTTACACAAATAATTGAATTAATTTTAAAAAAACATAAATAATAACTAATTTAAATTAAACAAATAAATAAAACATGGATATAAAAATTAAATTGAACAAGTGGTCTATTTTAAATGAAAATAACACTTCTAATCATAAAAAGCTAAAAAAGTAATTGAAATCATTGTAGACACTAGACAACATAAATAACTTACACAAAAAATTGAACAAATTTAAAACAAAGCATAAATAAATAATAAATTTAAAACAAAACAAATAAGTTAAAATAAACACTAAATGAACACACAAAAAATTACTATTCGAAAGTTTGGAAATGAGGGGTGTTTTAGCCAAATAGCTCTTTGCCGATATTTGGGTGGCAAAATAATCTTTATTGATAAAGAATTTGCTAACTATCATGTTTTCTTACACTATTTGTTAAGTAACCTATGTTAATATATTTTTAATTAAAATAAATTAAATAATTTATATATTAATTAAAATATATAATAATTTAAATTATGATATATTAATATCGAATTGACTTTAAAATGTTTAAATTCAATACATTTATGATGTAAAAATAATTAAATGAATATAATAAATCGTAAGAACTTACTAAAATAAATTAAATTACGATATGAAAATATAGTTAAATATTATATCGGGCAAGAAGTGAAATACCGGATATCGACCGATTTCGCAAAGAGCAATTTCAATAAAAGCCCCAAATGAGTTTGTGTAAAAAAATGAGAAAGGAGGTACAAATAGATGGCAGCTACGAGCTTTTTCTCTTGTTTGATGCAACGCGCTCCAACCAAGATAGCAACATACTTGATCATGGTGACTCCTTGCTTAAAAAGACAAGAAGGGGAACAATAACTTGAGGTATGAAATTATAACATAATTATGAAATGAGAAAATTAAGACGATGATCTTTAATGTTTAAAATAGTGTAAAGACGATATCCCAAAAGTTTAAAAATTGTGTGTAAAATCCTTCAAGTTTTCAAACCATTCAAGAATGACTTTAAAGTAAATAATAATAAACACGGTTTTCGTCATTCTTTGAGTGTGATATGTGAACTTTAAAATAGTATAAAAGCAGTGCACATAGTTTTGTAAATTGAATGCAAAACACCTGAAATCGATATAGTATGTTGTAAACATCATCCCTTAAAGTTTAATAATTATGTGGTTACTCCGAAGTTCCGAAATCGTTTATATTTGACATTAAAACTCATTAATATTTAAATGTATCTATAGTTAGTATTTGATCGCTTAACCGTATAAATATGTATCCAAACTTTGAAAATAAAAAAATACATAAATTTTCAAAATCACTTACACGAAAAAAGACGAAACCACTATTATTCACTAAATGATCATTCTTGAACAGTTTTAAAACTTCGGGGGTTTTGCATTTAGTTTGTAAATTTTTAAATATCATCTTTATATTATTTTAAAGGAAAGAATGAAAATTTACTTTTTAATACAATTTCGTGCTTCTCGATATTTTAATGTAAACAACAGTCTACAAAAATAAATAAAAGTATTATATTTGAGTAATGAGATAATTATTAAATAAAAACCACATAAATAAAATGTGCATAATTTACGTGTAAGAGAGAGTAGGCTATGAATAAGGGTGCCCTGCCAGTACACAGGCATACCGTGAAATAATTGATGTTTTCCGCCTTTATAATAAACTGCTCTTATTGACCGTCCCTAAATCTGGTTACACCTTCCAGAGAAACACACATGGTAACTCGACTGCTGTCAAACTCACGATCAGTTTTCCATTGTCTTTTGGGGAAATGGTGAACTTGGCAGAGGAAGCAGGGAATGTAGGGGAATATGGGTTCATTTTGTTAACAGGGAAGATAATGATATTAGGACTTGCTCTTCTAATCTTTGCAGTTGTCTTTGTATTTCTTCATCATCACTGTTACAAGATCAGCCGTAATAACACAATGTGGCACCGCCACAGCAACAGTAACAGCAGCAGTGTTATTATGATGCCCAGCAGCCGTCTTGAAGTGAAGGAGAGTGGGCTTGATCCTTGTATATTGAAAGCAATACCAATTGTGGTTTTTAATCCTAAAGAATTCAGCTATGATTTGGAATGTGCAGTGTGTTTGTGTGGTGTTTGTGAGGGTGAAAATGCGAGGGTTTTGCCTAAATGCGATCATGGATTTCATTTGGAGTGCATTGATATGTGGCTCCAGTCTCATTCTACTTGTCCTCTTTGCAGGAGTACAATTTCAGCTGAGACTGAGGAATCACCCAGTTTTCCTACTAATGTTTTGATATGGGGAAATGATGATCAACTTACTACTGCAGAGGGAAATATTATTACAGAGCCATCGTTGACAATCTCCATTGCTCAAGTGTGAAGATGAAGATCCTCAATTCGCTATCGAGTGACAATGGCTATTTTTGGACCAACTATTGCAATTACCACATCCTAATTCTATTTAATACAAATCAACATTAATATAATCTGCATTGATTTGAACGTCTAGTAAATTTCTCAAACTAACACCAAAATGTACACGGATTCGTACTAAATATAAGCAAATGCATATCTAAATCAGAAAAGCCCATACACATAGCAGTTTATGATTCATTGTCCTACTTAAAGATGCTGGGAAATATGAACTGAAGATGAAATGATTCACAACATATTAATTTCATCTCATCTATAAAAGCTGGAGCACAGGGAGAGCCATGGCAGCAAAAAGGACAACAAACAGCAATAATAACCAGGCAGGAGAAAACAGTCTTCTTTGAAAGTTATGCAATTCCTTCACAAATTCCACATTTTCTAGCTCCTTATTTCCATCCTTCTTCTGTACCAACTCGTTTTTCTCACGATGCTCGGATTCTTGGGCATTAGTTCCCTTGGCCATTGCTTGTTCTTCGTGCTGTTCAACATACTCCGGAAAGATTTTTCGAAAGGTTGCACTGTTAAGACAAAATAAAATTAATATGATCGTATGAAAAAGGCAACAAGAATGCTTGTATCCGAATCACCATTTGCAGTGCAATCTTACATTTTACAATTAAAAGCTAGAGAAGATTTTGCAAGGCTCTTTTTCTCTTCATCAGTAGTTGAAATGCTGCCGAATGTAGGACTACTATCCATCTGAAATATATTAAATCAGAAAAATAAAGTATATACAAATATCACACGATAAGATTTTGTGACTTTCGAGCTCACCATGAATGAAAGAAGTCCAGTAAGTATGCTACATACAACCAAAAGAATCAGATTAGTTTGCCCATTTTCAAGGGACTATCTACAGATAAATAAAGCATCGAAAAACCACGTACCTAGAGACTGACCACATGGGGTTCCAACTCTCGGGATGAACTGCAACACAAAGAATAGAAAGCATTTAAACACAGATATCACCAGAATGAGCACAAACATCAGTTATGACGATAATAAGACTAGGTTCCAACTCACAGTCGCTCATAGAAAGACAAATCTTCTTTTGGGTCTTAAATCGTCCATTTGGAGTTGTCATACTACAAGAATTGGAAATAGTACATTAAAAAGAAGATTACACAAACAGGATTATATCACCGGTAAATACATATGAAAATATATTTCCACATTACATCAAAAAACCAGGCTACCTAATAGAAGGAGGCTTGAAAGGGTACTCCGGTGGAAAACGTATCTTCCCGTAGTAATAGCCACCTTAGTTGAAGGATTAATTTGAGAATAGGGAGTAATAAATCAATCCACAAATACTAATGCTATCAAGTTAAGATATAAAGGTAAATAAACTCAAACCAGGGATATTCACGGTTAAATAAAGATAAATAATAAACCTTCAAACGGAGATCCGCGACTTCCTTCCAATAGATAATCTGGCATCAGAGAGGCATTCTGATGTTAGGAGATGAACAAACAATCGAAAACTAACAGAAAATAAATAAAGCAGAAAATCAGAATAACACAGAAAAAACAAATCACATATAATGATCAGATGAACTTACGCCATTCGAGGATATCATTTGGAAGAGGGCGACCAATCACATTGGAAACAGGTTCCTGCATAACAGTGTACCAAATTATAAGCAACAAAATATCACTGATTGCTATAAAATGCAGGGCAGGGGCAGCAATGGTTAATGTAGCCAAAGTTCACAAGTAAACATTCTGTGATCGAAATTATTCGATTTTTAAAAATCCATGGAATTATTGCCATAAGACGTTGTAAATCACTGAATTAAAACGTCCAAGAAACCCTAGACTGAATAAAAAAATAAGACTGTAATTTCAAGAAGCGATCGGATTAACACCAATCCCATAATTTCACAAATAAAAGACACCTTACCTTACAGAGCGCTCTATACTCCTTCTGAAGGCGCTTTACACATGCTCTTTCCGTCATCTTTATATCCACAGATCGCCACAAGATATGACTTGGTACGCTGCAGAAGACAATCACAATAGGTACAAATAATTTCAATAACAAACCCAATGGAAAACGAGAGATTCCAAAATCAAAATCAAACAGATCACAAAAATCGCCCCAATTACAGGAAACAACAGCACTTACAATAATTAAAAAAAGCGACCCGGAGAAGTTGGAATCAGAGCGACGGAAGATAAGAATATTGTATGTTCGTATCGTGGATCAGCAGCCGAATTCAGAAAATAGGGTTTGCCTTATACTGATCGGCAAGAAAATAGAGGGGTAACCATTTTATTCACTGCGTCTTGGGCATTTTCATGACAGCGATACAGCGCAGTACGGCATGTCGGCATCTTTAGAACTTTGGCTTATCAGATATTAACAAAATAAATATTATAAATATAACTAACAACATAAATATAACAAAAATGCGTACGAGTAAATCAACCCAATCCTTTTAAATGGGCCTGTTCAAACTTCATATGGCTCAATCATAAACATAATATAATACCGGAAATTAAATATAATTTAAATATTGATGTCTATCAGAACATGAAAACGTTGTAACTTAAGAACATAGGAATCAACATAAAAACACTAAAGTAGGAAAGATTAGAAGTAGAGAAATTTTACTTTTATTATCATTTTATCCTTTTTAGTGCATTATATTTCATCGAAATTGTAAATTGTTACACTCTTGATCGATTGAACTTTAAATGTAATATTTTAACTAAAAAGTAAAATATACACACCCTTAATCCCTAACGTTGGTTAGTTTGTTTGCAATTAGATCTTGAAGTTCTAATAAATTTGTTTTTGTGACCTTTGTCCTTTACAAAGAAAGAACATTATCTTGAATCAATAATGCAATATTGGACTTATATATAAATAATTGAGTTATGTTTGTTATTGGCCCCTAAATTTTATAATAATGTAAAGGTGGTACCTTTAAATTTTGTAAATTACATATAAAACCCTTGAAGTTGATATAATGTGCGCGTTTGGCCCCTAAATTTTTAAATATTGTAAACAAAGTGCCTTCAAAGTTTAAGAATTACGTGGTTGGCCCCCAAACTTCCTAAACCGTTTATATTTTACCCTTATACTTGTTAATATTTTAAACGTCCACAGAGTTTATATTTGACCTATTAACCTTGAAAATATGTTATGACTATATTTCCAAATTTTGAAAATTTTAAAAATAACACATAAATTATCAAAACCATTTATACGAAAAAAAGACGAAAACCGCTATTATTCACTCGAGGGTCATTTTTGAACAATTTTGAAACTTTGGGGGCTTCTCACGCAATTTACAAATTTTGATGGCATCACTTTTACACTATTTTAAATATTATGGGTCAATTACGTAATTTTCTCATAAATAATTATATGTTGAGAATTATCTTATTTATAAGTCTATTAAAAGTGATCAATTAAATTGACTTAAAGTATCTAATGTCTTTATTGTATAGAGGATATTCAACTTCTACTTTTATGATAGACTAAATTAGGAAACCCTAATTACCATATATAAATATGGTCGTGGTTCTCAAAACATATGTAGCGTTTCAGATATATTCGATATTCCATCGGAAGATTGACTTAAGGGAAAACATAAATGACTTCTCCACGAAGTACGTATTGATGTGGAAGACCCACCATCGGATTTACGGATCAACTCGACTACTTTGTTTTATTGTGAATTTTGATTGATTCCAATGGATCTAGATAATTGTTAAATCATGTATTTGTATTCTCAATAATTCTAACACAATATTTTTGTTAGACCTCATCATTCATACTGCACATTGAAATGAGGGAGAAGCTTGATGCTCTTGAGGCTAAGTGACTTAGAGCTACCAGGGAATCATTGGCTTTGGAGGAAACATTAGTATTTAGTGGGCTGTGGAAACACCATGGTGGCTTCGAAGGTTCTCCGGAATGGGCGTAAAGGCAAAAATTAGCCTATTTTATCACCCCAAATAAACATTCCTAAATCTCCATCATTTCATATATGTGAAAGGATTTCTGCCACATACGATCTGGAATTCGGCTATCTTCTTCAACCACAGAACAAATTTGAGAAATAGAGAGATAATATGATTTGAATATGATTGAATAGTAATATGTAAGAAATATAAAAAATAAATGGATTTGGACATTGACAAGTTACAATTAACCTGACGATACGTTTTTTGATTTGCCCAACACATCTATAACAGGTCACACCGAAAACATGATATGTGACACTCGTACTATATGCTCAATCTGCACTCTATAGGGCCCATGAGTTTGTTGGAATTCTAGATCCAACCTTCAAAGAAATAAACAACATTAGTATTAAATACAATAAATATAAACAATATTAGAAAATGATTTGATCTCCACTACTGATGAGAATCCTAGGATCGGGTACCCTGCAATGGGTAAGGCCATTAACGATTAGGTCAACCCATGTAATAAAAGCGAACTTGCGCGGCTCAAGATCCCCAACTTAGTATATTTGAGATAAATTGGCCCGATGTTCCACGATGGGACCGAAGATAGACTTGGTAAAATAGAACGGCTTTTAACAGGTGCCCCACGGTTCGGTCCAAACGGTTACAGCCCACGCGTTCCCCACTTCGGGCCTCCACACGTTTACCACGCCTCGGACCAGATCACGCAGGCCACGCTTCGGTCCCGGCCACGTTTTATATCGCGAGACAACAACCTTCAACAAACTTGTCATAGGCAGTTACAGATTGTGGATTATGCACGCCTTCATCTCTATAAATACAGAGCTTGACGATGGAATTAGCAAAACCTTTCGGACGCATAAGAACAGGTTGTTACTCTGCCAGAGTTCTTATAGCTTTCTTATACATCGTTATCTTCATAAACCTCTACTGTATTTTTGTAATGAAATGTTTGATTAGTGAATCGACTAAGAGTTTTTCCTACTCTTAGTCAAGTGGTTTTTTCCCCATTTCCCGGGGTTTTCCACTCTAAATTGTCTTGCTAATTTCTTCATTTACTTATTCCAATCGTCTCCCCACCATAAACAAATTAAAACCGAGTTCGTATCTTGACGAACCGGACGACTGTTGGTACCCTCTAAAAAGGGACCATAACAGTTTGGCGCCGTCCGTGGGGACGATTCTCTAATCCCATTTGAGTTTCTACCAGAGATAGGATAATCAAAGGCATGGCAACTGGAACTTTGACGAACGACAATGACGTGCTTCCCAACAGTCTCCCAGCCCTAACATTCACTTTACAGGATCTGAAAGCTGTTGTCAGGAAGGTGGTATTGGAGATTACGTCGGAGAGAATCGGAACAGAACCACCGGCTGTTTCAAGCCATGTTCCAAGAAGTAGAGGGTACGAGAGCGACCCTGATGAGCGTAGCACTGATGATGAGAAAATTATCAGGCGCAGTGTAACGATGAGGAGACCGAGATATCGATCCACTCCTCCTCCCCCAGCCAGAGCTCCAACTCCCGCTTCTAGGAATGATCAGGAGCAGATGCAGCGACGTATTGACGAGCTCACTAGGGAGATGGAAAGCATGCGCGCGCTGAAGGATTGCGGCCCGATCTGGGGGCAATCCTGGTTTATTCAACAGGGCCATGGAGGCCCCGATTAGGCGGAATAAGGATGACGACTGGTGGCATAATCTACATGCGATCCAGGCGTCATCCCAACAATCTGAAGGCGTGTCCGCCGCCCTATGACATTTTATGCTCCCTTTTTCCGAGGAGATATAGGCGGCAGTCTCGGATCGACATTATCACAACCCCGAGGGATTGCCGACGTTTCGCGGCGACGGAGATCCGATCGATCACGTTGCCGACTTTGAATTACGCATGGGAACGGGCCTCGGATTCATTGAAGTGTCGCATCTTCGCGGCAAGATTACAAGGTGATGCTCGAACCTGGTTCAAGAACCTGATTCATTGAAGTGCCACATCCATACAGTCGTATGGCGGGTTTATTTTAGCTTTCTCTGAGCAGTTCGCACCAAATATAGGACCGCCCCGAAGTAGGCAGGAACTATATTAGCTGAAACATATCCCGGCTAAAATAAGTCTTTGGCCCTTCATGGAAAAATTCAATAGGACCGCTCGGGGCATCAAGCTGGAGCTCTGGGATAAGATTGATATTCTGCAGCAGGTCTTGGGACCATGCGACCTTTCGGCCAGTTTGGTAAAGAGCCCGCCATCCACCTTAGGAAAGCTTCTTCAGAAAATCAATAAGTATATTAATGTGGATGAAGCGCTGGGATTAGGCTATCGGAAGCCTAGCATGAATTCTGAACCCGTAGGTGATCATAGGGTTTCCTACACTAAGAAGCAGCCACGAGAAGTAGCGGCTGTAACTGAGAAAGACGTCCCCTCGAAGCAGAAGGATGATTGGGTGTATTACGAACTACATCACAACCGCGATCACCCAACTCTGAAGTGCCCACTGTTGAAAGAGACAGTAGCGGCAATGAATAAAGAAAGGCCCAACCGGAATGGTCATAAGGGTAAACGAGTTGAATCTCCCCGAAGGGGCCATCAGGGTGACGATCGTCACAGGCCGCGGGGAAGAGATAATCGGGGACAACCCCGGAATTACAATGATCGTACGGAGGACCGAATGTCTCCTTCGCCAGAGCAAGACAGAGGCCAGCACGGTCAAGAGAACCGTGGACAGGGCCGAAGAAGAAGGTAGCGGGGCCATGGTGGTAGAGCCCCGCAAAATGAAGGTGGAAGACAGGAGCAGCCCACTCCTCCACCTATTGAAACGGGTGCCACACCTCCTCAAAACGAGGCGGCACCCAGAGAAGTAGCCGAAGATATCCATGTTATCTATGGAGGATTGAGAATCAATGAGTTGGTCCGAGACCAAAGAGAACAGCGCGCGGAGACTCCGCTGAGAGCTCCGAATCTGTGGCGCTGGTTAAGTATGATCCAGCTGAGCGGTCCCCTTCCTTCGGGGAGGATATTACTTTCACTATGGCCGATCGGGAGGGGATTATCGATCCATGTGATGACCCCCTCACTATCACTCGAATAATTGGGAACCGTCGGGTCCACATGATCTTAGTGGACACCGGAGCTTCGTGCAATCTGATGAAGCGCGAAGTTGCTGAGATGCTGGGAGCTGCTGCTCACGATCTTCCGATCGCTAATATAACTCTCTGGCATTCGACCAGAGAAGTGTCATTCCCTATAGGAAAATTTTATTCCCAGTCACCCTAGGAGACCCATCCAGGGACCGATTGGAGATCTTAGAATTCATTATCGTTGAAGTTGACTTGGCTTACAACGGTATTATCGGACGAACCGGCCTCAGTAAGTTCGAGGCGGTCTCTTCTACTTATCATATGATGCTCAAGTTCCCTTCCACTCACGGAGTCATTTCTGTAAAGGGGGATCAAAAGGTAGCAATACAATGCTACTTGAGCTCATGCCGAACTTTGGCACCTGTTAAAAAGGCCCGGGTGGATTTGCTTGAAGAGCCACCGCACCCGAGGCAAGCCATGGAACCAGTTGGGTTCAAACTTATTAATTTGGTTGAGGATGACTCAACCAAAACTACTCACATCGGGGCTCATCTGCCCCTGCTTTTGAAGAAGATCTGATCCACGTGCTGAGAAGCCACGTGGATATATTCGCCTGGACCCTGGATGATGTTCCGGGGATTGACCGATCCGATAGTGAGCATCGAATCAACACCGATCCTGATACAAAGCTTGTTAGGCATAAGAGGAGACGTTATTCTCCCCAAAAAATCGAGATTATCCGGGGTGAAGTCAACAAACTACTACTGTCAGGGTTTATCAGAGAGATCTACTATACTGAATGGGTTGCAAACCCAGTAGTGGTTTCCAAGGCAGATGGGAAATGGCGAATGTGTATCGGCTTCACCGACGTCAATAAGAGATGCGAGTCGGATCCGTTCCCACTGCCACACATTGACCGATTAGTAGATGTTGTGTCTGGCAGCACAATGATGAGTACCATGGATGCTTACTCCGGGTATCATTAAATCTTCCATGCCGAGGAAGACCAGAAAAAATCATCATTCATGACCGAAGATGGCGTATATTGCTATGTGGTTATGCCAATCGGCCTGAAAAACGCTAGAGCAACATACCAAAGGTTAGTCAACAAAATATTTAGAGATTTGATAGGCCATATGATGGAAGTGTATGTTGATGATATGATTGTCAAGTCTATGAATGATGAAGACCATATTACTTATTTGTCTCATTGTTTCGAAGTATTCCGCAAATATAAACTCAAACTAAATCCAAACAAATGCTGCTTCGGGATCCGAAGTAGAAAATTTTTAGGATATTATGTTTCAGAAAAAGGCATAGAGGTTAACCCTCAGAAAGTGCAGGCTTTTACTGATATGCAACCTCCAAGAAACAAAATAGAATTTCAGAGGGTTACTGGCCGACCCGCTGCGCTAAACAGATTTATTTCCAGATCCACAGATCGGGCTCTGCCTTTTTCAGAGTACTAAGAAAGCAAGTCATCTAGACTGGACCGAAGAGTGTGATCGGGCTTTCTCGGATTTGAAGACTTATTTAAGCACTCCCCCGATGATGATGAGTCCGACTTGTGATGAACCTTTGGGCTTATATCTAGATGTATCAGAAGTTGCCGTCAGTGCAGCTCTGGTAACCATCCGAGATGACATCCACAGACCTATTTATTATGCGAGTCATTCTTTGGTACCTGCTGAAACTAGATATACTACCCTGGAAAAATTCATGTTGGCTTTAAAGAAGGTTGTATCTAAGCTGAAGCATTATTTCGAAGAACGAACGGTCTATGTTAATACTGAACAGCCTCTGAAAGTGGTTCTTAAGCAACCGAATCTAAATGAGAGATTAGAAAAATGGGTTATTAAACTCAGCGCTATGTATCTGAAATTCATGCCCCGAATGGCAATCAAGGCCCAGGTTCTTACTGATTTTGTGGTCGAAATGACTCGGTCAGCCATATTTCTAAACGAAGACGATGATCGATGGACTGTCAACGTAGATGGATCGACATTTGGAGGAAGAAGGGCAGACATTACCCACACAACGTTACAAGGTGATCTTATTCATTTCGCAGTTAAATTTTCTTTTACTGGAATAAATAACATGGTAGAATATGAAATTGTGTTATCGAGAATGACCCTGGCCTGAAAGATGGGAGTTACAAAAGTGCGAATGTTTTCAGATTCAAAGTCAGTGGTGGAACAGTTCGCAGGGAGATTCAAAACTCATGATCCGATGATGAAATTATATTGCGCCAAAGTCTTGGAATTATCCAAAAAGTTCAGTGAATTTTCTCTTGACCACGTGCCACGGGAACAAAATAAGGTTGCTGACGCACTTGCAAGGTTGGCCGTGGGCATACCTGACAAGGGACCGAGCACTATTTCGGTGCATATCCAGGACCGACCTTCGGTCGAGATATCAGTGACTGAACAATCAGTTTAAGAAATTGGGGCTCTATGCCACGAACTCCAGAGCTTGAATATTAGCGTTACAGAATCTCCTGGGGAACCCAACTAGATGGACCCCTTTATTAAGTATCTAACAAACGGTTATCTTCCTGAAAATAAATCATGTAACGACCGTAAATCCGGCCTTAACAAGGTCTACGCGCAAGCGAAATGAAAATAAGCATTTAAATTAAAACATCACTTAAAGCCGGGGAATATCATCGTTTCTTTTCAAAATACAACTAGTTAATTACAAAACAACGAAATAGAAAGGGTGACTCGTACAGTGGACGATCGACGACCTTACTCCAATGTCACCTAAGCCTTTGGTCCTCCCCCTACAAAGTCTGTAAAACGGTCATAGTCTATTAAAGGAAGCTTCAGTATAATAAATTAATTAGCATATCTTATCTTTCTCACTTTCCTTCTTTTATTTTACTTATTCGTTTTATCATTTCCTCTCTTTTATACTTCATCTCCCTAGTCTTTCTGGTTCTCTACTGTGGTCGGTTTTTAACATGACCGACAACATGTCTCGCCCAAACCAACCGTTAGCTGTTAGTTGACTCGACGAGAATATATGCTTTGCTTCCCCGGATAGGGTCCGAGCGCTACCCTGCCCTTATCCGGTTCCGTTCGGCTCTGTAATGCGCACAATCCTGTTCCGGAGAACTCATGTATCCCTTCCTCGGACATGCCCTACATGTGGCTGACCGTGCTCATGAACACGATGCCGGGTTTGGTGTACTCACCTCACCCCGAGACTTCTGTTTTTATTCACGCTCCTCTCGATTTGATTTAGTGTTCTTTTAAGCTGTTAACTATGAACCTTCTTTTAATTTACTATGTTTACTCCGCTTACATGATCGTCCTATCGCCTGTTGTTCCTCGTATTTCCGGTAAATTACGTTTCGGTCCTCGGTTTCCGTGATAATCTGCACAAGTATTCGTTTTCGCGAGAATTGCACCACTACCTCAAATTTCGCGATAATTTACAAGCCGATACCTGAATTCGCGATAATTATGCCGTCAGCCCCTTTTTCGCGACAATATTACACTCTGCTCCCAATTCCGCGATAATTTACACACTCAGCCCCTTTTTCGCGATAATATTGCATTCAACTCCCAAAATCCGCGATAATTGTGCAGTCAGCCCGTTTTCGCGACAATTTACTCTTCGGCCCTGATTTCCGCGATAATATTGAAGCTGTCCTCCGAATCCGCGATAATTTTTCCCTTCATCCCGTTTTTCGCGACAATTTTAACAGTTTTCGATTCTCGCGATAATCCCTATTTCTCTCGATTTTTCTCACGTTTTTGTGTCAAAATGACCCTTATTTTCTCATCCCACTCCTATTTATAGGTTTCTCAACTTGATCAAATGACCCTTTAGCCCTTCCTTCCAAGATTCCCCCTTCTTATGTTAATTTACAAAATTACCCCTCCTTATATTTTCTTAACAAGAATTAATATGATTCTAACCTGTCCGAGTTCTCTCTTTGTGCCGCTTTCCTGGGTCGTTACAAATCAGAAACCAGAAAAACAGAAGTTCGGGCTAAGAGATTTGTTCTAATTGACTGACGATTGTTTAAAAAGAGTTTTGACGGCCCGCTGTTACGTTGTCTATCCCCTATTGAGGCTGAAGTCGTCATGATTTATGTTCATGAAGGGATATGCGGTATTCATTCAGGGGCTCGATCTTTATATCATCGCGTCGTCAAAGCCGAATATTTTTTGCCCACGTTGCTTGGAGATGCCAAGAAATATTCCAAACGTTGCGCCATATGTCAATATCATGCTCCGATCCCACAACTGCGTGGGGCTCCCTTATCGGTCACCCCATTGTCTTGTCCGTTTGACAGATGGGGGATTGATATCCTCTGACATTTTCCTCGGTCAATAGAGCAAAGGAAATTCTGTATTGTGGCAGTTGAATATTACTCGAAGTGGATTGAACCAGAAGCAGTGGCCATCATCTCGGAGAAGGTCATAAAACACTTATTATGGTGAAATATTGTGAGCTGCATCGGGATGCCCCGAGCACTCATATCAGACAATGGGACTCAGTTCCATGGAAAAAGCGTACGGGATTTCTGTATCAAGTTGGACATCGCCCAGCATTTCTCATCATTGGCCCATCCTCAAACTAATGGACTTACGGATGTATCTAACAAGGTTATCCTGAAAGGATTGAAGACCAAGTTAGATGATTTTGGAGAGAAATGGTCTGAACATATCTATGAGGTCCTATAGGCATACCAAACTACACCTCGCTCAACGACTCAGGAATCACCCTTCTTATTAGTATATGGATACGAAGTAGTTAGCCCGGTGGAGGTTGCCATCCGATCGCCCTGAATATCTCAATACAATGACCATATGAACGGCGAAAGGAGATTATTGGATCTTGAGATGATTAAGGAAAAGAGAGATGCGATTTACGCGCAGATATGTTCTTATCAACGAACTATGGAACGGGCCCAAAATAAGCGAGTCCTCCCAAGGGAATTCTTTGAAGGCGACTCGTCCTCAGAAGCATAAAGATGCATAGGAATGTCGAGAAGCTAGACATAAATTGGGAAGGACCATATCGGATATTGAAGAAACTCGAATCTGATGTGTATAAACTCGAAACATTGGATGGTGATGAGATCCCCCGAACTTGGAATGTCATGAATCTAAGGCGGTATTTCTTGTAAATCTTCGATTAATAGCTTTGACTCAGTAAATATACATTCTTCTAAACGTAAGCAGAAAGCAAGTAAGTAAACAACAAACTGTTTCTAATTAAATGATGGACCGACCCTGGAGTCGGATGATTTAGGACGAGTCTGGACTGGTGACCGAAGCTTCTTATCCGCAACGCTCCCAAGTTGCAGTGATCGCTCTGACAAGTCAGATGCTCTTGCGCTTGCCCAGTCTCATGGATGAGTCGCGATTCTCCCAGAACTCACTACGAACTAAGACATCCCCTTCAACAGCATTCATTCTTGGTAAACGGCCCTTGTACTTACGAAGTTCACTACAAAAGAAGGAATGTTAGTCAGCATATCGAAATACAAGTTCGGTCCTAACGTGGGACATATGCAGAACCAAAGCTCGGCCAATATAACCTACGGGACCTCAGCAGAACCAAGGTTTAGCCAAAGCTTGTTATGGGACTCATAATGAACCCACGCCGCGCCTTTCCAATTCAACTGTGATCCCAAGGACGGAGTAAGAGTAATCTACACACAATGTGAAACGACCAATACAGTTAAAACCAATCTAAGTGAGCCAAGTGTAAAATTGGGGACCGATAGGTTAGTACCCTATAACCAGCACCGATCTTACACTTAGTGGTTGAACACACTCGTTAATACCAAACACACTTGTTTATTTTAAATATCAATTATAATAACGTTATTCTGACTTTAAAAAGATTGAATTGAGAGGAAAAGAAACTTTTATTAAGAGTAAGGAACAAAGTAGAGATAAAAATACAATTTGAGTCTAACTACCCTGCCCATCTTCCTTATCCTCCACCCTCTGCTCCTACGGTTCGGTCCAGGCCGCGAGTTGCCTCAGCTCTTCCTCTTGATCGGCTACCTTCTGGTTGACCGCTCTCTACATCTCTTAAAAGAGTTAGAAGAAGAGGTCGTCCTCTAGAAATGGTTCTTCCAAGGATGGAATTACTTGAAAGTTTCCATCCTTCTCCAGAGGTTCGATCGTCTTCCACCTTTCATCCACAGGGGAAAGCCCGAATTGCTTTGTAACCTGATCCCACATGTTATCCAGGTACTTAGCAATATACATTTCATGTATGTTATCCGCCAGAGCGAATAACAAAGGGGACCGAGCGAATCCCAGGACCGCTTCCCGGGCCGAACTTTCAGCCGAAGTGCGGGCTCTAGCCAGCTCCTCCTCCAAGCTCGTTTTTTCCTCCTGGGCCTGAAGAAGAAGCTCATTGAGCTTATTCCTCTTCTCCTGGGCCCGAACTTTGACTTGGTTAACCTCATCCTCTTTGGCCCGCAGCTTAGCTTCCAGTTCAGAAATTTGACACTGAGCTGTTTTTTCTTTCTTGTCCAGCTTAGAGACTTGGTCTGTTAAGAGAGAGATTTCCGTCCCAGCTCTTAACAGTTCAATGTCCAATCGGTGCTGGTCCTCTCGTACCGTAACCAATTCACCATGTTTCATTTCAACTTGCCTTTTTGCAAGGTCAAGTTGATCTTGGACTTGTTGGGACACAACCTAGACACCCTGGTTCTTTTCCACGGTGATTGCAGTAGTGAAACCTTTCCTCAGCATCTGCAAAAGATAGTAAGGTCATAACATAAACCTTCCGGCCTTAATATCAAGGGAACTTACCTTAGTTGCGAGGTCGAGGAAACCCTCGATTATTTCTTCCCCAGACATGTCCGGCTGAACGTTGTCTTGGTTTTGTTCCCCATAAAGACGGAAGTCTTCAATAAAAGCACTCCTCCAGAAGGCCAATTTCTTCCCTTTCTTAAACATGTCCAGCAAGCCCAAGGCAACCCCACAGTCGGAGTTGGTCTTAGAGCCGATGCAGGTTCCTTCAAAACAATCCCCTTAGTAGGGACCACAACATTACCCCCTTTCTTCAGCCTTTTAAAAACCTTCGGGGCGGCTGCTTCGATCGCCTTCTTCCCTTTGCCCAAGGGGACCGGCGGCAGGGAGACATTCACCTTGAGGTTGGGGCCAGGGAGAACTTTCTCCACGGGAACGGCTCCCTGCAGCAACAAAGTAATCGTGTCAACGCTAATAGCGGAACTATTTCCGATTTGGTAGAGGCTCGATAGGCTCAAAGAACAAATCCTAGCCATTATCACCTCCTCTACCACTCCAAATACCCGAAGCGCGGGCCCTTCGCCCGTTGAATGATGTGCTGTGCAACGCAGGGTTAATGTGCCTGCGCTGGTGGTCTGGATCGGGGGGTTCCCTCCAGTGGACGACCCCGATGGAATCAATGTACCCTCTGTCACTGATTCAGCTGGCTCCGCACTCTCTGTTGCTTCTTGTCGTCCTTCAGAAGGACAGACCGAAACAGCAGCCAAACGCTTGAATCTTAATCTTGGCATCGTTTCGGTTGAATCTGCAAGATAAATATAGAAGGATCAGGAAATGACAGAGTAAAAATATAACTTCATACTCAATCCTTCATATGGATATGAACAAGAAAACACCCCCTTCGAGGCTGTGGCTCCAATCCTACCCGCGACCCCTATTTTTATCAACCTCTCCTCCCGAAGCAACTTTGTCCGTTTAAGACATGATTCGGGGGGAGGAATCATCGCAAGTGTGTTTGCGATATCCAGACGGGAAGAGTTGAACCTGGTTCGGTCCAACTGACCTATGTGTGGGTGGGTTATAAGTTTCCACACCTTTAGCATGTCCTCCTTATGGACTGTTATCCACATATAACAAGACTCCCACGCATGAAGAGATTCTTCTTTATCAACTATAGCGCACTCCTTGGTGCGCACCGCTATGTAATATAGCTTACGACATCCTAGCAGACCCTTACCCCTTCGGGACCTTACCAAGAATAAATTGAAAAAATGCTCCAAGGTCAGGACCATGCTCTGTTGGTGGCAATAAAAGATAATCGTCACTATATACACATAGCTACCCGGAAATAACGCAAAGGTCGGGCAATGGATTTCATTAAGTACAGCCGCTACGAATGGGTGTAACGGAAAACGTAACTCGCACTTCAGAGATGCGTAACTGACAGGAATAGCGGTAGCCGGAACGTTCATTTCCGCTGGAAGGAAGAATAGAATATCTTCCCGCCCTTCCATATGGAGTAATGAGCCGGAATCGAAAACCTAGACCTAAATTTTTCGATATCCAACTCATACATAGTTGGGTATCTCATCTTACGAGGAGCCATGAGCAAGAACGAAAACGCAGAGAACTTGGTTTGTGCGATCTTTTCTTTCGCGAAATGACGATAAGGAGGAACAGTAACCGAAACCCCGATTTAAATAGTAATTTCCCGAGTAATTGTAAGCCGCCACGTAGGACTATCATAGGCGGTTGCAGTCTAACGTACTCATCACGCCTATTGAATAGCAGAAAATGGAAGGGCGCACGTCTGGATATTACTATTTAAAAGTGATACGAAAATGAACGTTATACTATTTTGAATTCAAATCCACATCTTAAATTGACCAAGTGAAGGATCGGTCCCCTGGACGCTCATTACGAGCAGGCTCGGTCCTATATTCTCCCGAATGTATATAACATTGCGTGGTCGGCCTTGTGTCACCTCTGCGATCGCAGCCAAGCCCGAGGGGCTAGTGATGAGAATCCTAGGACCGGGTACCCTGCAATGGGTAAGGCCCTTTAACGATTAGGCCGACCCATGAAATACAAGCGAACTTGCGTGACCCAAAATCCTCATCTTAGTACATTTGAGATAAATTGGCCCAATGTTCCGCGATGGGACTGAAGATAGACTTGGTAAAATAGAACGGCTTTTGACAGGTGGCCCCCACGGTTCGGTCAAAACGGTTACAGCCCATGCGTTCCACACTTCGGGCCTCCACACGTTTACCACTTCTCGGGCCAGATCACGCAGACCACTCTTCGGTCCCGGCCACGTTTTATATCGCGCGACAACAACCTTCAACAAACATGTCAGAGGCAGTTACATGGCGTGGATTACACACGCCTTCATCTCTATAAATACAGAGTTTGACGATGGAATTAGCAGGACCTTTCGGACGCATAAGAACAGGTTGTTACTCTGTCGGAGTTCTTATAGCTTTCTTATACCTCGTCATCTTCATAAACCTCTACTGTATTTTTGTAATGAAGTGCTTGATTAGTAAATCGACTAAGAGCTTTTCCTACTCTTAGTCAAGTGGTTTTTTCCCCATTTCCCGAGGTTTTCCACTCTAAATTGCCTTGCCGATTTCTTCATTTACTTATTTTAATCATCTCCCCACCATAAACAAATTAAAACTGAGTTCGTATCTTGACGAACCGAACGACTGTTGGTACCTCCTAAAAAGGGACCATAATAATTATCAAATCTGGTTGAGTGTCACTTGTGGTACGTTGTAATAACGGTAAATTTAAGAACAATTCAGGCAAAACCGGTGTTCTCCAAGTTACACAAACAGCAAGCTCTCTTGCTTAGGAACGATGGTCGTTGTCGATGAACTCAAAATCAACACATAGAAGAATCTCAAAACAAGAACTCAAAATATTCTTGTATATTGCATCTCCTTCTAAACCCTACTATCCTTATTTATAAAATGAATGAGATACACTAAGGTTGAATATTTCATCTCATCCCAATTAATTAGGAAAAGTAGAATCAGTAGATAAAATCTTTTAACTTTTTCTTATGTAATTAACATAATTGTTATGGTCCCTTTTTAGGGGGTACTAACAGTCGTCTGGTTCGTTCAACAAACGAACTCGGTTTTGATTTGTTTTAGATGTGGAAGACGATCAAAAGCTGGAAATAAATAAATGCACAGCGATGTATAGTGGAAACCCCAGGAATTGGGGTGAAAACCACTCGACTAAGAGCAGATTATGCTCTTAGCCTGTTCACTAATGAAATAACTCATAGTCAATACAAGAGAGGCTAATGAAAATGATAAGGTAAAGAAAGCGGTAAGAATTCCGGCAGGGTAACGACCTGTTCTTCCGCGTCCAAAGGGTCCTGCTATTTCCGTCGTCTTGCCCTGTATTTATAGAGTTCATAGCGTGTGTAAATCACGCTCCGTAACGGCCTCTGACAGGNAATTGGCCCGACCGTTGCTGGGCCTTACCCATCACAAGGTACCCGGTCCTAGAGTTCTCATCACTAGCCCATCGGGCTTGATTGTCAATCGCAGAGGTGATACAAGGCCGATCACATGATGTATGCACATTCATGAGAACATGGGATCGTACCTGTAGGTAGTGAGAGTCCAGGGGACCGATGTTTACCTTAGTGTATGGATCAATCACGCTTAAGACCTAATAACGTATATTTAAATTATACTTTTATCTTTGATATTCTTTAAATATTAATATCTCGACCCGCACCTCTTCACATTCGAAAGTTCAAGAGGCGTGATGAGTGTGCCCCGTACTGTCACAGTCTTGGGCAGTATTACGTGGCGGCACGCCATTGGCTGGGAGATTAATATTTAAATTGGGATTTTGGGCACTGTTTCTTCTCATCGTCATTCTCGCGAAAAGAAATTGCAGCAAGTTTCTTGTGCCCTCAACCGATTTTCGTCCGACCTTCTTTCAATCCGCTTTTTCTAAAGTATATTCTCATGGCTCATCACAAAATGCGTTATCCTTCTATGTCTGAGTTATACATTGAGGAGTTTAGGTCTAGGTTTTCAATCCCGGCACATTACCCTATTTGGAAGGGACGTGAAGACATTCCCTGTTTCCTTCCGGCATAAATGAATGTGCCGGCGTCTGCTATTCCGGTTAGTTACGCCTCTTTAAAGTGTGGGCTTCGTTTTCCGCTATATCCTTTTGTAGCGGCCGTGCTTAAAGAAATCCACTGCCCCACTTTTACGTTATTCCCGGGCAGTTACGTGTATATTGTAGCGTTCATTTTTTATTGTCACCAACAGAATCGGGCCCCAACGTTAAAACACTTCTTTAACCTGTTCTTGGTTGGAATGGTCTGTTGGGATGCCGTAAGTTGTATTACATAGCTGTGCGCACCAAAGAGTGTGCAATTGTAGATAAAGAAGCGTCTCTCCATGCGTGGGAGGCTTGTTATGTGTGGATGACAGTTCTGAAAGAGGATCTGTTGAAAGTATGGCCACGCATAACTCACCCACGCATAGGTCAGTTGGACCGAAGTAGGTTCAACCCCTCCCTCACGGACACCGCAAATACACTTGCATGTTTCCCCCTCCCGAAGCACGCCTTAAACGAATAGATCTGCTTCGGGAGAGAAGGTTAATAGAGATTGGTGTTGCGGGTAGGACCGGAGCCCTAGCCCCGAAGGGGGTTTTATCTTCTAGTTCAGATTCAGATCCATCAGAAGGATCGGGTATGAAGTAGTGTTTATATTTTAATCTTTCCTGATCCTTATGTATTTGTTTTGCAGATTCAANGGGCGAATAGACGACCTGGAGGCCAAGTTGCGGGCCAAAGACGAAGAAATCAACCAAGTCCAAGGTCGGGCCCAGGAGAAGAGGAATAAGCTGAATGAGCTTCTCCTTCGGGCCCAAGAAGAAAAGACGGCCTTGGAGGAAGAGTTGACGAGGGCCCGCACTTCGACCGAAGGTTCGGTTCGGGAAGCAGTTCTAGGGTTCGTTCAGTCCCCGTTGTTATTCGCTTTAGCGGATAACATACATGGGGTTTACACTGCGTAGTATCTGGATAACATGCGAGAGCAAGTTATCCAGACGTTCGGGCTTTCCCCTTCGGACGAGTGCTGGAAGATGATCGAGCCACTTGAAAGAGATGGCAAGTTTCACGTTATTCCAATCTTGGAAGAGCCTGTGCTGGAAGAAGACCCTTTCTTCTATCTCTTTGAAGAGATGGAGAAAGCGGTCAACCAGAAGGTGGCCGATCATGAGGAAGAGTTGAAGCGGCTCGCGGCCCGGACCGAACCCCAGGAGCCCGAATCGGAAGACAAAGAAGAAGGGTAGATTAGTTAGATTTAGTTATCATTTTGTATCTGCCGCACTTCTTACTTAATATAAAGACTTTTTCCTCCGCTTTGATTATTTTAATTGCCGAAACGAAGTGATATAACGAACTTCTGAATAAACTAATAAGTTTTATCTTAACGAAACTGTTTTATCTTAACTTCTTAATAAACTAACAAGTATAAGACCGGGGACACTTACAGGGTGTCAACCATCGGTCCCATACGTTATATTTAGTTTATTTATGTCAACTTTGATTGGATCAGTCGTTTTACATGGTGTATGGGTCACTCTTATTCCGTCCTTGGAATCATTACACAACTGAATAGGCGTAGTCTGCGTTAACTATGAGTTTTTACGAGCTTTCGCCGAACCTTGGTTCTAATAAAGTCCCTTAGGTTTTGCTATCTAAGCTTGGCTCATAATACGTCTTATGTTAGGAGCGATCTTATGTTTCGATATGCTGACTATCATTCCTTTCGTTGTATTAGATTTCATAGGTACAAAAAGTCATCCCTAAAGACTGAATGCCGTTGAAGGGAATGTCTTAGTTCGTAATGAGTTCTGGGAGAATCCCGACTCATCCATGGGGCTAGGCAAGTGCAGGAGCATCTGACTCGTCAGAGCGGACACTACAACTTGGGAACCTTGCGGACAAGAAGCTTCGGTCACTAGTCCAGATTCGTCCTAAGCTTATCCAACTCCAAGATCGGTCCATCATTCTATTAGAAATAGTTAACTCAAGTACTTACTTGTTTACTACTTACGTTTAATGGAATGTTTTTTATTGAGTCAAACACATTAATCGAAAATTCATAAGAAGTATCGCCTTAAATTCATGACATTCCAAGTTCGGGGGACCTCTATACCATCCAAGGACCTTTCTGATGACTTGGAATTCATTATCGTTGAAGTCGACTTGGCTTACAACGCTATTATCGGACGGAACGGCCTGAGTAAGTTTGAGGCGGTCCCTTCTACTTATCACATGATACTCAAGTTCCCCTCCATTCATGGAGTTATTTCTGTTAAGGGGGATCAGAAGGTAGCTAGATAATGCTACATGAGCTCGTGCCGAATTCTCGCAATCGGTAACGAATTCTCAACAGATAATGGCGTATGCTTTTATAGGAACTATATTCTTTCACACAGGGATATGAATTAGTCTTGGACGGCGGGGGTTTTGGACGGGTTTGGACTAGTGATAGCTCTGACTAAGTCGAGAAAGTACTAGAACTTACCAAGAACTTAATTCCCCGCAAGAACTCGCTGGCCAAATCGAAAGTGTGAGAGATATTATTTTCCGAGGTATTCGTTCTATCGACATGCTGAGAAAATGGAATATAAATGAGAAGAAGCGGCTCACAATATTTCGCCATATAAAGTGCTTGACCATTTTCTCCGAGATAATGGCTACTGCTTCTGCTTCAATCCATTTCGAGTAATATTCCACCGCTACAATACAGAATTTCCTTTGCCCTATGGACCGAGGAAAAGGTCCGAGAATATCGATCCCCCATCTGTCAAACAGACAAGGTAGTGGGGTAATCGATAGGGGAGCCCCAGGCAATTGCGGGAGTGGAGCGTGGTATGGCATATGGCGCAACGCTTAGTGTATTGCTTGGCATCAGCGAGCAATGTTGGCCAAAAATACACGGCTCTAATAATACGGTGGTATAAAGATCGGGCCCCTGAATGGATGCCGCATATCCCTTCATGAACATAAATCATGACGGCTTCGGCCTCAATAGGAGATAAACATCGCAGAAGCGGGCCCTCAAAACTCTTTTTAAACAAACGCCCGTCGACTAAGGTGAATCTCTTAGCCCGGACCTCTATTTTCCTGGCTTCAGACTTATCTTCAGGGAGATATCCGTTTGAGAGGTATTTAATAAAGGAGTCCATCNGTTGCGGGTAGGACCGGAGCCCCAGCCCCGAAGGGGGTTTTATCTTCTAGTTCAGATTCAGATCCATCAGAAGGATCGGGTATGAAGTAGTGTTTATATTTTAATCTTTCCTGATCCTTATGTATTTGTTTTGCAGATTCAACTAAGACGATGCCGAGCTCACGCTTTTAATGCATGGCAGCTGCTTCGGTCCATCCTTCTGAGGGACAAAGGGAAGCATCGAGCAGCGCTAAAGCAAGTGAATCAGCAACGGGGGTACGGTGGTCCCTTCGGGGTCACGGAACCCCCCGATCCAAACAACCAGCGAGGGCACGTTGACCCTTCGCTGCACGGGCAGTCTTCAAGCGGAGAAGGGCCTGCATTTTGGGTATTTGGAGTGGTATAGGAGGTAATAAAGGCTCGGATTCGTTCTTTGAGCTTATCCAGCCTCTATCAAATCGGTAACGCCTCTATTATTAACACTGAAACTGTTACTTTATTGCTGCAGGGAGCCGTTCACGTGGAGAAGGTTCTCCCCGGCCCTTAGCTTAAGCCGAACGTCTCCCTGCCGCCGGTCCCCTTAGGAAAACGGAAGATGGTGACCGAAGTGGAAGCCCCGCCGGAGCCGAAGAGGCTGAAGAAGGGGGGCAGCGCTCCGATCCCCACTAAGGGCATCTTCCTGAAGCAGCCTGCGCAGGGCCCGAAGACCAACTCCGACTGGGGAGTTGCCCTGGGCCTGTTGGACAGGTTCAGCAAGGGGAGGAAATTATCCTCATGGCGGAGTGCCTTCGTAAAGGACTCCCGCCTTTTCGGAGAGCAGAACCCAGATAACGTCCAGGCGGACGTATCTGGGGAAGACATTATGGAAAGCTTCCTCGATCTCACATCCAAGGTAACTTTGGCTTAACATGGAGGCCCGAAGCTTCATATTTAACAATGTGTGGTCTTTTGCAGATGTTGAGGAAAGTTTCACAACCGCTATTACCGTGGAGAAATACCAAGGTGATAGCGTTGTGTCCTAAAAAGTCCAAGACCAACTTGACCTTGCGAAAAGGCAAGTTGAGATCAAGCACGGGGAGTTGGTCACGGTACGGGAGGACCATGACCGGTTGGACAATGAGCTGCTAAGAGCAGGGACGGAGTTCTCACTCTTAGCAGATAAAGTCTCTGAGCTGGAGAAGGTGGGGTAAACGGCTCAGGGGCGAATAGACGACCTGGAGGCCAAGTTGCGGGCCAAAGATGAAGAAATCAACCAAGTCTAAGGTCGGGCCCAGGAGAAGAGGAATAAGCTGAATGAGCTTTTCCTTCGGGCCCAAGAAGAAAAGACGGCCTTGGAGGAAGAGTTGACAAGGGCCCGCACTTCGACCGAAGGTTCGGTTCGGGAAGCAGGTCTGGGGTTCGCTCAGTCCCCGTTGTTATTCGGTTTAGTGGATAACATACATGGGGTTTACACTGCGAAGTATCTCGATAACATGCGAGAGCAAGTTATCCAGACGTTCGGGCTTTCCCCTTCGGACGAGCGCTGGAAGATGATCGAGCCACTTGAAAGAGATGGCAAGTTTCAGGTTATTCCGACCTTGAAAGAACCTGTTCTAGAAGAAGACCCTTTCTTCTATCTTTTTGGGGAGCCCCAGGCAATTGCGGGAGTGGAGCGTGGTACTGGCATATGGCGCAGCGCTTTGTCTATTGCTTGGCATCAGCGAGCAATGTTGGCCAAAAATACCCGGCTCTAATAATTCGGTGGTATAAAGATCGAGCCCCTGAATGGATGCCGCATATCCCTTCATGAACATAAATCATGACGGCTTCGGCCTCAATTGGAGATAAACATCGCAGAAGCGGGCCCTCAAAACTCTTTTTAAACAAACGCCCGTCGACTAAGGTGAATCTCTTAGCCCGGACCTCTATTTTCCTGGCTTCAGACTTATCTTCAAGGAGATATCTGTTTAGAGGTATTTAATAAAGGAGTACATCCAATTGGGTTCTCCCGGAGATTCAGTAGCATCAATATTCAAGCCCTGGAGTTCATGACATAGAGCCCCGATCTCTTCAATAGACTGTTCGGTCACAAGAATCTCGACCGAAGGTCAGTCCTGAACGTGGATCGAAATAGTGCTCGGCTCTATGTCAGGTATGCCCGAAGCTAATCTGGCGAGTGCATCGGCAACCTAGCATGAATTTCTCCAAGGTAGAATACCTGGTCTCAGCAGATACTAGAGAATGACTGACATAATAAACAGGTCTATGAATGTCATCTCGTATGGTCACCAGAGCTGCGCTGACGGCAACTTCGGATACCGCAAGATATAACCCAATGGTTCATCACAAGTTGGACTTACCATCCCCGGGGGAGTGCTTAAATAAGTCTTGAGCTCTGAGAAGGCCCGATCGCATTCTTCGGTCCAATCCATATGGCTTGCTTTTCTAGCACTCTGAAAAAAGGTAAGGCCCGGTCTGTGGATTTCGATATAAACCTGCTTAGCGCGGCTAGTCGACCAGTAAGCCTTGGAAATTCTCTTTTGTTTCTCGAAGCTTGCATATCAATGATAGCTTGCACTTTCTTAGGGTTAACCTCTATGCCTTTCTCTGAAACATAATATCCTAAGAATTTTCCACTTCGGATCCCGAAGCAGCACTTGTTTGGATTTAGTTTGAGCTTATATTTTCGGCATACTTCGAAACAACGAGACAAATAGGAAAGATGGTCTTCATCATTCATAGATTTTACAATCATATCGTCAACATACACTTCCATCATATGGCCAATCAACTCTCTAAAGATTCTGTTGACCAACCTTTGGTATGTTGCTCCTGCATTTTTGAGACCGAAGGGCATAACTACATAACAGAAAACCTCATCTTCGGTCATGAATGATGATTTCTTCTGATCTTCCTCAGCTAAGAAGATCTGGTGATACCCAGAATAAGCATCCATGGTACTAATCATGGTACTACCAGAAACAGCATCCACCAGTCGGTCGATGTGTGGCAACGGGAAAGAGTCTGACTCACAGCTTTTGTTCACATCGGTAAAATCGATGCACATTCGTCATTTCCCCTTTCGGTTTGGAAACCACCACTGGGTTTGCAACCCATTCAGTATAGTGGATTTATCTAATAAATCCCAACCGTAGCAGCTTATTCACTTTAGCCCGGATGATCTCGATCTTCTCAGGAGAATAGCGTCTCCTTTTCTGCCTAACATGCTTCGTTCCAGGCTCAGTATTGATCCGATGTTCACTATCGGATCGGTCAATCCCCGGAACATCATCCGGGGTCCAAGCAAATATATCCACGTGGCTTCTCAGCAGGTGGATCAGTTCTTTTTCAAAGTCAGGGGCTAAATGAGCCCCGATGCGAGTTGNACTCTCTCTTATTTCTCGGAGGTAGCATATCAATGATGGCTTGTACCTTTTCAGGATTAACCTCTATGCCTTTCTCTGAAACGTAATATCCTAAGAATTTTCCACTTCGGATCCCGAAGCAGCATTTGTTCGTATTTAGTGTAAGCTTATATTTTCGGCATACTTCGAAACAACGAGACAAATAAGAAAAATGGTCTTCATCATTCATAGATTTAACAATCATATCGTCAACATACACTTCCATCATATGGCCAATCAACTCTCTAAAGATTCTGTTGACGAACCTTTGGTATGTTTCTCCAGAATTTTTGAGACCGAGGGGCATGACCACATAACAGAAAACCCCATCTTCGGTCATGAACGATGATTTCTTCTGATCTTCCTCAGCCAAGAAGATCTGGTGATATCCAAAATAAGCATCCATGGTACTCATCATGGTGCTTCTAGCAACAGCATCCACCAATCGATCGATGTGCGGCAGAGTGAAAGGATCTGATTCACAACTTTTGTTTACATCGGTAAAATCGATGCACATTCGCCATTTCCCGTCCGGCTTGGAAACAACCACTGGGTTTTGCAACCCATTCAGTATAGTGGATTTCTCTGAGAAATCCCGACCGTAGCAGCTTGTTCACTTCAGCCCGGATGATCTCGATCTTCTCTGGAGAATAGCGTCTCCTTTTCTGCCTAACAGGCTTCGTTCCAGGCTCGGTATTGATCCAATGTTCACTATCGGATCGGTCAATCCCCGGTACATCGTCCGGGGTCCAGGCAAATATATCCACGTGGCTTCTCAGCAGGTGGATCAATTCTCTTTCAAAGTCAGGGGCTAAATGTGCCCCGATGCGAGTTGTCTTGGTTGAGTCATCCTCAACCAGGTTAATCAATTTGAACCCCACGGGTTCCATCGCTTGCCTCGGGTGCGGCCGCTCTTCCAACATATCCACCCGGGCCCTCTTAACTGGTGCCAACATTCGGCACGAGCTCATGTAGCATTGTCTAGCTACTTTTTGATCCCCCTTAACAGAAATAACTCCATGAATGGAGGGGAACTTGAGCATCATGTGATAAGTAGAAGGGACCGCCTCAAACTTACTCAGGCCGGTCCGTCCAATAATAGCGTTGTAAGCCAAGTCGATTTCAACGATAATGAATTCCAAGTCTTCAGATCGGTCCTTGGATGGCTCTCCAAGGGTAACGGGGAATAACATCTTCCCACAAGGAATAACACTTATTGGTCGAACGACCAAAGAGTTATGTTGGCGATCGGCAGATCAAGAGCAACTGCTCCCAACATTTCGGCGACCTCGCGCTTCATTAGATTGCACGAGGCCCCAGTGTCCACCAAGATTCTGCGGACACGGCGATTCCCGATGACCCCTGTAATGGTGAGGGGGTCGTCACAGGGATCAATGATCCCCTCCCGATCAGCCGGTTTGAAAGTGATGTCCTCTCTTAAGATGGAGGACCGATCCATGGGATCATATTTTACTAGCGCCACATATTCGGAGCTCTCAGCAGATTCTCTTTCGGTCCCGGACAGACTCATTTATTCTCAATCCACCGGAGATAACATAAATATCTCCGGGTACTTCTCTAGGTGCCGCCTCATTTCGAGGAGGTTGGGGACCAGTTTCAACAGGTGGGGGAGCAGCATGCTCCTGTCTCCCACCCTCGTTCTGTGGGGCTCTGCCGCCACGGCCCCGCCATCTTCTTCTTCGGCCCTAACCACGGTTCTCGCGACCGTGTTGCCTCTTTCTTGCTCTCGCGGAGGAGACCTTCGGTCCTCCGTCCGATCATTATAGTTTCGGGGTTGTCCCCGATTATCTCTTCCCCGCGGCATGTGACGATCGTCACCTTGATGGCCCCTTCGGGGGGATTCCACACGTTTGCCCTTCTGACCGTTTCGGTCAGGCTTTTCTTTACCCATTGCCTCTACTGTCTCTTTCAACAGCGGGCATTTCAAGGTTGGGTGATCGCGATTATGATGAAGCTCGCAATACACCCGATTGTCCTCCTGCTTCGGGGGGACGTCTTTCTCATTCACAGCCGCTACTTCTCGCGACTGTTTCTTCGGGTATGAAACCCTATGATCACCTGCGGGCTCAGAATTCCCGCTAGGCTTCCGATAACCAAGCCCCAGCGCTTGATCTACCTTTATATACTTGTTGATTTTCTGAAGCAGTTTTCCCAAGGTAGATGGTGGGCTCTTCACCAAACTGGCCGAAAGGCCGCATGGTCCTAAGACCTGCTGTAGAATGTCGATTTTATTCCGGAGCTCGAGTTTGATGCCCCGGGCGGTCCTGTTGAATTTCTCCATAAAGGACCGAAGACTCATTTTTGCCGGGATATATTTTAGCTGGTATAGTTCCTGCCTACTTCGAGGCGGTCCTACATTTGGAGCGAACTGCTCTGAGAAAGCCAAAATAAAGCCACCATACAACTGTATGGATCGGGCCGGCAGATTTTTGAACCATGTTCGGGCATCGCCTTGTAATCCTGCCGCGAAGATGCGGCACTTTAATGAATCCGAGGCCCGAACCGTCCCCATACGTAACTCGAAATCAGCGACATGATCGATCGGATCACCATCGCCACGAAATGTTGGCAACCCCTCGGGGTTGCGATAATGTCGATCTGGGACTGCTGCCCAGATTTCCTCAGAAAAGGGGAGCATCAAATCTCCCAAGGCGGCTGATACGTCTTCAGATTGCTGGGATGACGCTTGGACAGCATGTAAATTATGCCACCAATCGTCATCCTTACTCCGCCTGATAGAGGCCTCCATGGCCCTATTAAATAAACCAGGATTGCGTCCCAGATTCGGTTCGCAATCCTTTAATGCACGCATATTCTCTAACTCCCTGGTGAGCTCATCTATTCGTCGCTGCATCTGCTCCTGGTCATTTCCAGGAGCGGGAGTTAGAGCCCTTGCTGGAGGAGGAGGAGTAGATTGATATCTAGGCCTCCTCATTGTGACGCCACACCTGATGATTTCTTCATCATCAGTACTACGCTCGTCAGGATCACTCTCGTATCCTCGACTTCTGGGAACAGGGCTGGATACAGCCGGTGGTTCTGTTACACTTTTCTCCGTCGTAATTTCCAGTACCACCTTCCTTACGACAGCTTCCAAATCCTGTAAAGTGAATGTTGGTGCTGGAAGGCTGTCGGGAAGCACGTCACTTTCATTCGTCGGAGTTCTAGTCGCCATGCCTGTGATTATCCTATCCCTGGTAGAAAACTCAAATGGGATTAGAGAATCGTCCCCACGGACGGCGCCAAACTGTTATGGTCCCTTTTAGGGGGTACCAACAGTCGTCCGGTTTGTTCATCAAACGAACTCGGTTCTGATTTATTTTAAGTGTGGAAGACGATCAAAAGCTAAAAACAAAGTAAATGCACAACGATATATAGTGGAAATCCCAAGAATTGGGGTGAAAACCACTCGACTAAGAGCTGATTATGCTCTTAGCCTGCTCACTAATGAAATAACTCATTGTTTATACAAGAAAGGCTAATGAAAATGACGAGGTAAAGAAAGCGATAAGAATCCGGCAGAGTAACAGCCTGTTCTTCCGCTTCCAAAGGGTCCTCCTATTTCCGTCGTCTGGCCCTGTATTTATAGAGTTCTGAGTGAGTGTAAATCACGCTCCGTAACCGCCTCTGACAGGTTTGTTAGAGGTTGTTATCGCGGGATGTAAAACGAGGCTGGGACCGAAGCGTGGTAAACGTGATCGGGCCCGAAGCGTGGTAAACGTGAGTTGTAACTGCTCGGACCGAACCCAAGTGCCAGCTGGCAGAAAACGCTTTATTCCGCTAAGGTCATCTTCGGTCCTCAGTAGAACATCGGGCCGCTCTTTATTGGAGGTGTGGAATGGGCTATAAGGATTCATTTTCGCCATTTGGATTGGTCCAATCGTTACTGGGCCTTACCCATCACAAGGTACCCGGTCCAAGAGTTCTCATCACTTACGGCATGCTTTTGGCAAAATATGATTCCTAACAAAAAGATCGGTAAGACTCCATATGAGATGTGGAAAGGCAATGCACCAAGTATAGTCTTTCCAAGTGCAAACTTATCGAGGATATTCGTATCGTAATACACTTCTCCGTGATTTATCATTCTGTTACACTTCACCCGGAAACTTGGACCTAGGTTAAAGGGATTAAAATAAATGATCTATCGAAAACCCGAACAACTGAATAAATATAAAATCTCCAAAATCAGTGGTCAGCCGCAAAATACTCTTCATGTCGGAAACCCTATTCAATGAAGATTTCACTATTCAAACCTGAAAAACTATTCACCGCAAAATACTCTTCATGTCGTTGTCGATAAAACCCTATTCACCACCATAAAACAATATTCACCGAGAATTTGTTATTCATCACCGGAAAAAACTATTCACCGTGTATTTAATATTTATTATTGTAAAACACTATTCACCACGAATTTACTATTCATCACTGAAAAACACTATTCGTCGTGAATTTTTATTAACCTCGGATTACTATTCATTGCCGGAAAACACTATTCACCACGGATGCACTATTCATGACGGAAAACACTATTCACCGCGAATTTATTATTTACCATGGATATAATATTCATTGCCGGAAAATACTATTCACTACGGATTTCAAACTTAGAACTTTTTTCGAGACGTATGTTTGAGATTCTGCATCCCTTTTCAATACCTAATGGCCTATATTTATAGAAAAAACCAAGTTCAGTAACTCACTAATGTGTAAGAAGCTCAATCTTATCCAATCCTACCCAATCTGGCCCAACTTATCCGAAAATTCTCTATTTCATCCGGGTGTTTATCGTAAAGTATCGGATTACTCGGGATGTCTCTCGATCGAAACGTGTCTTGCGAAGAGAAACAAAAACACCCCCGGCATGAATCTTTCTCAATAGTATTCACATGATATCCAAACTATCGCCATATATCCACCGTAACGTCTCTCGGGTGCAAAATTACGAAAATACTCCCTCATAATTTCAAATCAGGAATTATCCAAAAATACTCGAGATATCATTCGAATCCTTCCTTATGACCCCAGGATGCCCAAAAATGACGAAAATATCTCCTACATCATTCCATCTCGAAAATATCTCAGATTACCGAAAATACCATACTGGACGTCTAGATTGGGTTTGGAGGCATCCAAATTACGAGAATAGCCCTAATTGATGCACCGATCGGAAGTGGGAAAGTCCAAATTACAAAAATACCGTCGACGTCCTTTCATGTAGAAATCATCTTAAAATACCCGGGAATGTCCAAATTTAGAAAATACACTTGACGTCATTTAGACTAGAAATATTAAGAATACTTTCGAAGACGTGACATAAGGTTCCATGGGTATTCTAATTATAAAAATACCCTCGGAAAATATCAATAGTCCATTAGCTTCCAGATTAGCCTCTGAGTCGTAAAATATTAACATTTCCTTGTATGCATGGATTCCAATGCTCCACCGGTCACTTGGAAAAGAAAATCATATTACTAGGAATACTCATCTTTTCGACACGGTTTTTTTGAAATTAAAAATTCTAAATTATGACACTCGTCACTATTTTCACTAACATGTGTCCGCTACTGCCCTACTACAGATACCTTATTGGACCATTGTCGAGTTAATAATTCATCGCGAAATATTCGGCCAACAAAATTCATGCAAGTTTTCTAGTAATTCATCGAGATCGTCATAATTCATCGCAAAAAGATTCATCTTTTTAATTCGTCGATAATTTTGGATATAGGCAGAAAGTGAGACCAAAAACTTCAGACTTTTCATGGGGCCTTTGACATACTGTAATTTTAATAGCACCTTGAACGCAGTTAAGCCACGAAACTATAATCCAACTATAAAAGTGATTAAATCATTACTACTTCAGCTGCGAAAATAAAGAAATCCGTTGAACTCCTCTTCAAAGATTTCCAAATCGTCATGATTGTGACACGAAATCTGCAATCTCTAGCTCATATCCTTTTTTCGTCTTAGTCGTCCCTATATCTGAATAGAAAATTCACTTTCTAACCTCCGCTAGGAATTTGATTCTCTCTTTAACATACTCATTTCTTCAAGGTGATATATTAACTTGCGCTTACAATCGATCTTGTGTGTTTTTTATTTGTAACTCAATTAATTGATGCCCACCAAGGTTGTCATCCACATGACATTGTGGAGGAAATCATGACTTTGGAACGCATTGCGCATGAGGGAGATAGGAGGAACTTCGTCTCAGAAAATGTCGATTGAGTTCAACGAGCTATAAGCAAAGAACACTGAGATTCATGATGAGGAATTTCATTGAAACGGCCTAAAACTGGGGGCAGGACCATAAAATTTCCCTATAAGAATGCCAGAAATGATCATATTTTCATTTTCGTAATATCATGTCTTCTTACATTTCCCTTGATGAAGGAAGTCTACAATTTCCTTAAAATTTCTTCTCTTTCCTCGCAACCTTAATACTAGTATTTACTCAATATTTTGTCTCTCGCAACATCTCGGATAATATAACGCAATCAAACTCGATCTTGATTGTTCTAATTCAGATGATTTGCCACAATTACAAAAAAATCTTTGTCATTAAAAAAATAATTTGTGACAACTCTAATAAGGCATCCTATCATTCTGATCATAAATAACAACATTCATGTGAATAGGAAAGTCTGAGTCATCCATAATATAATTATTCAGACCATATGTAAACGAGACTCAAGACATCTTGGAGATAATCACTTGATCTCTTTGATTCCAATCTTAAGTAGGATTCTCTGGTCATGAATAAGATAGCTTTATGATAGTTCATGCCATATGATAGCTTTATGATTCTTTATATCATAATTGAGGTTTGTTGGCCATAAAACAAGATTATTTATTAACAGGCAAATACTTATTTATTTATTTGTTGGCCATAAAACAAGGTTTGTTGGCCATACAAAGATTGTTGGCCATCTTTTATGCCATAAAAGATGATTCCTTATTCATTAACAGGCAAATACTCATGTCACAAGATATCATTAATAAGACTCTTTAATCATCAATAGACAAATATCACTGTCATAAAACATCATCATAAATTCCTAGACGATAGTTGGGATTCCCATACTATAAATAAGAAAATAATCTCTACCATTGGCAATAAGTTTATCACTTCGATAATAATAATTGAGAATATCTGATTATAAATGAATATATCGTTCATAAATTGAATTCCAGAAATCCCAGTGATGGACCTCACCAAGCGTCCAACACCCCTTACTCAAATCGATATGTCTCGCTCTAATCCAAAAATAAGCGTAGAAAGCCTTCACGGTCTAGGTGAAAGTAGCATCACGTTTATGGTACAATCCTTAGACTTATGTGAATTTTTCAATCTCACCTGGATAGATCGAGTACCTCGCACCAGAGAGAGCCTTCAGTGCCTATACTGAAGTAGCGTCAGGTTTAGGGTACAATCCTTAAAGTGACTAAAATTTTCACTCCCGCATACGCAAATCTAGTACCTTGGCTTTGTGGTCTTTTTGGGCCACGGAGGAGACGAATGTCTTTTCACGGATCTCATTAAGTAACCGATATCACTCTCACTTTTGGGTCTAAAAGAGCACCCATTAGTCCCAGACCTCAACTAGTGCTCCGCTTAATCTCATAATTTGGGCCTTAACAAGCACTCGTGGGCCTAAAATAGCACTCTAATTACTCCAATATACTCGGGTCACAACAAGCACCCGTGGGCCTCAAGTAGCGCTCGTCACATTATCCCTCTGGGTATAAATTTGCACCAGTAATTATCCCATCCTTTCTAGGCGTGACATTTCCCATTATCCTCCGCAAATGTAAGTAAACGTATGACACTTTCACTACCCGAATAGAAGTGAGATCAGTCTCAGGGTACAATCCTTAGACTGGCGTAAATATTTCACTTCTACTCAGGTAGCTCGGGTTCCTAGCATAAGAGGACCTTCACCGTCTAAACGGAAGTAGCGTCAGCTTCACGGTACAATCATTAGACTGACGTAAATTTTTCACTCCCGCCTAGATAGATTCGGTACCCTAGACTGAAAGGTCCCTATGGCACAACGGAGGAGACGGATATCTTTTCGCCTCACATATTATCATGAACCACTTTATGTCATCTCATATGGACCTTTCCCGCACTCTGCCGAAAAGCATTGGGGGCTCTCACTATGTAGGTGGAAGTAGCATCAAGTTCAGGGTAGAATCATTAGACTGACGTAAATATTTCACTTCCGCCTAGACGGATGAAGTCCATCGCATCAAGTGGTTTTACTTACTTAACCATCATAGAGGCGCATGTCACTAAGATTTATACTTGCTAGCACGCTACATCATCATCCTCATATCTGGACCTTTCCTGCACTCTACCCAAAAGCGTTTGGGGCTCTCACTATCTACGTGGAAGTATCGTTAGGTTCATGATACAATCCTTAGACTGACGTAAATATTTCACTTCTGCCTAGAAGGATCGAGTCTCTCGTGTTAAGAGGTTTATAACCACTAACCCATCAAGAGAGGTGGATGTCAATATGCTTTATACTAGCTAGCACACTCCACCATCATCAATCGGACTCTTCAAGTTCTTCTCCGCAAAGTAAGAAAACTTATGAAACCTTTACTGCACAAATAGAAGTAGCGCTAGGTTCAGGGCGCAATCGTTATACTGGCGTAAATATTTTACTCCTACTCGTGAACCTCGCAACAGAGAGCCTTCACCATCTAGACGAAAGTAGCGTCAGATTCATGGCACAATCATTAGACTGACGTAAATATTTCACTCCTACCTAGATAGATCCAGTACCCTAGACAAAATGGTCTTTGTAGAACAACTTCGGAGGCGAATATCCTTTCTCACTGCGGACTGTGACCGGCCTCCGAGGAGGGCACGACCCTCGGCAGCCTGTCATGGAGGAGTCAGGCCAAATGGCTCCCATGTGCCACGGAATCATGCTCGATACGTGGCCGACTATCAAACAATCGCGACCATTGACATATTCCAATAGTATGTATGTATAGACTATTCTACTGCAGACATAGAGACTCCTCGTTTTTTAAAAGCATTTTGACCTAGTATCCAATTTGATGAATTTGAGGTTGATCGACTACACGACAGGTGGTACGTTGCATTTCTAATTTGTCATACGTTATTTAATTTTCCATTTTCAATCATACTAAAATGCAGTGAACTTGACTCCTATCTTATCAGTCCCCTGACCTCATATCATCAAAAAGGATACGAAAAATTCAGAATATGATAAAAAAGAGGAGAATTTTATTTTAAAAAAATTGAAGAATCACGTCTATACATAATACTTGTGCAACTTGGAAATATGCCAAGTCCGTTGCAGCTTCTCTCCGCTCATATTCATCATCTTATTCATTCCTTGTCTTACTACTTGCGTATTTCAATACGGACCTTCCCATCCAAAGTACAACTTGCCAACTTATTTAGTTAAAAACAATAAACGAACTTGTAATTATATACCTCCATTCGAATAGTCATCCTCTTTATGACATTATTAATGCATCAATAATCTAACTTCACATACGTCAATAAGTCAATTAGCGACTCTAAAAGTCCTAGATGTGAAACGCAACACATGATAATAATGCTCGCATAGTTCACTCACTCGCTATACGAAGAGTTATATTGAATTATATGATCCCAAGTCCTTATTGATCCCAAATTGGAATACAATATATTCCAGAAGAAGCTTATCACCTCATGTTCCCAAACTCGGGATACTTCTCCAACTTATATATATTTATATCAATGCCTAGGTGTCGATAGGGCAATTGTTAACAATGATTTGGTTTTCTCCATAGACACTCAGAGCAATAATGGTTCAACTTCTAATTACACTTGCAATATTATCTCATCACCTTCTCATAGTCGGACAGATATTGGGCAACAAGATAGTCAGCATAATCCACGGCGTAAACTTCTTCCTTGAATGCACTGAGCTTGGCACAAGATGAACAATGAAATTCAGATGGTATACTAACCGATTCTTTATGTCACTTATAATATTTTTAAACAAACTCGGTTGCGAATTACACGATTCCACAGATTGACCTTCGTCTTGAGGTAATCTCAACAATTGATCTCTCCAAAAAAACGATAGACAGTTGATAATAAATCATTGTTATCACAGTTGATTCGTTAGACAACAGGTGTATTCGTACGAATATTCTCTACCCCAGCGATATACTTAACAGTGAAAGTCATAAATATCGAAAGCTCATTATTCCAAATGCCCCAAAGAGACATTTAATGGCTCATTTCATTAAACATATTTTGCTTAGGGCTCCAGAGTAAAAATAGACTTTTATCTGCTGACTTGGGAGTAAACTGATTAGCAATATTAAGGGCAAGAGATAAATGAATTTCTCAAACAGAAAGACACGACTTTTTGATAATCCAGAATACATGGGAATAATTCTAATAACAATGAGTTTCACTCCCTTCAATAAGCTCTCATTTTCTCAACCAGAATAAACTCTATTATTCAATGTATTCGTTCCTTAATGAGTACTGGTTCATCGGATCATGATCATATCATTCCCATACCAATTTAAAACTAATTGTAATGTCCTCATATTCTTCCATATTAACAAAGTGTTCTTACTCACAAGTCCCTAGTGTTGATGCAGTAAGATTAGCGAGTATCACAAAGGTCCACAATCTCCTATTTGAGCATAAGAAATCCCCCTCATTGCAACGTACAAAGCATACTAATTTTATCATGTGGAAAATTTTTAATCTTTATCCCAATATTGGCGTATATATCATTGGTCTTCGTACCTCGGTCTTCCAAACATGTATAGTACCAAGGGAGGATACTGTAAATGTGACAAAATCAAATAACCCTTCCCTCAATGTTTCCTCGAATGAAAACAATTACTCGGTCTCTTCTGGTCAATAGATGGTTTTGCATATACAATCATTTTAATGAGATTCACTTTCACAAGATCTTAGTTCTTATCTCTGAACATGACTAAGTTATGTATATCGAAATTCTACCCTTTGTAGTTTCACATTAACATAATTATTGGCCACTGTCTCTTGTCATTGTGTCCAACAAACTGACCACTTATAACTTCTTTGAATGGTGCAAGATATGGATGCAAAGGGTTCCCGAAGGGAAAGTGGAGAAATAAACGAACCTTTACTCTAAATCGTCAAAAATCAATCGACTCTATTCATTCCATTCCAAAAAGTTTACATTTGCACAATGCACGAAAGAATATCAAACTTTACTCGATTGATAACTTATCAATTTATGTTCCTCTCACAAATGTCATAGGACCAAGGAAATTCCTAGATTTCACACAGAACGCACATCTAGGAGGGTTCCACTTCGTTCCATACCTCCCTGGCATACTGAATCATTCGCTCAAATATTGTACATGATTATTTCCATGTCGGCTCTTTATCCGTACGCCATCAATATTGACTTCCATACATTCTCCCCTATCACATCTTTAAATATTAAATTCATCGATTGTTGGTACGCGGCATCTACTTTCTTCAAACCAAAAGGGCATAATTGGAAAATTTTAAACCGCATGTTGAATTAACCAATATATCAATGGCGGCAGTAGATATTGATCCTCGGACCATGCTTCATTCAAATAAGTGAAATCAATGCAAATTCTCTAGTTATTTTTCGACTTTGGACCCCCAATGGATTCATGATCCGATATGCGTATCTCACAAGCTCGATGAGTCATGCTTGCAACAATGATTCCACATCTTCATCAATTGTCTTTACCTTTTTAGGGGAGAACTTCCACTTCTTTTAATGAATTCCTTTTTATACTCTCATGAAATCTGCTTTTCAAACTACCTTAACACCCAATTATTACAATCTTCATATCGTTTTCCTTATACTTCCGAGAAAAGATCGCATCATTTGAATCAACTCATATTTTCTAATAAGAATTCCACCATATAATTAGATTTCTTCGTACTAGAGCCCGCCATAGCGATTCGGCACATGATACTACAACAAGAACGTGCTAACTCTTGCTTCCCTTTCATCTTTTTTATACCCGAAGGGGTAGCGAATTTCATCATCAAATGGGCTTGGAGACAATCGCCCCTAGCAAGTAAAAAACACTCCTCCCATGAATATTATTATAAGGGAGGATAGGAAGATCTACTACAATGAATACCACCAATAATGTTCTCGATATATATTATTTATCTCGCAAAGTGAATAGGATAATAATAGATAATTCACAGACAACATCACTATTGGTAAACCCGACCAACCTAATATGTACTGGCTGGAACTTAATAGTTCAATGCAAAGACATCTGTTCGAAATCATATATGGTAAAGATATTCATCAACTCAATAATGTTGTAGGTAAATCAAGAAGGCGGGTTCCATAAAAATATTTCACACGAGTACTGTTTCAGGCTATCTCTATAATATAATAAATTTGAAGAAGTTGAGTTCCATAATAATATATTTCCGGACGAACAACATTCCGGATAGTTAAGAAAATCAATTAGATGCCCCTTTCACGATATGCTAGTTGTTATCAATAATTTCATTATCGAGTATGGAGTTAATTCTAATTAATCTGATTTAATAATCATCAACTATAATTCCGAGGGTTGCGAAAGTCTTCAAGGGTTTTTATTGTAACCGTTATTATGATATATTATTAATGTAGATTATCCTAATCCAAATAGAGAACACTAATCGATGAAGATCTTTATAATTTCTCAAACAACATAAATCATTAATGAAACCAGGGTGATCCGACTACATCACGAAATACTCGAATCTCCTTGAATGATGAGCAAGTGACCTGGATAGTTCATATAACCATTAAGGAAGTCTTGATTACTGAATAGGAATGTCGGGACACAAAACTCCACACCATAATTTCATGTTGTGGTTCTACTGTAACTTCATGTGTTCAACGGTTATTCGATGATAACTAACTTGTTGTTTTGATCATTTCTCTACAATCCATGTTTGTATTTTCTCATTTTACCACGATAATTACTTCTTTGGTCTCTACTGTTTTCTCTTCCACAATATTCTTATATTTCGCTAACATAGTTTCTTGACATCGTATGCTTCCAAAAGACAAGCTCTTCCACTTTCAATTTAAATATTTAGATTTTCATTTATATATTCTAGGATGTGCATTGAATATGTACCAATAAATAATTCATAAAGTTGTCTTAACTTCGTTAGCCTCTAAGTCTTGAACCATCGAAGTCATTGATAGAATGCCTGAAACATATACGAAAGCAACATAATTTATGGGAATTGTAAATCCCACAAGTCGGGTCCATAGCGAAGTTCAATATTCCCCGATCTCATTTTCTTCTTATCGATAACTAGAAAAATATGCTCATAACTAAAACTGGAAAACCCCACATCATAATCTTCGATAATGATATATTTCGTTCTATCAACATTCTCTTATACCAAACAAACTGAGTACATAATAAGACAAGCTCTTCTAAATTCTCTTGATAATTCAAATTCAAAGAATTCCAAACATGATGTTTGGCCTCACTTCTACTACCTCACTAATAGTGATCCGACGAATCTTCCTACACTCTGCCTCAAAACGGGTCACAAAATTCATTAACCTTTCTAATTAATCATACCGCAATGAGGTCAAATATGTGATATACTTCACTAATGCATTAAAATGTGCAAATGTCGAATAGAATTTATCCATAAAATTATGATACAAAACAATTAAAAACCTCGACAACCTATTGAACCATAGGAGAGTAGACTCCTTTAAACAAGTAGCAAAAATAAATCACATAGCAGCATCACTGAAATTTATCAAACTAACATGGATCTCCAAATTCGATGTATGAGCATGTGGATCAGTTGATCCTCGATACTCCGCAAGATTCTTCAGCATCTCAATATATTTTGATCGAGTAGCATTATAATTGCCATAGAAAATGGAGATCAAGCACTCGAGGTATTCCCTAGATTTTGCTAAACTTCCATCGATGGCAAAGCCTTTCCCTCTTCCGTTATAGGGCTCAATTGCCCTCTCTTACACAATAAAATCACCTTCATAAGCGGAGGTGTTATGAGTATACCGGGCATGTTCACTATACACCGGTCTTCTTTCATAAACGAGGCGCATATTGGACTCCAATTGAGTCATTCGAGCATCATTTTGCTCAATCCTATTGCTTATCTCCTGGAACTTCGACTCGATTAAGTTCCCGATCCTCTGTAGAGAAACTTTGTTCTCCAACTAATGTAGCATATGGTACTCGGAGGTTCCGAACACGATCTATGTCCTCAGTTAATTATCAGCAGACTCCAAAATAACATTACTTCTCCGAGACTTCCTTCGGGCCTCCACGTCCTCTAACTGAGCAAGTAAAGTACGCATCCACTCCTCTTAGTTTTCATCATGCTGATTATGATCGGCAGATAGAGCACGTGCTGGTGGTGGAAGATGACATTCCTTCGCCGACTACTCGGCCCGCTCTTAAGAATTCAAAACGTCTCGACAAGTACCGACGGGTGGAGGATAGATAATAGGTGCCCTCCCGAATGAATTCTCACTACAAGTGCCCTCCCGGATGAATTCCCGCTCCGAAAAGGTTGAGTAGTGATTTCCTGAACCGGGGGCTTCCTCGGGAAGTTATGATTGAGTCACCGGTAATATATTACCCTCATTACTTCCAACTACCTGAGGGTTCGGATCCCTTTCACTTAATCAATATATTTCTCTTATTCTGGATCATCATGATAATAAGAAATATCCAAACTAAGTAGAAAAGTTCTCAATGGAACTAAGTATCGGTCCCCACAAACGGCACCAAACTAATATTGTCTTAAAATATTTTCTCGGATCAGTGAATTATTTAATTGATTTTTTAAAAATTTTTGTCGTTGTTGTGAAGACACAAAGAATTACAAGGTTGGGCACACAATGTGTGAGCTTACGTCCTCCGGAGAGCGAAGCTCTTCCTGGTGTTTTACTATAACAAAGTTCAACAATACAAAATATGATATTTCATATTAAAATAATTGATCTAATGCTAATCAGATTGAGAAATGAGTCTCACGTTTAAATCCGGAATGAAAATGTTAAAAGACTGTCAATGTAATAATTCACCGTTGATTTGGACTCCAAGTGCAAACTTATCGAAGATATTCAGATCGAAATACAGTTCTCCACAATTTTTCACTTCGTTACTCTTCACCCGGAAACTTGGTTAAATGGATCAAAATAAATGATCTTTCGAAAACCTGAACAACTGAATAAATATAAAATCTCGAAAATCAAGGATCAGCCGTAAAACACTCTTCATGCAGGAAACCCTATTCAATACATTTTCACTATTCACACCGAAATCACTATTCACCACCATAAAACACTATTCACCAAGAATTTTCCTAATTATTGCCGGAAAATATTATTCACCACAGATTTACTACTTATTGTTGGAAAACACTATTCATTGCCGGAATAAAAAAATTCACCGAGAATTTAGATCTTTTTTCGAGACGTATGTTGAGATTTTGCATACCTTTTTAATATTTAGGAATCTGTATTTATACAAAAAACCAAGCCTAGTAACTCATATATGCGTAAGATGCCCAATCTCATCCAATAAGACATAATCTGGCCCAACTTATCCAAAAATTCTCAATTTCATCCGGGTGTTTATCGTAAATTCTCGGATTACTCGGGATCTCTCGATCGACCCGTGTCCTGCGAAAAGAAGCAAAAACACCTCAGGCATGAATCTCTATCTCAATAGTACTCACAGAATATCCAAACTATCACCATACATTCACCGTAACGTCTCCCAAGTACCAAATTACGAAAATACCCCTAGCACTATTTCAAACCGGAATTATCCAAAAATACTCGAGAAGTCATTAGAATCCTTCCATCTGACACCAGGATGCCCAAAAATGATGAAAATATCCCATAAGTCATTCCATCTAAAAATATCTCAAACTACCGAAAATACCATAGGGGACGTCTCGATCGTGCCTAGAGTCTTCCAAATTATGAAAATACACGTAATGGATGCACTGATCGGAAGCGGGAAACTTCAAATTACGAAAATACCATCGACGTCATATCGTATAGAAATCATCTTAAAAAATCAAGAATACCATAATGGATGTAATCATCGAACCCGAGAATGTCCAAATTACGAAAATACCCATGTCGTCATTTCGACATGAAATATTAAAAATACCTTGGAAAACGTGCCAAAAGGTTCCCGAGGTATTCAAATTACAAAAATACCACGGGCAATATCAATATCATAAAGCTATCTTTTCACGAGACTCTAAAAAATGGAAAGCTAGCATTCAGTCCGATATAAACTCTATCTAGAGTAACAACAATTGGGATCTACTGGAATTACCACCAGGATCAAAGCCAATAAGTAGCAAGTGGATATTCAAAAAGAAATATGTACGTGATGGAAGTGTTGATAAGAATAAATCTAGATTAATTTGATATGTTTTCTCTCGTTATGAGAATAGCATCAATTAGAGAATTGATTGCTTTGGCAACCACCTACAAATTAACTATACACCAAATGGATGTGAAATCTACATGTATAAATAGAGAGTTAGAAGAAGAAATTTATATGCGGCAGCCTCATTGTTATGGTCCATTTTTATGGGGTACCAACAGTCGTCCGGTTCGTTCACCGAACGAACTCGGTTCTAATTTATTTTTGTTGTGGAAGACGATTAATAACTAGAAATAAACAGTGGCAAGACGATGTGTAGTGGAAACCCCAGGAATTGGGGTGAAAACCACTTGACTAAGAGTAGATTATACTCTTAGTATGTTCACTAATCGAATAATTCATAATGAATACAACAGAGGCTGAATGAAAATGACAAGGAAAAGAAAGCAGTAAGAACTCCGGCAGGGTAACCGCCTGTTCTTACGCGTCCAAATGGTCCTGCAATTTCCGTCATCGCGCCTTGTATTTATAGAGTTTACGGCGTGTGTAGATCATGCTCTGTAACCGCCTCTGACAGGTTTGTTAGAAGTTGTTATCGCGGGATGTAAAACGAGGTTGGGACCAAGGCGTGGTCTGCGCGATCGGGCCCGAAATGTGGTAAACGTGTGGAGGCCCAAAGCGTGGAAAACGTGAGCCTGTAACCGTTCGGACCGAACCAAGGAGCCAGTTACCAGAAAGCACTTTATTTCGCCTAAGGTTATCTTCGGTCCTCTTGTTAAACATCGGGCCGCTTTTACTTAAGTGTGCAACTGGGCTGCAATAATTCGTTTCCGCTGTTTGAATTGGCCCAATAATTAACGGGTCTTGCCCATCACAGGGTACCCGGTCCTAAAGTTCACATCACTAGCCCCTAAGGGCTTGATTGCCATCGTAGAGGTGATACAAGGCCAATCACAAGATGCATGCATATTCATGAGAACATGGGACTGTACCTGTAGGTAGTGAGCGTCCAGGGGACCGATCTTTCCCTTAGTGTGTAGGAGTTAATTATATTTAGAACTAAATAACGTATATTTAAGTTATAGTTTTATCTTTGTTATTCTTTAAATACTAATATCCCAATATGCGCTTCTTCATATTCGATAGTTCAAGAGGCGTGATGAGTGCGCTTTGTACTGTCACTGTCTTGGGCAGTATTACGTGGCAGCTTACCATTGGCTGGGAGATTAATATTTAAATCGAGATTTCGAGCACTGTTTGTCCTCATCGTCATTATCGCGAAGGAAAAACTGCAGAATCAACTTTTGTGCTCTCAATCCATTCTACATTCAATCCCTTTCAATCCAGTTTCTCTAAGGTATACACTTATGGCTCCTCATAAAATGCGATACCCTTCCATGTTTGAGTTGGATATTGAGGAGTTTAGGTCTAGGTTTTCGATTCCGGCTCATTATTCTATCTGGAAGGGACGGGAAGATATTCCCTGTTTCCTTCCGGCGGAAATGAATGTGCCGGCATCGGCCATTCCGGTCAGTTACGCTTCTCTAAAGTGCGGGCTTCGTTTTCCGCTACATCCCTTTGTAGCGGCCGTGCTTAAGGAGATTCACTGCCCCACTTTTGCGTTGTTCACGGGAAGTTATGTGTATATAATAGCGTTCATTTTTTATTGTTACCAACAGAATCGGGCCCCAACCCTAGAACACTTCTTTAACCTATTCTTGGTAGGCTCCCGAAAGGGGAAGGGTCTATTAGGTTGCCGCAAGTTGTATTATATAGCGGTGCGCACCAAAGAGTGCGCAATTGTAGATAAAGAAGAGTCTCTCCATTCGTGGGAGGCTTGCTATGTGTGGATAACAGTCTCCAAAGAGGATCTGTTAAAAGTATGGCCTCGCCTAACCCACCCACGCATAGGTCAGTTGGACCGAAGTAGGTTCAACCCCTCCCGCACGGACATCGCAAATACTCTTGCGATGTTCCCCCCTCCCGAAGCACGCCTAAGGCGAATAGATCTGCTTCGGGAGAAAAGATTGATAGAAATGGGTGTTGGGGGTAGGGCCGGAGCCCCAGCCCCGAAGGGGGTGTTCTCTAGTTCAGATCCATCAGAAGGATCGGGTATGAAGTAATGTTTTTACTTTATACTTTCCTGATCCTTATGTATTTGTTTTGCAGATTCGACTGAGACAATGTCAAGCTCTCGCTTCAAACGCATGGCAGCTGCTTCAGTCCGTCCTTCTGAAGGACAACATGAAGCATCGGGCAGCGCTGAGGGGAGCTAATCAGCAACGGGGGGTACGCTGGTCCTTCGGGGTCCGGGAACCCCCCGATCCAAACAACCGCCGCGGGCACGCTGACCCTTCGCTGCACAGGGCAGCCTTCAACTGGGGATGGGCCTGCATTTCGGGTATTTGGAGTGGTAGAGGAGGTGATAAAGGCTCGGATTCGTTCTTTGAGCTATCCAGCCTCTATCAAATCGATAATGCCTCCTTTAGTAGTACTAAAACTATTGCTTTATTGCTGTAGGGGGTCGTTCCCGTGGAGAAGGTTCTCCCCGGTCCTCAGCTTAAGGTGAACGTCTCCCTGCCGCCGGTCCCCTTAGGAAAAGGGAAAAGGGCGACCGAAGCGGAAGCCCCGCAGGAGCTGAAAAGGCTGAGAAGGGGGGACAACGTCTGGTCCCCACTAAGGGTATCGTTTCGAAGGAGCCTGGATTGAGCCCGAAGACTAACTCCGACTGGGGAGTTGCTCTGGGCCTGCTGGACAGGTTCAGTAAGGGGAGGAAACTAACCTCCTGGAGGACTGCTTTCCTAAAGGACTTCCGCCTTTACGAAGAACAGAACCCAGAGAACGTCCAGGCGGACATGACTGGGGAAGAGATTATGGAAGGCTTCATCGACCTCACCACTAAGGTAAATTTTACTTGACATGAAGGCCCGAACTTTTACTTAAGAATATGATATTTTATGCAGATGTTGAGGAAAGCTTTCACAACTGCTATCATCGTGGAGAAGAACCAGGGTGGTAGCGTTGTATCCCAACAAGTCCAAGATCAACTTGACCTTGCAAAAAGGCAAGTTGAGATCAAGCATAGTGAGTTGGTCGCGGTACGGGAGGACAGTGACCGACTGGACAATGAGTTGCTAAGAGCCGGGATAGAGGTCTCGCTCTTAGTTGATAAAGTCTCTGAGCTGGAGAAGACAGGACAAACAGCTCAGGGGCGTATTGCCGACCTGGATTCCAAGTTGCGGGCCAAAGATGAAGAAATCAACGAAGTCCAAGGTCGGGCCCAGGAGAAGAGGAATAAGCTGAACGAGCTTCTCCTTCGGGCCCAAAAAGAGAAGACGGCCTTGGAAGAGGAGTTGACAAGGGCCCGCACTTCGACCGAAGGTTCGGTCCGGGAAGCGGTTCTGGGATTCGCTCGGTCCTCTTTGTTATTTGCTTTAGCGGATAACATACATGGGGTATATACTACCAAGTACTTGGATAGCATGCGCGAGCAAGTTATTCAGCAGTTCGGGCTTTCTCCTTCGGACGAGCGATGGAAGATGATCGAGCCACTTGAGAAAGATGGCAAGTTTCAGGTTATTCCAACTTTGGAAGAACCTGTTCTGGAAGAAAACCCTTTCTTCTACCTCTTTGAAGAGATGGAGAGAGCGGTCAACCAAAAGGTGGCCGATCAGGAAGAAGAACTGAAGCAGCTCGCGGCCCGGACCGAACCGCAGGAGCCAGAGATTGAAGATAGAGAAGAGGGGCAGATTAGCTAGATTTCTTTATGTACTTTGTATCTGCCTTACTTCTTATTTTCAATATAACTCTTTTCATTCAATTCTTATCCTTTAATTGCCAGAACAAAGTAATATAACCAACTTCTCAATAAACTAATGCGTTTTATGTTAACGAAGTTGTTTTAATCACCAAGTGTAAGATCGGGGACGCTTACAGGAGTTAAACATCGGTCCCAGACATTATGTTTGGTTTATTCGTATCAATTCTGATTGGATAGGTCGTTTTACATTGTGTGTGGGTCACTCTTATTCCGTCCTTGGAGTCAATACTCGATTGGATAGGCGTAGTCTGCGTTCAATATGAGTTTTTACGAGCTTCGGCCGAACCTTGGTTCTAATAAAGTCCCTTAGGTTTTGTTGGCTAAGCTTTACTCATAATACGTCTTATATTAGCACCGATTTTATGTTTCGATATGCTGACTACCATTCCTTTTATCGTAGCAGATTTCATAGGTACAAAGGGTAATTCCTAAAGACTGAATGCCGTTGAAGGGAGTGTTTTAGTTCGTAATGAGTTCTGAGAGAATCACAACTCATCCATGGGGCTGGGCAAGTGCAGAAGCATTTGACTCGTCAGAGTGGTCACTACAACTTGGGGGCCTTGCGGACAAAAAGCTTCGGTCACCAGTCCAGATTCGTCCTAAGCCACCCAACTTCAAGATCGGTCCATCATTCCATTAGAAATAGTTTGTATTTGTACTTACTTGTTTTCTACTTACGTTTAAGAGAATGTATTTCATTGAGTCAAACATAGTAATCGAAGATTCACAAGAAATATCGCCTTAAATTCATGACATTCCAATTTCGGGGGACCTCTATACCCTCCAATGTTTCAAGTTTATACGCACCTGATTCCAATTTCTTTGATACTCGATATGGTCCCTCCCAATTTATGTCCGGCTTTCCAACGTTCCACCGCACTTTAATGCTTCTGAGGACGAGATCACCTTCAAAGAATTCTCTTGGGAGGACTCGCTTGTTGTTGGCCCGTTCCATAGTTCGCTGATAAGCACGCATCCGTGCATAAATTGCATCTCTCTTTTCTTCGATCATCTCGAGGTTCAATAATCTCCTTTCACCGTTCATATGATCATCGTATTGAGATATACGAGGTGATCGGATGGCAACCTCCACCGGGCTAACAGCTTCAGTCTCATACACCAATGAGAACGGTGATTCCTGGGTTGTTGAGCGAGGTGTAGTTCGGTATGCCCATAGGACCTCATAGATGTGTTCGGGCCATTTCCCTCCAAAATCTTCTAACTTGATTTTCAATCCCTTCAGGATAACCTTGTTAGATACATCCGTAAGTCCGTTAGTTTGGGGATGGGCTACTAATGAGAAATGCTGGGTGATGCCCAACTTGGTGCATAGATCCCGTATGCTCTTTCCGCGGAACTGAGTCCCATTATCAGATACGAGCGCTCGGGGAATCCCGAAGCGGCTCACAATATCTCGCCATATAAAGTGCTTGACCACTTTCTCTGAAATGATGGCTATTGCTTCTGCTTCAATCTTTTTCGAGTAATATTCCACCACTACAATACAGAATTTTCTTTGCCCTATTGACCGAGGAAAAGGTCCGAGGATATCGATCCCCCATCTGTCAAACGGACAAGGCAATGGGGTGACCGATAAGGGAGCCCCAGGAAATTGCGGGAGTGGAGTATGGTATTGGCATATGGCACAACGCTTAGTATATTGCTTGGCATCAGCAAGCAGTGTTGGCCAAAAGTATCCCGCTCTGATGATGCGGTGGTATAAAGATTGAGCCCCTGAATGAATGCCACATATCCCTTCATGAACATAAATCATGATAGCTTCATCCTCAATAGGAGATAAACAGCGCAGAAGCGGGCCTTCAAAACTCTTTTTAAACAGGCGTCCATCGACTAAGGTAAACCTCTTAGCCCGGACCTCTATTTTCCTGGCTTCAGATTTATCTTCAGGGAGATAACCGTTTGAGAGGTAATTAATAAAGGAGTCCATCCAATTGGGTTCTCTCGGAGATTCAGTAGCGTCAATATTCAAGCCCTGGAGTTCATGGCATAAAGCCCCGATCTCTTCAATAGACTGTTCGGTCAGTGGAATCTCGACCGAAGGTCGGTCCTGAATATGGACCGAAATAGTGCTTGACTCTATGTCAGGTATGCCCGAGACCAATCTGGCGAGTGCGTTGGCAACCTTATTTTGCTCCCGTGGCACATGGTCAAGAGAGAACTCACTGAATTTTTTGGATAGTTCCAGGACTTTGGCGCAATATAACCTCATCATCGGATCATGAGTCTCAAATCTCCCTGCGAACTGTTTCACTACTAACTTCGAGTCTGAGAACATTCGCACTCTGCAAACTCCCATTTTTTGAGCCAAGGTCATTCCTGACAATACTGCATCATATTCTACCACATTATTTGTTCCAGCAAAGGAAAATTTGACTGCGGAATGAATAAGATCACCTTCTACCGTTGTCAGGGTAATGCCCGCTCCTCTTCCCCCGAAGGTTGACCCATTTACATGGATCGTCCATCGATCATCCTCTTGGTTAAGATAAATGGCAGATCGGGTCATTTCAACCACGAAATCAGCTAGAACCTGGGCTTTGATCACCCTTCGGGGCAGGAATTCCAGATACATAGCACTGAGTTTGATAGCTCATTTTGCAGTCTCTCGTTCAAATCCTTCTGTTTAAGGAGTACTTTCAGAGGTTGATCCGTATAGACATATACCGTTCGGCCTTCAAAATAATGTTTCTGCTTGGACACAGCTTTTTTCAAAGCTAGCATGAATTTCTCCAAGGTGGAATACCTGGTTTCAGCATATACCAGCGAATGGCTGACATAATAAACCGGTCTATGAATGTCGTCTCGTATGGTTACCAGAGATGCGCTGACGGCAACTTCTGATACCGCAATATATAACCCCAAAGGTTCATCACAGGTTGGACTTACCATCACCGGGGGAGTGCTTAAATAAGTCTTTAGCTCGGAGAAGGCCCGATCGCATTCTTCGGTCCAATCTAGATGGCTTGCTTTTCATAGCACTCTGAAAAAAGGTAAGGCCCGGTATGTGGATTTCGAGATAAACCTGCTCAGTGCAGCTAGCCTGCCAGTAAGCCTTTGAAACTCTCTTTTGTTTCTCGGAGGTTGCATATCAATGATAGCCTACACCTTTTCAGGGTTAACCTATATGCCTTTCTCTGAAACATAATATCCTAAAAATTTTCCACTTCGGATCCCGAAGCAACATTTATTTGGATTTAGTTTGGGCTTATATTTTCGGCATACTTCGAAACAACGAGACAAATAAGAAAGGTGGTCTTTATCATTCATAGATTTTACAATCATATCGTCAACATACACTTCCATCATATGGCCGATCAATTCTCTAAAGATTTTGTTGACCAACCTTTGGTATGTTGCCCCAGCATTTTTGAGACCGAATGGCAGAACCACATAACAGAAAACTCCATCTTCGGTCATGAATGATGATTTATTCTAATCTTCCTCAGCCAAGAAGATCTGGTGATATCCAGAATAAGCATCCATGGTACTCATCATGGTGCTACCAGAAACAACATCTACAAGTCGGTCGATGTGCGGCAATGGGAAAGGGTCTGACTCACGGTTTTTGTTAACATCGGTAAAATCGATGCACATTTGCCATTTTCCGTCCGGTTTGGAAACCACCACTGGGTTTGCAACCCATTCAGTATAGTGGATTTCTCTGATAAATCCCGACCGTAGCAGCTTATTCACTTCAGCCAGGATAATCTCGACCTTCTCAGGAGAATAGCGTCTCCTTTTCTGCCTAACAGGCTTCGTTCCTGGCTCAATGTTGATCCGATGTTCACTATCAGATCGGTCAATCCCCGGAACATCGTCCGGGGTCCATGCGAATATATCCACGTGGCTTCTCAGTAGGTGGATCAGTTCTTTTTCAAAGTCAGGGGCTAGATGTGCCCCGATGCGAGTTGTCTTGGTTGAGTCATTCTCAACCAGGTTGATCAATTTGAACCCTACGGGTTCCATTGCTTGCCTCGGGTGCGGCAACTCTTCCAGCAGATCCCCCCGGGCCCTTTTAACGGTGCCAAAGTTCGGCACGAGCTCATGTAGCATTGTCTAGCTACTTTCTGATCCCCCTTAACAGAAATAACTCCATGAATGGAGGGGAATTTGAGCATCATGTGATATGTAGAAGGGACCGCCTCAAACTTACTAAGGGCGGTCCGTCCTATAATAGCGTTGTAAGCCAAGTCGACTTCAACGATAATGAATTCCAGGTCTTCCCACCGGTCCTTGGATGGCTCTCCAAGGGTAACTGGGAATAGCATCTTCCCGCATGGAATAACGCTCCTTTGGTCGAACGACCAAAGAGTTATGCTAGCGATCGGGAGATCGTGAGCAGCAGCTCCCAACATTTTGGCAACTTCGCGCTTCATTAGATTGCACGAAGCCCCAGTATCCACTAAGATTCTGTGGACACAACGATTCCCGATGACCCCAGTGATGGTAAGGGGGTCGTCGCATGGATCGGTGATCCCTTCCCGATCAGGCAGGGTGAAAGTAATGTCCTCTCTGAAGAAGGAGGACCGTTCTATGGGATCATATTTCACTAGCGCCACAGACTCGGAGCTCTCAGCGGAGTCTCCGCGCGCAATTCTCTTTCGGCCCCGGACCGATTCATTTACTCTCAAACCACCGGAGATAACATAAATATCTCCGGCTACTTCTCTGGGTGCCGCCTCATTTTGAGGAGGTTGGGCACCAGTTTCCGCAAGTGGAGGAGCGGCCTGCACCTATCTTCCACCCACATTCTGCGGGGCTCTACCACCACGGCCCCGCCATCTTCTTCTTCGGCCCTGACCACGGTTCTCACGACCGTGTTGGCCTCTTTCTTGTTCCGACGGAGGAGACCGTCGGTCCTCCGTCCGATCATTATAGTTTCGGGGTTGTCCCCGATTATCTCTTCCCCGCGGCCTGTGACGATCGTTACCTTGGTGGCCCCTTCAGGGGGATTCTGCTCGCTTGCCCTTCTGACCATTCCGGTCGGGCATTTCTTTATTCATTGCCGCTAATGTCTCTTTCAACAACGGGCACTTCAGGGTCGGGTGATCGCGATTATGATGGAGCTCGCAATATACCCGACTGTCCTCCTGCTTCGGGGGGACGTCTTTTTCGCTTACAGCCGTTACTTCTCGCGACTGCTTCATAGGGTAGGAAACCCTATGATCACCTGCGGGTTCAGAAGTCCCGCTAGGTTTCCGATAACCAAGCCCCAGCACTTCATCCACCTTAATATACTTGTTGATTTTCTGAAGAAGTTTTCCCAAGGTGAATGGTGGGCTCTTGACCAAGCTGGCCGAAAGGCCGCACGGTCCTAGGACCTGCTATAGAATATCAATTTTATCCCGGAGCTCGAGCTTGATGCCCCGGGCGGTCCTGTTGAATTTCTCCATGAAGGACAGAAGACTCATCTTTGCCGGGATATATTTCAGCTGATATAGTTCCTGCCTGCTTCGGGGCGGTCCTACATTTGGAGCAAATTGCTCAGAGAAGGCCAAAATAAATCCGCCATACAACTGTATGGATCGGGCCGGCAGATTTTTGAACCACGTTCGGGCGTCTCCTTGTAATCCTGCCGCGAAGATGCGGCACTTTAATGAATCCGAGGCCCGAACCATTCCCATGCGTAATTCAAAATCTGCGACGTGATCGATTGGATCACCATCGCCACCAAATGTCGGCAACCCCTCGGGGTTGCGATAGTGCCGATCTGGGACTGTTGCCCAGATCTCTTCAGAAAATGGTAGCATCAAATCTCCCAAGGCGGCTGATACGGCTTCAGATTGATGGGACGATGCCTGGACCGCACGCAAATTATGCCACCAGTCATCATCCTTACTTCTCCTGATTGGGGCCTCCATGGCCCTATTTAATAAGCCAGGATTGAGTCCCAGATTAGGTTCGCAATCCTTCAGCGCGCGCATACTCTCCAACTCCCTGGTGAGCTCATCAATTCGTCGATGCATCTGCTCCTGATCATTTCCAGGAGCGGGAGTTAAAGCTCTCGCCGGAGGGGGAGGAGTAGATCGATATCTAGGCCTCCTCGTTGTTACGCCACGCCTGATGATTTCTTCATCATCAGTACTATGCTCTTCAGGATCACTCTCGTATCCTCTGCTTTTGGGAACAGGGCTTGAAACAGCCGGTGGTTCTGTTCCACTTCTCTCCGACGTAATTTCCAGTTCCACCTTCCTGACGACAGCTTCCAATCCTGTAAAGTAAATGTTGGTGCTGAGAGAATGTCGGGAAGCACGCCACTATCATTGGTCGAAGTTCCAGTCGCCATGCCTTTGATTATCCTATCCCTGGTAGAAAACTCAAATGGGATTAGAGAATCGTCCCCACGGACGGCGCCAAACTGTTATGGTCCCTTTCTAGGAGGTACCAACAGTCGTCTGGTTCGTTCAGCGAACGAACTCGGTTCTGATTTATTTTTGTTGTGGAAGACGATTAATAGCTAGAAATAAACAGTGGCAAGGCGATGTATAGTGGAAACCCCAGGAATTGGGGTGAAAACCACTTGACTAAGAGTAGATTATACTCTTAGTATGTTCACTAATCGAATAATTCATAATGAATACAACAGAGGCTGAATGAAAATGACAAGGAAAAGAAAGCAGTAAGAACTCCGGCAGGGTAACGGCCTGTTCTTACGCGTCCAAAGGGTCCTGCTATTTCCGTCATCGCGCCTTGTATTTATAGATTTTACGGCGTGTGTAGATCATGCTCTGTAACCGCCTCTGACAGGTTTGTTAGAAGTTGTTATCGCGGGATGTAAAACGAGGTTGGGACCGAGGCGTGGTCTGCGTGATCGGGCCCGAAGCGTGGTAAACGTGTGGAGGCCCAAAGCGTGGAAAACGTGAGCCTGTAACCGTTCTGACCGAACCAAGGAGCCAGTTACCAGAAAGCACTTTATTTCGCCTAAGGTTATCTTCGGTCCTCTCGTTAAACATCGGGCCGCTTTTACTTAAGTGTGCACCTGGGCTGCAATAATTCGTTTCCGCTGTTTGAATTGGCCCAATAATTAACGGGTCTTGCCCATCACAGGGTACCCGGTCATAAAGTTCACATCACTGATGGTTTCATAATAGAGGATAAAGAGAATAAAGTTTGTTGATTGAAAAAACAATGTATGGATTAAAGCAAGTACCAAAACAATAACATGAAAAACTTGATTTTACTTTAGTAAACGAATGTTTCACTTCTTCTAATGTGGATAGATGTGTCTATCTTAGAATCGAATGTGACAATTGTGTAATAATAACATTATATGTTGATGATATATGCTAATATTTAGTACATGTTTGAGTATTGAATATGTTGCCAAGGAATTTTTGTTAAATAAATTTGATATGAAAGACTTGTATGAGGCAAAAGTAATACTTGGTGTGAAAATCCTAAGGAAAAGGATGAGATTATGTTGGTTCAAGATCATTATGCTGAGAAAATATTGAGAAGATTTAAATATTATGATCTAAAAGTAGTTAACACTACATATGTCTCAAGTGTGAGTCTTGTAATGAATTGTGGATAGCCTTTAGCTCAAACCACATATACACAAATAATTGGAAGCTTGCTAGACTTAGTGAACTTCACAAGGCCAAATTTGGCATATGCGATTTCGAGACTTGAAAGATACACTAAAAATCCAAGTGATACTCATTGGAAAGCATTGGTGAGGTTATTGAGCTACAATAAAAGCACAATGAATTATGGAATAATAAAGGATTTCCAGGGGTAATAGAAGGATTTATCGATGCCAAAAAGATCTCTGATTCAATTGATACTAAATCTACAAGTGGATATGTATTTACAATGGGAGGAAGAGATGTGGCTTGGAGGTTCATTAAGCAAACTGTAATAGCACATTCAACAATGGATTATGACTTTATTGCTTTAGAAATTACATGTGCAGAAGTTTAATGACTTAAATTTCTTAACTAATGTGACTATTGATGAGAGACTGATCATATTTATATGAATACAATGTGATAATCAAACGGTAATTGCAATTACAAATAATAAGATATACAATGAAAAAAATAGACATATATGTTTGAAACATAATGTCATTAAACAAATGTTAAAAAATAGAATTGTTTCCATTAATTTTTTGAGGTCAGAGGTGAACTTGGCCGATCCTTGACAAAGCCACTACGAAGACAACTAATAAAAAAACAACTAATGGTATGAGATTGTTGCCATTAGACTATTAGTGTGTGTGGAAACTCAACCTATGTAATTGGAAATCACATGAATTATATATACTAAAGTATTTTCCCTATATATATATCTCATACACATACTGTAATAGATGTTCAATAAAATTGTATGGATAAGTTATACTCTTAATGAACTAGCAATCATGGCTGAGATGATTGATTTAGTTCATCTATATGAAAGTGAAGTGGGACCTTCTATGAAAATAATGTAAAATTTTCGAGACATTCATGAATTCCTACAAGGTCGCGCTTGGCTAGAGAGACCCCCAACGGCGTTGAAAATTGAAGATTGAGGAAGGAGTGTGATGAGGTGACCTCTATAACACATATGATTCTTGGTTTCATAGAAAATTTATTTCAACATGTTTCTAGTGTTACATGTCTCGTACATAGTCGTTTACCCACCCATTATGCAGCCGTATTGATATTTTGCACAATTCGTAGCAACATAGTGTTAGTTCTCATAAAAGGTGCCTTTTGCTCCCGTTGTTTAAGATTTTATCCACATTCTCAATATTTATGCTTCTTTTGTGGTTCGGCCTTTTGATTGATCATTTATTTTTGATACTTGAGAAGAGTATTGTCCCATTCGAACATCATTATAGTCTATGCCAGATGCTCATATATTATGGCACACCTGGTAGTTCTCTATGTCTCTAATCAAATAATTCAAATAACAAGCTAATAAAAAAATATCAAATTGTCTGATCATATATACTAAAATATTTTTAACGAGATAATGAAATATCATAGCATTGGTTCTTTTTAACGAGATAATGTAACACTAGAAACATGGTGAAACGAGATGATGAATATTGGATGTAGGCCATTCAAAGTTGGTTCTTTTCACGTGAGTGTTGTTGCATTGTAGCCTCAATTATGAATATTTCATTTATCACATATACCCAAATACCTTACGAGATAACGAAACATTAGTGCTTTGGATGACACTATTGGTTGTTGCACATTTAATGAAAATTGGATGTAGGCCTTTGGAAGTTGGCTTTTTTCTTGCGATTGCTATGTTTTTAAACCGGTCATTTTCATCGAATCGGAAAATATCGGCTCCACTAAGAACCAGATCGAACTTATTTGAACAGTAAAAACTTTCAAAAGATCAATAAATTATTATGTTACTCCATAAAGTAAATATAAGATATAATTTCATCAATATGTGGAAAATGAAACAAATTCATAAGAATTTTGTACAAAATAATTGAAATTATTTTATATATTACGAATATAAATAATTAAGATTGAAGTAAGAAAATATATTGAAAAAACAATAAAATAAAACATACAAAAATAGAGCAGTTTAATTTGAACCGAACCGTGAAATATGCGGTTCACGATCTAACCGGTTCAACAGTGGTTTAAAAAACATAGTGCGAGAATTATTGCATTGTAGCCTAAATTATGAATTTAGAAAAGGTCATTATGAAAAATTAAATTTATCCTTTAACATTTAGACGATTTCTCGATAATTAGTCAGTATGTGGTAACTATTACTCCGACGTCTTTTGCAAGCCTACATGTGTCATTTTAGAACGTACAAGAGCTTGAATCAAAATAATGGAAAATTTTCATTTGTAGTCCTTCAAATCAATTTAAATCTTTTAAGTCAAACAAATTCAAATTACATCATTCATGATTTACACATTATCAATTTTAATCCAAAATAATTGGAATACCTTAAACTAAAAAAGTATAATAATTATTTTTAAATTAAATTTCATATTTTATAAACAAATCATTTAAATAACCGAAAATTTCTATACTAAAAATAATTTTTCGATGAAATGACTCAAATTTCGTCACAAATTTACATATTAAACATTATCTTTATATCTATCGGAATATCATTGGTATATAGGTCGGTACATCAAACACCAACGGTACCGATATTTTATTTGGTACCACCAAATTTCAGGTTTTCGGATCGGAGTCCTTGTTTTTTTGAATCCGACCCAATTAAAGTAATATACTTTAAATAAAGATTTTAGTATATCAAAAATTTGTCATGTGGTTTACCGGTTTGATATACAAATTCAGGTCCTTTCTAAATCATCGGTTTTAAATGAATGTTTATATATATAAATCATCTTCTCTATGTATCGCACTATACATAATTATACGATGGATTCCGGAATTTATACAATCGTTATGTAATTTAATAAAAATATACTTAAATAAATATTTAAAATATTTAAATTAAGTTAATAATTAATATATGTACGTGACATATAGACTGATATAAAAACCATATTTAATACATAAACTTACGTTTTGAATTTATAGTATTAAATTTTGTCAAAAATTTCAGTCATGTATGTTAATGTATGGATCAATTATGATGGGTCGGTATATAACAAGATCGAATATCCATATGAAATGGATCTGACCGGCATGTATGGAAGTATGGTCCACATGTATGTGTGTAGGCTAAGTTCGGATGAACTTGGAGGACGAAGGATATGACACTATTATGGTCGACCGTCATTAGTTCCCACAATTAGCTAAATTCACATAGGAACAATTGGCTGGTAGTGGAAATGTCAACAAAAGTTGTGCCAATCTTAGATGGTGTCGACATGACTTTTAAGCATAAAAAATCCATTTTGTAGGCTCGAGGAAGAGTAAGTAGTATACGATAAAATTATGTAATTTAATATTCTTCATTTTCTCTTATAAAATGATGGAGTTGATAGTACATAGGGACAATCTCAAAGTATTGTATAATACTTGTTAATGATGTATTTCATACTTTGATAGTTTTTCTCTCATATATTGGTTTTCTCACGTATAAACTTGGTGTTTTCCTAACGGTAACTGATTATCAGCAATCCTTATAAATCAAATAAATTCAATATTACTGAATAAAATTTTCTCATAAGAGTTTCAAACAAAATTATTTTTGGTATACAATCAAATTTTTGAATAAATATAAAAATAATGGTATATAAAAGATAAAACTTAATTTAATTATAATTATTTGAATTTAAAAGTATTTGAGTAGTTTTAGATTAAAATTGATAATATATAAAATTTAAATAACTTAATTATAATTGTTTAGTAAAAAAGACAAAAATTTAAAAATAAAGTGATTTTTCCCCAAATATAAGAAAAAAGCCCTAGTCCACGACGTTATCGTCAGATTTATCGTGAAAATCAGCTCCAAGGTGAAGATTTTAATATTTCAGATGGCCCTTTTAGGAGATCTTATGGTTTCAGCTGCATTCAATCCTCTTCGAACAATGACGCATTTCCCTCCTAAGGTATATTTCAGTTCTACACCGAATTCGCTTGTCTTTTATATTTCCTCTCTGTTAGTTTCTTTTTAAAACAGTGATGAGCAACTGTAGCTTTTTGAAATACGGCTATGTGTATAGTTCATACAGTATGATCCTGATGTGGCGTTTGCAATTTTTAAGATGCGTGTTTTCCAATTCTGATATGGGTCCTTGAAATGGTGGTTATATTTTGGATTCACAAAACTACTAGAACATAAACTGCTTGAATTGAGCAAAATTTATGTTAAGTATTCATTTTTGTATGAATTTTCAGATGGACTGTCGTGTGTTTGCTAATGTCCCATCCATTTCTTGCCAATCTTTGGTTGTCGGCCATGGAATCCGTTGCCAGTCCAACAATTCCCTCAATTCGAATAATTCTTTGAGCCAAGAGATAGAAAGCTTTCTCCTCAACACAATCAGCATGAGTTTCTTCCAACGCTTGAACTTGGCATGGAAAATAGCTTTTCCACCAGCCAACTCTCAAAGAAACTCCAATGCAAGCATTGCTAAGCAACGTCTTAAGATGATTCTTTTTTCGGATCGATGTGCTGTAAGTGACGAGGCAAAGCAGAAAATAGTGAGTAATGTGGTCAATGCAATATCTGAGTTCGTGGAGGTAGAGTCAGAGGAAAAAGTTCAGCTCAGTGTGTCAACTGATCTAGATATCGGCACCATATATTCAGTCACAGTTCCGGTGAGACGGGTGAGATCAGAATATCAAGTTGATGATGAAAATGGAATGATCACAAATATTGAATACAAAGATAGGGGAGAAATATCTGGTTCCGTTGATGTCAAGTTTGATTTCTATATCCCAAATGACAAATTCCCTGATTTTAGTGTGTAAATGATGTTTTAACTTGGTTTATTTTGAGTTTGTATTCGGCTTTACGGTGCAAACGAACTATAGCAAATATGAGTGTTTTTTTGCAGGTTTGAGTTTAACTTGAAATGAATTAAGTTTGGTTGATGTTCGATTTGAGTTAGAAAACTAAGGAATGTAATGTTTCAATATTTGGTTGATGGTTGCAAAAGAATATATTGTATGATGTATATAATATTAATGATTAAGGAACTTTGAAAATTTTAAAAAATCAAATTCTGTAAGTTGGGAATTCCAACTTGACTTGGCTAAAAAATTCAAGTCAAACTCAACCTTCCGACTGAATCTTTTGGTTCGTTTAAAACATAGTTGTGATAAGGTGACAAAATTATATTATTGAAGAACTAAATCTATATGTTTATTTTTATGAGTATACTAAAATACTCATCTATGCTTGAGCCTTGTTAGCTGATGATTGGTGGGTTATTTAAAATAATGTTATGTGATTTCTATAAAGTTTATTAAATGGATACAAAGTACTCAAAATTCAAAATGGTTCAAGAATTTTACTATTTATGTGTTACTTTAGTAGCCTTTGAATGATTTTTATTAATTATGTATTATTTTTAAAATTTTTAAATTTAAATACATAATCATTATATTTTTTCAAGGTTAATGGTTAAATATAAATACAATTATATTTAAAATATTAATGAGTTTTACAATAAAATTTTAGAATTTAGGGATTAACCAAGTTATTTTTAAACTTTGAAGGTTTAATGTTATAATTTTTAAAAGTTTGATGGTAAAAAAGAATAATTATATTAATTTCAGGAACTTTATATTTAATTTACGAAATTTGAGTTAACAAATTTATACTATTTTAAAATTAGTAGTCTACTCAAAAACTAAAAATCAGAATATTTGTAAAATATTTTTAGAAGCAAACACGTGTGGACACCAAAACAGTCTTGAAAAGATGTATCAAAATAAAAAAATACCTCTTAATCCAGCGTCATTTTGACGCTGAATCTAACAGACATCGCATCCGTTAACTACTTCGGCTTGTAATCCAACGGTCTAGAACTATTGTAATGAGAAACCCTAAAATTTCTATTTTCAAGTAGATAAATCATAAATCTACCCCGTATATAAACTGCATCATATTGGGACCAATCAATCAGTCACGGCACGGCACTCTACTGCGCTTTCTCTTGGATTTTGCCTACGGATCAACTCCGTCGATTTGCCGCCGACTATGTCTGACGAGGAGCATCACTTCGAATCGAAGGCTGATTCCGGAGCCTCAAAAACATATCCGCAGCAGGCGGGAACCATCCGTAAGAACGGCTACATTGTAATCAAGGGCCGTCCGTGCAAGGTTCGATTGATCATTTAATTATTGCATGGATGTGGATTGAGATCTGTGGTTTGGATTTGTATCCAGATCAAAACTTGTTATGTGCTGTATTCATTTTTTTTTCATTTTGCTAATTTTTGGTAGTATATTTCATGGTACTTCATCGATGATGAAAAATTTGAAAGTGTGGAAGGCAATTTATTACCTTAATTTGATTTTTATTGGCTTGGACAGATATATACAAAGTATAGTATTTTCCAGTATCTTACTTGATGGCTTTCAAATTTTCTGACTTGATTTTTTTTGCTAGTTGCTTGCATTTGTATTGGTCCAGTGAAATATGTTGTCTTGTCCTTTTTGTAGGTTGTTGAAGTTTCCACCTCCAAAACTGGAAAGCACGGTCATGCTAAATGCCACTTTGTCGCAATTGACATCTTTACAGCTAAAAAGCTTGAAGATATTGTCCCTTCTTCTCATAACTGCGATGTATGAACATATTGCCCGAAATTGACTAAATTCATCTGGTTTCAGTATTAGAGTTAACGATATTTGTGCAGGTTCCACACGTGAATCGCATTGACTATCAGCTTATTGATATCTCTGAGGATGGTTTTGTATGTTGTACTATAACCCCTATTCTTTAAATGCCTTAGTTTTATATCAGAATGTTTTCAGGTGAGCTTGCTGACTGAGAGTGGTGCCACAAAGGATGACCTAAGGCTTCCAACTGATGACACTCTGCTTCAACAGGTTAGATTCATTTTGGAATTTCACCTTATTTTGTCTGAACAATGATATGTTATATCTGCAGATAAAGGATGGTTTTGCCGAAGGAAAAGACCTTGTTGTGTCTGTTATGTCTGCAATGGGAGAGGATCAGATATGTGCCCTCAAGGACATTGGTCCAAAGTAGTCTTCATGAGCCATGTTTGGCATAGTTAAAGGTGCTTTCGTATATTAAAACTCGACTACTATAGATTGGCTTTCCCTATATGTTTTGACTTGTTTGTTAACTTATTTTGATTCAAGTTGTTGGTATTTACTTCATGAATACATAACTATATGGTTGTTGCAGGAATCGTACGATTGTCTATATATGCCCATAGTCGAACTGTTTATTCAATTTACTAGGCTTATTCTTCTTTTTCATATATTCCCCACATGAAATTGGTAAATTTAACAAGAATAGCGATAGCCAACGTTTCTCTCTTGCTTATTATTCTGTTTAATTAATGGATTTGGATTTGGATTTGGTATATTTGACAAGATTCTAGTTCTTGTGGGGACTGGGAACTAGGATTTTATTCGCATTCAACTATATTGATACTATTTATGATAAGATGCTGGAATTTATATTCTGAAATTTAAACAGTGTAATTAAGAATATCAAATTTGAAGGTTTCAAAGAATGCGAAAATTGGATAGCATTCAACTATGCACGCCTGGTGAAATGTGCAATAAACAAGAATACAAATCTTAAAAAAACACTCCAATAATCTATATAAATCCTTTCTACCCGGTTTGATAATTAAATTAAAAACTTTAAAATATAAATGTTTAAATCCAATTCAAATTTGGTTTAAACTACTAACTTAATTGATTAGATATATAGTATGATTTTGTCATAATTGATCCAAAAAATACATTTGTTTTAAATTTGAAAATATTAAGACAATTGCTTATTTTCTTCATAGAAGTCATACCAGTGGTATACCGTCCGATATACCGATAAATATCTGTCATGACCGGTATGAACCGGTATAATTTCCTTGATTTTCTTACGCAAAATCAAATAATATCGCAACCAAATCTAGTATTTGGTAGCTACTAGCTAGTAATAAAAAAATAGTTTATTAATTAATTAAATTTACATAAATATTTATATATTTCCAGGAGCTGTATAGCTTGAAATAAAAAATGGACAATCAAAGATGATCTCGATTCTACTGTACCACCGCTGACTTTTATTCGTTTGCTGTAGAAAAGTCTTCGTTAGTTGGAAGCTGATAGCTCGATCTGTGAGAGACGCAACCCAAAGATATGGCTGATAAACAAAAAAGTCCGCCGCAACCGACGTTATCGGGAAAGCATCCGCCGGCGATTACTCTACCACCCAGAAGTGGAATTGATATGTTTGCGGGCGGCCCTGGTGCTAGCCCTGGGCCTATGACTTTGGTTTCTTCATTTTTTGCGGATAATGATCCAGAAAGTGATTGTCGCTCCTTTTCTCAGCTTTTAGCTGGTGGAGCTACCTCTTCTTCCTCCGCAGTTGTGTCTACGGAGTCTTGCGGTGGGAGTGGGAGTTTTACATTTCAGCAAGCTGTACCCACGGGGTTAACGATTTCACAACCACAGGGAATTGTCGCGATTCCGTCTGGGATGGGTCTTTCGACTTTTATTGATTCTAGTGGCTTTTTCAATTCTTCGCAGGTATTTTACCTATTTTTTGCCTTGATCGGGGATGAATATTGGTTCATTGGATTATTTTGTGCTGTGAAGTCTCATCTGATGTAGGAGTCTTGGTCTGCTTTTTTCCTTGAAAATGCAAATTGTGTACTTTGACTTGATTCAATTACCTATTTGTCGATTTTCCTCTGAAATTAGGCTTCATTTGGGAAACCTGATCCTCAAGCAAAGAAGAAAAATCAGGCAGTATACTCATCTATGTCAGCTCCTGCACCAAATATGGTGCAACAGATAGCTGTGCAAGAGCTAAAACTATTGAAAGAGCCTTATACTATTCCTGGTTCTGATCAGAAACATAGAACGAGTAATGTAATAGTAGATAAGCCAACGGATGATGGTTACAATTGGCGCAAGTATGGGCAGAAGCAGGTCAAGGGTGGTGATTTCCCTCGAAGCTACTATAAATGTACACATCCAAGCTGTACAGTTAAGAAGAAAGTTGAAAGGTCTCTTGAAGGTCAAATCACTGAGATCATATACAGAGGACAACACAACCATTCGCCAATTAGTAAGCATAACAAAGATACAGAAATGGCGAACCCTCAGGAAAATCCAGGATTTGTCTCTGTATCTCAAGCTGATAACTGTAATAAGTTTGATGATGATGCTTGTTATCCATCTTCTATCATGGAACAAGATAACTGTCTAGTTACACCAGAAAGATTGTCGGGTTCGAGTGATATCGAGGAAGCGGATGATTCTGAAGCTAGAGCTAGTAATAGAAATGAAGATGAGCCTGAGTCCAAAAGAAGGTATTTTGTTTTTTGTTAATTATACTGATACATGAATGTTTTCTTGAGATTTCTATTGATTAAGTGATGGTGAAACATGAGAAGGGTCATGGAGGCTCAGACTGGAGCACAAACATCATCTCATCGGACAGTAACCGAGCCCCGAATAGTTGTTCAGACTACCAGTGAAGTTGATCTACTGGATGATGGATATAGGTGGAGAAAATATGGGCAGAAAGTTGTAAAAGGAAACCCCAATCCAAGGTGAAAATATGCCTTCTTACTTTCTTTTCAAGTCTTCACAACCCAATCTCATTTAAAGATGTTTCCATTCAGTTTTAAATGGTTTCTTAGTGAATTGACATTTGATTTGTGTTATTAGAAGCTACTACAAATGCAGTCAACAAGGATGTAGCATCAGAAAGCATGTTGAGAGGGCAGCAACTAATCCTAAAGCTGTCATAACAACATATGAGGGCAAGCATAATCATGATGCACCTACTTCAAAGTCTCAACACCACTCCAATTTCAAGTAGCAATTCACATTCCCATTGCCAGCCTACTTTTGTACAAAGGAAAATATTAGGTTTCAGAACTTTATTAGGATTTGGATTTATGTTGCCAGTACAAAGTATTTTTGTTTATGGCTTCCATTGTGTATGCAAGTTATTTCTTGTTCAACATACAAAAAGATGTTTAATTACACCGTGTTTTGCGAAAATGTACATGAGAAGAAGATTTTTTTAATAATATCTGAGATGAGTAACTGGGATATGAAGCAATTCAGGCGATTTTGCAAAACTATCTATTGCAAAAAGTAGGTTCTACCAATCTATACTAAAATTCTTTTGCAATATTTACACTTGGATGGGTAGATTGACAAAACTCATTTTCTGTGATGTGTAGATTAGCAATACACACAAGCAATTCAAACATTTTAAAATTTAAAAATATCTTCATTTTAGCTTTAGTGGATGCAATCTATACAAACACAAAAGAGTTTGAAGGAGCACAATATCTTATTATTATCACTTAATTAAGGTATATATTGGGTTTGTTTGTTTTGATGTTTCAAACATAGGTGCTACGAACTCATGTTTTCATAACCTGTCGGTATAGAGAAAACCGGGTGACACCGGTATTTCGATCGGTAACGTCCGGTATCGGGTTTCTGGGTCGGAACCCGGATTTTTTGGGTTGACCCGAAAAAATAAAAAAAAATTGCTTTTTAAAAAATTTAAAAAATATATATCGGTATACCACTGATATACCGGTCCGGACCGAAACGGTCCGCCGAACCGGTATGAAAATATTGCTACGAATGCACCATGATTTTTTGGACATAAACCAAACAAAACTAGAATAACGTGAGTGAACCTGAAAAAAATAACGGTGGAGTGGTAGCTGATTTGAGGGACTGCCGTGCAAACACGATTGGTGAAATTGTATTGGTGCCCTCCTTCCATCACATATTAATTAAAAAATTATTTCATCCTGAATTTTCAAACTCTAACACATCTCTCTTTCTTTCTCTCTATTGCTCATCCAATGGAAGTATTACCACACTTGAAGACGCATTTGAACAGAATAACGAAGATTGTAGTTAAGGTAATGTTCTTCTTGCTACTCTGGTTTTATTTGGCCACTCTGTTCCAACATACGAAAATATGATTGACAATTATGAATTATAAAAGTTATGGTTTAAGTGTATGATTCAGTGGCGGTATGTGTAGAATTGGATGAAAACATTTTTGGTAGTACCAATTATGAATTGTAAAAGTTATTTTATTGTTTTCAAATATTTGTGTTTAGAGACAGATATATTTTAGCTTGTGCAATGAACCAACTACTTTGATTAGGATTATGATTAAACATTTCTTTGAAATTGGCTATCCTGTTTTCCGAATTTATTACTTTCTTTGGATACTCCTAACTACAATTTCATTGACAAAACCATATCTTTTTTTAACAATTCAAAGGTCCAAATGTCTACCAATGAATTCAATGTAGCTTTATGGAGAATCCATTCTGTAAAATATTTTCAAAGTTTTTGTGATTACTCCATTGTGAATTTGACAATTAACACCAGTATCATCTTTTGAGCAAAAAGGGGCTAGGTATCCATCACTTTCCAGTAGACTTCGTAAAGAGAAAAAGTTTTGTTGATTATTTTATTTATCCAAATCTTTTTGCTTCTCACTTGTTTTCAAATTAGCAATAATTTATGGGAACAATTGAACTGAATTCCTGTTCCATGAACAATTGGACTTTTGGAAAACTGTTTCATGTAACTTGACAAGGAAAATTTGTGGGAACAATAGGACTGAATTTCTGTTATACTTAATAGGACAAAGCCATCAACTCTACTAAGAGAATGTTGGGGATTAAATACGTGTGCGAACAACCTCGATATATTAAGTATAACATTTGAATTAAAGCAAAGAGAAAACAACGACACAAGAAATTTAATGTGCGAACTCGGAATGGGAAACCAGGTGACCGGCAAAAACAACAAAATTCACTATCACTTTAGAATATTACAACATACACACATGAAGAGGAAACTCAGAATACAAGAGTATTGAAGTAGATGAAAATGAACCTTAAGCCCCCTTTATATAGATAAGGTGGTTGAGATAATTAAGATAACTAACAAATATTCATAATATTTGATAATATCTCCATATATAATTATCCATGATCAAATCATATATATGCGTCAATATATACTGATTTGATATGATCTTGTTTCCTTCAATATCTCCTTTAATAACTGTCGATATCTTAGACCAGTGGGCCCCATCATATCTCAGTTCGGTCCTCGACTGATTGTCTCAATCTCATAGTTTTGGATCACGTGATTCGGTCCTCGAACGATTGCTCTGGTCCCTTTGTCACATTCAGTATTGCGTACTTCGGTCCTCGCCGATCGGTCCTATACCGACCATCCCATCTTCCATGTGTGTCCTGATCGACCACATTGCCGATCATCATCTAAGTGTCACCGATCGATAACAATACCGATCTCCACACTTAACAGAGAATTCATAGGAGGGAGCAACTTGAAAGTGCTTTGCTCTAGGGAACAACAAGTAAATAAACTAAACTTTGGTAACCATACTCACCTTCAATTATGCAAGTTTTTTATGGTGTGTTGAATTACTATAAATATTTATTTATGATATGTTGAATTACTTTGATAATCATTTATGACAGAGTCCTAAGTGTGATCGACCACATTGCCGACCACAATGTGTGCCCTGATCGATCACATTGCCGATCATCATCTAAGTGTGATCGATCGATAACAAAACCGATCTCCACACTTAACAATCTTCCACTTGGAGACCAGTTATGCATCTTCTCTTGATAGTGCCCGCTCATTAGGGGTGTTCATTCGGTAAATACTGAACCGAATTTCAATTAACGAATAAGTCAAAACATTATCTACCGAATAACGAACCGAAGTTTGTCGGTTCGGTAAATACCGAATTGTTTCGGTTTGGTTTCGGTATTTACCGAAATACCGAATTTTATAATTCGGAATCAGTTCGGTAAAAAAAATTTGTAAACAGTTCGGTATTCAATTTTTACCGAATTGTGAACACCCCTACCGGTAATCAACTCACTTGGTGAGACCAACAAGAGCTACAGACAACTCTAGCTTTGCCATAGTGACTCCCTTCATCATCATATCTTTTCGGATTTTCGGTGCCTTTGATCTTTATCAATTGAAGCGTCTTTCTCTTGAACAGATTCCTGATATAGTGATACTTCAACTCAATGTGCTTCGTTCTCGCATGAAATACCGGGTTCCTCGCCAAACATATGGCACTGTGACTGTTACTGTACAAAGTTCGCTGATCGGTCCTTTACCGATCTCCATCAGGAAATTCTGGAGCCACACCATCTCCTTTCATGTTTCCGAAATTGCAACATATTCTGTCTCAGTTGAAGAAAGTGGGACACACTTTTGTAACTTCGACTTCCAACTAACAACTGTAACGCCAACAGTAAATACATACCCCGATGTACTCTTCCGATCGTCCAGATCTCCTCCAAGGTCAGCATCCACGTACCCTGTTAATTCGATCGGTCCCATTCTAAAACATAGCTTCCGCCCTAATTTCCCTTTGAGGTATCTCAGGAACCATAACACTACTTCCCAATGCTCTTTCCCATGGTTCTCCACGAACCTACTCACGACTCCCACTCCATATGCAATGTCAGGTCTCGTACAAACCATTGCATACATCAAACTGCCGACAACTGAATAGTAGGGCACGTTCTTCATCTCTTCGGCCTCCTGGTCGGTCATCGGCGCATGCTCCTTTGAGAGTTTCATGTGTGCTCCCAAAGGTGTTTTAGTCACTTTCAAGTCTCCTACTTGATACTGATCAATCACTTTTTCAATATATTTTTTCTGAGACATGGTAAGTATACCCTTCTGCAGTTCTCTCGAGATTCTCATTCCCAGAATCTGCTTGACCAATCTCAGGTCCTTCATCTCGAATGTTTTAGACAACTCACGCTGGACTTGTTTTATTTCCTCCATGTCACCCCCTACGATCAACATGTCATCAACATACAGTAGAAGGATTACGTATCAACATAATGTACTTTTTCCCACTCGGAGAATACAACAATTGTCCGTCTCGTATCTTTTGAATCCCCATTCGGTCATTAGGGAGTCAAACTTCAAATACCACTACCGAGGAGCTTGTTTAAATCAATACAAGCTTTTTACCAATTTGCATACTAGATTTTCTTTACCATGCTCCTTGAACCCCTCGGGTTGTGACATGTAAATCTCTTCCTCCAAATCACCATGAAGGAAGGCCGTCTTCACATCCATATGTTCAAGATGGAGATTTTCCACAGCCACTATACTAAAGATCACCTTGATCGTCGTCATCTTGACGACCGGTAAGAATACCTCGGAATAGTCAATTTATTTCTTCTGCAAGAATCATTTGACCACTAATCTCGCCTTGTAACGTTTGGACCCATCAGCCTCATTCTTTACTCTAAACTCATCTGTTGAGTAAGGCCCGATGTCCATTCGGCAATGCTGTCAAGACCAAAGTCTTGTTCTTCGACAATGACGCTATTTCATCCTCCATAGCAAGCTCCCACTTTCCTGCTCACGAGACTCAACAACCTCTCAGAAATTCTCTAACTCGCTATCGTCAGTCAACAATGTATGATACATTGTAGGAGTATACCGATCGAGCGATCTCCTCTCCCTGGTTGACCGCCTCAACACATGAGTGACTTGTTCGACATTGTCATCTGTCGCCTAATCTTCATTTTGCTTATCAGTATAGGACCGATCAGACTGAGATTCTGACTCCTCGTCAGAAGTGATACCGATCGGCTCCTCCGATCGGTCCGGGGGTCCATTTCTCCCACTTGATGGTATCATCACTATCACCTCGGTAGACTTCTTCTTAGTCTTTGTGATAGTATCCTTGTAAAGTTGAAGATCGCATCGACCGATCTAATTATTTTCCTCCCGTCGGTCCAGAACTGGTAACCAAAATAATCAACTCCATAACCAACGAAAACAGTCTTTACAGCTTTTGCATCAAGATTATCCCTCTTCTCAGAGTTTATGTAGACATACGCCATGCAACCAAACACTTTGAGATGATCCAGCTTCACCTCCTTCCCAATTCACTTCTCCTCGGGCAACTCGAAATCCAGTGGTACCAATGGACTTTGATTGATCAGGTGTGCTGCCATTGTCACGATCTGATATCGTCTACGTAGTGTTATTGGGCTTTAATTATGTTCTATTATTGTATGGGTCTAGCCCAATGAATACGGGTATAAATCCCGAGTTGTATTACGGTAATTGTATCGAATCATTAATCAAATCTAATTTGAGCGCAATCGATTTCTACCATGGACAATATGGGTACTGATTCCTGTCCCTCTAGATCTACCACATGTTCATTTCCGCTGCCAAACGACACATTCGTTAAAGAAACTCAAACAAAGGTTGACTCCAAACAAGATCCTAGGCTACGAGTTGAACAAACTCATCTACTATATCATCCGCCCAATAGAGATCCACCCCCATTCGATGGAATTGATCCACAGCGTTGGCTCCAACGCCTTAGTCCTTATTTTCGTATAGTGAATCCAAGCTCTCATCAAGAATGGTTCGATTTTGCCACAATAGCATTTATCGGTATAGCAAAGAAGTGGTTAGAGTGCTACATATCTAAGATGGTTTCTTGGTCTTGGATAGACTTTGTTATTGCCTTACTTGAGCAGTTTGACTACACAAATTGGAGACAAGAAACTCTTATACACACAAGGATGGTAGAAGCAAATAAACCTAATAGCTCGGAACTTCTCAAGCCTAAGGTTGTTCTTGATTTTGATGGTGGTAGTGATTTTTGCAGTATTAAGGGTGAATCTTTGGTTTCTCTAGGAGTGAATCAACGGTTATTTTCTGAACCTGAAAAAAAAAATTATTCAAAAGAATGTTCTATTGGTACACTACATTCTTCTCTCAAAAATGTTTCCCTCGAGTCATCTGCAAAATGGATTACCGAAAGTGGGAATGGCTCTAATGTAGATAGAATTACATGGATGCATACTAGATCCAGAGAACATGAGCCACATGGAAGGGGCTTTAAAGAAGTACAGATCAATGCTTTTGCTAATGATACCGAGAGAGTTGTACCATTTCCCATGCACAAATTTGATGTTAAGGATTTTGGTGATGTTAATTCGAATATCATGGGACACAAGCACGTAAATATGGCCCATGTTCCGCAGAATGTGATCACTATCGTGCTAGCTCGTAGAGATTTGATGCCTTGGGGTCAAATTTGTTTAAGTAAATGAAAGAGTGTTGCTTCTAAATTCCCAATCAGAGAAAGATCTCTTGGAGACAGAAAACCCGAGCCACAAAAGCAACCTCTGGCCCCGGAAGAAAACAAAATAGTGAGTGAGTTGCTTGAAGCTAAACATATTAAGGAAAAAAATGAACGTAAACTCTTTTTTATAGCAAAAGCTTATTTCAATTTATTGATTCTTTCTCTGCTTGCTATCCTGTGAAAATTATTGCTCTAGTTGCATTAGTTGTGTCACTGTCACGATCTGATATCGTCTACGTAGTGTTATTGTGCTTTAATTAGGTTCTATTATTATATGGGTCTAGCCCAACGAATACGGGTATAAATCCGAGTTGTATTACGGTAATTGTATCGAATCATTAACCAAAATCTCATTTTATCTCTCTAACACAATTCTCTCTTCCTTCTCTCCTCTATTCCCTCTCGGTTCTTCTCTACATCTCCCTACATCCTTCTTCAATCTACCTCTCCCATTATTTCTACCTCCCAAATCCGTCATCTCTTCCCTGTTACGATCCAAGATCGTGACAAATGGTATCGGAGCCTTCGTATCCTAAGGTCGGAAAATCAGATTTTTCTAAGACTAGAAAACCTAAATCGGGTTTTTCCAAGACGAAAAAAATCTAAATCGGGTTTTTCTAAACCTAAGAATCGAAGCTTCTTTCCGCTGCGAAGCTCTTCGGTCCAAAAACATACCCACGACGTCTGTTGTTGGTCAAGGTGCGACTCAGGAATAATGCGAGAAATGACTCATTTTCATTATCACCCACCGAAGATTCCCGATTTAACCCTTTTTGAAACTGTTTTGATGTTTTGTTTGTCTTTCTAGTTTTTCTTTTATGTTCTTTTGAAGTAAGCAGCTTGATGTTAATGTTTTGGGGCGGGCTCCTGGAATGAAGCAGAGGTGAAGCAAAACAAAAAAGGGGGCTACGGTTGTTTGCATAAAAGAAGATGATGCCTAGAGGCTACAAGTCTTGTGTCTTGTGTTAATTTTGTTTTGTTGAGATATGTTTTATATATTATGATCGTTGGGGTCAACGATCGTTTTTAAGAGCCGGTAATGTCACGATCTGATATCGTCTACGTAGTGTTATTGAGCTTTAATTAGGTTATATTATTGTATGGATCTATCCCAACGAATACGGGTATAAATCCGAGTTGTATTATGGTAATTGTATCGAATCATTAATCAAAATCTCATTTTATCTCTCTAACACAATTCTCTCTTCCTTCTCTCCTCTATTCCCTCTCGGTTCTTCTCTACATCTCCCTATATCCTTCTTCAATCTACCTCTCCCATTATTTCTACCTCCCAAATCCTTCATCTCTTCCTTGTTACGATCCAAGATCGTGACAGCCGTACTCACAACTCCGATTGACCCATGTTTAGTAGACCAACGTGAAATCTCATAGATCGAGCACGCTGATTCAAGTTTGGTTTATTCGTTCGGCAACTCCATTCTGCCTCGGCTTGTTCGGGACCGATCGCTCCAGCTTAATACCGTTCGTCAAACATTAGTCTCTGAACTCCTCCCCGTAATGCTCTCCTGCATTGTATAATTTCAAACACTTCAACTTGGTTCCAGCCTCGAGTTCCACCTCTGCTTTCCACCTTTTGATTGTCCGGAGTACATCATATTTATTCCTTATAAAATAGACTCATACCTTGTGGGTACAGTCGTCAATGAATGTGACGTAGTACTTCGAGTATGCACAAGTACCAACTTGTTGGTTTTCCGATCCCGCTTCACCTTTGTAAATGTTACTCTCTTCTACTTGCCAAGCACACAATCCTCACAGAATCTGACCTCTTTGTCCTCAAAGGTCAGTAATAAGCCTTTTTGAGCCATGATCTTCATGCCCTTCTCACTCATGAAGCCAAGGCGATTGCGCCACATCTTAAGCAACCTCCTACGGTCCTCCGTCGATCGGTCCCCATGTGACCAATCGATCTCTATTGTAGTGAGAGTCGATTGGTCAAACAGTATCATTTGAGGATCGGATCGGTATATCACCCCGACCAGTGATCTCCAGGAACTTTCCATCAGCAAGGTAATCCTTCCCGAAATTCCCTACTCTGAAAGACTTAAATAAATTTTGATTAAAACATGAGTGAAAAGATGCACCTGAGTCAACCACCCATGACTCCACCAGACTCTCGAGACAGAGTACAAGTGCATCGTCAGATTCAGCTGTTACCGATGCTGACTTCTCCTCCTTATTCGGCTCATTGCATTCTCTGCGGAAGTTTCCATTCTTCCCTCAATTCCAGCAATTGGGCTCCCCGCGATTCTTTGTCTTTCCCCGATTCCTCGATTGGCTCCTGCCCTCAGTTATTCTTCCGACCCCGGGAAAAATTTGTCACCAATGCATTACTTTTGGTATCCCCCTTATGCTTTCGTCTCAATTCTTCACTAATGAGTCGAGCCCGCACATCATCAAAATTGAGTTTCTCCGGTTGACTACTGATGATATCAACCATGGTCGACCAGCTTTCGGTCATGGTACCAAGAACGGCAACGGCCTGCGTGTCGTCATCCATGACATGTCCAACCAGCGACAACTGGTCGACAAGGTTGTAGAAATCATTCAGATGTTGGGCAACGGAGGCACTCTCGCCCATCGTCATAGTATATAACTGTCGTGTCAAGAGCACATGATTTGTCGATGAAGGCCGCTCGTAGATATCGGACAGTACCTTCATCATACGGTACGTCATCGTATGTTTGTTGTAGTTGAATGCCACCTTCTTCGACAACAAAAATTTAACGATCGCCAACGCCTTGCGATCCAATTTCTACCAATCCGTATCCTTCATCTTTGCCGGCTTCTTTTCTTCCAATGCTTCCCCTAAATCATTCCGATAAAGGGTATTACGGATTTGCATTTTCCAATAGGCAAAATCAGATCTGTCAAACATTCGTAGGCTTCCCTTATCTTCACCCATAGCCGATTGCACTACTACCACCCCACAGCCACCACCAATTGTTGGGGATTAAACACGTGTGCGAAAAACCTCAATAGATTAAGTAGAACCTTTGAATTAAAGCAAAGAGAAAACAACGACACAATAAATTTAATGTGGGAACTCGGAATTGGAAAACCAGGTTACCGACGAAAACGGTCAAATTCACTATCACTTGAGAAGATTACAACACACACACACCAAGAGGAAATTCGGAATACAAGAGTATTGAAGTACATGACAATGAATCCTAAGATCCCTTTATATAGATGAGGTAGTTGAGATAATTAAGGTAATTAATAAATATTCATAATATTCGATCATATCTCCATATATGATTATCTATGATCAAATCATATATATGCGTCCATATATACTAATTTGATATGATCTTGTTTCCTTTAATATCTCCTTTCATAACTGCGGATATCTTAGACCAATGGGCCCCATCATATCTCAATTCAGTCCTCGGCCGATTACCTCTATCTCATATCTTCGGATCACGTGCTTCGGTCCTCGACCGATTGCTTCAGTCCCTTTGTCACCTTCGGTATTGCGTACTTCGGTCCTCGCTGATCAATACCAATACCGACCATCCCATCTTCCATGTGTGCCCCATCGACTGCATTGCCGATCATCATCAATGTTTGACCGATCGATAACAATACCGATCTTCACACTTAACAGAGAATTCATAGGAGGGAGCAACTTGAAAGTGCTTTGCTCTATGGAACAACAAGTAAATAAGCTAAACTTTGGTAACCATACTCACCTTCAATTATGCAAGTTTTTTATGGTGTGTTGAATTACTTTATATATTTATTTATGATATGTTAATTACTTTGATAATCAGTTATGACAGAGTCACAAAATACTGATTCTAGATTATCAGCGTACTGGAATAGGCATTTGGTTGAGTTTTTGTTAGATTATGTGCACAAGAAGTAATTAAAGGAAATAGACCAGGTATTTTTTAAATTAAGTTGGTTGGAGGAATGTGATAACTAAATTTACTAAGGCGATTGGTAGAACTTACTCAAGATACCAACTAAAAAATAAGTGGGATGGTTTGAAAAAAGAATGAGTTTTTTGGTTGAAATTGAAGAATTCAAAATCAGGCTTAAGTGTCTTAGAAGGAACATGGAGAATTACTGCTGATGAAAGCTGGTGGACGAAGGCATTAAAGGTAATTAAATTTGTGAATTTTCTTATTGCATAAAATATGATACTAAATTTTTAAATTTTTACTTATTATGTAGGAAGATAATAGTTATCTCAAGTTCAAGACTTTTGGACCAATAGGAGAGGAAGACCAAAGAATAATGTTCACTGGTATTGTGGCAACCGGTGAACATATGTTCACTCCTGCTAGTACAGATATGTATTCTACTATGCCAGAGACGCATATTTTTGATTTTGAGAACCACAATTTAGAAGAAGAACATGACTTTGATTCTAGGATGACCCCGAACCGAGAGAGCGAATATGATCCACCCTCATTTGGAGATGATAATGATGGTTCCCCCATTGTAGAGTCATCTAGGGTTGAGAAAGGACAAAGAGAAAAAAAGAAACGGAAGAGAAATGTGGACAACATAGATTCTATGATTAGTCTCACTTCCTATTTACATGAATTCTCCTCCACTGACTTTGAAACATCACAGATTGATAGTTGTTTGAAGGTCTTGCGTGAACTTCTGGGTGTAGTGCATGGCAATGTGTTTTATTACAATGCTATCTGGCTCTTCAAAAACAAGTTCAATAGAACTTGTTTTCTAGGCACGACTACAGTTGAGGAGAAGTTTGATTTCTTGATGCATGTCATTGCTAGACGTGATAGAAATAATTGTTTGTTGAAAGATGTTATGAGTTTAATTATGGATTTGTTTAGTTTCCATATTACATTTTATAAGAATATTTTTCTTAGTACTTTGAAGCTTACTTTATACTTGTATTATTTATTTTTCGCAGGTATTATGTCAAATTGGAGTGATCTAACTAATTTAGAGAGAAATAAAATTAAAAGAAAAATCGGTATGGTTATCGGACAAAGCTTGTATGAAGTGGCGCTATATTCCAAATATGCTAAGGTGAGTTTTTCAATCCCACAAAATACACATGACTGTAGCTGGACACAATGGTTAAAATACATACTAGATGGACATTGGAGGGATTGTCCACACACATTTCGAATGAGGTCAAATGTCTTTCACATACTATGCACTCTACTTGGTGATCGATATGGTCTTTGCAGTTGATGAGGGCTCCAGGACTAGGTACCCCATAATGGGTAAAACCCAACCCTGTTAGGCCAACCCAGATGACCAGAGACGAACTCGCGCGGCCCAGGATCCTTATTCTGGCTTATTTTAAATAACTGGCCCGAAGGCCCATTAGTATTTTAGGACCGAAGTTAAGCGTAATCGAGAATATCCGAGGACCGACCCTTTAGATCGGTCCAAAACGGTTATAGCCACGCATCCCACGCTCCGGGTATCTACATGTGTTCCATGATTCGGGCCTATTCACACAGTCAGCGCTTCGGGCCCAACCACATTTTTCAGCATAGGAAAACGACATTGTCAAAGGCGGTTATAGGGTGTGATCCACACGCGTTTCCCTCTCTATAAATATAGAGCTAAAGATAAGCTCAAGAGGACCTTTCGAACGAGCAAGATTAGGTCGTTACTCTGCCGGTTAACTTCTTTGCGCTTTCTTATTTTCCTTGTCATTTTCATAAGCCAACAGTTTGTAATATGAACTATTCTATCAATGAATCGGCAAAGAGTGTTTCCTGATCTTAGTCATGTGGTTTTTCCCTTTCTCCAAGGGGTTTTCCAATCTGAAACCGTTGTGCCGATTTTTCCTTTCATATTTAATTGTTTCCCCCATTGTAAACAAATTCAAAGCGAGTTCGTTTTATTACGAATCGGACGACTGTTGGTACCCCTGATCTTTTAACCACAACAGCAGTATTGGTAGTTGCTCTATTCAAGAGCAAGTTGGTACTTTCATGATAATTGATGGATTAGGTTTACTTTGACGTGGTCCGGTAATTGTTGATTTTCAATGGTCAACATACACAATTCATCGATCATTTTACTATGTCTTCCGTGCCTGCGTTAAAATATTGTGATCCTATGCTACCAACACCTAGCATCAAGCATGATCCTTAGGGTTGACCATTTTTTAAGGTATTCTCGGTTCTTTAAATCTTAGTTATTGTAAATATTTCTTAACTTAGTATACAATTATAGGATTGCATTGGGTGCATCGACGGTACACACATACTTGCTTGCATACCAGATGATAAGAAACGTCCTTGCATAGGACGAGAACGTAAACAATCCCAAAATATAATGGTTGTTTGTGACTTTGAGTCCAACATAACATATTGTCTAGCACGCGCTGAAGGTTCACGACACGATTCTAGGATACTATGTGAGGCTATACGTGATCGTAGAATGATGTTTCCAATGCCATCTATAGGTAACTTTCACTTTCAAAATTAATGTTTATTTACTAGTCTAAGTACAGAAATTGTTGATTTGTAACAGAAAATATTATTTGGTCGATTTCGGATATCTAAATATATCTGGATTTATAGCTCCTTATAGAGGGATGTGTTACCATCTTGCATAGTTCGATACCTCTAACTATCACAGACCTAATGAAGTATTCAACCACCGACACTCTAAGTTACGTTCAATTGTTGAGCGTAATATAGGAATGTAGAAAGTGAAGAAGTTTAATGGTCTTACATCCTTTAGAAGACGAACATATATTAAAACTCAAGTTGTACTTGTGCCACAACGATGGTCATCCATAATTTCATCCATCAGGTAGATAAAGATGATCCAGATCATGAAGCAGTTGCGAATCAAAGAAATCCATTTATGCCGGTACAAGAAATCCATCCATAACTATGAACGCTATTAGGGATGAGATTGCTAATGCCATTATTGCATCTCACTTTGTTAGACGTCGAAGATAAACATGATATTTGTAATGTTTGTTTTGAATTATCTTGAATTATAGATAATTGGAGTAATGGATGTGAACTTGAATTGTAAACCGACAATTTTGTGTTTTTTAACTTGATCCCCTGCCTGACAGCAACTTCTTCGTTTCTCTTTATCGAATGAAGAAGCTAACGAAACTAAATTGGATTTTTTGCTTCTACTTCTAACAACTTACTAGGTAAAAATTAATTGCAGGAAGCCGGCTTTTATACTTGTTGATGCTTCAGATGATGATCCCCTGCAGAAAAATTAATTGCATGAAACTTCTTCTTATTTTCTTTTTTACCATTTATCTAATTAAATTTACTTAATGTTTCTTACCGCCAATCCCAATCCCATAATGTTTATGGATGACTGTAACTATCATGCCTGAAATATCTATAATATTATTTAGATGTATAAATCGATTAATTTGAGTATATTACGTTTGTTTAATATTAAGGATAAATATGTAATTTTACCAAAATCACATTCACTATACCACTGTTTTTAACAAACAGTTTTAAAAATCACGTTGTTATAAATATGTTCACCTCACCACAATTGAACTCACATCACCTCACCACACATCACCGCAATTTATTACCACTGTATCAAACAAACCCATTGTAACATGCCAAACACCATAACATTTCCCCCTCAAGATAAAGAATCTTGCATATATTGTGTTGTATATTCGTGAGGTTATGATGTCTTTGTAAAGTGTTAAACTAGCTAATAATGCTTTCTTCAAAATATCTTCAAGTTGTATCTTGGAGGTATGTCGATGCATAAGAAATCGTACCGAATAACTATTTTGAACATGGCATATAATGTCCATATGTTTTGTGCGCTAAAGAAACACTGGATTTTTAGTCATATGAATAGCTAAATAGTTGTGACATATCAATTATATAGGAGTCTGAACGTCCATAAAAAGTCTTGAAGCAATTAGACAAACCCCTTTAGCTATAGAGTAGTTGCTATTATGATATTAGGATTTTTTGCTTCATCATATGATTGTGACATTATAGTATGTTCTTTGCTTTCAAAGACACTAACTTCTTTGCTTTCAAAGACACTAATTGTTCTCTTATGAGTACACAATATCTAGTAAGACACATTCGTGTCGACATCACAATATGTCTGAAATGTATCTCGGGCTTAATGAATTCTCAATGAAATAGATCCTTTGAAATACAGTATAACATGAAGACTTGCATTCCAAAGTGCTCGTCTAGGCTTTTGTAAACCGACTAAGTGTTGTGTTATATGAGAGATACAACAATCATCTCACAAGCTATCGAAGCAGAGATGGAGATTACAATAGTGGTGAAGCATTACAAAAAAATTACAACCCCATTGGCAGCAGTGATACCACTATTTGTGAATTAGAGAATAATAGATCACTAATAATGTCCATAAAAAACATGCGATGATTCACAAATAAGTTTTCTATATTACGATAAAGGTCCAATCCAAGGAAATATTTTGCTTCCCTTAAATCATTGGCTATGATCTCGATCAGAGAAAAGCTTGTGACGGGGATATCATTAAATAGTATGCGAATTCGTCTTGAGAATAAAAAGACATTGATCATTAGATGACACAAGAAACCATAAATTGCATAGTTGATGTAAAATCTTGATTCTATTTTAAGGTGCTTCTTTAAGTCTATACTAGGGTTTTAGCAAACACATGTAGACTTCCTCATTAACTTAGTTAAGTAGATAAGCATTATTAACATCCAATTGATACACTTGCCAAGAACATTGTGCTCCTAAGGCAATAAATTATTTTAGCAAACTTAACCTTCCTCGTCAACTTGAAAGCCTTGAGCTACAAGATGAATATTGTATCTTTTGACAAACTTATATGGATTCACTTTACGTTATATACCCAACAACACGTTGTGTGTTTCTTTCCAGGTGGTAGATCACTGATTTCCCAAGTATCTGCATGTCGAAGTGCTTCAAATTCATTGTGCCTTGCAGCCATCCATTGAGAATATTGTGCAGCTTCATGATACTTTGGTTCCGGGAATGATGCAAATTCGGCAAAGGACAAATGTGACAAAAGGAAAAAATTTCTCCTAATAATGCAAAAAGAATATGTTTCAACAAAGGAGGAGATGCATGTCCAAAATTACAATGTCAATTATTAACTGAAGTAGCAATATTATTAATAAAAAGCACCTTTGAATCGCCACTATTCGAGCCACTAGCAAATAAATGATAAATATAATTCTTTATTAATCCCATTGCAAGAACACTAGTATTTCGCCGGTCCGATAATATACACCAATCAACACAAAATATTGCTATTAAATTATTTTCCATAACCAAACTTTAAACAAAAGGCATATTAAATTTAAAAGTAGACATTCTGAGCGCATAGTATAAACTTATACCAGGTTTTAATCAATATTCACCAATTTCGGTAATAGGCAACTTTTCATTAGTCATACCATAACCTCATCAACAATCCATATCCACAATATGGAAAATTGGCACTCTCAAACATTACAGATATATTTTTTAGTTTATAAACAAAATATGTTTAATCAATTTTTAAAATAATCAATCATACCAAAATATGATGTATCAAAACAGCAACGACCAGTTGACACATTGGATCATGATCAAACTTGCAAAGTTAGATACCTTGAACTACCACATTGGAACAAATACGATAATATTCCTCAAAACCATACAAAACAACATGCTCCAATAAATGATCCACCATAAAAAAAAAAGAAAGCAATCAGGATGATAATCAATAATATACAGCAAGAATGAATGTGATTAATTGACCAGCGAAGGCATCATTCAAAGCAAAGGAACCTGGTATTTCACTTTCATTCATCGGCTATTCTTGATCATCTATTTTGCTCACGGTTCCCTGGATTTGGTTTAATCCCACCACAACAAAAGAAATGTGGTAGCTTTACACGGCCACATACCCTGCCGAAATACAAAAAAATGTATACTCTCTATGGAACACTAAATGAATTTATCGATAGTATAGCTTAGAATCTCATCAATCACTATATCCAGATTTTGAGCTATAAATCAATTGCCTAATTCAGGCAAAGCTTAAAAATAAGAAACAACTTACATGCAACGAATGATCACAGGGACAGGCTTCAGAGCCTTAGGTCCATTCCTGATACCTCTCTTATGAGGGGAAACCTGCGAAAAAATCAAGAGTAAGATACTATGACTGGCTTGGATCATATGTTGATTACCATGGAAAGAATGAAGAGTTTAAGTGGCGAGAGCTCATTATCCCATAAAACAATGAGCACAAAAATATACGACACAGGAATAGGTTTACAAATAGAGGGAGGGTAATCAACAACCATATCAGTCATGCTTTCACAAAGGTAAAGCAACATACATCAATCAATCATGTTGGCGGAACATAAAAACTGATCCAAACGCATACTGCTATAAAACATTTTAACATAAATTAACAGTAAACCCTGCATCTCAAAATTAAAGATAATTTTCACAAATGGGCATCCCTTTTGAGATGCCTCTCAGAATAACACAACACTTCGAAATAGGGAAACGAAACCTACTTTCCTTTTGGGAACTGCCATTAGTTCCATTGACGAACTGATTGAAGAAAATATCGGAATCACAATTCCAACGGCGTTTGGATTTTCTGAAGAAACATTAGGCGTCATCGAGCTAAAAATGGTCATTTGCAGCGGCGACGGTTCAGCAGCTCCGTGGGCACACCGAACATTAGATATACATTCCAGCCCGGCTCTACGGCCGCCAGTTCCTCGAATCGCCGCTCTAAACGCCATTGGCGTTTTCTCTCGATCTCCAAAACACTTGACAAGATCTCGTTAGCCCAAATTAGAAAAATTGGAAGCATTGGGCTCATTATGTACGGTGCACCCAAACTTCATATTTTTAAAAAGTTTGTGTTTTTGTATATAATGGATAAGTATTCTCGTGTTACAACTATAATATAATTATCTATTATTATAATACATATTATATTTTAAAATTATTTTTATTTAATTATTTTATTTTTAAATTATTTATTTAATTTAATCAATTATCATATGATTATTTCATATATTTATAGTATATATGATATACTATTCATCTTCTATAATATATATTGATATTTTCATTTATATTTTACTAAATTTTTATTTTTAATGGTATAACGTGTTCTAATGGACATTTTAGGATGGTCATGTCTCCGTTCTCGTTTTTATCATTTTTAAGTATCCACTTATTACGTGTCCAACAACCTAACTCATTACATGCGCGTTTACCCAATGAAAACAGTACAATTTTATTCAATTTGGATAGAGATGACGGGGTCGAGCCCTAAAATCAATAGACCAAAAAAATAAGTTTTCAATTAATTGTGAACACATCTACATATTATTCAATTATTTTTATTACATAATTTAAATTATCCAAAGAATGAAAATTATACATTTGAATTAAAATTATATTACATCATTGTAGTATTGCATGATCAATCAAATCAAGAATTAGTTTTAAGTCACCAAGAGCATGAGCCACACTTTAATCCTTCCAAATTTTCTTCAATATATTTACCAAACAACAATCTAAAAATTCTTTGAACTTACTAACCATGGAAAGTATCGACAAAACTATGACGATCCCAACTTCGGTGGTGATGGCAATTACATCATTCATCTTCATTTTAACTTGGATTTTCATCCACCGGTTCAAACAAAGGAATGTAAAAGGGCCAAAAACATGGCCTTTTTTTGGAGCAGCATTCGAACAATTATCGAACTACTATAGAATGCACGATTGGTTGGTCGAGCATTTGTCGAGCTCTAGCACAGTGATCGTCCCTATGCCTTTTACTACATATACTTACATTGCTCATCCGACCAACGTCGAGCACGTACTCAAAACAAACTTCGCAAACTATCCCAAGGTCGAACTTTCGATAAACATGTGTGTTAATGAAAATTAGTGTACAAAATATACCCCTAGTCATTTATTAATGTTTATTTATGTTCTTGTAGGGTGAAGTGTATCATTCGTATATGGAAGTTTTACTTGGAAATGGGATATTCAACGCTGATGGGGATGTTTGGAAAAAGCAAAGGAAAACAGCCAGTTTTGAATTTGCTTCTAAGAATCTACGTGACTTTAGCACTGTTGTATTCAGAGAATACAGCCTTAAACTCTTTCAAGTTCTTCTTCACGCGTCTTCACTCGATGGGCACATTGATATGCAGGTGAAGTTTGATTTTCGAGAATATAAAACAAAATGAAAACGATTATATTATTTCTAAATGAAACAATATCTAAAAATTCAATCTTTCTTAATTTATTTAAAATCTCCTCTATTAATCTTATTTATTCACATGACTTTTTAATGGAATGAACATATTCCTTGATTAATGATTTGAATGGATTGACTATTAATTTTACGTAATGGTTTATGTTATTAAGCTTAGTTTACATTCAGGAAATATTGATGAGGATGACTCTAGACTCGATTTGTAAAGTTGGGTTTGGAGTTGAGATCGGAACGTTGAAATTGGATTCACCAGAAAACAAGTTTGCGAATGCATTCGATGCAGCCAACACTGCGGTGACACTTAGATTTATCGATCCATTTTGGAGATTAAAGAGATTTCTAAACGTTGGATCCGAAGGAGTGCTTGTTCGTAGCATTCGTGTTATCGATGATTTCACTTACGATGTTATACGAACAAGGAAAACGGAGATAGAAGAAATGGAACGAAGCAACAAATATGGAATGGTAAATTCAAATGAATCTAAACATCAAGTACATTTTTATTTAAGTTACCTTATGATCAGATGAAGCAAGATATACTGTCAAGATTCATCGAATCGGGAAAGAATCCCAACGACAACATATCGGACAAGAGTCTAAGAGATATTGTACTCAACTTCGTTATTGCCGGACGGGATACGACAGCAACGACGCTTTCATGGGCTGTTTACATGATATTGGAACACAAAGATGTTGAAGAGAAAATTTACGAAGAGCTTATGAAATTCGAGGAGAATCAAGCTGAAGAAGAAGGGATTACATTATCTGAATCATTGGTCGAAAGAGCAGTTCAATTTGCAGGGCTTCTGAATTATGATTCTATTGGAAAACTGTGTTATCTTCATGCAGTGATCACTGAAACCCTTCGCCTTTATCCTGCAGTTCCTCAGGTTGTTTATTTCTCTTCTCTGAGTCAGTGTCATATTATTCATGATAATGAAACCAGGATTTAGGGTTTCTTCGATATATTTTATATGAATTGGATTTGCAGGACCCGAAAGGTGTACTAAATGACGATGTATTACCGGACGGTACGGTGGTGAAGGGCGGAGGAATGGTGACATACGTACCATATGCAATGGGAAGAATGGAATATAATTGGGGAGGTGACGCTGCTTGTTTCAAGCCAGAAAGATGGCTTAAAAATGGGATTTTTCAGAAGCCTTCTCCTTTTAAATTCACAGCTTTTCAGGTAAATAAACGCAGACTATTTAATCAAGAGATTACAGATGGGTTTGATTATCATTCTTTAGGCTGGTCCGAGAATCTGTCTGGGTAAAGACTCAGCCTACTTGCAGATGAAAATGGTGATGGCGATTCTTTGTAGATTTTATGAGTTTAAATTGGTACGTGGGCATTTGGTTAAGTACAGGATGATGACGACTCTATCCATGGAGAATGGCCTTAAGATCACAGTTTCCCGACGCCATTGATGAACCAAACCAGCCCTAATTTTATTCCGCTTTATTTTATTCTACATCAAATTTGCACTTCTCAAACTTTAATTTCTAACTTACAAAGCACTCCAAATCTACAATCAGTGGATAGATATTACACAACCATTGTCGAGCAACTTCAATTCTCTTAGTAGGTAATACAGTGCAATGTCGTTAGCATTCATTACATGTTTGTATTCTCCCCACTTTGCGTTTGGTGCTTTGATTTGGTATATAATATTACTAATTTTTAAGTATTATTACGGATGACAAATTTAGATTATTTGCCCCGACGGATAACCGCTCGTTTACAGTGTTATTAGATGATTAAACGGTTAGTGGAAACGAGGCTGGGATGAAAATTTCATATCCACCTTAAATCGGGTGGGTAATAATTTAATACATAACCATTATATTACCCGTTCGGTTATCCATTTAAATAACTATATCCGCTAAACTTATATTTATTAAATATTTAATATTTTTAAAATCTTTGTCTTAATTACATAACCTTCGTTAATACACGACTTATGACAGCCGGTCAGGATCGGTTAGTATGTCCAATCGACTATTCTTTTACCGATCGGACGAAGGAATCAATAATCAGTCGATCGGTATCATATGGAGCGATGCATGATCTGGCAATAAATTGCTACGATCGAAAAGATGGGTGTGCGATCGACATCTTCGGGCGACATGTCAACGAAAGCTGCGCCATTACTCCAGGCAGCGGTGTGCGGCTTCTGCATGCCCAAAAGTCTCATAAATCAGCTCGAGGCGGCTGCGATGTGATCACAAAAGATTACGATTAGATTATGTACAATTAAAATATATAGAATGTCTCTATAAAAGGGAGGTTGGAAATGTTGATAAAGGACAAGCTCTCTCGAGAGTTCATGATTCTAAGTTCTTAGTGAATTCTTCCTGGGTTTGGTGCCCCGTGGGTTTTCCTCCCGGTTCTAGGGTTTCCCACGTATAATTTCTTGTTTTCCTTTCATTACGGCAACCGAATACTAGCGGTATCCTCACTTAATACATAAAATATCGTAGAGTATATTTTTACTCTTAACATTTGGCGCCGTCAGTGGAGACCGATATGGTAAACCTACTGAGAAGCTTTGCATGCTAGTCCTAGTTTTTATGGATAACCCAGAATCTGTGGAGGGGATGGAAACTCACCAGCAGGAATCACATAAGAGTATCGCTGGAAGAGAAGTAATAACTATCGATCTTCAATCCCTGCGGAAAATGGTAGAGGAAATGATGGGAGATCTTCGACAGTTGATCCTGGCGTCAGGGCAGAAATCTGTTGTCCAGGCGCAAATCCAAAACACTCAAAGCTCGAACCCACCAGAAGCATGTCAGCAAGACGACCAGTGCGGAAATCCAAGCTCAGACAAGGAGGAAATTGTCGGTCGGCAGCCCCAGAGCGAGGTTCCCCAACCGGCTATCGATCGAGACCAAGCTCACTTTGACGAACTAGTGGCAGAGCTGGATGCAATCAAAAGGCGACGACCGGGGCTAGACACCGATCGTCGACCAGCTTTTTTCCATGAAGCAATGAGTCAAGCTATCAAGAGAGATGTCGGCAAGGACTTTTTACTAGGTTTGGAGGATGCCTATCATGACCCTTGCTTGGATAAAGGGGTTTCTACTCTGCTTCAGATGCGTCTACATCCATTCTCAGAACACGTAATGAAAGCTGTGCTGGAACGTTCGTTCAGAGCACCAGACGGGATACCTACGTTCGGTGGGTCCGGAGATCCGTTGGATTATTTATCTGACTTTGAATTAAGGATATGGATAGTTCGTGCCAGTGACGTAGTCCGATGTAAGTTGTTTGCTGCAACCTTACAGAAAGATGTTAAATCTTGGTTCAAAAATCTTCCGTCGGGATCCATATGGTCTTTTGAAGATTTTTCCATATTATTCACACATCAATTTGCTCCCAATGTGGGTCCTCCAAGGAGCAAAGACGAACTTTACGCCTTAAGATGTGATCTAGGAAAAATCACTTTGAGACAGTTCATTGAGAAATTCAATCACATAGCAAGAGGAATAAAAATGGATCACAAGGAAAAATTGGGCATACTGCAGCAGGTTCTTGGGTCATGTGGACTATCTACCAGCCTCATAAAAAACCCACCTACTTCCTTGGGACAACTTACCCAAAAGATCAACAAATACATCAAGGTAGAAGAAACCATGGCGACTATTCATGGTAAGAAGAAGTCTGTTTTTACGAATCCCGTGGAGAAGAAAATCCATCCCTCGGATAAGAGATGGAGGGAAGTGAATTCGTGCCAAACCCGAGGCACGGATACTGTGAATTAAAGGGTATACTGCGAGTTACATAAATCTGCTGATAACTCAACGAATAAATATAATGTTTTGGGAAACCGCATCAAAGAATTGGTGAAAGAAAGAGTGTTGGAGTACAAGAAGGGTAAAACCCATGAAAAGGAATCCGGTTGGAACAGAGGTGACAAGGATGACGATCGTCGCTACGCACCTCGCCAGAGGAAAGACGAACATAATGACTGACCGCGGCAAAACCATCAAGGCCAGCGACGGAGCGAAAGACGTGGCGACCGCGGTGGGAGACAATGGAGGGATCGGTAGAATGATCGATACGGCAACGATCGACGGGACAATCGACGATCTCCTGACCCAGAAGTTCTCCCACCACCTCCAGCGAACCCGCCAGCCGAAAGGGTTAGTCTAGAAAATGTCAATTCGGTGCACATTGAAATGATGTACCCATAAATTTTTGTGATTTCTGGTGGGGATCGTTGGGATGTGACCAAGAAGGAAAGGAAGCGCCATGCTAGGGAAATATTGAATTCGTCGGAAGTCATGTCGATCAAGGAGGGTCGGAAACTGTCAAAGATAGACATAACGTTCGACTATGATGACAAGGAAGGTATTTTCGAACCTCGGAATGATCATATTGTCATAAGTGATGTCATTGCCAATCACAGGGTACACCGGATTTTGGTCGACCAGGGGAGCTCTTGTAATATAATCTCTAAAGGAGTGATCGACTGCATGGGTATTAGCGTGACCGACCTACAGATCATTAAAATGACATTATGGTCCTTGGACCAACGATCAGTCACCCTCCTCGGAAAAATCATTTTGCCAACCACGATCGGATTGAGGGAAAAATCACGGACATAATTGTTGGGGGAAAAAGCAAGGAGTAAATATGCGAGGTTTTCTGGTATTCTCTCATTGACATTTTCGACTAATTCTCGACCGGGACGCATTTCCGAAGCTCTGGGACTATATGGCTTTTATTCCAATTTAATTGGATATTATTTAAGTACTTTGGGATGAATCAAATGAAATTGGACTCCTCGGCCTAAATCTTACCAGTTAGGCTGGATTTCTCTATAAATATAAGTCTCACGGCACTGAAAAAGGGTTCAGACTGTTATAACGCTTCCCAAGGCAAAACATTTCTTTTTCTGCACTGTCCGATCCGCGAGATCTTGCAAGCATTCGCGAGATTCTGCCATTGTCCGCGAGATTTTGCATAGTAACCCCGTATTCGCGAGATTTTGCACTGAGCCGAGATGTTTTGAACTGATCCGCGAGATTTTGAACTGCAATCTGCATTCGCGAGATTTTGCATGCAGTCGCGAGGTTTTGACAGTAACTACACATCCAAGTGTATTTAATCGTTTTCCGTGCCGTTTTCGCCCGGATTGCCCGTATTTCTTCATTGTAATTGTATTTCTCGCTTATTATAGTGAAAACCAAGGTAGAGCTTTACTCTCCCGAGGACGTAAGCTCACAAATTGTGGGCCCAACCTCATACGTCGCTCGTGTCTCCACAACAATTAAATTCCGAATAATTAAAAAATTGACTGATCTAAAAATAAATACCCAAAATATTTTTAGACGAGATCAGTTTGGCGCCGTCCGTGGGGAACTATATTTTATCCCATTGAGAGCTTTATTGTTGGGTTTGGATTTCTATTATCATGACTACTCGGAATTCTGATGATGGTGTTTTCGATGAAGAGATTGATTTAGAACTTAATCCTCAGGCGAACGATGAGGTTGCTGCATTACTGGGGGCTCAATCGTCAGTCCTGGAGGAGCCCCCTGCTCAAAATGTCACTGTTCGACCCTCCAGGAGCGGGTTTTCATCCGGAAGGGCACCTATTTTTATCCTCCTCCGTCTCGGTGTTTATCTAGATGTTATGAATTCGCGAGAGTTGGCCGAGTTGCTGTCCGTAATAATGCCCACCTTTCGCCACCAGCGCACTCTAGATCCGCGGATCAAACTGAAACCGATGAAGATTTGGAAGAGCGAAGATGTACTTTAATCGCTCAATTGGAGGAAGTTGAAGCCCAAAGGAGAAACCGGATGAACAATGTTACCCCGGAACCCGTTAATGATGATGTAGCAAAGGTAGATGCTCATCATATTCCGGAACTACAAGCCAATACGGTGGCAACCGGAGAGCAAAACGATACTCTGCAAAAGACTAGGGAGTTGATAGAACTGAAGTTCAAAGAGATAAGCGGAAAAATTGAGCAGAACGACGCTAGGATGAACCAATTGGAGGCCAACTTGACTCTTGGCCAGGAAAGGAGACGAGTGTACGGCGAGCACACCCGGGATACTCATCAGACCTAAGCTTATGAGGGAGATTACATAGAGAATGAGAGGGCTAGTGAGCCCATTGGCAATCGAGGAAAGGTTCTGCCGTCGATGGAAGTTTTGCAAAGTCCGCGGAACACGTCTAACGCTCTATCGCCATTTTCCACGGCCATTATCGGAGCCACTCGATCCGAATTTATTGAGATGCCAAAGGATCTTCTACCGTATCGTGGGTCAACTGACCCACATGCTCCTACATCGAACTTGGAGATCCATGTGAGTTTGATGAATTTCAGTGATGCGGCCATGTGCTTCGTTTTTGTCGCTTCTCTTAAGGAATCAGCCATCCGATGGTTTAATCGTTTACCGAGGCGCTCGATTGTTTTGTATCACGACTTTTAGGATCAATTTTATTCAGCTTTCGTGCCTTTCAATGCGCCAATAAAGTCTATTACTTCTTTCACCGTGTTGCGGTATGACTCTTCGGAAAGATTGTTGGGTTTTATTACCCGTTTTGAAGCCAAGTGTAGGAAGATACCTCGGATTACTGTAAGTGAGAAGGTTGGGGTGCTCCAGCTTATTCTAGCTGGACATCCGTTGTGTAACTCTTTCAATAGGGATCCCCGGAAAGTATGGAGGATTTGGCTTTGAGATGCACGCAATACATCCGAGAAGATGAAGACTTGCGGGATCACAGAGTGATCGAGGTACGGGCGTATGGGTCCCACAATATTGTTGCAAGTCGTGGGCTGGACAAGATTGTCCCGCATGCAAAACCTAAGTTGAGAGTGTTTCCTACGTACAATTATGAACAGATTTTTACCATTATCGAACAAAAGAAGGGCAGATCTCTTCGTTATCCCCCTCCTTTGCAAGAACCAACGCCGGGGACTTACGAGTCTCAAGTATTTTGTCGCTTTCATCAGAGTTTTGGACGTGCAACAAATGATTGTCGGGAATTAATGTCTGAGGTGGAAAGGTTGATAGAATTGGGTCAGCTTGATGAACTTATCAGTACTGTGGAGGCTCTGCCAAAATCTAAGCTGGAGAAGATTGATATAAGTGTCCCAGTGGGGACAACATCTAAACCCCCGAAAGCCGATGCGGCACGGCCAAACATGAGAGGACGTGGGTACGAAGGACACGGTGGTCAGCGTCAAGGAGGTAGCCAGAGAGGATTCTTTAATGGTGGTAGACAGAATCAGAGAGACGGAGGAAGAGAAAACCACTATCATGGTCACGTGAGAATCAGCCGCAAAGAAATCATCAATGGTACATATATGAAGCTTTCCCACCAGCCCCCGCAAACCAGCAAGCACTACCTCCTCCTCCGGCTGGCCCCAACCCGGGCCAACCGATTATGAATGTTGAGAATGCTCAACAGAGATGGGGTAATCTAGGCCCCAACATTATGACTTTCTCCGGGGGAAGAAGTGTCGGTGATTCAAACCGTGCCCGCAAACGTTCTTATCAGGCATTACACCAGAAGGGGCGCTTTATGGAAGTTAACACCGTCCAGTTAACACATTTGGACAAAATGACAATATCTTTTGGACCTGAGGATTTATCCGGAGTTTTCTCCCCACAAGACGATGCATTGGTTGTCTCCCCTATTATTGCTAATCATCATGTTTCTCGAGTGTTGGTGGATACCGGAGTTGCTACCAATATATTGACTCTTGCAGCCTTTGAGCAGATGGCGTTGAAAGGAACCACCCAGCTCCAGCTCGTACATACAAAGTTAGTTGGTTTTAACAATAGTGTTGTTGATGCTGAGGGATCTGTTTTTCTGCCGGTAACTTTGGGTGATCCCGAAATATCAAGGACTTTGATGGTGGAATTTGTGGTGGTGAACCTCCCTATACTCCCCCATAATGCAATTCTTGGGAGAAGTTGTTTGAACCTATTTGGAGCTGTGGTATCTCAACCACATTTGATGATGAAGTTTCCAACACCGTCAGGTGTTGGGAAGATGAAAGGAGACCAAGAGCTAGCGCGCTCTTGTTATAATGTAATGTGCAGAAGTGGTATGGACGGATCAAAAGCAAAGATACCCATTTGTATGATGGAATTCTCGTCCAAAGAAATTATTGATGCAAGTGACGGACCGTCTCCTAGGAAGTTTATGGAGAATGATATGAAGATGGAACCTCTGGGAATCAAGACAGTGCCTTTATTCCCCGGTAACCCTGAAAAGACAGTGACAATCAGTTCTGAGTTGGCGCCAGAGCTTGAAAATGCGGTAATTTCATTTTTGCGAAATAATATAGATATTTTTTATTGGTCTTATCAGGATTATTTTTGGGTAGACCCCCAAGTTTGCTCACATAGACTCAATGTTAACCCATATGTGCGACCAGTTCCTCATAAAAAGAGGAAGTTTTCCCCTGAGACAGAAAGAGTCATTGATGAGGAAGTGGAAAGTTTGTTGCAGGTGGGGTTCATAGAGCCTGTCAGATACGCGGATTGGGTCGCGAGTCCAGTGGTGGTCCCAAAGTCGAATAATGGCTGGAGAGCTTGCATTGATTTTACCGATTTGAATAAAGCATGCCCGAAGGATCCGTATCCGCTGCCTGCCATTGACATGATGGTGGATGTGGCCTGTGGTTTTGAATTCCTTAGTATGTTAGATGCCTTTAAAGGATATAATCAAATTTTTATGCATTGTGAGGACACGTTGTTTACTACGTTTATGACAAACAAATGCATTTTTTGCTATAAAGTTATGCCATTTGGATTGAAAAATGCTGAGGCAACCTATCAACGTTTAATGAATTCTATATTCAAAGATATGATCGGAAAGTCTTTGGAGGTTTATATCGACGATATATTGATAAAGAGTAGACATGGGAATAACCATATCCAATTTTTGAGTGATTGTTTTGGTATACTGAGGAAATACATGATGAAATTGAATCTGCTTAAGTGTGCGTTTTGTGTGAAAGGAGGCAAGTTCCTTGGCTTTATGGTGTGTGAAAGAGGAATTGAGATGAATCCTGACTAGATAACGGCTATCCAAGAAATGACCCCTCCGACGACTGTTAGGGAAGTTCAAAGGTTAACTGGAGATTAGCCTCATTGAATCGCTTCATTTCACGATCCGCAGAGAGAAGTTTGCCATTTTTTAAGGTTTTGCCTAAGACGAATCTTTTGTATTGGGACGACGAATGTAGCCGGGCTTTTGAGAGTTTGAAAGACTATCTGAGTAAACCACCCTTTATGTCTCCTCCATCATCTGGGGAACCGTTGTGTTTATTTTTGGCAGTAACAAAAGAGGCAGTGAGTGCCGCCTTAGTCAGGCTTAGCGATAAGGAACGTAGACCAATATATTATGTGAGCAGGAAATTGCAGGAAGCGGAGTCCCGATATACAGATCTAGAGAAGTTTGTATTAGCTCTGATAGTCGCCTCGCAGAAATTAAGACACTATTTTAAAGGACATCATATTGCAGTTTTGACAGATCAGTCTATCCGAAGTGTGTTAACAAAGATTTATGCCTTTGGCAGACTAGCAAAGTGGAATATTGAGTTAGGGCAGTATCAAATAGAGTATATATCCAGACGAGCATTAAAGTCCTAGGTGTTAGTTGATTTCATAGTAGAGATGACTCGGTCGGAAGAGTATCGGGATGCTTTTGTAGATGGATCAGTTTCTGCCGTCCGAGCCCGTATTGGTGTTTATTTTAAGGAAAGGAAGTCCGGTGAAGAACACGAATATGCTGTAAAGTTGCACTTTCCCGCAACTAACAACGTCGCCGAGTACGAAGCCTTGATATTTGGCGTTAACTTAGCAGTGGAAATTGGAATCGTTCGTTTACATGCTCATTCCGATTCGCAGTTAGTGGTGAACCAATTTGGGGATACTTACGCCACCAAAGGGAACCATTTGTGGATGTATTTAGAAGTTGAAAGAGGTTGCTAAAAATCTTAAGACATTCGTTCTTACATATATCCCAAGGGAGGAAAATACTCGTGCAGACGGTCTTGCAAAGTCGGCGACAATTTTAGAACTCTCGGATGAGTCATAGATAACAACTATGATCCACTACCAGCCCTCTATCAGCCCAGTGGAGAAACAGACAGCCGAGGTGGCTAATTTGGTACTTTCGAATGAGACATGGTTTTTATTGGATGCTGTAACCGACGAACCATCTTGGAAGGATGCTATCGTAAATTATCTAGTCATGAGAGAATTGCCCACCGATGAAGGTGAGACCCAAAGGACTATGCAAAGGGCTACGAATTTTGTCTATGTAGATGAGAAACTATATAAGAAAAATTTTGGAGGACCGTATCTTCGATGTTTGACCCCAATACAGGCAAAGGCCGTTATGGAAGAAGTTCACGCTGGGGACTGTGGTGATCACTCAGCAGGTCGATCCTTAGCGAATAAGGTTAAGATGACCCGTTATTTTTTGCCAACACTGGTAAAAGATTGTGTGAATTTTGTTCGGACTTGTTCTGTTTGTCAGTTCCACTCAAATGTGCATCATGTGTCAAGAGCTAGTATGAAACCTCTGCCAACAACATGTCCTTTTGATACGTGGGGCATCGATATTTTAGAATCATTTCCGACGGCACCTAGCCAAAAGAAATTCTATATTGTGGCTGTGGAACATTTTTCTAAGTGGATAGAAGTTGAGGCTGTATCGCGAGTCCGAGAACAGGAAGTTATCAATTTCCTTTGGAGATATATCGTATGTCGATTCGGAATTCCCAGGATTTTGGTATCAGATAACGGAATGCAATTGGCTGGAAAGAGGGTTAATGTATGGTGTGAGAATTATGGTATTGAACAGCGGTTTACTTCCGTGGCACACCCAGAAACGAATGGACTTATAGAGGTTATTAACCGTATTATCCTGAAACAGCTGGTAACACGAATAGATGAATCCAAAGGCTCTTGGGTAGATGAATTGCATAATGTGATGTGGGCATATCGGACATCACCGATGTCCACTACCGGATTCAGCCCCTTTTCTTTAGTATATGGTTCTGAAGCCGTGTCTCCGGTAGAAGTGACTATTTTATCAGAAAGAGTTATTGCTTATGACGAGGTATTGAATGAGGATATGAGAAAGTTGGAAATTCATTGTATTGATGATATCCGAGATAGAGCTGCAATACGAATGGAGATATGTAAAAGGCGGATGGCTAAAAAGCATGACAAAGGCGTTCGACCTATGTTGTTAAAGGTTGGAGACCTGATTCTTAAGAAAGTGGAAGTCTCGAAGCATTTTGGTAAGTTGGATCGAAAGTGGGAAGGACCGTACAGAGTAACGGCAGTAGTGAAGGAAGGAACGTATAAGATCGCAAATATAAGCGGGGAGGAGCTGCCACGGACTTTGCATATTTCCAATTTGCACAAGTATTATGTATAGACGTGACTCATCGATCTTTTTAAAATAAAAATTTTCCCCTCTTTTTTTGTGGTCAAATTCTAATTCTTTAAGTATCTTTTTTGACGACATGAATTCAATCGACTAGGGGACTGGTAAGGTAGGAGTAGGTCTATTGCATTTAGTACGAAGGAGGATGAAATAAATTAAAAATGTTAAATTAGAAATGCAATGTACAACCTGTCTTATAGTCGATCATTTTCAAACTCGTCAAATTAGATACTGCGTCAAAATATTTTGAACATGATGAGTCTTCATGTCCGCGGCAGAATCGTCTGTACATAATTACTGTTGGAATATGTTAAGGGGCCCTTTTATTGTGACATAGCCGACTTAAAGCCGAGCATATTCCCGTAGCAAATCAGAGTGCAAGTATATACCTGACACCTCCATAACACGCCGGCGAGGGTCACGCCCTCATCGGAGGCTGGTCCATTTCCGCATGGCACCGTCTTATGGATGGCCGAGTGATGCCGTCTTATGGACTGGTCGAGAGTGCGATGGCACCGTCTTATGGACGGGCGAGTAAGTGGTGACGTCGTCTTATGGACGGGTCGAGAATGTGATGGGGCCGTCTTATGTACGGGCCGAGTAAGTGTTGACACAATCTTATGAACGGGTCGAGATAATTTTATCGTACCTGATGCAAGTATATACCGACAGTAAGAGAAAGTCGTTGCCCATATGACCGACTCATGCTCAGTTTTATTTATGGTATTCACAATTCGTCTATATTATTGGGGACTCTTATGCGCACTTGAAGTTGGCAGAAAATATTATATTTATTTTGGGATATATCTATGACTCGAGGAACATCAGTATATTATTTACTTCTGATCAAATTTTGTATAGAGGCCTATTATTTTGGGGAGCTAATTTCGGATGATCTAAGTATACGGAGCTATACCCCCTTCGATGAACGTTGCGAGAAATTAAATTGAAAAGAAGAGAAGATGGATTATTCAGAATTGTATGTTTCTAAAATTACAGTGAGAAATTGAAAGGAAAACAAAATCAAATTTCATATATATATGTGAAATACAAAATGGGGAGAGAGTACAAAAGTAAAGAAACAATATGTGGAAGCTTGTCTGGTAGGGCGCTTTCTTACTAGCTTAATAGTCGATGAGGGAGGATGAGTCTCTTTTCCTTTGGTTTCCGCAGTGGTTAGCTTCTCGGGGACAAAACTCGTCATCTCAACCTCATGGCGTTCCCGAGCTCCTATCACACTAGCGGGAAGATATAATGGAGGGTCACGTTTACCCATCACCTCCTTATCTTTAAGAAGATCTCCCACTAGGGGACCCACCAGTTCCGGGAATTATGCGACCAATCTTCGAAATGCATCCGGTGATGGGCCCTCTTCGGTGTCGATCTCCTCCAAAAACAGCTGCTGGTGTAAGTCCTCCTCCAAATTGAACTGGAGCGCCCCGAACGGATCCCGCAAGCAATCTAATTTGTCATCTGCAAGCACAGACTCGAATTTCCCGGAGAGACTGGGATCTAGTCTTCCTTTCTCCTCAGGCGTTAGGGATGTGCCCAGGATTCTTTGTGTCTGGACAGTCCCTCTAAAGAAATACAGGACACAAGCTTTCACATTCGCCAGTGCCGCCAAGTTCCGGAAGGTCAGGGAGTGTACAGTAAACTCCCAAACTAATTTCCGGAAGCAGTCATTTAACTGAGACGGCAACCTAGCAGCTCGAGCCCGGAGACGATCTACAGTAGACTGGAGGGATTCATTCTTCGATTTCAGCTCTTTATTCTCATCCATGGTCTTCCCAAGAGCTTTCTTATCAGCTGCATTGACATCCTTGGCCTTCTTCAGCTTTTCCTCGGTCTCAGTTTTGGTCTCCTTCAGCTTGTCCTGAGCGTATTTTTCATTCACCTTGAGAGTATCAATGGACTGCTCTAGAGCATGCCTCTTCCCGATATGAAAGGCCGCACACTTATTGCCTACTATTGTTCCATTGTACCTTTTTCCTAGCTATTACATCATTCCCCACTTATTATGAGTTTTATCCCGAAACTCGTGCGTACCAATCTTCCATTAATTCCGGTGCTCTCTGTCTAATCTCTCGTTCTGTTTCCCATGTAGCTTCCCTCTCTCTCTGATTGGACCATTGTACTTTCACCATGGGGATTAGTTTGTTTCTGAGTTTCCTTTCTTCTCTGCCTAGGGTTTTACTGGAACTTCCTCGTATGTCAATTCCGGGGTTATCTCTATGGGTTCCCCCACACATTCTTGGATTCTTTCAGTCACACTCCTCCTCAGTAGGGATACGTGGAAAACGTTGTGTATCCCCCTCATCTCTTCCGGAAGCTTCAGCTAGTATGCTAGGTTTCCGATTCTTCTTTCTACCTCGTATGGTCCGACGTACCGAGGGCTCAGCTTCCTGTCCTTGTGGTCCTTAGTACCCCCTTCATCTGTGATATCTTCAGATAAGCGTGATCCCCTACTTTCAGCTCCAGGGGTCTCCTTTTTGTGTCTCCCAAGTTTTGTATCGATCCTGTGCCGCCATAATGTTCTTTCGTATCACGACTACCTTTTCAACGGTGATTTCTACCAATTCTGTTCCCGTGGTCTTTCTTTCTCCCACCACATCCCAGCATAGTGGTGTACAACACTTCCTCCCGTACAATGCCTCATACGGAGCCATGCCAATGATGCTCTGGAAACAATTATTATATGAAAATTGTACCAGTGGTAGGAAATCTTCCCAACCTCCCTTAAAACTCCAACACGCATGCCCGTACATATCCTCCATAATTTGGTTTGTTCTCTCGGTCTGACCATCCGTGTGTTGGTGGTAGGCTGTGCTCATGCTTAACTGAGTTCCCAATGATTTCTGTAAGCTCTGCCAAAATCTAGACATGAACCTCGGATCCCGATCTGACACAATATTTACTGGAACTCTATGTAACTTGACTATGTTATCCACATATATTTTGGCTAGTCTGTCTACTCCGTATGTTGTCCTGACTGCTAAGAAATAAGCCGCCTTTGTTAGGCGGTCAACCACTACCCATATTGCGTCGTTCTTCCGTGGGCTCTTGGGTAATCCCACAACGAAGTCCATGCCGATGCCATCCCATTTCCACTCTAGAATCTCCAAGGGTTGTAGCTCGCCCCCTGGACGTTGGTGTTCGGCCTTAACTCTGTGGCAATTTTCACATTTGGCCACAAAGTTTGCAATCTCATTTTTCATCCCATTCCACCACCAGTGCGTTTTTAGGTTTAATCTCTTATCGTTCCCCGTCTATAGCCGATGTAGGGATTCGCCTAAGGTGCCCTCTCTGTCGCACCCCCGAGGGGTCCTTACATTCACCCGTCCTTATGGACTCAACGTCATCGCTGAGGTTTGCCCCAACACACAGACTATAACCCGGGTCCTGCTCCAATACCAAATGTAACGACCTGCCTTTCCACTTGCACGATATTGTCCGCTTTGGACTAGGCTGACCCTAATAACACCCACCTAGTCCTCACGGCTTTACTTTTTCCCTAGCACCCACACTTCCCAGTGGGTCACCCATCCCTGAATTACTCCAGGGTGAGCACGCTTAACTTTCCAGTTCTAAAGTTCCGCTTGCCACATTGCTAGGGAAAAGGCCTCGAGCAATGGAAGACGAATCACTATACTTAATCTCTTATCGTTCCCAGTCTATAGCCGATGTAGGGATTCGCCTAAGGTGCCCTCTCTCTCGCACCCCCGAGGGGTCCTTACATCTGCAGCCAGCTCAGTTTCTACCTACTCGAGATTTTCCATTATTGTAGCAGGCTATGGGAGAGTGACGGGCCTGACTTCATCAGTTGGTGGCTTCGTCTCTTGTGTACTTAGGGCCAGCTCGGCCGTGGCAGTGCGGTTCCGAGCCCTCGGCGCCATCTCGAATATTAACTCATCATTCCCCGCAACTAGAGCACGGAGCGATCTCAACCTGTCGCCCAACTTCGAGTGGTCTTCAGCTGGAGCCATTATTTTGTCTGCAAAACAAACAAGTCGCGTAAGCTATACTGTGTAAAGGTTAAAAACGAGTATACGTTGAATTTAAAAGGATTTTTTCTATTGAAGAAAAGTTATTGAGATGGTTCAGGTATGAATGCGTGCACCAGATACCTAATAGTTCCCTACTAAAATAGGTAGGGGCTGGAAGAAGATCAAAAGCAACCAGGATCGGGGCATAAAATAAGGTCTTTGCAGTCAAGTCTGCATCATCCGATCTAACACAATCGAAAAGTGCCTTCTTTAAAGGTCTCGGAATAATTGCCCGAGGAATGGAATAGTTGGTTTCAGGGAAAAATGGTTCCCCTTCGATAGGGAACCGCCAAGGAAGGCTGAGTGGAGACAGTCTCGTGGTCCCCACACCGGTTACAAAAAAGAAATGTTTTTTCCAGTCATGATTCGACTAGGGAATGCAAAACGGGATGGGACTATTATGATGCCTCAGGCGAAAGAAAATACAACCATGGGAACCGTAAGGGCTTGTGGTACTAATTTGGAAAATTTGGAAGAAACGATCAATGGTCAAAGGAATACGACTCGTTTCCATGAAAATTATAAAGGCGGTCACGAAAGAGATTGAATTTGAGTTAAGATGAAAAAGGTGAATTCGTAAATGAGTAAGCATTTTTACAAGGAAAGGGTGAAGAGGAAAGCGGAGCCCACACTCTAGGTGTTCCAAGCAAACAGTGTGGGTGGCTATCGGTGGAGTTAAAATCCGATCAGTAGGTCTGGGCTGGTATAGAACGCAATCGGAAGGGAGGTGGTATTCCTCCACGACAGATTTCCACTTCCGAGCGTGCAAGCAATACGGTTGGTCAAAAGTCAGATGGGCTTTAACAGCGGGATTCTGAGGGCCGAGAGAGTTTTCGAGCTGGCAATTCGCTAAAAAATGTGTGGATTGAAGTTTGAGGTGCAATGCAGAAAGGGAGACATGCTGGAATTCGAACTCCCCGAGTTGGATGAGGAGTCCGAGGAATGAGACGTTGAGGTATCGGGATTCGAAGTTCGGGCGGAATCGGAAGCCATTGGTAAATTAAGTTCAAAATTATGTTCAAAATTATTTTTTCACAATATTATTAAGTGTCTCGCGAGTTTTCGTACCAAAAGTAGCGAGAGTTACTGTTTAGTCAAGGTAGTCGCAACATTTTGCAAGTATCCGCGATGTTTTGCAAGCAAAGTTCGTTCAGCTGATGTTCAAGTTATGTAGTCGCGACGTTTTGCAAGTATCCGCGATGTTTTGCAAGTAAAGTTTGTTCAGCTAATGTTCAAGTGATGTAGTCGCGAGGTTTTGAAGGTAGTCGCGATAATATGGAACAATGTCGCGAGTAACTGTTCAAAGGTCGTATCCGCGAGATTTTGGCAAAATGTCGCGATGCGTGTGGAGTTCGTGCAAGTGAGATGGTTATGAGGACAGAACATGGTATTTATTGGGGAGGATTCCCGGATCAAAAAATCCCGAGATTTTTACCCGATCTCAGAATCTGACGTTTTTAGTGTCAAAACGATCACGTCAACGATACGACTCCAACCCTACTCATGGTTTTCTCAAAAAAATTTCCGAACAGTATTCGACTTTCGGGAAGAGCTAATATGTGTGGTTTACTACTCATAGTATGAATCTGAAAACTAGTGGACTATTGATATTACCCCGGGGAATTCTCAGTATTATGACACCCCGGGAGCTCGTCCGACGTGGCTAGATGGTATTTTCGGTATTCTCATATATTTGGGTCACGGTATATTTTTAGGGGTTTTCTCGTAATTTGTACCTACCAAGTCAACATATGGCCACGATATTGGCACTTCTATAAGTTTCGGACAGATTCGGCACTAAACAGGGCCAACGGTATTTTCGTAATTTGGCGCCCGGGGAGCACGCCGGTAAGTTGTGGTGATAATATTGGCATTATGTTCAATATCTAGAGGCAAGGAGGCTTTCTGGTATTCTCTCATTGACATTTCCGACTAATTCTCGATCGGGACGCATTTCCGAAGCTCCAGGACTATATGGCTTTTATTCCAATTTAATTGGATATTATTTAAGTACTTTGGGATGAATCATATGAAATTGGACTCCTGGGTTTAAAACTTACCAGTTTGGCTGGATTTCTCTATAAATATAAGTCCCTAGGCACTGAAAAAAGGTTCAGACTTTATCTCGTCTAAAAATATTTTGGGTATTTATTTATAATCAGTCAATTTTTAATTACTCGAAATTTAATTGTGATGAGGACACGAGCGATATACGAGGTTGAGCCCACAATGTGTGAGCTTACGTCTTCGGGAGAGCGAAGCTCTACCTTGGTTTCCACTATAATAATCAAAGGATACAAGTACAATGATGTGATAATAAAAATCCAAATGAAAACAGCTCGAAAAACGGTCGAAAACACTTCGTTGCACCCAAAAGATGTGCAGTCGCAAGTTGTGGTCAACAACTCGCGAATGGGCAACAACTCGCGAACAGGACCAGGGCAACAATAAGTCGCGAGTTTCGGCTGCAGAGCGATAACTCGCGAGTACGACAATTGGTCGCGATTACGTGCAATAAGTCGCGGGTTTAGGCAGAGCAACAACTCGCGAATGACAACAAGTCACGACTACAAGCAATAAGTCGCGGGTGCAGGCAGAGCAACAACTCGCGAATGACAACAAGTCGCGACTACAAGCAATATGTCGCGGGTGCAGGCAGAGCAACAAGTCGCGACTCAGGCAGAAACATCAACAAGTTGCGAGTAACAACAAGTCACGACTCTACAGTGTGCAGAAAGGTAACACTTTGCCTTGGGAAGCGTGATAACAGTCTGAACCCTTTTTTGGGGCCTGGGTCTTGTATTTATAGAAAAACTCGGCCCAATAAGTGAACTTAAGGTCCAAAAGCTCAATCTTAGTCAAATTAGCCCAACTTACTTAGAAAATATCCAATTAATCCGGAATAAGTGTCACAGCGCCACGGAACTTCGGGACTCCATCCCGGTCGAGAGTTTAGTCGGAAATGCTATGAGAAAATACCGGAAAACCTCGTATATCAGTTCATTGCCTCCAAACAGTGAATACGAAGTCACATAACATCATTGCACCCGGCCGATGTGCTCTCGGGTGGCAAATTACGAAAATACCCAAAACATCTCAAAACACTTATAGAAGCCTTATATGGGGTCCAGCATGCCCGAATTACGAGAATACCCTCGAGAACGCCTCGCGATAGACATAAAAATACCGAAAATACCAAATAGCCACGTTAGACGAGCCCCGAGGTTAGCATAATTACATAAATAACCTCGGGCAATATCAAGACTGTTATCACGCTTCCCAAGGAAAAGCATTTCTATTTTTGCACTGTCCGATCCGCGAGATCTTGCAAGCATTCGCGAGATTCTGGTAGTGTCCGCGAGATTTTGCACTGTAACCCCGTATTCGCGAGATTTTGCACTGAGCCAAGACGTTTTGAACTGATCCGCTAGATTTTGAACTGCAATTTGGAATCGCGAGATTTTGCACTGCAATCTGCATTCGCGAGATTTTGCATGCAGTCGCGAGGTTTTGACAGTAACTGCACAGCCAAGTGTATTTAATCGTTTTCCGTGCTGTTTTCACCCGGATTGCCCGTATATCTTCATTGTAATTGTATTTCTCGCTTATTATAGTGAAAACCAAGGTAGAGCTTCGCTCTCCCGAGGACGTAAGCTCACACATTGTGGGCCCAACCTCGTACATCGCTCGTGTCCCCACAACAATTAAATTCCGAATAATTAAAAAATTGATTGATCTAAAAATAAATACCCAAAATATTTTTAGACGATATCAAATACCCATCTCAGTGCACGACCGGTAAGACAGAAGTTGCGTCGTTTTTTGCCTCAGGTTGTGGAGATTATCGGACAGGAAACATCAAAGTTAGTAGCTGCTAGATACGTGAAAGAGATAAAATATTTAGAGTGGGTGGCCAACCCTGTTGTGGTGCCAAAAGCAAGGGAAAATGGCGAATGTGCGTCGATTACAAGGGGCTGAACAAATTTTGTGAATCTGATCCTTACCCCCTTCCGCACATTGACAAGTTAGTTAATGCTGTTGCTGGGAGCACTATGATGAGCACCATGGATGCGTACTCTGGGTCCCACCTGATTTTTCTTGCTAAGGAGGATTAAAAAAAATCTTCGTTTGTGACGCCAAGTGGTGTCTTTTGCTACACTGTGATGCCGTTCAGGTTAAAAAACGCTGGGGCTACCTACCAGCGTTTAGTTAATTTAATTTTGAAAGATTTGATAGGAAAGGAAATGAAGGTGTATGTGGATGACATGATTGTTAAGTCGATGAATGATGAAGACCATATTTCCTATTTGTCTAAGTGTTTCGAAGTTTGTCGAACATACCAATTGAAGCTCAATCATGCTAAATGTTGCTTTGGCATTCGAAGCGGAAAGTTTCTAGGGCACTATGTCTCTGAAAGAGGAATCGAGGAAAACCCGAAAAAAACGAAAGTCATCATTGACATGCTCCCACCTAGAACGAAAAAAGAAGTTTCAGAGCCTGACGGGTCGATTGGCTGCCCTAAACCTATTGGGCCTTGCGATTTTTAAAGTCCTTTGACAGGGTAACAAACTTGAATGGGATGAAGAATGTAATCGGGCGTTCGACGACTTGAAGAGATATCTATCGAATCCACCCCTTTTAGTGAGCCCGACGAGCGACGAGCCCCTGGCCTTTATCTGGCAATCTCGATCGTCGCAGTGATGCGCCGCTTTAGTGACGATCGGTTTGGGAATACATCGACCCTGATATTATGTTAGCCACACATTGCTTCCAGCAGAGACAAGATACACGAATATTGAAAAATTTGATTTGGCGTTAAAGAAAGCTTTAGTCAAGCTGAAGCACTATTTCGAGGGCCACCGCATTCAAGTTATTACAGATCAACCTCTAGAAGTTGTTCTGTCTAAGTTAGATACCACAACGAGATTGTCAAAATGGGTCATTCAACTTAGTGCGATGAACATGGAATTTGTGATTCGAAGGGCCATAAGAGTACAAGTTTTGGCAGATTTTGTGGTAGAAATAACACGGTCCGCGGTGGTAACCGAGCAAGAAGACGACTTATGGGACATGTTTGTCGATGGGTCCACCCAAGGAGGGGTTGGAGCTGGGATTCGTTTTGTTACTTCTCGAGGAGAGCACATAAACGCGGCAGTGAAGTTCTCTTTTCCTTGTTCCAATAATGCGGCAGAATACGAGGCATTGATTGTAGAGATTCGGCTTGCTTTGGATATTGGGGTAATGCATATCCGTGGGTTTACCGATTTAAAATTGGTCCCTGAACAGTATACATGAACCTTTGAGACACATGAGCCCGTTATGCAGCGATTTAAAGAAGAGGTGGTCAACATTGTGAAATCTTTAAAATCATTTGTGTTGTTACATGTGCCCAGGGAGGAAAATCATGAGGCTGATGCGTTGGCACGCCTAGCAGCAAGTTCACCAGGCTTACAAGATGGGACCATATAAGTATTTATGAATTCTAAGCCGGTGATCGACTTGCCAAATATGGTACGATCGACTGATCCTGAAAGTGTAGATGGGCAATTTGTCGGGAACATTGATGCTGAGCCGATGCCGGCTTGGATGCAATCGATGGTGGATTATATGACAATCGATGTTCTCCCCGAATAAAGAAACGAGCGACGACGATTGGAATCAATGGCACTGAGATTTGTCATTAAAGACAACATCATGTACAAAAAATCTTTTGACGAACCGTTATTGAGGTGTCTCCTTCCCTTAGACACACGATCATCACTTAGCAAAGTGCATGAGGGAATCTGCGGAAATCATTCAATAGCAAGATCATTGGTTCAAAAGGTTAGACAATTGGGTTTTTTTGGCCTACCATGGCGGCCGATGCAAAGGATTTCGTTAAAAGGTGTCAACCATGTCAATATCATGCTAATTATCATAAACAACCAGGCTCGGAGTTGAATGCCACCCCACTCCCTTGTCCTTTCAACATATGGGGAATCGATATTTTGGGACCATTTCCTCGATCAATAAATCAAAGAAAGTTCTGTATAGTTGATGTGGAATATTTTTCCAAATGGGCTGAAGATGAACCAGTTTCATCAATTACAGAGAATGCTGTTAAAAAGTTCCTATGGAAAAATATAATTTCACATTTTGGAGCACAGTGGATGTTAGTGTCAGATAACGGCATACATTTTACTGGAAAGAAGGTTCATGATATGTGCATTGAGCTTGGAATCAAACAAATGATTTCCTCTGTTTCGCATCCTAAGACCAACGGCCTGAAGGAGGTATCCAACCATGCGATCGTTAAAGGCATAAAGAGGAACCTGGAGAATATCGGAGGCATTTGGCCCGATCGACTGCAGGAGGTGTTGTGGGCATATCGAACAACTCCAACCCATACCACTGGTAAGACTCCTTTTTCATTGGTTTACGTATCGGAAGCCTTAGTACCGGTAGAAAATATTTTGAAAACACAAAGGGTGGTCATGTACTCGGAAGAAGGAAATGACGAATTGAGGAAGATGGATTTGGATTTAATTGAGGAGAAACAAGAAGATATCTACGATCGACTGTTAAGGTATCGCCGACCATGGAAAAATGTTATAATAAGAAGGTGAATCCCCGATCGTTTTTAAAGGGAGACTTGGTTCTACGAAGTATGGAAGCACAGAAAAATCTTGGCAAACTCGATCGTCGATGGGAAGGACCTTATAGGGTTAAAGACGTGTTGTTTGGAGGGGCATATAGATTGGAAACATTGGATGGCGACGAATTCCCAAGATCCTGGAATAATGATAATCTCCGAATTTATCATCCATAGTTGGAGTAACATTTTCTACTACTTTTGGTGTTTGTGATGAAACTCCATAACTTTCCAAGTTATTTAAATTAAAACGCTATTAGCGTGTATTTATTGCCCATAATATCCAAACGTGTCGAGTGACAACACATGCATTATTATGCCCATAATGTGGAACGTCCTATTCTAGTGACGTCTTCGATAATGTCCTATCATTCAATGTTCAACCTATCGATTACCGATAGCATCTTTGAGGATTCCATATCGGCAATCCCTGCCTTCGATAACTCGTAACGATCAAGCATCTATCAATAAGCGTGTCGAACGTCCCTTATTAGGAGACCTCTTCAGTTGTAATTGTGTCGAACGTCCCTTCTCATGAGACCTCTTCGGCTATAATCGTGCCGAACAATTCTTCTCAAGAGACCTCTTCGCCTATAATTGTGTCAATCGTTCCTTCTCAGGAGACATCATCCGCTATAACCGCATGGAGCAATCCTTCCTAGGAATCCTCCTCGGTTATGATTACGTCGAACGTTCCTTCTCAGGAATACTCTTTGGCTGTAAGGACGTTTTATTCTCAGGAACCTTTTTCGACTATAATTGCGTCGATCACCCCTACTAAGGAAACACATTCGCTTTAATTTTGTCGAACGACCCTTCTCAGGAATCCTCTTCGAAAATTTGGTCAACTTTTCTATATTAAAGAGACTACTTATGTCGTCGCTCTTGAATAGGAGACCTATTTGGCAAAACTTCATATTTTATCTTAAAATATTACATCGCTTATACGAATACATGCAAAAGTTACGAATTGATCCATCCGATTGATCAATATGGTAATGTTCTTCACGAGTGGGAATCAGAGATGACACACATGTGCTATGGAATAGACATATGTGCCAGGGGCTATCTTGGTAAATTGCCCACTACGTTATTGTTTGCATCTCATGGTTTAAATGTGATAGAAAATCGGATGATCGATCGACAAATTAAACAACACTTGGGCAGGATTCTGGAATTCTGGATGGAATGGTTATCGATCGGTATTAAAGCAGTAGGATAACAATTAACAATTGAAATTATTATTATTGAAGAAATTACAAAACAGCATTTAGGAAGATGAGGAACTAAATGTTAAGGCCCCTAGACTTTCTAGAACGAGATTATCCAACCGATCGACGTGAGGATGAAATTCGTCATCTGGATCGTCCGGCTCAATGGGAGAGCGAGGATTAAAGTTCCCATCAAAGTGAGGGGATCCACACGCTCCCATTCCTCGAAGTTAGGATTAAGTTCGAAGATGTTGACGATTTTTTACTTTATTATCGTCTTCTGCTCCTCCATCAATCTGAGGGAGTATGTTGTCGCCAAGCTTTTGAATGTTGGCGAAACCACGAACCGATCCAGAAATGACGATCTGTCTTTTTTGTGCTTGTCGATCGTTTGCTCAAAAACGGACATTCGACCGTCATAATCCAAGCACTTCTTGTTGATATCCTGAAGAATGCCATCTGTAGAGTTCATAAAATGTTGAACCTTGTCTTTTTGGACCATTAGACTGTGGCGATATTCCTCCTCAGCATATTTAAGTGCAATTGACGCCAGATCGACATTTTTCCGTTCGACCTCCAGCTTAACTTCAAAGAGGTCACGCTCGCTTCAGCCTCGGCTCTCTTTTTCATTTCTGTCTGGATCTCTTTGGCCGAATGGGATAATTCCTTAGTGTTCACATCCACTCTGTTCCTCAAAGTATTGTTTTCTTCTTGAATGTGGGGGAGTTCTAGGGCTCGATGTCTTGCTTCGGCTAGCTCCCCCTCTAGCCTAGCAATTTCGTTTCTGTCTTCTGTGGCTTGATCATTTGCCTTAGAAAGTTTTTTCCGCAGAAGTACGACCGCCTTTAAAGAGCGTTGTCTTATGATATAAAGACAACATTTCCTTCGATGTCTGCGATGGGCGACAAATGATTGGATCAGCAATAGTCAGTATGGAACATTTAAATAACATTATTTAAAATTCCTCACGAATGGCGATCGCCGCTTTACCAAGTGAAATAGGTGGGTCGGTCGACAGTGTGCCGACCGACATCATCTTGTCAATGTGAGTACTGACGAGCGTCCCCACAGCCAAAGAAACGGTCGGACGTTTCATAGCGTCCCTGCTGACCGGTGCTAGAAGAATGAAGTTATCCTCCATGTTTTTGCTTTGAAATTCAGCAAACCATGAAGGAAAACTCTGGCTTTTAGATGACGATGTGGCTCCCGGTAACGGAGCCTTGTAAACCATGTTTTTGCTTTGACCTCAAGTCTAGTTTTGAGAACACCTTCGCGCATTGTAACTGATCAAACAAGTCGTCGATCCTAGGCAACGGATACTTGTTCTTTATCGTGACCTTGTTTAGCTCCCGGTAATCGTAACACAGTCTCAACTCGCCGCTTTTCTTTCTAACAAATAACACTGGTGCTCCCCAAGGCGAGTTGTTTGGCCTAAGAAATCCTTTTCCAGTAGCGACTCAATCTGCTGTTTCAATTCCTGCATTTCTCTGGGTGCCATTCGGTACGGAGCCTTGGAGATCGGTTGTGTTCGAGTGAGTAGTTCTATCTCCATTTCCACCTCCCTTTGAGGTGGTTGGCCCGGTAGTTCGTCAGGAAATACATCACCGTATTCACAAACCACTGGAACGGACTTCAATGGCATCCCTTCCCTCACTGCCGTAACGAACGCTAACCAGTTCGATCGATTTTTATATTCCTCATCCTCACTCATAATCGGTTTTCCATCCATGTCCTTTCTCCCTCCCCACGGCGCACTAAACGTGATCGTATGATCTCGACATTTCACCTGCGCATCGTATTTAGATAATCAATCCATTCCTAGTATGGCATCGAATCCCATATCCCCCAATTCAATCAAATCTGCCTCTGTTCGCACTGTGTCCACTTCCACCGTGCATCCTTTGTAGATTCTATTTGCCTCCATAGCTTCGGATCCCGGTGTTTTAACTTTGATTTTAGCGTTACTTCACATTATCTCAAACCGTTTCGCTAACTTCTCCGACACAAATGAATGTGTCGCCCCACAGTCAAATAATACGAAAGTTGTAAAGCCGTTAATAAGTAGTGTACCTGCCACGACGTCTTCAGCCTCCGAGGCATGTTCCTTGTTTACAGCGAACACTCGAGCATTTCCAGTAATCCTCTCCCTTGCCCTATTTTCGGTTACCCCGGTTTCGATCCTACTCCTCTTCGGGCAATCTTTGGCAAAGTGTCCTTCCTGGCCGCACTTGAAACAACTGTTGGTTCCTGCTCGGCATTCTCCAAAATGGTTCTTCCCGCATTTGGCGCACGCTGGACTGATCGGGGGTCCTTGTGCCGATCCGAAACTCTCCGTAGTGATCTTTCGTTTCCATTCTCCCCGTCCCTGAACTTCGTTCCTCGCAGAGCTTCTGGTGCGTTCCTTATCCATTCTCCGCAATCCTCCATCTGCTCGGACTGCCGCCGCCACCAAACTCGAAAATTCTTCATCATCACGGCCATACATAGTCAGTTTCACCTTTTCATTCAACCCTTCTGTAAAGCGGTGCATCTTTTCCTGTTCACTCCCCAAGATCTCAGGGGCGTACCTGCCTAGTTCTATGAATTCCTCCATTACTCCATTACGGGGCGGTTTCCTTGAGTCAATCTGTCGAACTCGGCCCTCTTATCTTTCTTAAGTCCTTTCGGTACGTAGTAATCCAAGAATGCATTCTTAAACTTCTCCCATGAGATGGGTCCATCCTTCAGTAGTGAGGCCGACACGCTCCCCCACCATCGGGCAGTGCTACCGTCGAACCATAGCGGGGCCAATCCTGCCCTAAGCTCCTCTGGGGCTTCGATCAGTTCAAACTTCTCCTCAAGGCGGATAATCCACGCCTCCGCGTCCCCCATCTTATCCCCCGTGAAACTGTTTATCCCAGCCTTCTTTAATGCCTCGTTGTAGTACATTCTACCCTTCTCGGGTCTTGCCACTGGTTCCATTTGCACGGAGTTTCCCCTCTCCGTCTGTCTCTGTCTTATTGCGCTAACTAGGGAACTCGCCATGGTCTGGAACAGATCCCTTAGACTTTCCTGGCTAAACGTGAGAGGCGTCGATGAATCCGCAACCGGAGTCTCTGTCGCCGGTGTCTGTTCTGATGCATTGCTATCCTCCTCTCGGTTTCCATGCGCTCTCGTCCTAGGCGCCATTCCTACATTAAGCTTTCATTATATCTATGCCTACTCATGTCATCCGTTACATTCTATGCCCATCCCTTCCTCTGGTCGGTTGTCCCCCTACGAGTTTCCTAGACTCTTCTACGTAGGACCGCACCGTTACCGGTTTAGTAACGATGTTACGCTCTGATAACATTTTGTAACGACCCTAATTTGGGCCTAGCTGTTTTGTTAAACCGTGCTAAATAAAATGAAAACATTCGAATGTAAATTTAAAACGTAGTTCGAAAACAACAAAGTTCGACAGCACAATTTAGAGTGTTCTCCAAAGGACCGGACTCTATCACCGGACAACCGACGACCTCCTTCCCATGTCCCTCTCATACCTCGTCCGCGTCACCTACAAAATTTGTAAAGCGATCACAATCTATTAAAGGAAACTTCACACATGCTACACATTATCTTTTCATTTCTTAATTACACCGTATACGCACACGTGAATCATTCCTTTTAACCGTTTTCTTGTTTCCCTCTTCTTTTACCCTTATCATTTCCATCATACTTTAACTTTACTGTTGCCGAGAGTAACATGCTAGGTGCATGTCTCGCCCAAGCCAACCGTTAGCTGTTGGATGACTCGACGGGCCATATGCTTCCCTTCCCCGGGTGGGTACTTAGGCACTACCCCTTTTTCCACCCGGATCCGTTCTGCCCTTTTCGTACGTATCTTTTCCTCTTTGGAACTTATCGTTCCCTTCATCAGGCATGCCCTTCCTTTGGCGAATCGTGTGCTAGGCACGATGCCGGGTTCGGTCGGACGGTCCATCCTTTCTCACTCGGAGTCTTATTACCATTTATCTCGTTCATTCGTGTCTTTTCTTTCTTCTTTATTAACTCAATCCCGTTCCCTTACTATATTGTGTTCACTTCGCTTACCGTTTGCTTTCGCTTGCTATAATCTTTCCGTGCTTCCCTGCATTTCGTAACAGGTCTTAGTTACTCAAATTCCGACGTTGTTATCTTATTGTTAACTATGTGATTACCGTAGACCCTACGTGTCCTTTTCCTCCCACGATCCGACGTCGAGACGCAACGAAAACACTTAAACTTAGTATTTCCGCGATAATTTACTTCTTCCTCTAAATCTGCGACAATTCTATGCCGGAAATCAAAATCCGCGACAATCCTACCTTAGAACCGAATTTCGCGATAATATTACACTTGCCACATTTTCGCGATAATATTACACTTGCCACATTTCCGCGACAATTTGCTCAACACGTTTTATCCGCGACAATTTGCTTTACCCAAAAATCCGCGACAATTTGCTCAACACCTCAAATCCGCGACAATAATTACTCTTCACAAAATCCGTGACAATAGTTCATTACAGAAAATCCGTGATAATAAATGCTTGCAGGAAATCCGTGACAATTTTCCTTCTTCGCGATAATTTTCGATTTTTCTTGTCTTAATGATAATTAACTCGTTTTTGGGCCTCCCCACCTCTATTTATAGAATCATAACTTTTCTAATTCACACTTTAACCCCTCTTTCTTTTCATTTTGACCCCTCCTTTATCTATTGCTTTACTTTTCTATTTTTCGTTTCCTTTTAAGTTCTTTCATTCCCGTATCCCTCGTTATTCCTCGTCTAGACTTTACCGCTACATTCCCTACTATTTGTTCCATCATACCTTTTTCCTGACTATTACAGATTATGTACAATTAAAATATATAGAATGTCTCTATAAAATGGAGGTTGGAAATGTTGATTAAGGACAAGCTCTTTGGAGGATTCCTGATTCTAAGTTTTTAGTGAATTCTTCATGGGTTTTGTGCCCCGTGGGTTTTCCTTCCGGTTCTCTGGTTTCCCACGTATAATTTCTTGTTTTCCTTTCATTACGGCAACCGAATACCAGCGGTATCCTCACTTAATACATAAAACATCGTAGAATTGATTTTTACTCTTAACAACCTTAATTAGGAAACTCAATTATTATCAATTCAATCCACTTTATCTTTTTTCAAATTCTTTTTTATTTTTTCATCTCTCTCAATTATTTCAAATTGAATATTGTCCATTATTTCGTCGTCTTCTTCAAGGTTCCAATTCTTGATATGTAAATCTTATTTTATGGTTTTCATTTTCCTAGTGTTTTTTTCGATTTTTGGGGTGTTTCAACTGTTGCTTTTGAGTCTCATTTAGAACATTTGGTCGAATTCTAAGTCCTCTTCGTAGTAGACTTACATCCGACAACTTTAGAAGCGTTGATGTGTGCTAAAACTTGGTTGTGGACTTTGATCAAGTGAGTTAATAATTTTTAATATTTATTCAATTTTCATTTGTTAATATATGTTAACATGATAATTATTTGTTTACATTTGCTTTTAACTATGTTGCACGAGTGTTTGAAATTTGAAAAATTTCACGTATTGGGTGAGTGTTAAGTGCTTGGGTGCACGGATTCACGCACCCACACACGTTTTTGTAAAAAGTTAGGGTTAATGAGAGTGGGATGATAAGAAGATACGCGGAAGCTCTTATGGGTATGAAAAAAAACTGCACATGTGAATAATAGATGGTCAGAATAAGAAATTAACAAATGTGAATTAAGAATTTCATATTTCATTCGTAAATTATTTTAAAACTTATTACTTTTTACCGATTTGTGTATTTTGAAAATTTCAAATATTTATATTGATTATTTTATTATGTTGAATTGGATGCATCCTAAATCGAATACTTCTAAAATCATCTCACCTCATACCCCCATACCCCGCACCTCAGCACCCGTATCCCGTACCCGTGCAACGTAGTCTTTTAGGTACTTGTAAAACCCTCAAGCGTTCCCGACCATAGAGGATAGGGAAAATGATAATATTGGTCTCAATAATGAAACCATCAAAGTATAAAATTATAATCGGGCGGAAGGCATCTTTGGTCCCCATAGTTTTGATTTTTTGGCAATTTTGGTCCCCAAACTTTCTAATTTTGGCAAAACCACCCCCCACAGTTTTGATGTATGCAAAATCGGTCCTCAAACTATCATTATTTTGGCAAAACCAGTCCCAAACTTATGTGTGTGTGGCATAATTGGTCCCCAAAGTTGTAATTTGTGGCAAATAAGGTATTCGGACAAAAATTACGCAAATTTAGTACTCAAAGTTTCATATTTTTGGCAAAATTGGTCCCTAACGTCGTTAATGGTTCTCAAAGTTTGCAAAACATGACAATTTTAGTCCCCAAACTTTTGAATTGCTAATTTGGTCCCCAAAGTTTATATAATTTGACAAAATTAGTCCCAATGAAAGAATATGATGTTTTTTATAATTTTTACGATACATTTTAGTGTTATATTTGCACCCAATTGAACATATTTTGACAATGAATAGTCTTATATCTGATTTGTAATTTTCGACCAAACATATGACAATGATACCAATTTGAATTGCGAATGTCAATATTTGAAGTTTATTAATGTTTAATGAGTTTATTTGTTGAAGTTTCCATTTAATTGTTTCTCGAAATTTATTTTGACAATTTCCGACAATTTATATATTGACGAATAAGTTTCGATAACGTTCAAAATATCGGTTGCACCCAATTTTTTTCCGTACCGGCCAATATACATGTTCGGAATACCGTTTCGGTGTAGTTATTAAGGCCGGAACTTGTCGGAAACACCGAAATATCATAGAAATACCATTAATCATATTTGTATACTCATACAAATATATTGACTAATTCGTTATTTAATCGGTTTTCGAAGTTTATAAATTGACGATTTGTATGAGTATACAAATACGGTTAACGGTATTTCCAACAAGTTCCGTAATCGATTATTGGAAATTTATGAATTGGCAAATATATTTGTATGAGTATATAGATTGTCAATATATTCATACACATATATTTGTATGAGTATATACTCATACAAATATATTAATCGATTTTCGACAATTTATATTTTGACTATTTCAGTATTTGTATGAGTATATTTGTAAATATTTAATTTTCGGATTAAGTCTGGTATCCGCTATATCGGTCAAAATACCGAAAAACGAATCTATTTTTTTAAAATTAAATAGTTTTTTTAAAAAAATATATTGTTTATTTAAAAATTATTATTATTATTATCGATATTTTTAAAATTTATTTTTTTTGGATCAGGTCTGTTCGGGTCGGTTTCCGGGTTGAATCCGGTACCCGCGATACCGGTTAAAATATCAAAAAAACTATTTTATGTGTTTTTTAAAATTAAATATTTTTTAAAAATAATAAATTTTTATTTTTTAAAAAATTTATTGTTTTTTTTTTAAATTTAATTAACCCGGGTCGGGTCAGGTTCCGGGTTTGACTCTAACGGTAAAATTAACAGCGTTAGGGTTAATTTTGCCCAAATTTCAAAACTTTAGGGACCATATTTGTTATTGTGTATAAACTTTGGAACGGTTTTGCCAACTTTAAAGTTTGGGGGTGGTATTGCCTTAATGTTAAAACTTTGATGACTTAATTTGCCAAATTGTTAAACTTTGGGGATTCAATTTGCCAAATTAATCAAACTTTGATGACTTATTTTGCCCTTTAAAACGTTGGGGACCAATTTTGCCAAATTATCGAAACTTTGTGGACATAACACGCCATTCTCTCATTATAATCATAGAAAGATTTATTTAATTTTATATCGTTTTATTAAAACTCTTTTGATTTATTTAAATATGAATATTTTACTATTTTTAAAAAAAATTATAATTGAAAACCATTGTTTAATCGCTAACTCAATTATTAATTCATAGCTAATGCGGGGTAGAGAGTGGGCAGGGCAGGGCAAGGTGGGGAACGGGTAAACATTATATAATACGAGACATGTAATGGTTATTGGTATAATCGTGTTATATCCGTCTTGTTGCAATCCCTAAATATTATTAATAATTATAATTATCGAGTATATGTATGTACATAATAGGTAGTATTTCACTTGTGGCATATTGTAATGACATTGATCTTTAAATCAATTCCATCAAAACCAATGTGATCTAGAATACACAAACTCAAACTCACCTACTCAAGAATAATGATTGTTATCAATAAATTTAAAATCAAAACGAAGAACAAAATAAAATAAGAGAATATCACTATTCTCTTCTCTCTATCTCTATATATATTCATTCTCTACAAATACTTTATTATTTATATAATAGATCTCTATAGGGTTACTGGGAAAAGTTTTGTATACATAATGATAATAATAATACAATAAAATAAAATAATTTAAATAAATAATTGTGCAACATATTTTAATTTAATAGTTATTTTAATTTGTTTAAAAATAAGAGAAATTAGGTCCGTTGAATTAGGCCCAATAAACATGCTGAGGCCCAACAATAACTTACTTCCATCTTCCGTGTTGTGTTTTCTGAGCCAAGCAATTGACGGATGATTCTTTACGTGCAAAGCCCGTGGGCGAGCGTACGCCGAACAACCGTTAAGGGTCATCTCGCCGCTGCTTCCGGTACAGTAGCTGTCGTAGAGGACGCCGGTGTAAAGTTCAGGCAAAAAGTTGTCTATCTACAATCCTTGAAGATAAATCCCGCGAAAGCCCTCCAGTTAAATCCAAATCTCCGGTCAACTCCTATTTCGACTATCAATTCCGTCGCTCAATGCCTTTCTTCAATGGGCTTGGATCCCGCCGCCATCGGTAGGATTCTTGATATGTATCCTCAGCTTCTGACTGTTGATCCCTATTACGATATTTACCCAATTCTTGATTTTTTACTGCATATCGTGAAACTCCCATTTCCTGAAATCAGCCAATCGATTTGTCGGTGTCCCCGGCTTCTCGTCTCCGATGTTGATACGCAATTGAGACCGACGTTCGATTTTCTGACGGAATTGGGATTTGTGGGTTCTAATAGACTCACTTCACAAACAACGCTGCTGCTTGTTTCCAGTGTTGATTCCACTTTGATGCCAAAAATCAAGTTTATAATGGATCTTGGTGTGGAATACGATGCTGTGAAAAATATGGTGCTGAGGTCGCCAAGACTCTTGACATTAAGCATCGAGAAGAATTATCGACCAAAAGTTGAGTATTTCTTGAATGATATGAATGGGGATTTAGAGGAAATCAAGAATTTCCCTCAATATTTCTCCTTCAGTTTAGAGAAGAAGATTAAGCCTCGTCACCGGCGTCTGATGGATCACGGCTTTTTCATGTCGTTGCCTGAGATGCTGAAGATTAGTGATGGGGAATTCGAAATTAGATTGTTTGAGAAACGCGTGCAGATGACTGAAACGAAGCTTTTGTAAGTTACGTTTCTTCCCCATTTGTACATGAATAATGGTAACACATATATGTCTATGTTGGAAATTTGACTAAACTATCAGTTTTTAAGAACTTAAACTACTTAAGAGTTTTTGTTTGTAAAACAGTAAAGAACATTCAAGATTTAGAATAATATTCGATCACGATTCTTATCTTAGAATCGATTATTTCTATAATCTATTATAGACCTACACTTTCAATTAACATAAAAAAATTTAGTAATATTCACAAATTGAGAACACAACTCTCAACAGTGGTCTAGGATGGTGAACAACACCAAATCTGCTCAAGATCTAGAGCCAATCTCATTTGTCTCTTCATACCTTTAGAGGATCTAAAGGGAACCACTGTTGTTTTGTTTCACATGAAATTCAAAGTATGTTTAGTAGGCATCTCAAGAAATATATCACTATATTACCTGAGAACCAAAATGGTTTTTTAAGCGACAGTCGTAGATCTAATGAACAATGAAAGTCTCGAGGTTAAAAGATCCCAAGACACGCACGGCAAGGTTTCTGTAAGTGTACAGAATCCATGTTTATAGTCTAAGCTTTACCGTGCAACTTAAGGCTTAAACCAGAAGTTCAAGATCTGAGTTCTATATCACACAGAACACTAGTAGTCGTTCAAGTCCGATAAGTGAACAAGTGCGGTTCTGCTTCAAATCAGTCACACACACGGCCCACTCTTCGGTCACAACCAACCAGAAAGGCGTCCAGGTGAACAACAACACCGTTGGCCACAGTTTACATGCAAAGCACAGTTTCAAGGCCACAAGCACAACAATAGTCAAGTTCTCACAAGAACAACAAGATTAAACGCAGAAAACAAGCGTTCTAAAGGATTCAATGCTCTCAAAGGTCAATAACACAGCAGGGATTGAAAACTACGCAGAGAGAATATAGATAACACGCACATGCCAAAATTGTGTTATAGTTTCAGAAAACCCCGAGTGGACCACTGCCGTATTGTTATTTGACACAAGCATCCAGTTAACAGTAAACCTGTTAAACGAGCGCAATACGCATCATATACAGTTAATAGGCCCACTTATAGTAGCCCATACAGCGGCCCAATTCGACCCATTAGGCGACATATATCAGTATAGTTTCATCTCAAATTTGAATGTTTTTATAATTTTGAGTTTAATTGAAAATAAATTAAATTTAATATGATTTTAAAAGTATCAATCAATATTTGAGTTTGAGTTAGAATGAATGTACATAATAAATGGTGTCGTGGTTGAATACAAAATTCATGTTACATACTATTAATTTTTTTTGTTCGAACAATAAATTAATAGTTACATACCATTATGACCAAGTATTATTCGAACAATAAATTAATAGTCACTCAAATCGCATAATAAAGATTATGAAAATACAAATATGATTTTAGATTTAGATTCTATGATATTATTCTTGCATTAAAGATGAAAGTAGATCGTGAGTGTTTACATTGAAACCACATAAGAAAAAAAACTTTGGTACGGAGAAGTAAGTTTGTTAGTGAATCTACTCCCTTAAGAAAATGGGTTGCATTTACAAGAGAAAGTCGAAGTCTCGGAAATATCCAAAGTCCTCTATCGAATCTAATCTCCTAAATCCTCTATAGCCGGGAGAATATCTTAAATAAGCATTCTAAGGAATGCTATTAACCAAACTAATCAAAATTTTGAAATAATTACAAAACTACTCATGTGCCAAAATTTTATTGTTATTATTTAATTTTTTCTTTTCTTTTATCATTTAAATAATAATAATAAAATTGGAGGACCTATTAGGAATATCATTTATATTTCTTTTATTATATTATACTATAAAAATATTTTACATTTCTTCAAATTTAATAAGTTCATATTATATATACTTTTTAGTACAATTATCATGTCTCCCAAACATGACTTATAACGACCCGTCTTTCCGCTTGCACGATATTGTCCGCTTTGGACTAGGCTGACCCTAATGACACCCTTCCGAGGCATTAAAGAAGGCTGGGATGAACAGTTTCACGGGAGAAAAGATGGGAGATGCAGAAGCATGGATTATCTGCCTTGAAGAGAAGTTCGAACTGATCGAAGCCCCAGAGGAGCTTAGGGCAGGACTGGCCCCACTATGGTTCGATGGTAGTACCGCCCGATGGTGGGGGAGTGTGTCGGCTGCATTACTGAAGGATGGGCCTATCTCTTGGGCAAAGTTTAAGAATGCATTCTTGGACTACTACGTGCCGAAATGACTTAAGAATGACAAGAGGGCCGAATTTGACAGATTGACTCAACGAAACCGCCCCGTTATGGAATACATGCAAGAATTCATTGAGCTAGGCAGGTACGCCCCCGAGATCATGGGGAGTGAACGGGAAAAGATGCACCGCTTCACAGAAGGGCTGAATGAGAAAGTGAAACTGACTATGTATGGCCGCGACGATGAGGAATTTTCTAGTTTGGTGGCGGCGGCAGTCCGAGTTGATGGAGGGTTACGGAGAATGGATAGGGAACGCACAAAAAACTCTACAAGGAACGAAGCCCAAGGACGGGGAGAGTGGAAAGGAAAGGGCACTACAGAGGGTTTCGGATCGGCACCAGGACTACCGATCAGGCCTGCATGCATCAAATGCGGAAGGAACCATTTTGGAGAATGTCGCGCAGGAACTAATAGTTGTTTCAAGTGTGGCCAGGAAGGACATTTTGCCAAGGACTGCCCAAAGAGAAGGAGGATCGAAACCGGGGTAACTGAGAACAGAGTGAGGGAAAGAATTACTGGAAATGCTCGAGTATTTGATGTGAACAAGGAACAGGCCTCGGAGGCTGAGGACGTCGTCGCAGGTACACTACTTATTAACGGCTTTACAGCTTTCGTATTATTTGACTGTGGGGCGACACACTCGTTTGTGTCGGAGAAGTTAGCAAAACGGTTTGGGATAACGGGAAGTAACGCTAAAATCAAAGTAAAAACACCGGGATCCGAAGCCATTGAGGCAAATAGAATCTACAAAGGNAAAAGATACGTACGAAGAGGGCGGAACGGATCCGGGTGGAAAAAGGGGTAGCGCCTAAGTACCCACCAGGGGAAGGGATGCATATGGCCCGTCGAGTCATCCAACAGCTAACGGTTGGCTTGGGCGGGACATGCACCGAGCATGTTAATCTCGGCAACAGAAAAGTTAATGAATGATGGAAATGATAAGGGTAAAAGAATAGGGAAATAAGAAAACGGTTAAGTGAATTGGTTCATGTGTGTGTGTATGATGTAACTAAAAAGTAAAAAAGATAATGTGTAGTGTGTGTGAAGTTTCCTTTAATAGATTGTGACCGCTTTACAGATTTTGTAGGTGACGCAGGTGAGATATGATAGGGATGGGAAAGGAGGTCGTCGGTTGTCCGGTCCTTCGGAGAACGCTCTAAATTATACTGTCGTACTTTAATGTTTCGTACTATGTTTTAAATTTCCTTTCGAATATTTCCGTTTTAATTATCATGTTTTAACAAAACGACTATGCCCAAATTAGGGTCGTTACAAATGGTATCAGAGCGTAACATCGTTACTAAATCGATAACGGTGCGGTCCTACGTAGAAGAGTCTAAAAAAAAAAAAAAAAAAAAAAGTCCACGAAAACCGTAGGAGGACAACCGGCCATAGGAGGGGATGTGTATAGAATGTAACAGATGACATGAGTAAACATAGACATAGACATAACGAAAGTTTAATGTAGGAATGGCTCCAAGGACGAGAGCGCATGGAAACCGAGAGGAGGATAGCAATGCATCAGAACAAGCACCGGCGACAGAGACTCCGGTTGCGGATTCATCGACGCCTCTCACGTTTAGCCAGGAAAGTCTCAGGGATCTGTTCCAGACCATGGCAAGTTCCCTAGTTAGCGCAATGAGACAGGGACAGACAGAGAGGGGAAACTCCGTGCAAATGGAACCAGGGGCAAGGCCCGAAAAGAGTAGGATGTACTACAACGAGGCATTTTCCCTAGCAAAGTGGCAAACGGAACGTTAGAACTGGAAAGTTAAGCGTGCTCACCCTGGAGCAATTCAGGGATGGGTGACCCACTGGGAAGTGTGGGTGCTAGGGAAAAAGTAAAGCCGTGAGGACTAGGTGAGTGTCATTAGGGTCAGCCTAGTCCAAAGCGGACAATATCGTGCAAGCGAAAAGACGGGTTGTTACATGACTAGTGTATATAATTTTGATATTATAAAATAAACAATAAAATTAAGTAGTTATTTGTAATTTTATTTTTCCAATATAATGAAAACAATGAATTATATAATAAATTATTGATTATTATTATTATTAATAAACCTAAACCTGACCCTAAATATATAGGATAAATATTAAGCTCTATGACACCGACTCTTCAATTTTTCACATTCTCACGTGTCTAATCGAGTCGGACTCTCTGACTGCTCTGACTTTTGACACTTGATATAAAACGACATCGTTTTGATTTTTTCCTTAATTTTCTTTTTTTCTTCATCGAAAACATATTTTATGTGTTTTCACGACGCTCTTATGTTGTCGATCTACTTGTGAATTATTCGTTCAAGCGATGATGGATCAAAAAGTAGTTGTTTTTTAGGAGATGATAGAACTGACGAACGATATTCATTTTTTATAAGTTAAATTTTCTCATATAATAAATAGATAAATATTTGTAGTTTTAAACTTGAAGTTTATGTAATTTTCTACAAATTCTAACAATTATTTTTTTTTAATTTGCTTTTATTTAATAATTCAAGTCGAAAATCCGACTCTTATACACTTGCCAAGTCGTGTCGAGTGGAGTCGCACCGAGTCAGTCGGACGAGTCGATGCCGCATAGATAATAAGCATAGACCCATCCTGAGACCCAATTTAAAAACATAGATTCGAATGACTTAGTTTCTATCTATCGAGTTTCGGCTGCACTTGACCAGTTAGACATCCCTATATTTTGGGGACTTTTATTTGGTCTAGAAAATTTAAAAATAATATATTAATAAATATTATTAATGATAATAATATTAAAATCTAAATTGCTGATGGGTCCTTTGATTTCTTTTTATAGAACATCTTTAATAAACAAAATAAGAATCAAAATAAAATTAATAAACTATTAAAAGATTGGCAATGGCTAGTATGTTGTAGATTTAGTCGGAATATATTTGGATTATGGACATAATAAATGTAATAATACTAAAAATATAATTTGCTAATAGATCCCTATATTTTTATATAATTCAATATGGCAAAGTAAAATAATTAAATAAATAAAATAATAACTAAAGATAGAAAGATAGATATTATTGTAATGGTTTTAAAAAGATATTTATTTATGTTATGTAGAATCTTTATGATGATTATTTTGGAGATTCTCTCCTCTATAGCCCACACCCTATAGATTTTTTACTGATCCGTTAAAGCTGGTCTTTGGGGCCCACTAAGCCTAATGTCACATGAGAATTTTACTTTTAGTTAACATTGTCTATCAAACTATAAATAATTTTTAATTGACATCACTTTTTAAAATAATATATTATTATCACTATCATAATTTTTCAGTCATTCACGGTTCATTTAATAGTAAATATAAATAAATCCTAAATTTGTTTATTAAAAATCATGTTTAATAATTTAATAAAATTTATGTAAGATTAAATAGTGTACCAGATTTGAGGTGACATTTTGTAAAATTGTTTTACCTTTTTATGAATGGGTTTACGATGTGAGATTCATTAAAAATTGATGAATCCGATTGAGTTTAAATATCTACATTTGCGGTTTACAATGTGATATTATTAAAATTATCTTAATCCTTAGGGTTTAGGATTCGAGATTTGAGATGTCATAATGTGAGATTTGATATTATTTACAAATCTAATTAATGTTTAAGCTCGAGATTTATGATGTCATTTTTCAATTTTATTATATTATTAATATACAAATATTTTAAAAAAATAATATTAAATAGATATTTAATATTTTGTTTAAATAGTAAATGAGTGATACAGTGTGGATATTAATTATTTAATTATAAAAAGTTTGGATTATGAACTCAAACATCATGCCACTTCTATTGTCTTTAAAAAATTATTTAAAAACTTTTATTCTAATAATCTAATAGATTCATAACCTTACTCGATAGTTTTTTTTCCCATAAAATTATTATCATTTATATAACAAAATGTATCAGTGTTATTATTAAATAATATTTAAAAGTACAAGTATTATAAAAATATTTATATTCTAAAACTGCTATAGTAATTTTTTCCAATGTCACATGTATGGTTTCTATGGTGATGGTTGGCGATTTATCTTACGGTACTCATTAAATGTAAATTATTATATACTACTAGCCCAATATCCCCCTACTTCTCACGTCACCTTCCGGCCCATGAGAGTATACAATAATAAAATAATCCTTATAAATATAAAAGAATGTTTTGTCAGCAGAGTTGTTTTTTTATGATTAGCACACAACATCGCACATCTAACCTTACACATGTCCACCATTCAAGGTCTTTTGTTTAGCAGAAACAAATTTCATTCATTGCTCATAGTTTTTTGCATCAAGGTACAATTGTTTTGTAATATGATCGGAAAACATTGGAGTACCTCCTCCGTTTGAGCTCTCTTTGCATTCTGCTAGGAGGTGTGCTTCTTCATTGGTGTGCTTCTTCATTCCTCTCTCTTGTAATGAATGAGAAAGAGACTTGATTGAAATCTTTTGAAACTTTTTGAATCTCATCGATTATTTGGTGTATCTACTCGTTTGTAATTATGTGCTTTGATAGTCTCTGAATAAATACCTTTGAGTCGCTTTCAAATATAACATTTTGGATTCCTACTTCCTTTCCCATCATCGTCGCCTCTCTCATTGCTAAGGCTTCTCCATGGAGGGGAGATATTGTTCTAGGTCCTCTCACTGACTTCCAACCAAAGCATGAACCATTGTGATCTTGAATAATGATTCATATTCTTGTTGTTGATCCTTTCCACGGAAGTCCAAGAATTTTAAAACTCCAAATAACTCGTTTCATATTTATCTACATGTATTTGATTTCACATTGCGCATAAAAGACCTCCTAACCCATCCTATTATGATATAAATGTAGAAAACCTCCTTACCAAGCTCAACATCCTTCAACATTACCCCATAATGAAGGGAAAAAGATGAGATTCTTCCTTGGTTCATACAGAAATGCACACTCATCCATTCGCTCTCTATTTGAGCAATACTACAATGAAAGTGATCTACGTTTTCAACTCCACCCTTTTATGGTATAGGTTGGAAGCAAATTTTTGCCTGATCCAAACCATTTTAAAAACAACTATCTAATCAAGTTGCTTTCATTTACTACCTCATGAGTGAGGGTGTAGAACCCACATGAGAGATCATCTTTGCTCTCCATGAGGTGTGATCCCGCAAGGGAAAGAGTCCTATAGGGGATGAGTAGCTTTTGTTTGCAAATTAATTGGAAGAAAATATGTCAAATCTTGTTGGTTATATATATGAAAAACGTAGTGAAAGATATAGAAACAAAATATTGTAGAATATTTTAGAGAATTTTTTCTTGTTAGATCATAGTCTGAATTCTATAAAGTGGATAGTAGATATCTCAAGTCCTTATTGTTTGAGAAAATTGTGCCCTTAATCTCCATAGTTTTATGTTTTGAACAAATTTCATCCCCATTTTTTTTTGCCGTTTGTAGTCCTTACATTTCATATTTTGTCTTCTATTGATCCCCATAGTTTTCAAAATTGCTCAAATTTGATCCCCAAAGTTCGTAATCCGTCCCCACTATATTTTTATGTCAAAATCAGTCCATGTAATTAAAGATTTTTGGCAAATCCAGCTCCCGAAACTTCGTAATTTGGCATATATAGTCCTTACATAATTAAGTTGCAATTAATTCAATTAGAGCAATTTCATTTTAGAATATTAAAATCCTAATTTCATATTATACATTTTTGTGGGTGGCGTCGTCTTCTTCATCTTCTTCTCCGCAGCAACTGTATAGTCCCTTACTTTGAACCATTTTTGCGTGTGGTTGCATGTTCTCGTCGTCTTTGGCTCTTTGCGTGTGGCTAGTCTCTTACTTTGGTTGTTTTAGGTACATGATCTCCTTCTTTCTTCCCAACTAGTTTTATGTTTTTCGTTTCGTTTTCGTACCAATGTCGGCGTTTTGCCCTAAATTTCTTGCCATAAAATCATCCATTCGCTTGAGTTCTTAAAGGTTTGATGGAAAAGTTTTTCGTTTTGTCTTCGATTCATTTTCTCTATTTTGTTAGATACACACCCATCTGATTAATAGCTGTATCAATATGGGGATATGGGTTTGGGAGCATTTCTATAGTGCCGTGAATTTCTTGAATTGAAATGGGAATATTGGTTGGGAGGCAATTTTATCGTGCCGTGAATTGCTTGATTTGAAATTGGTTTTTTTCAGACTTTTGTAGCGATATCCATCCTTAGGACTAGCTGTTTAACCGACCACTTTCATCTATTTTGATTTAGATAACCATAAAGACTTTTTGAATAAATTGAATAGTGATTCCTGAAACGAAAAGTGATCAATTTCTTTATGCTTGTTCCTGAAGTATAAACCGATACATTTGTTGCTGAATAGCTTCTTACATAAGGGCAAATGCTTCCTCAGTAAATATTTGAGTAGAAGATTTGATTTCTTGAAACTGGGGTTTATTACTTTTGAAATACGTATGTAATTCAACAATCAATTTCCATACCTGTCCAATTTCGAATGAATCAAGATAACCATTTGTTCAAATGGCTGAAAAGGCTTCATGTGAATCAAATTCTATTTCGGGTTTAGATATAACATTCAAAAAATTTGTTTTTTGTCTTAAAAATCTCTAATTTCCCAGGAACAATAAGTGATTCTGTATGTTTTTCCAGCTTTTATAATAAACTAAGACATTTTTCATTTCTTATATATATAATTTTATAGGAGCTCTTTGCTGGAGGGTTTAAGGGTATTTTTTTTTATCTCTTGACTCTGAAAACATAATTTTTTGCTTTATTATCATTGATTAGGTACTGTTGATTCTAAGGTGCTATTGGATATATTCTCAGTGTATCGTGATTTTCATGACAATAGATATCTTGTTGTTAAATGTGTATGCTTGGCTAAATATTATGATCATAATATGATGTCTTGTTACAAATAAAATCCATCTTAAAATTATTTGTTGAAACTTTAATTGGATTATAATTTTTTTGTCAAGTAAAACCCTTTTTTATAGAATTGTTGGGTGTTTGAAGGTGGTCGCAAGTAAGATGAGTGGACTTGCCCAACAATATTTAAGAGTTTGTTAGTTACGTTTCTGTTGCATATCAGCGCTCGGGTACTTATTAGAGTTTCTTTTGCTTAACGTATTTACAGTTTCTATAACTTATGTAAAGTGTTGTTGCAATATTAAATAGTATGAAGGATGAGAAAACATCCAACATTACAGCATACAGTGGCCAAGAAACTAGGACAATTTTGATTCAATGGCATAGTCATGGATTTAGAGATGTTATTTTCATATTAATATATAGTCTCATTATCTCAAACTTGTCAAATTAAAGCAAGTGTTTTGGTCGTAAAGATTTTAAATCATGTAGAGTAGTTCCGATGATAGCTCCGGCTCTTTGGTGCAGAGCAACAGTGGCATAAGTATGACTATAACTTGAGCCTTTGTCGTTATATTATTGTACACCAAGTGACATGATTTTTGGGTGCAATGTAGATGCTGAAAAAAATAATTCAAGACGACAATCATCTTATACTAGTGGGATCGACGGGTCTAGCGACGAATAACTTGGGGAAATGTACTTGAATTTGCAAGACAATGATTACGTTAGCGATGATGGTGATTCTACAAATCTTTCAGATGACGGACTTCATGATATTCCCATTCTTGATAGCTCGGGCTCGGCTGCCCCCACTTCTAGGACATTGTCAAAGCGCAAAGGCCCAATGATTTTCGATACAAGTAGTGAGTTGAAGCCAAAAAACGTGGTGTAAGTATTGGAGGTGTGACCTTTGTTTTGAAAAATGAAATAATTAATTCATCTGTCTATATTACGCAGGAAAGGACCATGTTTTGTAAGTAAAAATCAAGCAAAATCAGCATTAGAAGACATGTGCATAAGGGTTGGAGTTGGATTCATTTTTGTGAAGAACTATATGTATCAATTAGTGGTACGATGCAAAGGCACCAAGGAACGAGAATGTAATTGGTATGTCAATGTCTCTATGCGAGACAATGACGTGATGTGGTGATTCACCGACATGACCCTCACTGTCATAGGAAGACGATTAATTCATTTGTTACTTCAAAATGGGTGGCGAAAAAATACTATCAGAAATTTCTAGATAATTCGGAGTTCACAACTCGAGCTTTGTTCAATGATCTACACAGTTCATTCAAGTTAAATTTGGGAAGATACAAAGTTAGGCGGGCACGATAAGAGGCTTTAAGGCTTGTGCAGGAAGGATCAATAGCCTCAAATAATGACATTCAGAGGTATTGCATGCAATACCTTATGTGTAATCCGGGTTCTATTGTTGTAATTAAAGAGAAGAACTCTCGTACTGTGGTTGGTTGTAGTCGTTTTGAAGGGATATACATATGTCCAATGGTAAGTAATATGTTACATAGTTTCAAAATTGTTTATTGTGTAATATGTTTATTTTTTTTTATTGTAGGCTTGTCGTGAAGGATTTAGAGGTGGTTGTCGACCCATCATTTGCATTGATGAGACACATACGAAAGAGAAAGAACAAGGGCATATTTTAACGGCATCAGGAGTCGACGCCGATAACGGTGTATTTCCAATTGCTTACGCAATTGTGGTAGAGAGTCAAAAGAGTCGTGGCTATGGTTCTTGGAGCTTCTACAAAGAGATTGCGGAATACCCGTGGACGAGTAAGAGACTTTCACAATTATGTCTGATCGTGGAAAAAGGGCTTATACATGTTCTAGGTGTTTTTTTTCGTAAAGTTGAGGTTAGTTCGTTCTTTAGTTTCATTAATAATTTCAAAAAATTACTTATCCATTTTTTACATAGATCCGACATTGTGTCCACACATTATAAAGAATGTGGCACAAGCTGGATTCGCAACGAAGCTATTAGAATGGCGTCGATAGCAGAGGCATTATTCGAAACATTCCGATTTGGTGGCCTGATGTGAGTAAATAATGTCTTATAATTGTTGTTATGTTATTATCTACTTACATTAAGTACAAGTACCGCACCAAACCAGTCATTATGAATGTGGTATATATGTATTGTACTATATATATTGTTTTCTACAGGATGCTCCAGATACGTATGTTCCAAGGCTTTATCTGAGTTTCGTAAGTGATAATCTCGCTCAAAATTTTCCATTTGTTTCTTGTTCGTATTAATTATATTTCAAAAAATAATGTTACAGATGACGCAACGTTGGTTCACATTAACGGACATAACTGCATTTACAAAGACGCACATAGTCCACACCGACCCGATTGGCACCCCACAACGGTTTTCCAAAAGACGACGTTAGCATTTCCGTACACCATGTCTTGTTATGTTTCCCAAAAGATGATGTTAGCATATTCATAAAACAATCCTCGGTGATGAAAAACAATCCTTGATGATGCTATGCATTTTTTTTGTATCATATTTTTAATTTTCAATTCAATGATACAAGTTGTTCACTTGAAATTAATTTTGGTGATATTTTAAACTATAATGAACTATACGTGTATCGTGTTAGGCTACTTTTTGTTTTCATGTTTAGCATATTCAATCAACTTTTTGGTTATACGTTATAAAAAATCTGCATTAGTTTTGTATCACATTTTAAATTGTCAATACAATGGTACAACTTGGTTAATTTGAAATTTAAATTTAGTAAAATTTAAATCTGCATTAATTTTATTTGTTCGACATCCTTATGTTTTTGTGATTGTTTGGAATTCATTCGTGTTGTTTTGTTGTGCTTAATTGATCCGTTGTTTTTTTGATTAGTTATTTTTTGATTTCATCTTACGGTATTCATTAGTAACGATACTCATCAAACGCTTAAACCCAAAAAAATTAATACAATATTAAAATATGGATCAAAAGTGCATCATATTCGAAAGTATGAGAAACAAATAAGTATATTCAAATTTTGGGTACCACAATTGCTCAAAATTCAAAGTTTGGGGACCAAAATTGTCTCAACAAACAATTTTGGTCACAACTAACACCGTTAGGAACCGATATTGCCATAAGATTCAAATTAGAAGGACCAATAGTACTATTTTTTTCATTGAGGACTTCAATTGTCAAAATTAAAAATTTTGGGTCTATTTTGCTAAACAGAACAAACAATTGAAGACTTGTTTTGCTTATCTATGTAAACAGTGGGGACTAAGTTTGACATTACAAAACTATGGGGACTAGAATTGTCAAAATTACACAAATTTGGGGACTAAATTTGTATTAATGCCCAAACTGTGGGAACTTTTTGTGAGCTTCGCCCTTATTGTTTTATTTGTGATTTGAGTTCACGAATGTGATTTATCGGTCATATGTTTTTTTCCAATTTAGGGTTTCAGTGCTAAATCTTTTGTCTACTTTAATTCTTATTTTACGCTTTGTTCTTATGGAATTAATTATATTTGTCCCATGAAATGAATTCTTTCACCAAAGGAATTTCCTAGGAAATGGAAATGAGTGTGGGGTGTTGACGGATCATGACGAAGGAAGAATACCGAGTAAAGATGCTTAATGATGATGCTTAATGACGATGGATATTGGGAGATGGAGATTGAAAGAAATCAACGACGACAGTATCTCGATGCAACTATGAAAAATGATTAACTAGCTGATATTAAGGATTTTGAGTGGTCGAGAATCGACGAAAAAACTCGTGCTCATAGTAGAAACTTTTACTAAAAAAATTGCATTCAATGCTCGATAAAACCACATCGTACAGTGAAGACAATTGAGGATATTGTATGCAAAGCCACATCAACAAATCCAGTGTCATTAAGAAGAAACTTTTTGCCTTGAAGATGATCGAAGGTGGTTGAGTTTCCAAATACTTGAACGAGTTCAATCACCTTATCGGAGCCTTGATTCAATGGAGCACAAAATTATGGATGATTAATTGGTCACCCTTTTACTCCAAACATTGCTGAACAGTTTGGGGACAACAGTCGACGTGATTAGTAGCCAACCGAGGAAGTTAAAGTTTATTAATATGCCATATCGGCTGATATGTGAGGAAGTGTGGAGATTCACTTGGGAAACAATGACCCTGCTTCCTCCTTTTGAAGCATAATCCGGTCAATATATCAACCGATGGGGCAAGGTAGGGTGTGATGACAATATTAATTGGGAAGATCTGTCGAAGGGAATGACCGGTAGGAAGTCTAAGTCATGTGGCAAACCTGAGTATTGGAATCGCGGGAAGAGAGGATTTGAGGACCCAGATTCCCAAAGGGAGTTGACACCTAAAGGTAATGCAGTGGATCGGATCATAAAAGGGTAACAATGTTGAAATGTGGATAGGAATTAAAGTCTGCATAGGAAGAGGAACTAAGTTGCATTTAGACATAAATCTTACTATATATATAGGATATGAGGGTGAATGAGAAAGTTTCACACATAAAGCTTGAAATTGTGTGCTAACAAGCAAAGCCTCACGAGTGAACGAAACCTCACTAATTGTGGACAAAACCTCCCAACTTTGGTTGCAAAATGTCGAGACTTTATGAGCAAACCATCGTGAATTTGGGAAAAACATTGACTTTGGGTGCAAAACATCGCGAGTCTTGTGTGCAAAATATAGCAAGTTTGTAGGAAAGCCGAAGTAGTAATGTGGGTTACTGTAAAATGTCGCGAGTAATGACAGAAAAGTGAGAAATCACGTGGTTTGGAGCATGACAACATATACGGGGTGCGAAACTGGTAGAACAATTAGTGTGGCTTAACTACGACATGAGACTAACGACAACATGTAAGTAATGGCACCCAAAACGCACGACCAAGTTCCCTGCACCAAAAGATAGTGAAATTCAGGAGATAAACTGGGGTAGGAGACTCGATCGCTAAGTCAACCACACTGATCCCTCTAAGCAAGAGAACCTTAGGGATATCTTTAAGCTAATGGACATCACCCTAGTGACCACGATGATGCATAATTAGATAGTAGGGCGGATGTACTACAATGAAGCCCTCAATAAGACCGGACTTTGTATATTCTCAAATGGGATGACCAAGGATGCAGAAACATGGATGATTCAACCAGTGGAGTTCGAGTTGGTGGAAGCGTCAGAAGTGTTGTGGTTAGAGCTTGCACAATTGTGGCTTGATGGAGTTGTTGTCTAGTGATGGGGAGCATGTGAGCATCATTAAACGAGGAAGTATCATTACCATTGTCAATGAGTTCTAGTTCAACCAATTCAACTCAACAAACTACTCCTCGTGGTCACTCAAATCTATACTCTTACATTTTGACCATATGAATTAGCTAGAACATGTTCATGGGTCCCAAAATACGTTAGTCAAGGCTTTGAAATCCATCGACCAATCCTTCAGCATGACCTTGTGGAAGTGGAAATCTATCATCGAAGAATTCAACTTTCCTTCTTATTGTCTTTTTCACCGGCCCAATCTTAATGATCAAATTTTATGTCAACCGATCAATACACATGCTCTACGTCTAGAATATTTAGAGTGTGGACTCCACCTTCTTCTTCATCCATTCATCATAAAACTGTGAGCTACACCTTATGTGAATTTACATTTTCCAGTTGAATCATAGCTCCATGCCATATGTGATCATTAATTTGATAGAGACTAGTCAACACTGCTTAGCATATGTCGATTTTTCCAGATCTACACTACGACTCATTGTGGCGGACAAGGTTATATATTCTTCCACTAGAGGAATAATAAAAGCATTTTCAGTTTTCGACTCCAAACTTCAACCATGATTGAAAATCATTTCTTCTTTATTTTGAGTAAGGGTACAACTGATCTATCTTCTTAGTCTTCGATGTCGATTTAACCCCGATAGCCTACACCTAAAGGGGAGTTAAACAACTTCGCGAAGGGCTGAATATTATCATTAGGGGTGATGAAGAGGAGGAGATAACTGGGGTCAACTCATAAGTCCTCCGGAAGAGGGTTTATCCTATGAAATCTGCCACGATAAAGGAAAGAGTCTGATGGAAGACCCATCTCTGACATTGCCCGAGCCACTAGGAAAGGAGGGCTAGATTCATCTTTCCTTGATGCCTTTCGGATCAGGGACATCCCGAGGTGCATCGTGAAGGATTGAATTCAGTTGGGTCGTGAAACCAGTTTCACGATGGTGAAGAGTTGGGTGGACAACCGAATCCCAAAATTCGATTGAGTGTCTAACCTGTCGGAAAACGATTATTTTAAAGACATCAAAGCTTGCGGCCACGAGATTAGGATGACCATACAGTCTTTACCAATTTTTATAGGATGATGGGCCATGACACGGATGTTCGTCGCATGAGGGGAGAATTCCATGTTTCTGACATGTATAACTCATATTTCCTTTTTCCAGATGGAACAAATGTGCGAGGATTTGGGTGTCGTAGTTGCCTTCAGAGAGTACTGTATGCTGAGACATTCCAACCTCGATCAAGAGGATCTAGGAGGAGAGCATCCAAGATGGTTGTTGAGAAGCCGATGCACAATCAAAGGAAGAAGCATTCACAAAAGATAGAAGCCTTGAACACTGAACATAACCATGCCATAGAGGTTCTGACTGGGGCTCATCGTAGTGAGCTAACAGAAGTCCATGCAGAACTCATAGGAAAATAACATGCTCTCCGACCACTACTCAGACCTTTCCTGTGCACCACCGAAAGGCATTGGGAGCTCTCACTATCTAGGTAGAAGTAGCTTAAAGTTCATGGCACAATTCTTAGACTAACGTATGTTTTTCAATTCTGCCTAGACAGATCGAGTTCCTCTCGTCAAGCTGGTGAGGAGGCGGATGTCTCTATGCTTTACATGTGCTAGCACATTCCATCACCATCATCATTCGGACCTTTCCCGTTATCTTCCAAAAAATAAGCATAGAGAGCATTCACGATCTAAATAAAAGTAGTGTCATGTTCAAGGTACAATTATTAGATTGACTTGAATATCTCACTCCCATCTAGATGGATCTGATACCTTATGTTAAAGAGCCTTCACTATCTAGACGGAAGTAGCGTTAGGTTCTAGGTACAATCCTTAGAATTACGTAAATTTTTCACTCCCACCGAGATGGATCGAATACCTTGGACTATGTGGCCTTTATGATGCCACGGAAGTGATAAATGTTTTTTCTCACTGTGGATAGTGACTGGCCCCTCCGATGGTGCGACTCTCGTCGATGTGCCTTGGAGGAGTCGGGTAAAAAGCACCAATTTGCCACAAAAATATGCTCGGTACACAGCCAACTATCAAACAATCGGGACCCTTAACATATTCTAATAGCATGTATGTACAGATGATTGGTCGTACTATAGACAGGAAGACTCCTCGTATTTGAATTTTTTTGACCAGATATCTAATTTTAGGAGTTTTAGATTGATCAACTAGTCGACATATTGTACATTGCATTTCAAGTCTACCCTAAACTATTTGACAGATTGTGCATTGCATTTCTATTCTACCCTAAGCTATTTAATTTCCATCTTTCATCATACTAAAATGCAATGAACCTCAATCCTATCTTACTAGTCCACAAATCAATTGATCTCGTGTCGTCGAAATGGATACAAAAAATCCAGAAGATGATAAAAAGAGGGGGATTTTATTTCTATCGTTTAAAAGATATTGAATGGTAATGTCTATACAAAATACTTGCGCAAAATTGGAAATATGACATGTCTGTGACATCATCTCTCAGCTCAATAGAGTACAAGGCCATACATGTCTTGTCTAATATTATATATATAAGATGGGGCATGATAGAGTCACAATTTTATACATTCATTCTCCCACCATTAGCGTAATTTGATATGTACATTCCCACTTACAGTCTAGTTTGCCAAGATGCTTTGATACTTCGAATTTTTTTAGGACTAAGTCTCCAAGTGTCAATAATAATGAACGAATTTCCTTATCATGCCTTTTGGTCATTTTTTCTTACAGAACTCGATTTGAATAGCTGCCATCTCTCTGAGATCCTCAATAAAATGAAGATCTAACTTCCACAAATCTTCATTCATCACTTCATCATAAGTAATATCTCTTTCAGACAAGATTGACACCTCAATAGAGCAGGTGAACAACTTCATAATCATACACCTGTGAAAATTTACAAAGACATGCGGTTGACATCGATGATGTTCAATATGCCGCATCACGTTATAAAATTCATTCACACATGAGGTTTTGAATTGATCGATCAGTGTCTTTAATTGTTGTAAGATACATTTGATAACTCCAATAATGCCATTTTTCTATGGGTACACTATAGATGTGAAACGCTGTTGGAACCAAAATATTTGCACCATTCAATTATACGCTTTCCAAATAACTAAGTCCATTAGCTGATAACAAAATTCTTTAGAGAAAACGTATCACTTCATGTTCCCGGACTCGGGGTACATCCTCAACTCCTATCCATTTAGAGAAATGTTTCACGGCTACAGTACAAAATTTCTTACGACTATAAGATGTTGGAAAGACACCTAAGATATTGATATCCCATGTATCGAAATGACAAGTTGTCGGTAAAAACTTCATGGTTACCCTCAGCACATGATGTATATTCTAATGAAATTGGCAGGAGGAATAAGTTCGAACTAAGCATACACAATCTTTTATCATTGTTGGCCGAATATCCGGTCCGCCTAAACTTTAATGCCAATATTCGATTAGCTGAGTGATCACCACAGTCCCATCATGAACTTCTTCCATCACGGATTTCACCTGTATTCGAGATAAATATCGAAGATATGGTTCACCGAAGTTCTTATATAACTTGTCATCTATATACGCGAAATTTGTAGCTCTTTGCATTGTATTGCAGGCCTCGTTATCATTCGTAGGCAGTTTACCCTTGACCAAATAATTGACAATATCATTTTTCCATGAGGACTCGTCAGGTACGGCATCCAATATGAACAAAGTGTTATTTGAAGGGTCCAAATTTGCAACCTTAGAGGTTGATTTCTCAATCATGATGATAGACGGATGATTATGAATCATAGTCATAATTCTTGAAGCATCCGTAAATTCTAAAATTGTAGCTAACTTCGCAAGACCATCTGTCCGAATATTTTCTTCTCTCATAATGTACGAAAGAACTTGATGTATTTAAGGGTTTAAGGTTTTTGTATTCCAAAATTTAATAATTTTGTAAATATAAAGTATTTGCTTGGATATTTTCCAGTTCTGGTATCGCTCTCTAAAAATGAATCATGTTCATTAGCAAGAGAATTAGAAATAAAACCAGAAAACCATCATTTGCCACCAGATTTATTATTGATTTAGTGAGTAGATTTTGGAGCTCCATTTTGTACTAAAGAAATTGGAATTAAGTGGAGCAGTAACAAGTGACACTAACAACTGTTTCCTCACTGTTTAGTGTTTAACACTTGGTTTAACTAGCTGGTGATTGCGAGGTGAAGCAGAAAGGCTTGTTGGATTTTGAATTATGTTTCTAGAGAAAGATCCTTGACTTCTATGTCCATTTGGGCTAGAACTTGATCGATCACTTTGTGTCGTTTGAAAGTAGTAAGATGAGCTAGCCATGTCCTTGAGGTTTGGTAGTGGTTTCAAGGCTTCCACAACATCACTCATCAAAGGGCGTGATTTAGAATCACGGTTAAGGCATCTTGAAGCTAAATATGCAGCTTTCTGAGCTCCCTTTATTGAAAAATGACCATCTAGACGAGGATCTATCAACCGGTAAAATTGTCTCCTTTCACCAAGATGAGGTCTTGCCCATTCCACTAAGTTATGTTCCCCTTTAGGACGGTTCTTGTCCATCGACCTTCTTCCGTTATCATTTCGAGCAACACAACTCCGAAGCTGTACACATTGCTTTTCGATGTCAAGTGTCCTGTAAATGCCAAGTGATCATTTTTTAAAGCTTAAAGTGATCAGAACATAATGTTCAACTCATTAACAACTTTACCTGTCATAACATACTCCGGTGCCGCATAACCATACGTACCCATAACGCGTGTCGAAACATGTGTTTTCCCTTCATCAGGAGCATCTTTAGCAAGTCCAAAATCAGAAAGTTTGGCATTGTACTCCTAAAAAAGAGTTAAATGAACTGAATCAAACACATTTTCCAAGTTCTGCACTCTGAATAACTTGAAAGGTACATTACTTACAGTATCTAACAATATGTTTGATGTCTTGAAATCACGATAAATTACGGGTCTTTCAGCTTCTTCGTGAAGAAACGCAAGGCCCTTCGCTGCCCCAAGAGCTATTTTCATCCTAATGGACCATGGAAGAGGCAAGGACCCTGTGATAGAAGAAATGGTCATAAAACCATAGATTAGAGTTCAAAAGGCGAACATGGTATACCGATTTAAAGAGTTGCAAGGTACATACTCCTGAAGAGATGATTTTCCAAGCTTCCCCTTGGCATGAACTCGTACACGAGCAGCCTTTGATCATCTTCGATACAATAGCCAATTAAGTTAACCAAATTTGGATGAACAAGGTCACCCAAAAAGCTCACTTCCGCCTGCAATACGAAAGAAAAATCACAACTACGAATTAAAGAATAATAGTCTATATGATTTTTGACAAATGAATGTATCAATAATCAAACCAGCCATTCTTTGTGACCCTGAAGTCCATCATGGTTAAGAGTTTTGACAGCAACAGTGAGTCATGTTCCTGGTTTTACTGGTGCCGTTCCGTTTTCTTCTATCCAGCCCTTAAACACACAACCGAAACCTCCTTCGCCAAGAAGAGATTCTGGCCTGAAATTTCTTGTTGCCAGCTTAAGATCATTAAAGCTAAACTTCCGCAACAGAGATGATACTTTAAGTTCCTCCTCAAGCTTCGACAAAGAAGAACTGCTTTCGGCATTGCTAGTATTCGAAGGCGGAATAACAGCAACCACAGGTTCATCTTTGCTCGTGCCATTCATAGACTTAGTTTCTGTTGAATAAAATATTTCTTTTCACACTCAAATAAAGACAGTTAATACAAAGCTTCAACACATATCATTAGTTGACCAGCAATGTTCACAATCTAGAAGAACAATTCATCAAATCGAAATCAAAATGACAAGTTGATAAGGTTCCATAGTTACCTTGACTGCTTAACCCAGTCGCAGAACTATCAACTTTGGATCTTGAAGGAATACAACTCCCAGTAAACCTTAACATAAACCAACAACCAGTTCTATCCACAGCATCATCATCTTCTTTCCTTTTTCCCTTCGATTTCTTCCCATCAATGCTTTCTACTTTCAAGCTATCATTGGCAAGTCCCATATTTTATAAACCCAAATGATTTCCACAAAGAAATTGCCCAAAACAAGTGAAGAAACCACTCTCCCCTCTTTTAAAGTTAGAAAAATTACAGCGTAAGCTTCACTCTAAATAGCGTAAAGAACAATTTTCTTTCCCTCTTACTTTTCAATTCAAATCCAGATCAGAGACTGCAGAATTAGCTCAGACCCAGAAGGGAAGATGGAGTTTTAGAGTCACAACGAGGGTAGGAAAATATAAAATAAAATAAAGCTCAGTGATTTTGCAGATCCCATGCTTGACCTTCGAAGTTCGAAGGCGAAAACCTTACTCACTTCCACTGTAGAACAAGCGATCATAGAATAATATTAGAAAATAGAAGTCGAGAAAGACATCTATTCCCACATCACCACACTAAAAACGTCTTCCGCCAGAGGATATCGGAATCTCAGAGAAAACAACAAACAAAGCTGACCAATTCAATGCTCGCCCACACCCAATACGGAGTTTCTTTTTTTGTAGAAATAAACAAATATTGATATTTAAAACAAAAATAGAAAATTATATTTGCAAATTATAATAGGGAAATTATTTTGGTGTGAATAAAGGGCTATATTTTTTAAGGTTGCTCGTGTTTATGATGTTGATGACATTTCTCATTTCTGTAGATGTAGCATGCGGCTGTGTCCATTCGCAACCACAATTCATTTATTTAAAAGCTTTATTGTAAAAATTTTGAAAACTCAAATTATATTTCCACTAGTTGCCTGTAAACCAGAAATGATTTTCTTTAAACGATAGTCGTAGATTTAATGAGCAACGCGAATCTTGAGATTAAAAGATCTCAAGACACTCACCGCAAGGTTTCTGTAACTATACGGAAACCAAGTATACAACATCTGAGTTCTGTATCACACAAAACAAAGCAGTCGTTCAAGACCAACTAGTGAACAAGAACAGTTCTGGTTCAAAACAGTCACACACATGGCTAACACTATTCGGTCAAAACCAGCTAGAAAGGCGTCCAGGTTCAGCAGGTGATTAAGAACACCGTTGGCCACAGTTTTCAATGCAAAGCATAGATTCAAAAACACAAGCACAACAGGAGTCAAGTTCTCACAAAAACAGCAAGAGCAAACGCATATATCTAGCGTTCTAAAGGATTCAGAGCTCTCAAAGATCAAGAACACAACATGGATTCAAAACGACACGTTGAGATCGTAGATAACACACGAAATCCACAAGTCATGATTCAGTTGTAGAAACCCCAACTTATAGATTAGTGGGTCACCGCCTTATTGTTACACTAGACGAGCAGCCCAGTTAACAGTAAGTCCGCTAAGCCAACGCATTGCACATCACATGCAACTAATAGGCCCAACGTGATACACATGCCAAACAAAGTACACATGCCCAAACAAATTTGACTGGACTCGGAGACATATATCACAAGTAGTAACACTCTTCCCCCTTGATATTTGACGATCGTAATTTGTACCTGTAACACTGGAGATTACTTCTCATATGGGTTTCGATCTAACTCAACACTTTAGAGGGCGATGAACTCCCCATTAATTCGAAAAGGTATAGCAAGAGAGAGATGAACAATCACAAAACATGCCCAGTTTCAGGTAGAGATTTCTCCCCTAAAGTCCATATGCGTATGCTTCTCGAATGGGAGTACACACGGCTCGGGGAATAAAGGTGGTTAGTACAAAAATGCACATATGCTGTTTCAGATACATCACAACGAGTTGAATGTTAACTAAAAAGGATACAAATAAAAAACAGACAGTCTCAACGATCATAAGTAGTGGTCACATAAGAGCATGTTCATTCAGTGTTAAACAATAACTAGTTCAGCACAACCTAATAGCCCACGGTATACTCATATCAAGATAAGAGAAAAAACAGCACAACAGTTATGGACACAACATTAGGCCAAGTTCAGTTCGTAATGTAGAAAACTGTGCAAAATCAAACGGTTTAGTAAAGATATATGCAATTCGCTCTTTTGATGGCACAACGTTTACACAAATGGTTTTGTTTTCGACTACATCTCTTACAAAGTGATGTCTAATTTCGATATTTTTACTCCTAGAATGATGTACCATGTTTTTTGCAAGGTTAATTGCACTAGTATTATCACAAAACACGGGTACCATCTTCTATATTTATGTTGTAATCGGATAATAGGGTTTTTATCAAAAAATTTGTGTGTAACTATTTGATAGTGCCACATACTTAGCCTCGGTTGAGGGCAAAACGATGGTATTCTGTTTTTTGCAATACCATGACATTAAACATGCACCTAAAAATGACACGACCCACTTGTGCTTGTTTTATCTAGCTTACACCCATCATAATCGACATATGAAAATACAGAAATAATAAGATTATCAAATTTTGTATAAAACATTCCAGTGTTTGTTGTTCCTATGAGATATCAAATAATTGTTTTAGAGTTTCAAATAAGACAATTTAGGATCAGATTGAAATGTAGCACACATTGAAACACTAAACATTATTTCGGGTCTAGAAGAAGCCACATAAAGAAAAGATCATATCATGCTCCTATATAAGGTTTCACTAATAGATTCCTCATTTTCATCTAAACTTAGATCTAAGTTTGTTTGCATATGCGTTTTTATTGATTTTGCATTTACAATGTCATATTTTTTCAAGAGCTCTTTTATATAATTTGATTGACAAATACAAGTCCCATTGTCTAATTGTTTAATTTACATCCCTAAGCAAAAGGATAGTTCATCTAAGTTACTAATTTCAAATTTGATTGAAATTAACTCACAAAAATTCAGAATTCAATTTCAAATTAGTGCTGCTATATATGATATAATCTATATATACTTATACAAGAATTAAATATGATTCAACACACTTTATAAACAAATTTTTATCTACACTCCATTTCCTTTAACCACATGACACTAAAAAATTATTTGGTCTATCATATAAAACTCTTGAAGCTTGTTTTAAACCATATAGAGCTTCGTTTAATTTGAACACATAATCGGGTTTCGATGGATCAACAAAACTCGCTGGTTGTTTCACGTAAACAGTTTAAGCAATAAAATCATTCAAAAAGGCAGATTTAACATTCATTTGTTACAATTTAAAACCTTTATAAACAGAAAAAAACAATCAACATTCGGATAGATTTCATCATACCTATCGGATCAAAGGTTACTCCATAATCTAATTCTTTTTCTTAACAATACCCTTGGACTACTAACCTATCTTTATTCTTAGTGATATTCCCATGTCCATCTAATTTGTTTTTAAAAATCCATTTTGTTCCTATTCCATTATGATTTTTAGGAGAAGAAACTAATTCTCAAACTCTATTTTTTCTAAATTGTAACAATTTAGTTTGCAATACATCTATCAAACTAGAATCATTTAATGCATCATTAACATTTTTAGGTTCACTTAATGATATAAAAGCATTTAACTTATAGAATGCATTAAATGAACTTCTCGCTCTTATTGGATCCTTTTCATATCTGAAAATATTTTTTTTAAACACTTAGGCATATTTGGAATGTAGGATAGTTTGCTAGAGTTTTCGGGTTTTATTTCATTTGGCTCTAGTGATGGGTCTAAGTTTTCTAATGTCTTGTCTTGGGGTAGGATTTCAAGTTTGATAAGTGTTTCATCTACATTTTCATATTCTGATTCTAGTGGTTTAGGGTATGCTACGGGTGGTTGGCCATGTATGGAAGGATTCCGCATGAGGGATGAACGAAAGGGTGTAGGTTGGCCATGTATCGGAGGATTATGTAGGAGGGATGATGTAATAGCCTTGGAAAAAAGGTATTTTAGAACAACAGGGAAAAGTATAGCGGTAATGTCTAGATAAAGAATAACGAGATATATGAGAATTAAAAGAGGAAAAAGAAATGAAAATGGGGAAAAGTTAGACAAAAGATAAATGAGTGGTCAAATTGAGAAGAATGAAGGGTTAAAATGAAATTTAAGGAAGTTAAAATGTCTTTAAATAGGGGAGGAATGACCCAAAATCAAATCATTTATCATTTTGGTAGGGAAAAACCACGGAAACCCTAAAACACGAATTCACTGCAGATTTTTAGCATCCAAATTCACCGCGGAAATTGAGCTTGCAAATTCACCGCGGAAATTTGGCTTGCAAATTCACCCCGAAAACCTAAACCCCAAAATTTACCACGGATCTTTGAGACTCAAATTCACTGTGGATTTACATAAACCACAAATTCACCTCGGATTATCATAAGTGTGTAATTCACCGCGAAAACCTAAACCCTAAACCCCAATTTGCCGTTGATTTCAAGGGATTTAGCAATTCACCGTGAAAATGTTAAATTAGGGTGTTTTCGTCACATTTCGATGTCGGATCATGAAAGAGGAAGGATATGTAGGGGCTATGGTAACCAAATAGTTTATAATAAGATAATAACATAAAAAACCGGGTACTAAGATGTGTTATGAATGCAGTTGAGCACGAAGAGATCGTAACACGTGAAAGCGATAGGTAACCGGAGTTAACACAATGTAGTAAGGTAAGGTTCCATCATAGACAACGGGAAGGGTTAATAAGAAGGAAAGCAAAAGACACGAATGAACGGAAGGAATGTTAATAAGACTCGGGGTGAGGAAGGATGGACAGTTAGACAGATCCTGGCATCGTGCCTAGCACACGATTCGCCAAAGAAAGGGCATGCATGATGAAGGGAGTGATAAGTTCGAGAATGGAAAGATATGTACGAAAAGGGCAGAATGGATCAGAGTGAGAAAAGAGGTTGCGCCTAAGTACTCACTAGGGGAAGGAAAGCATACGGTCCTTCGAGTCAATCAACAACTAACGGTTGGCTTGGGCGGAACATGTACCTAGCATGTTACACTCGGCCACAGTAAAGTTTAAAAGGAAAGAAGAATAAAGATAAGAAGAGTTAGAAATAGAAAGGAAATATGCTCATGAATAAAAGAAAGAGTTTACGCATGCGTTTATGTTTCGTCTTTAAGAAATGAAATGGCAAGAAGAGTGTGTAAAGTTTTCTTTAACGGATTGTGACCGCTTTACTGATTTTTTATGTAACGAGGACGAGGTATGAAGAGGGCATGGGAAGGAGATCTTCAGTTGTCCGATGCTAGAGTCTGGTCTTTTGAAGACTTTTAAATTATGTCGTTAAACTTTGATGCTTGTCGAACTATGTTTTATTCTTCGTTTTGAACTTTAAGTTTTATTTAATACGTTTCTACCAATTCAACAAGACCCATTTTAGGGTTGTAACAAATGGTATCCGAGCCCAACACCACCACCAAACTGGCGGTAGTGCGATCCTACGTAGAGAGTTCTAGGAGTTCATTGGAGGGCAATCGACCATAGGATGGGATGGGTGTAGGGTATAGCATATGGTATGAGTAAGTATCAACGTAATGAAACCTTAATGTAGGGATGACTCAAAAAACAAGAGCGAACGGAAACCAGGAAGAGGATAGAAATGCATCAGAACAAGCATCGGCGGCCGAAACCCCGGCTGCCGACTCATCGCTACCCCTCACGTTTAGCCAAGAGAGTCTTAGGGATCTGTTCCAAACCACGGCCAGTTCCCTCGTTAGTGCTATGAGGCAGGGCCAAGTAGATAGGGGAGATTCTGTTCAAATAGAACAAGCACCAAGGCATGAAAGAGTTAGAATGTACTACAATGAGGCGTTAAAGAAGGCATGAATGAACAGTTTCACGGGGATAAGATGGGGGATGCGGAACCATGGATAATCCGACTAGAAGAGAAGTTCTAACAGATTGAAGCCCCAGAAGAATTAAGTGCATGATTGGCCTCACTATGGTTCGACGGTAGCATTACACGATGGTGGGGAGCGTGTCGGCCTCACTACTGAAGGATGGACCCCTCTCTTGGGAAATATTTAAGAATGCGTTCCTGAATTACTATGTACCAAAAGGGTTGAAGAAGGACAAGAGGGCTGAATTCGATAAATTAACTCATGGGAATCACCCGTTGATGGAGTATATGCAGGAGTTCATAGAACTGGGCAGGTACACCCCCGATATTATGGGGAGTGAGCAAGAAAAGATGCACCGTTTTACGGAAGGACTGAACGAAAGGGTGAAACTAACTATATACGGGGGCGACGATGAAGAATTTTCAAGTTTAGTGGCCTCTGCAATCCGGTTTGACAAAGGGATGCGAAGGATGGATAATGAACGCACTAAGGGTTCCATGAGGACCGAGGTTCGGGGACGGGGGGAATGTAAAGGAAAGGCAAGTACAGAAAGTTTCGGGTCTGCACAGGGACCCCCAACCCTGCCTCTATGCGCCAAATGCGGGAGGAAGAACTTCGGGGAATGTCGGGCAGGGACTAACGATTGCTTTAAGTGTAGTCAGGAAGGGCACTTCGCTCGAGAATGCACAAAAAAGAGGAGATAGCAACTGGGCCCCTGAGAGCAGGACGAGGAAAAGTTCACTTCGCTCGAGAATCCACTACGAATGCACAGTTGTACCAGTCAGACTGGGTAACGCCCCAACAATTTTAATGGATTTGATGAACGTGCCTAGAAGGAAGGACTCAAATGAACGTGCCCACGAAAAGGGCAGAACGCATCTGAGTCCTTCCTTTAAATGGATCCGACAAACGTAGAAGTAGTGATGAAGTGGCCAAGGCCAAAAAACGGTCGAGAAGTAAGAAGTTTCTTGTGATTAAACCGGTATTATCGGAAATTTATCGAAGGGTTTGCAAGGATAGAAAAGCCATTGACAAACCTGACTCGGAAAGAAATAAAATATGGGTGGGATGAGAAGTGTGAAGAGAATTTCGAATGCCTCAAACAAAGTTGACGTCGACATCGATCATAGTGTTAACCACATCGGGACACGACTTCACCGTATACATCGTCACCTCAAAGGAAGGACTAAGATGCGTACTAATGCAAGATGGAAAAGTCATAGCATACGCATCCCATAAATTGAAAGTACACGAGTTGAACTATCCGACCCATTATTTGGAACTGGCAGTGGTGGTATTCACTCTCAAGATATGAATGCATTATTTGTATGGTGTAAAATACGAAATATTCACTGACCACAAGAGTTTGAAGTACCTATTCTCCCAGAAGGAGCTGAACATGAGACAATTGAGATAGTTGGAATTAATGAAAGACAACGACCTTAATATTCAGTACCACCTCGAGAAAGCGAACCATGTGGCTGATGCATTAAGCAGGAAAACCCATGGCGTGATGGTAAACACACTTATTAGGGAAATGGAGAATCTACAGCTCAAAGTGGTAGAATTGACCACAATCATATTAGAGACCGTTACTACGAAGCCAGAGATACTAGATGAGGTACTCGAAGCCCATGAATTTGACCCCGAGAAACCCGTAGCATGAAAGGACAGAACGAATAGCAGGAACCCAGAGATAAGCCAAGAAGCCGAAAGGCTAATCAGAATGAATGAATGTGTATGGGTACCGAATAAGCCAGAGTTGAGGAAAAGGATCATGGAAGAGGCACATAGTTCGGCCTTCTCAATCCACCTAGGAAGTACCAAAATGTATCAGGACTTGAAAACACACTGGTAGTAGAATGGAATGAAAAATAAAATTTTGAAATTCGTAGCGAAATGCGACATTTGCCAACGAGTCAAGGCTAAACACCAACTCTCAAGGGACGAGTTACAACCGTTGGAAATCCCGGAGTGGAAATGAAACAGTATCGGCATGGATTTCATGGTAGGATTACCCAAGAGCCCATGGAAAAACGACGCGATATGGGTGGTTGTCAATCGCCTAACGAAAGCAGCCACATTTCTTAGTAGTCAAGACGACGTATGGAGTGGATAGACTAGCCAAACTATACATGGACAACATAGTCAAATTGCATGGAATTCCAAGGAATATTGTATCAGACATAGATCCAAGATTAACCTCTAGGTTTTGACAGAGCTTACAGAAGTTAGTCGGAACCCAATTAAGCTTGAGTACAGCCTATCACCCCTAGACAGATGGTCAGACTGAGAGAACGAACAAGATCATTGAAGACATTTTACGGGCATACGTGTTGGAATTCAAAGGAGGTTGGGAAGACTTCCTACCATTGGTGGAATTCGCGTACAATAACAGTTTATAGAGCAGCATTGGCATGGCCCCGTACGAGGTCTTGTACGGAGAAAGTGTAGAACCCCACTATGTTGGGAAGATGTGGGGGAGAGAAAGCCACGGGCACAAAATTAGTGGAAATCACCGTAGAGATAGTAGCCATAATACGAAAGAATATGAAGGCGACACGGGACCGGTACAAAAGTTGGGCAGACGCGAAAAGAAGACCCCTAGAACTTGAAGTGAGAGATCGTGTTTATCTAAAGGTATCACCGATGAAAGGAGTGCTACGGACCACAAGGACAGGGAAACTAAGCCCCCAGTACATCGGACCATACGAGGTGGAACGGAAGATCGGTTATCTAGCATACCAATTAAAGCTTCTAGAATAGATGAGGGGGATACACAACGTGTTCCACGTATCCCAACTAAGGAAGAGTTTGACTGAAGGAATCCAAGAATGTGCGGGAGAACCCATAGAGTTAACCCCGGAATTGACATACGAGGAAGTGCCAGTAAAAATCTTAGGAAGGGAAGAGAGGAAGCTAAGGAACAAATTGATTCCCATGGTGAAGGTACAATGGTCCAATCAAGGGGAGATGAAAGTCACATGGGAAACAGAACGAGAAATTAGACAAAGAGCACATGAGTTAATGGAAGATTGGCACACGAGAGTTTCTGGACGAAACTCAAATTAAGGTGGAAGGATGTAATAGCCTTGGAAAAACGTATTTTAGAACAAATGGGAAAAGTATAGTGGTAATGTCTAGACGAAGAATAACATGGTATACGGGAATGAAAGGAGGAAAACGAAACGAAAGGAGAAAAGTTAGACAAAAGATAAATGAGAGATCAAATTGAGAAGAAGAAGGGATCAAAATGTAATTTAGAGAAGATAAAAATATCTATAAATAGGGGTGGAATGACCCGTAATCAAGTCATTTACCACTTTGTTAAGGAAAAGTCACGGAAAACCATAAAACAAGAATTCATTGTGGATTTTCAGCATCCAAATTAACTGCGGAAATTGAGTTTGCAAATTCACTGCGGAAATTTGGCTTGTAAATTCACCACGAAAACCTAAACCACAAACTCGCCACGGAAACCCCAATCCCCAAAATTTACCTCGGATTTTTGACACTCAAATTCACCATGGATTTACCTAAACCACAAATTCACCGTTTTCAGATGTGTGTAATTCACCGTGAAAACCTAAACCCCAAACCCCAATTTGCCACGGATTTCGAGGGATTTAGCAATTCACCGCGAAAACGTTAAATTAGTGTGTTTTCATCACGCTTTGACGTCGGATCATGAAATAGGAAGGATGCATAGGGTCTACAGTAACCAAATAGTTCAATATAAGACAATAACATCGAAAACTAGGTAATAAGATGTGTTACGAATGTAGGGAAGCAACGAAGAGATCGTAACACGTGAAAGCGACAGGTAAGCGGAGTTAGCACAATGTAGTAAGGGAAGGTTCCAACATTGACAACGGGAAGGGTTAATAAGAAGGAAAGTAAAAGACACGAATGAACGGAAGGAATGTTAATAAGACTCAGGGTGAGGAAGGATGGACAGTCCGACCGATCCATCCCGGAATCATGCCTAGCTCATGATTCTCCAAAATTAGGGCATGTATGATGAAGGTAATGATAAGTTCCAGAACGGAAAGATACGTACGAAAAGGGCAAAGCGAATTGAGTGAGAAAAGGGAAGGGAAGCATACGACCCGTCGAGTCAACCAACCGCTAACGGTTGGCTAGGGCGGGACATGTACCTAGCATGTTACACTCGGAAACAGTAAAGTTTAAAAGGAAAGAAGAATAAAGATAAGAAGGAGAGTTAAAAATAGAAAGGAAATAGACACATGAATAAAAGGAAGGGTTTACACGTGCGTTTATGTTTCGTCTATAAGAAAATAAATAGCAAGTAGAGTGTGTGATGTTTCCTTTAACAGATTGTGACCGCTTCACAGATTTTGTAGGTAATGAGGACAAGGTATGATTAGGGCATGGGAAGGAGGTCGTCGGTTGTCCGGTGCTAGAGTCTGGTCTTTTGGTACACTTTTAAATTATGTAGTTAAACTTTGATGCTTGTCGAACTATGTTTTAATCTACGTCTTGAACTTTAAGTTTTATTTAATACGTTTCTACCAATTTAGCTAGACCCATTTTAGGATCGTTACAAATGAGGAAAGAACCAAGGGTGAGGCCAGACATCTAGTAGAATGGAAGGGGAAAAAGGTGATGAAAAGTAAGGCTTCTAGGCTGGGATACAGACCCCTCACCGAGTGTCTAAAGTGCCTAAGGAAAAATCCTGAGGAGTGTAATTTTGGACAAGAAGGTTGCTGCAAATGAGGACAGCAAGAGTACTTCCTATGGGAATACCCAAAGCGGAGGAAGACTTAGTGAACATTGGCTTGAAATTACGAGAAGCACTAGGGGAACGCTCGAGTTTGTGCAGTTACCAAGGAGCAAGCATCGAACGCATAGCACGTGGTGCCACATACTCTCCTGATCAACAAATATACTGCTTACGTTTTGTTCGATTAGGGAGACATATATTCTTGTATTTAAGAAGTTAGCTAAATTGGTATTAAGGGTAATGAGGCATGATTTACTGTGAGAACCCCGGGTTCAGAAGTTTTTGAGTCTAAGAGAGTATACATAGCGTAATTCCAATAAACTTATATATTAAGATTTTATTATTGATGTTAATCGACCATTAAACTAATATTATAAACGTTATCAAGTTATGGTCACTACTTCTATCTTTTATTATGTAAGTTCATATCCATCAAAGACTTAGTTTATTATTAGGAAAATTGACTAATAGAACACACATGCACTGATCATGTAGAATTATGTTCGTACATAAATTGATTAATAGTATACATTTGAGTTTTTCAATGACTAAATGAAATAATGAATCATAATTTTTGATAAATTGTCTGAAATTTTGTTTATTCTTTCTGGCAATATATAAGTTTTTGACTACAACTTAATTCCATGAGACTCAGCACAAGTCCACGCGACTCTAGCACAGCTCAACGCGACTCAGCACATCTCCACGTGACCAGCAGGAAGATCGTGTGGAATTGACAACCAAGATAAGAGAGAAATACAAGATAAATGGAAAATGATTTTTCTACCTTCTAAATGTAGATGTTTTCTTTAATACAATGTGACCACTGTACATATTTTGTAGGTGATGAGACATAAACATAGATATGAAAGGAGGAGGTTGTCGGTTGTTCACTGTCTGACTCATTTCTTTCATTTTAAAATTTAGTAAACTTTGATTGTAAGACTTGTGTTTCATCATTGTTAAGTCTCCAAACAAAGTTTTAAAGTGAATGTTTTCCCTCATGTTGATGCGCTATAAACCGTCTAGACCGTGTTTACGGGCGTGAAAAATTGGTATCAGGGCAAACTATAAAGACTAAATCTATATTGGAACAGTCATAGGATATTAGTAGACGTAATTGTTGGAAGTTGTGGGATATGTCAAGTTCATGAGTAACTAAGTGGTAACAGTCAATCATATGAATGACAACAAGTAGAGTATATAAGGTGTGTGGAGTCGAGTAATATTTTTTTAGGATAGAAGGAGATGTGTGAAATATGAGATGGATATTGGGACTAGTTATCGCAAGGACTATTTATATAAGTTTAACATTAGGAATAGAATTTGAAATCCAAATCATTATTAGAGATGGACAATGCAATAATATGGAGATTTAAACGATTTGACAAGTAAGTAGTGAATCCTAGTTTGTTGAGTGGTAGATGAGTGTTACGAAAAAAGGGGAAATCGAAGTCGATGAAATAGTTACTTGATACTCTAATGATAAGAGTGCTAAATGGATTATGGAACGTTATGGAAATGTTGGTTGAGGTACGACCTTAAGAAAAAAGATATGAAACGTTCGATGCTGAGAGATACATAATGAATACATAAAAGATATTAATGGATGAAAATTGATGGGTATGGAAAATTCAAATGAATACTAGATAAACATGTTGAAAATAATATATTAAGGCGATCGAGTTTCGAGGACGGAACTCATTATAAAGTAGATCAGATGCAATAACTCGAAAAGTTAAGGAAACTATTAAAACGAGAGTTTAAATTCTATCCTTTATCTAATTATTTTATCCTTTATTTTGCTTTTCTTGTTATTTGATAACATATCGAATCCCTCTTTTCTCCCTTTGGTATTGACCCAGCAACGGGCATACGACTTGGGATCAGAGTATTTTTTTTTCTTGCTTCACAATGTTGTCTCCCTTAAGGTATCTATGTTCCTTCCTATCACCTTGGATGATCAACAGATTTGGAGAACGATGATGGTTGAGTTTGTGCTAGTCTAACTCTATAGTCTTCCTTATAATGCTATTTTGGTGAGACGCATTATGAACTTGTGTGTTGGACTATTGTATCTCAGCCAGACCTTATATGAAAATTCCTGCTTTGGTTGGGATTGATAATGTGAAAGACAATAAGGAACATGCACATTCATGTCACAACATCATGTGTCGCAAATGTATATGGGCTAATGCGAGAGTAAGTTAGTTTGTATGGTGGAGTCGTAAGCGAAACGAGATATTTAATCAAAGCACATGTTATTCTATGATGAACAAAAGAATAGTGAGAAAAATATGGAACCTGTTGGCATTATAAGTGTTAGGCTATTCCCCGATAACCCACACAAGGAAGTTATCATATTGCCAAAAATTGAAATTTATTTTTTGTAGAAAAATATTGATATAATTCCATGGACTATTTAGGTGTAGATCAAAAAATTTGTATGCATAAACTTTGACTTCTATATACGACTAATATTGTCGGGGTATTTTAATAATTTGGCAACCTTGTTGTCATCTAGCATTTTCCAAAAAAATTTTGAGTTTTTGGAGGTATTCAGAGTTAATGAGACATTAGGGCTATTTTGTATTCTTATGCGATGTGAGGTCTATCGAAAAGTATCTCAAACGATTTGAGATGTTCCGCACACGATTATGGTGAAATATGGCTTTTAAGAGCAAGAGAGTCAAGGTGAGGTGCATTAGGCTATGACCCTTGATGTGATGCGCTTTGTTTTTGTATAAATACAAGTTCATGGGACATTAAAATGGTTATGAATTTGAAGAAAAGTTGTAAGGAGAGACATTAAGGATAAATTTCACGAAGAAGTAAAGATGAGTCACTATGAATTTGATCCCACTCAAATTTGCGAGGAATTTCAACTTTTAATTTTCGAAACGTTAAGACTCCGCAATGAATTTGCACCATATTGTGAATTCGTGACGAATTTTACGCAATGAAGCAAAATAGCAATAAATTGTTAAGGACTCGCCACTAAACTCGGCTAAGCCGAATCTAAGAACATGCCTCGGATCGTAAATAACATAGTAGAAAACACAATGACTAAATCTTAAATAAACCAGTTCAAGGATACAGAGCATTCAAAATAAATTAGTTTAAAACAACGATACTCTAACTCTAGACAACCAACGACCTCATCCCATGCCCGTCTCACATCATAGTCTCGTCACCTACAAAATCTGTAAACGATTACAGTCCATTATATAGTAGATGCCTCGTCACCATTATATAACCATTGTAAACGATTGCAATGCCTCGTCACCATAAGGGCATCTACAATGGTGGCTGCCTAGTCAAATTGGGTGACCTCCGTGTCAAATTATTTGACACATGAGACTTTCCAATGTGTCTGTGAGGAGAGAGGGTGTCCCAGTATGGGACATCTCTTTCCTCTATTTTTTTTATAAAAAATTTTTAAAAATCATTTTTAAAATAATTATAAAATATAAATATTTGTAATATATTAATATAATAATTTTATTCATAATATTATGATTGTTATATATTAGATGTGAAGAAACGATTGTTTTATTGATTTATATGTTTTAATCGATTTGATTAAATGATTTTTAATTATGAATGATGTGTACAAAGATAAAGCTGATGTGAAGAGAGAGAAACAATTGTTCGGACGGATAAGGATGTAGATGCCCCTTAAAGGAAACTTCTTATTTATTTATTATTCAAATCAATTTTGTACTTAAAATGAAATAGTGTTGATGTCCCATTCCCTTAGTGTTATTCCCCTCCCCATTTGTTCTCCTATTCTCTTTCCATTTACGTTCATTCTTATCGGGATCGAGTTCAGCATGTTTAGTACCATGTCTCGCCAAACAAACTGTTAGCCTATGGTTGGTTCGACGATCCGTATGCTTCCCATCCACGAATGAGTAATCAAGCGTTACTCATTTTCTCTCTAGGGTCAGTTCGGCCTTATTCCGTGCGTTCCTTTCCAGACATGGAACATGACATATCCGAACATGTGCATGACACGATGTAGGGTTTTGTGGAACGGTTTGTCCCACCTCACCCCAAGTCTTAGCCATTTCATTCGTTGCTTACATCTATTCATATTTTCCTTTCCTCGTGATATTTCCTCTTTCCTATACAAAAACCTTCCTTTACTATATTGTAACCGCTTGCCTCGTTACCCTTCGTGTCCTTGTTCCCGTTGTATCCCTCCATTTACAACACCTCTTATGCCCATGACATTATATCATTTTTACTTCGGTCGATTATCGTTTTTGTTACTGCAGGTCTCTGTTTGTCCTCTCTTTTGCACGACCCGATTTCGGTTCACGACTAGGTACACCTTAGATCAATTTCACAGTGAATTTAGCATGCAAAGGAAATCCACGGTGAATTCGTATTGCGAATGATTTCCACGATGAATTTGCACTATCACAAAATCTGCGGGTTGCACTATGAAGAAATTCACAATGACTTTGCACTGTGAAGAAATCCATGAGGAATTTCCTTGGTCAATTTGCAGTGTGACGAAATCCGTAGGGAATTCGCACTGTTATGAAATCCTCAGTGAATTTCCGCGAGTAATTTTTCGTGGTGAATTTCGTTCGTTGGTTGATTTTTTGTGGGCCTTTCCATACCCAACGTTAAATTACCTTTATTGGCCCATTTTTCGTGTATTATAGGTAGTTTAACTTGTCCTAATTACGCTTGAGTTGTGAGACGCAAAAAATTTCGGGCCTCACAACTAGGGACTATCACAAAAGTTTAACTAATCCACATATAATTATAAAATTTGACCAATGATTGGAAATGTTATTTAGTAAAGTTATACTTATTAGGATACATGATTATATGGATAAATGAGTAAGTTTTGGCAAGGAAAAGGGTACTAAGGCATGGATAGACATGAGACAAGAAACAAGGTAACTTAACACTTAAATATGATGTTTAAGTGACAAATTATGATTGGTTAATCATATAAATCTTATAAAATTGAAAACATACGTGGCACATGGATATAAATAGGAACCTAAATTGGTTATTAACTTTCACTTTCTGGCGAAGGTGACCTTCGGTCCTCCGCTAAGTCATAATAATTTCAGGGCTGGCCCCGTGGCCTATGACGATTGTCATCTTGATGGCCTCTTTTGCCCATTGGATCATCCTATTTGGGCTTTTCTTTTGTTATTGCCGCTACTGGCTCCTGCAATAGCGGACATTTCAGTGTAGGGTGATCATGATTATGATGTAACTCACAATACACCAGTTTGTCCTCCTTCTTCTTGGGAACATTCATTTCAGTCACAGCGGCTACTTGTCGGTGCTGCATCTTAGGGTAAGATACCCTATGATCACCTATGGGCTCAGAATTCCCATTAGGCTTCCTATAACTCGGTCTAAGCGCTTCATCCATCTTAATATACTTGTTGATTTTGTGAAGGAGCTTTCCCAAGGTAGATGGTGGACTCTTCACCAGACGGGCCGAAAGGCCACACGGTTCTAAAACATGCTGTAAAATATCAATTTTGTCTGTAAGCTCCAATTTTATACCCCAGGCGGTTCTGTTAAATTTCTCCATGAAAAGCCGGAGACTCATCTTTGCGGGATATTTTTCAGATTATATAGTTCCTACTTACTTCGGGGAGGTCCTACATTCGGAGCGAACTGCTAAGAGAAAGCCAGAATAAATACACCATACGATTGTATGGATCGGGCCGACAAGTTCTTGAACCAGGTTCCGGCATCTCCTTGTAATCCTGCCGCAAAGATGCGTCGCTGCTGTGGGATAAGATAAGGATAGAAACAACAAGAAAAACGTAGAAAGGAAGAACAAGAGAAGGCAACAAGGTTTTTGTGATGTTTTAAGCTTAATCTTCGAAATTCTTAGCTAACTAAGTGTGATACATCAGGGGAATAAATATCAAAGGTTTAGGAACAAGTTTCGTGAGGAAAATCAGCAAGAAAATTAGAGGTAAACGATATGATTGAGTATGAGATAAGTAATATAAGTTGTTTTACCATATATGTGCTTACTTGTGTTGTTGAATTTTCTGGTACTTTATGGAAACATTTTTTTTTGAAATAATCGTACATGGAATTTTTCCTCTTTGAGTCTATTTTCTGGAACAATTTAGTACAACTTAAGGAATGAAACAGAGAAAAAGTTATACTATATATTTTGAAGTGTCGCAAAACTGTTTCCGACCTGTAGCAGCAGCATTTGTGTTGTATTTGGCGAATTTTGTGGAACGATTGAGAGATCCGAATGATATGTTTCTTTTTGCGTATTGTAGCCGTATGTGGTGGCTTTCACTGAGAATGTTTGTATGAATTTACAATATCATTTCCACTCTCAAATATGTTCTGGTGGGAAGAAAGGTCATACTGCATTTTCACTTTTTATTTGCTGAAATCATATGATATGTGAAACTTCGAGAGGACGTGGATGCACACTTCTGGAAAATGGTTTTACCATGGATATGGCTAATGAATAGGCATGCTTGTAGAGAAAAGAGAAAGAAAAGTGTGGGGTTACATGGTCCAGACTTGTGAGTGCTCACTATTTGAGAAAAAGTGGATCCAAAAGAAAAATGAGTTGGTAGCGCTTCATGTTTCTCTTGAGGTGAAATAGGGGGAAAGATTGATCTCTGGAACTGCGCTAATGTTTAAGCCACATGTCTTGAAGGGGTTACCAAACCTTATTTCTGGCAAAGAGAGAAAAGAAAGTGCAGTTAATTACGTGTGAATTATTACGTGTGATGATCACTTGTTTTATTGCTATATGACATCATGTGCATTTGTTTTCTTACTTAATTCAGACTCATGACCGTTACCCCCTCATGTACATCTTCGGAGCGTTAGATCTGTTGATCGACTGTTATTAGGTAAGAGAAACACCGTAGAGGTGAATTTTGAAGAAAAACACTACGTTGTGGCTTTTAGGTTAGACATGTAAAGTTTATAGATGTTTAAAGATGATTTTGTTTTGAATGTTGTGTGAGTAGTGACTTATGTTATGTAATTAGACATATTTTGTCATATGTGTGTTTTATAAGAAATGTTTAAATTGCAATTTCATATGGTAAAGTGTTAGGAAGTTAGAATGAAATGGATGTAACTTTATGTTTTTCTTAGGAAAAGCATGACATGTTATATTTCAATTCTAGAGTGAAAATTGGCTTGTGACAGTATTGGTATCGGAGCTTAAGAGAATGAGATTTTAGAAATACGGTTGACAGCTGATCTATAGGAATACTATGGAAGTCCTAGGTATAGGATAAAAGAGTGAATATGATGAATAATCCATTGTCTTTATTTTATTAGATGATAGTTATAATTAACATATGTTTGCAGAATAATGACATTTAAATCGAGGGGAAGACCTCGACATGAGGCAACTCAGAGAGAGGAAATTGAGACAACTGAATCAGGGACAGTACTAGTTGAACATAATAGACAAGAGATGAGGGACCTTAGACAAATGATGGCTATGATGGCAGAAAATGTGAATCAAATGGCAACGATAGTGCATAAGTTGGCTGCTTCTGTCGCTACTCCGGCACCTTGTGTACAAGTTGAGAGTCCAATTATTCCTCCAATTACTCCAGAAACTCCGAACCGGTTTTTGAAAGCTATGGGCTATCATGAAGCTTTGAAGAAGGTTTGTAACGACCCTAATTTGGGCCTAGTTGTTTTGTTAAAACATGATAATTAAAACGGAAACATTCGAATGCAAACTTAAAACATAGTTCGAAAAATAAAAGTACAACAGCATAATTTAGAGTATTCTCCAAAGGACCGGACTCTATTACTGGACAACCGACAACCTCCTTCCCATGCCCCTCTCATACCTCGTCTGCGTCACCTACAAAATCTGTAAAGCGGTCACAATCTATTAAAGGAAAGTTCACACACGTTATACATTATCTTTACATCTCCTAATTACACCGTATACACACACGGGAATCATTCCTTTTAACCGTTTTCTTATTTCCTTCTTCTTTTTACCCTTATCATTTCCATCATACTTTAACTTTATTGTTGCCGAGAGTAACATGCTCAGTACATGTCCCGCCCAAGCCAACCGTTAGCTGTTGGATGACTCGACGGGCCATATGCGTCCCTTCCCCTGGTGGGTACTTAGGCGCTACCCCTTTTTCCACCCGGATCTGTTCTGCCCTTTTCGTACGTATCTTTTCCTCTTTGGAACTTATCGTTCCATTCATCAGGCATGCCCTTCATTTGACGAATCGTGTACTAGGCACGATGCCGGGTTCAGTCGGACGGTCCATTATTCCTCACCCCGAGTCTTATTAACATTTATCTCGTTCATTCGTGTCTTTTCCTTTTTTTTTATTAACCCGATCCGGTTCCTTAAGTCTGAACCTTCCCTTACTATATTGTGTTCACTCCGCTTACCGTTTGCTTTTGCTTGCTATAGTCTTTCCGCGCTTTCCTGCATTTCGTAATAGGTTTTAGTTACTCGAATTCCGACGTTATTATCCTATTGTTAACTATGTGATTACCGTAGACCCTACGTGTTCTTTTCCTCCCACGATCCGACGTCGAGACGTGACGAAAACACTTAAACTTAGTATTTCCACGATAATTTACTTCTTTCCTCGAAATTCACGACAATTCTATGCTGCAACTCCAAATCCGCGATAATTTTACTCTTAGAATACAATCCGCGATAATGTTGCACTTCAAGGATTTTTCGCGACAATTTTACTCTTGTTCCTATTTTCCGCGACAATTCTCTTCACCAAAAATCCGCGATAATTCTCTTCATCACCCAAATCCGCGACAATAATGTTCTTTGAGAAATCCGCGACAATAATGCTCTTTGACGAGTTCCGCGATAATAATGGCCTGTGCAGAATCCGCGATAATTTTCCTTCTTCGTGGCAATTTTCGGATTTTCGTGTTTTAATGATGATTAACTCGTTTCTGGGCCTCCCCACCCCTATTTATAGACATCCTAACTTTTCTAATTCACACTTTAACCCCTCCTTCCTTTGATTTTGACCCCTCTTCTATCTTTTACTTTACTTTTCCATTTTTCGTTTCTTTTTACGTTCTTTCGTTCCCGTATCCCTCGTTATCCATTGTTTAGACTTTATCGCTACCTTCCCTACTATTTGTTCCATCATACCTTTTTCCTGGCTATTACAAGGTTGGTATACAAACTTTATGTGGAGGTATACCAGAAGAAGTTGAAGTTTTGTTATTGAGTCTGGAAGAAAAATTTCAACTTGTTGAGATACCGGAAGATATGAAAACAACTGTCGCATTACATTGGTTAGAATATGGAGCAGCAAGTTAGTGGAGAAATCTTATGGCTAGTTTGAATGTCGAGCAAATACCATCATGGCATGAATTCAGAACCTCGTTCTTGAATAACTATTTTCCGGTAGACTTTAGAGAAGTAAAGAGAGATGAGTTTGATAAGTTATCCCTAGGCGAAATGACAGTGATGCAATACTTGGATAAATTCCAAGAGCTTGGTCGGCATGTGCCAAATGTTATGGCAAAGTAAGAGGAGAAGATGCATAAGTTTGTGATGGGTTTGAAGGGAGAATTAGACTTATGATGGCCAGTTTGAAGAAATCTACTTTTTTTGAAATGGTTGGTTCAGCTGTGAGGATGGAATTTGAGTTAAACAAGGAAAGGGAAGTCTAGGACAAAAAGAAAAGATTTCCACCAAAACAAGAACAAAATATTAAAGGATTTCGGAGACCAGAATGACCAAAGCCTAAACGACAGGAACCAATGATAGAGACTCCTACTTGTGCAATTTGTCAAAGAAAACATTTTGGGGACTGTTGGTGGAAAGCTATGGTTTGTTACAACTTTGGAAAGACTAGACACATAGCACGCGAGTGTCGAGAGAAAAGAATTATACCTGCAGGACCAATGGAGAAAGCAAAGCAGCAACAGGGGAAAGCACGGGTTTTTGCTATTAATAAGGAGCAAGCTGATACTTCCGAAGATATGGCAGCATGTATGATTCATGTAAATAATGTCATGATGTTTACATTGATTGACTGTGGAACATCTCATTCATTTATTTCCAAGCATACTGCACATTTGTTATCTAGAAAAGGATAAAATATCAAATGGAAAGTAGGAACTCCGGGAGATAGAAGATTGATGTCTAGGAAAGTTTATAAGGATTGTGTGATTGTATGTGGTAAGCATAACTTTGTTATTGACTTGATGGAACTTGATATGACTGAGTTTTATGTTATTTTGGGTATGAATTTGCTATATAAATATGAGATTTGGATAGATTGTAAGGAGAGGAAGATAAGAACATCTGAATCTGAATTGGTTGTATTTCCTACTGCAGCATAATGTAAATTAGGAAATACAGACTTAATCAGTTCAGTTATGTAAAGTTTATATTTTTATGCTTTTGAATGAGAGAGAACATCCTGAAATTGCAAAGATTGTGGTAGTAAGTGAGTTTGTGGATGTATTTCCTGATGAACTACCAGGAGAATTACCAGTAAAAAATGTGGAACTAGGAATTGAGTTGATATCCGGAGATGAACCAGTTTCAAAACTTCCTTACCAAATGGCTCCAAAGATACTTAAGGAATTAAAGATTCAACTACAAGATTTGTTAGAAAAAGTTACATTAGACCAAGTATTTCTCCTTGGGGAGCACCCGTATTTTTTGTTACTAAAAAGGATGGAAGTTTGAGACTATGCAACGATTACTGAGAGTTGAATAGACTCACAAGGAAGAATAAATATCCTTTACCTCGGATTGATGATCTATTTGATCAGTTGCAAGGAGCCACAATATTTTCAAAATTAGATTGAAATCAGGATACCACCAACTAAGTGTAAGAGAGGAAGATGTTCCTAAGACAACATTCTCCACAAGATATGGACATTTTGAATGTTGAGTTGTACCTTTTGGTTTGATGAATGCGCCCGCAGTATTTCATGACTTAATGCATAGAAGTTTTCACCATTTTTTGGATAAGTTTGTGGTAATCTTCATTGATGACATATTGATTTATTCAAAGAATGAAGAGGAGCATGCCTTAAAACTGCGGTTAGTGTTAGAGAAAATGAGGGAGCATAAATTATATGCAAAGTTTAGTAAGTGTGATTTCTAGAGATCTAGCATTGCATTTCTTGGACATATTGTATCTACGGAAGGTGTAAGGGTGAATCCTGAGAAAGTCCAAACCATTGTAGAATGGAGCACACCAAATAATGTAAATGATATAAGAAGCTTTCTTGGATTAGCTGGTTATTACAGAAAATTTGTGAAAGATTTCTCTAAGGTTGCTAAGCCCCTCATGAATTTAACAAAGAATAGTGTGAAGTTTGAATAGAATGATAAATGTGAGCAAAACTTTCAGTAATTAAAAAGATTTTTGGTGTCAACCCCTGTCTTAGTGTTACCTCAAGAGGGTAAAGATTTTGAAATGCTTAGTAATTCATCAGATAAAAGTTTGGGTTGCGCATTGATGCAAGAAGGAAAGGTAATAGTATATGCATCGCGCCAACTGAAACCACATGAGGAAAAATATCAAGTACATGACTTAGAGTTGGATGTTGTTATTTTTGCTTTAAAACAGTAGAAGCATTACCTTTATGGAGTGAAATGTAGAAAATTTACAAATCATAAAAGTCTTAAATACTTATTCACTCAAAAAGATTTGAACATGAGGCAAAGAAGGTGGTTGGAAATGACTGTTGATAATGATATAGATATTCAGTATTGCCCTGTAAAAGAAAACGTAGTGGCTGATGTATTGAGCAGAAAAGAATACTCTCATGTGAATGTTTTACTAGCAAAAGAAATAAATGAATGGAATTTAGAAATATTTGAAAGTGATGAAAGGGTGTTAGCAGCTCTTATAGCTACTTCTTTGATCATTGAAGAAGTTAAACGTAAGCAGAATTTGGATGTTGAAGTCCAAAGAATGAAAGATAAAAGTGTTGATGATAAGAATCAATTGATGGCAGTAAGGTTAGATGGTTGTTTGATGTTTCAGAATAGAATTGTGGTACCAAATGATGAAGATTTGAAAAATACGATTATGCAACAAGCTCATAGCTCAAGTTTTTCATTTCATGCAGGAAGTAATAAAATGTATAAGTATTTAAAAGGAAAATGGTGGTGGCAATGTATGAAAAAAGACATAGCTATGTTCGTATGAAAATGTAACGTTTGTCAAAGGGTAAAAGATGAACACCAAAGGCCTGAAGGTTTAGGAATGGAAATGGGATTACAATGGATTTTGTGATTGGGTTGCCTAGAACACCGAAGAAAAATGATGCAATATGGGTGAATGTTGATAGATTAACTAAAGTTGCACATTTCATTCCTATGAAAGTTACTGATTCGATCAACAAGTTGGCAAGTTTGTATATAGATAATATAATCAGATTACATGGAGTGCCTTTCAGCATTGTGAGTGATAGAGATCCAAGGTTTACTTCGAAATTTTGGGAAAGTTTACAAGCGGTTATGGGAACAAAATTATCATTAAGTTTAGCTTACCATCCCCAAACCGATGGGCAATCGGAAAGGACTATACAGATTTTAGAGGACATGCTTCGAACATGTGTGATATACTTCAAAGGAAGCTGGGAGCAATATTTAACTTTGGTAGAATTTGCATAGAACAGTAACTACCAAACCAGCATCCATATGGCACCTTATGAAGCTGTTTATGGAAGGAAATGTAGAACTCCATTATATTGGGATGAGATTGGAGAGAAATATGTAGTTGTACCGAACTGATTAATGTGGCAATGGAGAAAGTTCAGATAGTACGAAAGAATTTGATGGCCGCACAAAATAGACATAAAACATAGGCAAATCAAATGAGAAGACTATATGAATTTGAGGTAAATGACTTGGGATATTTGAAAGTGCCTCCAATGAAGGGAGTATTCATATTTGGTAAGACTAACAAACTGAAACCTTAATACATATGACCTTTTCAGATATAGAAAAAATTGGTAAAGTGACATGCCAATTGGAACTGCCATCGGAATATGCTAGTATACATGATGTGTTTCATTTTTCTCAGCTTAGGAAATGTTTAGCAGAACAACAATATAGATTGGTTGATGAAATTGTTACATTAGACAATGCGTTATCTTATGAAGAAAGACCAGTAAAGATATTCTATAAGCAGCTGAAAACATTTAGGAATAAGAGTATTCCAATGTAGAAGCAACATGGGAGCTAGAAAATGACATTGCAGAACATTACACCGACCTATTAGTTGAGTACAGACTTTGAGATTTGAGACAAAACTCTTTTGAAAGAATAGGAGAAATATGAGACCCGAAAATTCCAAAACTTTGACCGATGATTAAAAATGTTGTTTAGTAAAGTTATACTTATTTGGATATATGATTATATGCATGAATGAGTAAGTTTTGATAAGGAAAAGGGGACTAAGGCATGGAAAGACATGAGACAAGAAAAAAAGTAACTTAACACTTAAATATGATGTTTAAATGACAAATTATGATTGGTTAATCATATAAATCTTATAAAATTGAAAACATACATGGCACAGGGATATAAATAGGACCCTAAGTCAGTTATTAAGCAATTGGTCGCTCCTGTGGGATAAGATAAGGATAGAAACAACAAGAAAAACGTAGAAAGGTAGAACAAGAGAAGTCAACAAGGTTTATGTGATGTTTTAAGCTTAATATTAGAAATTCTTAGCTAACTAAGTGTGATACATCAAGGGAATAAGTATCAAAGGTTTAGGAACAAGTTTCGTGAGGAAAATCAGCAAGAAAATTAGATGTAAACGACATGATTGAGTATGAGATAAGTAATACAAATTGTTTTAACATTTATGTGTTTACTTGTGTTGTTGAATTTTCTGGTACTTTATGGAAACGATTTTGGTACAAATCTTATATGGATTTGTTCCTCTTTGAGTCTATGTTCTGGAACAATTTAGTGCAACGTATGGAAGGAAACAAATAAAAAGTTATAATATATGTTTTGAAGTGTCGCAAAACTGTATAATACCTGTGGCAGCAGCACTTGTGTTGTATTTGGCGAATTGTGTAGAACGATTGAGAGCTCCGAATGATATGATTCTTTTTGAGTATTGTAGAATTATGTGTTGGATTTTAATGAGAATTTTTGTATGAATTTATGATATCATTGCAACTCTCAAATTTGATCTGGTGGGAAGAATTGTCATGCTGCACTTTCACTTTTTACTTGCTGAAATTATATGATATGTGAAAATTCGAGAGGCTGTGGACGCACACTTCTGGCAACATGGTTTTACCATGTATATGACTGAACATGCATGCTTGTAGTGAAAATAGAAATAAAAGTGTGGGGTTACATGGTCCAGACTTGTGAGTGCTCACTATATTAAAAAAAGTGGATCCAAGAGATAAATGAGTTGGTAGCGCTTCTTGTTTCTCTTGAGGTGAAGCAAGGAAAAAGATTGATATCCCTGACTATGGTGATGCTTAAGCCACAGATCTTGGAGGGGTTACCAGACCTTATCTCTGGCAACGTAAGAAAATAAAGTACAATTAATTACGTGTAAATTATTGCGTGTGATGATTACTTGTATTATTGCTATTTGGCATCATATGCATTTGTATTCTTACTTGTTTTAGACTAATGACCGTTACCCCCTCAGGTACATCTTTGGAGCGTTAGGTCGGTTGATCGGCTGCTATTAGGAAAGAGAAACACCGTAGAGGTGAATTTTGAAGAAAAACATTACGTTGTGGCTTTTAGGTTGGACATGTAAAGTTTTTAGATGTTTAAAAATGATGTTGTTTTGAATGTTATGTGAGTGGTGACTTATGTTATGAAAATAGACATATTTTGACATATGTGTGGTTTATTAGAAATGTTTAAATTGCAATTTCATATTGTAAAGTGTAAGGAAGTTAGAATGAAATAGATGTAGCCTTATGTTTTTCTTAGGAAAAGCATGATATGTTATACTTTATTTTTAGAGTGAAAATTGGGGTGTGACATGAGTCCTCCATTATTAGCTTGGATTTTACCCCAAGGTTCTTTATTTCATTTCTGGATTCCTCAAAGTTTTGCTATGCTTGTTCCATCATTATAATTTCGGACTTATTTTTCCTATGGTACTTTTTCAGGTCTCGGTTTCCCGGGTAATCGCATTGCACTACACGGCAAACTCGCGAGGAATTGCACCCCAGGACAAATTCTCGAGGAATTGTACGACAAATGAGATTTTCCTGAGGGATGGTACTAATGTCTCGATGAATTGATAATTCGTTGCTTGATCTCTTGCTTTGGAGATTTTATAATGGCTTTTGATAATTAGAATTATTAAATTACTCGAACTTTCAATAATTCATTTATTTTGATTTCGGAACAATTTATTGTATCATATGGACTTCGTTGTAGTAAAACATCTAGCTAGACCTTTGCTCTTTCGATGACGTAAGCCAACATATTTAAGGCACAACCTCCTACATCGGTTGTGTCAGCATAATAACAATTAACTTATCAAGAATTATGAAAACAAATTAAATTAATTGTGTAAGTAATTTTACAACCCGTCGCACATTTATCACCCGTTTAACTATCCAAATATGGCTCAATCGGGGCGAGTATTTGGCAGGTAGCGGGACGGATAAGCCATATTGACATCCTATCAACATTGGACAGCTGTAGTTCTGTGGCTGGATTGCTCAAAATGGTGGCATGCTCATCCCCTCATTGCTTGGCATGATCGAGTTCAATTACTACTTGATCAGATCGAGAATCCGATGGGGCAAGGGCGCGCTCAACTTCTCCATCTCTTGGCTCGCAGAGTCCAACTAACACTTTGTTTCAACCATATGCCAGTTCACGAACAAGACGTTAATGTAAGAACTATGGATTTGCTCGTTGAGTTTCTCCCGCACCGTTTGGATCGCAACTAGCTCCTCATGCTTTATTTCAAGGAACCGACGGGCATGGGTGTTAGGTGTGGAGATCGGATGTCGATCGGGTACACTTAGAAGATGTTCGGTATTGGTACCAATCGGTCCAGGACCGAAGTACGCAATGACGAAGGATCTGTCACGAAGGACGGAAGTGTGAAGATCGGATGATGATTGGCTACGCTTGGATGATGGGACCCGATGTGCCGATTGAGCACACTTAGAAGATGTTCAGTATCGAAACTGCTTGATCACGCTTGGGCCGAAGTACGTAATACCGAAGGAAACAAAGGAACCGAAGCAATCGGTCGAGGACCGAAGATATGAGATGGAGGCAATCGGTCGAGAACGAACTGAGATATGGTGGGGTCCACTGGTATAGGATATCGGCAGTTATGGAAGGAGATATTGAATGAAACAAGATCATATCAAATCAGTATACATGGACGCATATATATGATTTGATCTTGGATAATCATATATGGGGATATGATCAAATATTAGGAATATTTGTTAGTTAATTTAATTATCTCAACCACCTAATCTATATAAAGAGGTTTGGGGTTAATTGTTTTGTAGGACTTCAGTCCATCATCTCTTGTTGTCTATGAGTATGAGAGAACTCGTGTGTGGGTGTGTTGTATTCTTCTTCCAATAGTGGATTTGGCTGTTCCGCCGGTCACGTGGTTTTTCACCCCCTTAGGGTTTTTAAACTTTCTTGTTTCGTTTTTGTTCTTGTTCTTCAACACTTTATTATTCTTAGGTTCCTCCATTCCATTGAGATTTTTCGCACACGTGTTCGATCTCCAACAAATGGAAAGGTCAAGCTTCGATTGCAAAACATTGTTGGGGAAAAGATATGTGTGCGAATAACATCGATAGATTAAGTAAAACCCAAGAATAAAGAAAAAGAAAATAACGACACAATAAATTAAACTTGGAAACCCTGTATGAGTAAAAAACCACGTGATCGGCGGAACGGGCAAATTACTATCACTTGAAAATAATACAACACACAAACACTTAGAGCAAATTTGGAATACAATAGTGTTTACAAATATCATGTTCTTACTTTTCGGGTATATACATCACGTTCTCCAATGTCTAAGAGTAACCATTTGAGGATATGATCGATATATCACCCTGAGGGGTGATCTACAGTAACTTCCCATCGGCAATATAAACCTTGCGAAATTCCCTACTCTAAAAGGTTTGAATAATTTATGGTTAAAATTTGAGCGAAATGATGCAATTGAGTCTAGCACCGATGACTCCACTAGACTCTCTAATCAAAGTACAAGTGTATCGTCATATTAAATCATTACAGATGTTGAATTCTCCTCCTTCTTGGGCTCCTTGTATTCCCTGCGGAAGTGCCTAATCATTTCGCAATTCCAGCACTCGGGCTCCTTCCAACTCTTTGACTTTCCTCATCTTTTCTGCCTTGCCCTCGCCTTTTTGGGTATTTCTTCCGACCACGGGAAGAATCAGCAACCAATGCATTATTTTTGGTCTCTCTCGTCTACTTTCTTCTCAATTATTCACTGATGAACCGAGTATACATATAATCAAAATTATATTTCCCCAGTTTATTACTGATGATATCAACCATGGTCGACCAACTCTCGGATATGATAATAAGAACGGCAACGACCATCGTGTCATCATCCATCACATGGTCGACCATCGACAATTGGTTGACACGATTGCAGAAATCATTGAGATGTTCTGCAATTGAGGCACCATTTGCCATCATCATAGTGTACCACTACTATTTAAAGAGCACACGATTTGTCGATAATGGTCGGTTTTACATATTGGACAAAGGCTTCATCATACCGTACCAAGTAATCTAATCGTGGTCGTTGAACAAAACCTTCATTGATAATGATAATTGAATGATGGCAAGCGTTTTGCGATTCATTTTCTACCATTTCCCTTGACATACTAAATGATAACCTTACCTCATCCCCTAAAATTAAAGTCTTAAATCCGATTTGACTTCTCTTTAAAAAAGAATCGGGTGACCATTGAAGATGTGAAATTTAGGTGCTATGAAGATTTTATGAAAGATTCATTGTAATTTTATTAGAGAAAATTACGGCATGGGCTTCCAATATTTAAAATAGTGTAAATGCGATGCTCCTGATGTTTGTAAATTGCATAAGAAGCTCTCGAAGTTTCAAAACCGTTCAAGAATGACACTCGAGTAAATAATATCGGTTTTCTTTTTTCGTATAAGTTATTTTGATAATTTATGCGTTATTTTTGAAATTTTCAAAGTTTGAATACATTCTTATTACATATTTTCAAGGTTAATGAGTCAAATACAAATTATGAATTCATTTAAAATATTAACGATTATTAGGATCAAATATAAACGGTTCTGAAAATTCTCATGCCAACAAAACAATTCTTAAATTTTAGGTTCAAGATGTTTACAACATTTAAATATTGAGTATCTAGCCGTATACAATATATCAATTAAGGGTTTTTATCTAATTTATAAACATTAAAAGTAGCATATTTATATTATTATAAAATATTATGCTAACTACATCCATCACTCAAATTTATTATATAGTATATGTCAATATTGGATTATTCATATAAAAAATGAGAAAATAGTGCCCTTAATTCCCTAACTTTGATGATGTTTACAAATTTGGTCTCCAAAGTTTTTTTGGCATTTATAGTCTCCAAACTTTCATTTTTTCCACTATTTATCCCAAAAGTTTATATAATTTGGCAAATTTGATCCACAAAATAGTAAAATAGGCCATTAAAGTTTGATTATCACAAAACTAGTCCCCATAATTTACACACAGTGGCAGTGTAGGTCTCCAAAGTTTATTCATTTGGCAAATTTAGTTCTATGATTTAAACAATGTTATTTGACGTATTTACTATCATTTGACATTTAATTTGGCTTCCGTTCGACTTGTTTTAGGTTGAATGATGATGCATTTTATAGGTAGAAAGTAATCGGTAGAATTAGTTAACCGAATGAACCGAGTTATGACCGACAAATAGACTTCATTTTCATGATATTTAATAAAGAAAATATTAACTTAAGCTGATTAATTGAACTTGTTATGACCGAAAAATCGAATGTTTTCTTATTTATATGGATCCGCAAAATGATTTATATTTTACAGTATCATACCCGGAAATCGCAATTCGACCATACAACCCGATATCGGGATGTAACAGACAAATTAGGGTGCCTCCCGGTTTCTCACGGATCAATATGAAATCATTGATTATGTTTGATTATCGTTTAACGTTTAGAATCGTAATTATCGTAAATTCAAACTTTGAGGACTAAATTTGCCAAAATTAGTATATTACAAGGATCAAATACGTCATTATTATAGTTGTAGGACTTCAATTGCCAAAATTGAAAATATTGTGGACCAAATTTGACACACACATCAAACATTGAAGGTCGGTTTTGCCAAAATATTGAAGTACGAGGATTTATTTTGCTAACTTAAAATTATGAGAATCATAATTAGTATAATTAGAAAACTTTGGGATCAAATTTATAAAAATTAGGAAAATGTGGGACTAAATATGCGGGTCCCCTATAATAATACGTTTATTTATCCCTACCCGTCTTCTCCCATAATTTGATTTGTTGGCAGAAGAGTGAGAACTGGTAACATTTCTCCAACAGAAGCGTAGCAGCTATGGAGGTTTCAAGCTGTGAGTGAATTTCCTATTAAAATATCATGCACTTCTGTTTTCTTAAGTTCTCAAGTTCCTCATCTTCTTCACTGTTCTTCAACGGTGATTCTTAGTTTCTTTCATAGTTACCCATTCATTTCCTATTCTACTGTTTCCTGCGTTTTGAGATACTTGTGTAGATGGTTTTGAAGGAGAAAAAAGTATGGGTAAAATCGATGGAGATTCAGACGACGGCAGCTTCACCCGACCGGAAAAGAAACGGCGGCTGAAACCAAATCAAGTTCGAGTTCTTGAAGAGATTTTTGAAGTAGAAAATAAGCTAGAAGCTTGTAAAAAACAGCAGGTCGCTGAAGAACTTGGATTACATCCACGACAAATCGCGATTTGGTTTCAGAATAGAAGAGCCCGTTGCAAATCTAAGGTTCTTGAAAAGGAATACGACTCTTTGAAAGCAAAATACGATCAGGTTAAATCAGATCACGACGCCATTTTTGCAAGAAACCGGGAACTCAGAAACGAGGTTCAGCATCTTCATTAAAATTCCCTGATAAAATACCAGTTTTTATACAGTACTGAAAACGCAGGTTCAACAGCTGAGAGAAGCACTGGAGACGGGAACCGCGGCGGAGGAGACGCTTTTCTCGTCGGACATAGACCCACTGATGAAAAGCGACCTCGTCGATTCTGAAAGCACAGGTGGGAATAATTCACCATTGTTTGAGAACTCAGATTCTTCACAAGCTCTGAAAACAAATAATCCTTGTGACTTCGAGGATGAAGATGAAGAAAGCATGAGCTTCCTGCAGCCATTGTTGTCTTTCCCGAAGCTTGAAAATGAAACTTACGACGATCTGCAACCGAATTCCTGCAATTTGGGCTTTCCAGTTCAGTACCAAGGAACTTGGCTTTGGCGTTATTGAAATAAAAAAATCACATCATGTTCTTGTCAATCCATTCCCAGATCAATAAACGACAACTCGGATTTTCCAGGCCGGAATATTTGACGGGTTTTCTAAATATTTTCAACTTAGTCCTCAAGATACTACAAATCCCGCATACGCCCCAATATCAATAAATTTGCCATTTTCTCATTTGTTGTATCAGATTCAGAACTGAATAAGAACCATTACAACCTCCAAGTTATAAAAAATAACGTGGAAGAAAATAAATGATATGAATAAAACGATGAATCATGCAACTTAAAAAATGAGAAACACCTGATGAACAGTTTTTATTAATGACAATGAAACGTTAATGTTTTGAAGAAAATGTTACAAGGTTTGATTTAAACAATATGATTATTATTATATCAATTGTTTTGATAATAAAAAATATAATATTAAATTAAATATTGAATTAACAAGACATTAATGTAATTGAAATAGTAACAAGATGGTGAAATTGATTGGGTGAGACCAATGTTTATATATCAATCCAAAATTATGTTATGATCCGGATCGATATGATAAATATGATCGGCATATCATATGATATGTGGTATGTGCGAATGTTTTTTAAAAAAAAATTGAAAATTTTATTATTTGTTTACTTTTTCTGGCTCGATCAGGAAATACTCGGGTTCTGATCAGGAAACCATGCACCGTGTTGTACCAATCGAAATACCGATGCTGCCTAATTATCGTTGTAACGGTTTTGGTATACGTATTACTATAAGTTTGTTTTTAAAATTTTTGATATTATAATAATTTTGATCCTAACTTATGTTAAAGGAAATAAGATCGCGTCTTATATAGAATTTGGATAAATCACTTTCAATATATGTAAAAGTTGGTCCGCATATTTTCAATATTAAACTTAAAAACAATTTTGAACAAAGTGTAAAGTTCATAACTAAAAATTAAATTTCCCAAAATATAGAACATTGTGGTAAGTTGGTAACATTACATGTATAAATTTTTAATTTTAAAATTAGTTGAAACAATGGAGGAACATTTCTAGTAAGTCCTTAGAAATCCTAAAAATTCCGTTTACAACCTTTTTACTTCAAATTAAAATAGTCACTTTCCCTTTCCCTTTGCCTTTTGGTTGTGTCCCCATCTCTGTTTCAGCACATGATTAAAAAACACAGTGATGTTGGTATCCACATTAAACTAATTCCCAACATGTTTATATTTATTAAATTATATTCTTAACAAATTACAATAAATATTATTTAAATTTCAAATCTAATGTTGTCCACACCATAATTAATGGGTTAGCTTGGAACATAAATTAAAACGACGGTGATGTGCGATGTTAAGATCGTTAATTTTTTATGATACACAAAACACAAATTTAATTACGATGTGAAAATCGTTAATGTTATGGTCCCTCTTTAGGAGTACCAACAGTCGTCCGATTCGTCAGCCAACGAACTCGGTTTTGATTTGTTTTTTATGGGGAAAACGATTAAGAAACTAGAAACAATAATGAGGCACAACGATTTATAGTGGACACCCCAGGAATTGGGGAGAAAACCACTTGACTAAGAGCGAATTACGCCCATAGTCTGTTCACTAATCAAGCAATCCATACATAATACACAGAGGTTTAATGAAAATGACAAGGAATAAGAAAGCAGTAAGAACTTCAGCAGAGTAACGGCCTGTTCTTACGCGTCCAAAAGATCCTGCTATTTCCGTCGTTGTGCTCTGTATTTATAGAGTTAATGGCGTGTGTAATTCACGCTCTGTAACCGCATCTGACAGGTTTGTTAGAGGTTGTTGTCGCGCGATGTAAAACGAGGCCGGGATCGAGGCGTGGTCTGCGTGATCGGCCCCGAGGCGTGGTAAACGTGTGAAGGCCCGAAGCGGGGAAAGCGTGGGTTTGTAATCGTTCGGACCGAATCACAGAGCCAGTTGTCAGAAAACGTTTTATTTCGCCAAGGTTATCTTCGGTCCTCTCGCAGAACATCGGGTCATTTTACCTTAAGTATACTAATGGACTGCACAAGTTCGCTTCCATCATATGGATCGGCCCAATCGTTATTGAGCCTCATCCATTGCAGGGTGTCCGGTCCTAGAGTTCTCATCAGTTAAAAAATCACAATTTATTATAAGTGTTAAAACCAGTTGTAGCCTATTGTGATTTTAAAAAATACTAATTTACTCTTACTTATATTTAATTATAATATGATTATATTTATATATAATGGTATAATAAGATTTTTACATAAATCACAATCATAATTTCACAATTTAACCAAACATATTTAAAAATTCACGATCAATATATCTCATCACACATCACCACAATTTTAATGTGAATTTTATTGTCGTAAGATATATTAATTTTTTTAAACCAACCATTAATTTTATTGAGGTGAGGTACGTGAATTTTGATTTTTAAACCAACCATTAATTTTTATAATTTTATTGATCGTGAATTTTTTTAAACCAACCAAACATATGGTTGGTTTACTGATGGCCCCAGCCCAACCTAAACCCTAAACCAACCATTAATTTTATTCACGATCAATGTGTGATCGTGAATTTAAAAAATCGTAAGATTTTATTGTCGTAAGATATGGTAAGATATATTACACCTCACATTTTACCATATCTTACGACACCTCAATTTAAAAAATCGAACCAAACAAACCAAATCTCAAACTTTTATTTTTAATAGTAAAATAATCAATATGTGGAAGTAATACATACAAATCAGATAAAAATTAGTTTTTACATTTTAAAAAAACTTCAAATCTTAAATTTTATTTTAATTTATTATATTATATTTCCGCATTTGATTATAATTAATTTAAAATATAACTAAAGCATAGATGAGTATCGGGGTCCTGGAGAAGAGAATCTTGACCCGGACCCCCTCAATTATATTAATTTTTTTAGTATTAAATATTTTTCTGATCTTACCCCACGTGGGGCGTGGGTTACCGTTGTCGACTGTGCTTCGTCAAATTTGACGGGAGGAGGTCTGGCCAAATTGATGGCGTGTCATAATTTGGATGGAATGGTTGGGCTGGGGCCATCAGTTGTTTTAAATAGTGTAAATAATATCTAAATTTTTAAAATTCTAAGAATATTATATAAGTTTATCATAATTATTAATACTAATTTTTGGATAATTTTAATTTCAATAATTTCATTAAAACTATTATAATTACATAGCTAAATTAGTTATCAACTTTGATAATTATATATGAATTAAAATTAAAGATTTTGTTGTATGATATGTTGTAAAGCCTCTTAAATAAAACATAATAGTTTGGTATTGATGAAACATTTAAATTTGAAAGCATAAAGCTCTATAGAAAAAATAACAACATAGTTCCACAAAATAGAAGTTTAGCAAAAATCAAAACACATTGCACTTCCAACTGTGGACAATTGACGACCACACCATTTCCCTATCTCATTCATCTACCTTATTACCTACAAAATATGTGAAACAATAACAACCTAACAATGGAAAATTTTCTAACAATACAATAGAATGATATAATTCAAATCAATTAGTTAGTTGAAGTAGCCCATTTCCATTCCATATATTGAAAATTACCCTATTTCTTTGCTTATTAACCCTCCTTTTGTTTCCTTTCTTTTCTTTAAATTCTTAATATAGACTTATTTATCATGTCCGGTAACATGTGTCATCAAATCGACTGTTAGCTTTTAGTCGGTTCGACTAGCCTGTATGCCTTCCATTCACTAGTTAGGTTTCAAGCACTACCATGATCCTATTTGTTTTGGTTGTGTCACGCCCCGAATCAAGGCCTAGCCGATTATGAATTTCGACACTATCACACCCCGTTGTGGGTTCGAAGCAGCTCACTAAAACATGCATTAAGATAAGACTTTTAAACTAGGAAAGTAACATAACAGGCAAACATGAGCCGTACAAAACAAAGTCATGGGGTGAACCCCAAACAAGCAGTTCATCAGCGAAACACAACGAAATGCAAAAGACACAACGACCATTGAGACTTTGGGACTAGTCGACGACCCTCTTTCCCATCCAATATCAAGGCTCTTTCTCACTTACATGATCTATAGAGCGGTTATGTTCTAATAAAAAAACTTCAAATAAACAAAGCAAAAATTGGAATCTTTTCTTTAGAAAACTCTTAGAAAGCTTTTGTTTGTCTTCCTTATTCCTCTTTCTTGATTACTTTTCATATATTTTACCATGTTTATACATGCCCTTTGACATGTCCCCCAAGCTGACCTCTATTTATGGCTGGCATCGTGTCGAGCCATTGCCCGACTTTTTACATGTTGTGCGACATGTCTCACCCAAGCTAACCTCTCTTTGAGGGACAGATCTCGACGAGTCATCCTCGCTTCGCCAACCTCAGTGGGTCCGCCTTACACTTGTAACGTTACCTTAAATTAGGGCATGGTTTGCCTTCTGGTTCAGGTGTGCATAGCTTTGTATCGGGTTGGCGTGTCCACATTCCCAGAGTTTTAACTTAAACCTTCTTAGCTCTCTCTCGAGATAACTCATCCCGCGGACGCTTGTGCTTGCCTAGAAAGTGTATCACATTTCCCTCTTTGAACACTCTCTTAGAAAAATTGAACATTAAGTTATTTTACCACTTATTTCGCTTACTAAATGTTCCTGATGTTCTGTTACTTGTTATTCTCCAACATCAATGGCTTACTTTAAAACTATGCTAAGGGTTTGGTATTAGTGCTACGCTCATTCTTTAGTGTTTTGGTTACCGTAATCCCTCTTTAGCCTTCCCATCTAAATTCTCGTTATGTGATATTGTCTAAAAATATTTTAGAGTGTTTTTTTATCAGTCAATTTCTTTTAATATTTCTAGTTCAATTATTGTGGGACACAAGCGATATACGAGGTTGACCCCACAATATGTGAGCTTTAGTCCTCGGTAGAGTAGTGCTCTACCTTGCTTTCCACTATAATAATCAACGAATACAATCACAAACGAGAGACATAAAAAATCCGAATAAAAATAACTCTAGAAATGATCGATTTCAGTCCGTCACCCTCGACCAGCCAAAAAGTCACGACTAGGGGACAAAAACTCGCGAGTCTCGTAGCCAAGTAAAAATTCGCCAGTCCAGGGGTGCGAAATGTCGCGAGACAGGCAGAAACTCGCGGGTCTGACTCCGAGAAATAAGATACGAAACTCCGTAACCAGTGAAACTGTGCGGAAACTCGTGAATGGGTATTGATGAGAACTCTAGGACCGGGTACCCTGTAATGGGTGAGGCCTTATAACTGTTGGGCCAATTTAAATAATCAAAACGAATTCTCACAGCCCAATTACACCTTTAAGAAGACCGGCCCGATGTTCAACACGGAGGACCGAAGATAACCTTAGTAAAAATAAGCGTTATATGCCAGCTGGCTCCGCGGTTCGGTCCGAACGGTTACAAAACAGTTACAGGCTCACGCGTTCCACGCTTCGGGCCCTGTCACGTTTATCATGCTTCGGGCCCGATCACGCAGACCACGCATCGGTCCCAGCCTCGTTTTACATCCTGCGATAACAACCTCTAACAAACTTGTCAGAGGCGGTTACAGGACGTGGATTACACTCGCCGGCAACTCTATAAATACAGGGCAGGACGAAGGAAAAGACAGGACCCTTTGGATGCAGAAGAACAGGCTGTTACGCTGCCGAATTCTTCTTGCTTTCTTTGCCTCGTCATTTTCATTAACCTGTTTGTATAAACTTTGATTCATTTCTTTAGTGAGCAGGCTAAGAGCATAATCAGCTCTTAGTCGAGTGGTTTTCACCCCAGTTCACGGGGTTTCCACTATAAATTGTCGTGTATTTACTTTTATTTTCTAGCTTTCAATCGTCTTCATATTTTAAAGAAATCAGAACCGAGTTCGTTATTTGAACGAACCGGACGACTGTTGGTACCCCCTAGAAAGGGACCATAACAGGTATGGAGTCGCGACTTTTGGGACACAAAGTCGCAACTCGCGACTTTTAGAAAAAAAAGTCGTGGGAGTGAAGTTGAACAGCGAATTCTCGAGCGAAAACCTTTCCTTGAGAAGCGTGTCAAGAGTTAGAGCCATTTTTTAGTGCATTGAGAATCATATTTATATATAAACTCAGCAAATAAGTCAGTTTCAGGCCTAGAAGCCCAATTTCAATCAACTTAGCCAAATTACTCAGAACATATCTAATTCAGCCGGAATAAATGTCATAACACCACAGAAGTTCAGAAGTGCATCCCAGTCGAAAGCTAGTCAGAAATAACGATGAGAAAATACCGGAAAATACCGTTGACTAGTTCTTTATCTCCAAATATTGAGTAGATAGCCTGAAATACCGCCAAAACTTACCGGCGCGTTCTTCGGGATCGAAACGTCATTAGAAACCTCATATGTTGGCCCGAGAAGTCCGAATTATGAGAATACCGCAGAAATCATATTATTTCATAAAAATACGAGAAAACCGAAAATACCATTCAACTAGTCTGACGAGCCCCCAGGGTATCATAAAACCATAAACACCCCAGGGTAATATCAATAGTCCCCTGGTTTTCAGATTGGGCTGGAATCTCCTCATTGACACGGTCGCTTTGACACTAAAAATGTCAGATTCTGAGATCAAACGAAAATCTCGGGATTTTTTTACTCGTGGTATTAATTTTGAAAAATTAATTTTGAACCACTTAACTCAATGTCTTCCGATTCCGCCCAATCTTCGAACTCCGATGCCTCGTCATCTCATTCCTCGGGTTCCCCATCCGACTTGGGGAGTTCCAATTCGAGTACGTCGGCTTTTCCGCTTAGTAATACAAACCGTTATCCGTATTTTTCTAACGAATCATACATCTTGAGAACACCCTCGGCCCTTTGAATCCTACCGTAAAGGCTCTGAAATCTTTTGACCAACCCTATAGCATGCACCCCCGAAATTGGAAATCTATAATAGAAGATTACCATCTTCCTTACGACTGTCTTTTGTACCAACCTGGTCCCACCGATTTGATTTTGTGTCCGACGGTCGGCGCTCATGCCATCTACCTTGAATATTTAGAGTTTGGGCTCCGATTTCCCCTTCATCCATTCATTACCAAGCTCAAACTCACTTAAACATTCACCTCTTTCAACTAAATCGATATTCGATCTCCCTTTTGTCGCTTTCATCATTTTCATGGAAATGAATCAGATTCGATAACTGTCGACTGTTTCTTTCAAATTTTCAAAATCAGTATGAATATCCATTACGGTGCTCAAGGCTATATATTCTTTCGCTAAGGCACCAAAAAAGCCCATTTCCATTATCTAATTCTCAATCGAACCATGATTGAAAGAATCACTTCTTTTTGTCACGTGTGTCGGTTCAACTAGGTTGTCCGCACTTAGTCCCCCTTGGCGGTTCCCCATGGAAGGGGAACCCTTTTTCCCGGTGTCTTATTATTCCGTTTCTCGGGCAATCACTCCCAAGCCCGTAGAAAGAATCCTCATCGTGTTCACCAGGTCGGATGGTGTCGATTGGACTTCAAAGACACTATTTTATGCCCCGATCTTGGTCGCCTTTGGTCTTCTTTCTGCTCCTCTCCACTTTAGTAGGGAATTGTTAGGCACCTATCTCATGCATTTACTCCTGAGCCACCTCGATATATTTCCTTTGATAGGGAAAAAGCCTCTTCGTATAAATATAGATTTGCCTTATTACTTCTACTCCGTATTACTCATGCAGCTTATTTGTTTTGCAGATAAAATAATGGCTCCTGCTGAAGATCTGTCCCTGCTCGGTGACAGGTTAAGGTCACTCCGTGCACTAGTTTCGGAAGATGATGACTTCATATTCGAGATGACGCCAGGAGCCCATATCAGACTGTAGCCACCGAATCGGCACCGAGTCTACATATTGTGGCGCTGCTTAATGATGAAGTTTGACCTACGACTCCTCCGCACTCCCTTTCGATAGTGGAGTCCTCAGAACAAGGAGAAAATACGCCGATCACAGAGGTCCCTTTGAACATTGAAATCCCGCTCCTGTAGCTAGGCAATTGGAGGTTAATCTCGAAGAACATTCACCCAAAGAGGGGATGTATGATTTTGCCAAGGCATTAATTGACGTTGTTGGGGACGACGAAGAGGGTGAAATAAGCGGGGGTCAACCAATAGACATGCCGGTAGAGGAAGTGCCGCAAGAGACCCGTCTAGACAAGGGAAAATGCCCTGTGGAAGGTCCATCTCTTCCAGAGTTATTGGAGCCCACTAAGATGAGTGGGTTGGATGCGAATTTTCTCGATGCCTTTCGTATACGAGATCTTCCAAAACTTACGGTGAAGGAATGGCTCAAGATGGGGCGCTAGGCCAGATTTATAATGATAAAATATTGAGTAGCTGTTCGGATCCCGGGATCCGACAGAGTTTCTAACTGACCGGCCTTAGACTACTTCCATTGGATTCCAAAGATGGCACCACGGTGTTTACTGACTTTAGCCAGTTGATGGGCCAGGCTGCGACGATATGTCGTATGTGGGGAGAGGTCTATAACAACACTGACCACTATTATTTATAAAATTATACGTATCATGTTTGATATATGTGTACTTATGAATCTTGTTTTTCTTTCATATGGAGCAAAAAATTGTAGAGTTAGGAATCGCGGCTGCAGTTGGGGAATACTGTATGCTAAGGATTCTGAGCTCGATTATCCAGATATCACTGGGGAGCAAACAAAAAAGGCCGCAGAAAAACTGATGCAAAACCAGTGGGAAAAGCATGCACAAGACATGGCAGCGCTAAGGACTGAGCATAATAATGCGATCGAGGCTTTGACCGGGGCCCATCGCAGCGACTTGACGGAGACTGAAGCCCTGCTGGTTGGAAAGAAACATGCTCTCGAATAGTCCATAAGTACTTTAAAGGAGAATCTCTAGTACGCCAAGGACAAGCTAGAAGAAAACCGAACCGAGACCGAGACCGAGGCAAAGTTGAAAAAGGCCAAGGACGCCAATGCTGCCAATATAAAAGCCCTCGAGAAGGCCACGGAGGTGAACGCCGATATGAACTTAAAAATTTGTTCCCTCCAGTTCACTGTCGACGGTCTTAGTGCCCGGGTATGCAAGCTGCCAAGCCAACTTAATGAATGTTTCCGGAAGTTGATTTGGGAGTACACAGTGCATTCCCCTACTTTACTAAATTTGGTAGCACTAGTGAGTGCATAAATGTACCTCCGGTACTTCTTCAAGGGGAGTGTTCAGACTCAAAGAATTCTGGGCGTAGCGCTATCACTGGAGGAGAAAGACAAGCTAGATCCCAACCTTTCCGGGAAATTCGAGCCTGATCTTGTGGTGGATAAACTAGATTGCTCCCAGGATCCATTCGGGGCCCTCCAATTTAATCTGGACTAGTACTTGCACATGCAGTGTTTCTCTGAGGAGATCGAGACCGAAGAGGGCCCACCATCGAATGAATTTAGGAGATTGGCATCATTATTCCCGGAACCCGTGGGTCCCCTCGTGGCGGATCTTCTCAAACATGAGGAGGTGATAATTGAACATGATCCTCCCATCTATATTCCTGCAAGTGTGAGAGAAGCCTAGGAGCGCCATCTAACTGCGATGGCAGGTTTTGTTCCAAAGAAGCTAACAGTCGCGGAAATTTTAGAGGATATTCTTAATCCTCGTCCTCTTACGATTGAAATAATAAAGAAACGCCCAAGCGGACCTGGTGAGAGCTCAGGCTTCCGAAAAAAGAAGAAATAAGCCTACTCTCGCAATATCTTTATTTTTGTAATTTCCACTTTTTGTATTTCCCATTTTATAAAAATATTGAAATTTCCTTTATTTTCTTTTCAATTTCTTCGATTTCTTTAAGAGAAATATAACTCCAAACAATCCACAATTTCTTCTTGAAGAACTCACCTTCGAAATAATAATAACATTTCCTATAATTATTTTGTTGACTGGAAACAAGTAATCTTTTAGTATGATTTGATAGATGACCTCATACATTTTGCCACTAGCAAGTTGGAATCCCGATCGATAATAATAATAAATTCCTTATCCTCATACATTTCATGATAATTTCGAGTATGGGTAAGAGTCCCCAGTAATAATAAAACTCAGTAGGATCTTTGCAACCGAGTCAAGGTTTAATTATTTTGATCGCTTATCCGAATGAAATGCATAAATATGACTCGTTGGTCATTCATAGACATATAATTAAGTCATGTGATAAATTCTCAAACTACGATCCTTGTTATAAAGAGATTACTTTAAAACTCGATAATGACTTAGAATACCCGATCATAAATAACGGGATTTGATGCCATAAGGCCATCACCTGATCACATTGATCGTAAATAAAAATATCCGATCATAAATCATGAAAAACATATCGTAAGGCCACCGCATGGTCGCTTTGATCATAAGAGAGAATATCCGATCATAAACATAGTTCCTGAAACCTCGGTGTTGGACCTAAACAAGCGCCCAACACCACCACATTTAGGTCGACCTTTCTCGTTCCCCTCTAAAAATTAAGCGTAGGGATCCTTCACAGTCCAAGTGAAAGTAGGGTTAGGTTCACGGTACAATACTTAGACTGATGTAAATTTTCACTCCAATCTGGATAGATCAGGTACCTCACGCCAGAGATAGCCTTATCTGCCTATACGGAAGTAGCATCAGGTTCAGGGTACAATCCTTAGACTGACGTAAATTTTTCACTTCTGCATAGGCAAATCCAGTACCTTGGCTTTGGTGGCCTTTTTAGGACCATGTAGGAATTGGATGTGTTCTCCACGTATCTGAATAAACATCTGATATCGCTCTCATTTGGGTTTGAAAAAGAACCCATTAATCACGGCATCAACAAACGCCCCTCCTAATTTCACAACCCAGGTCTCAACAAGCACTCAGGAGCCTCAAGTAGCTCCCTAATTCCTCCAATATACTCGGGTCTTAACAAGCACCCGTGGGACTCACATATCACCTATCTCATTCCTTTTCTGGATATAAAATTGCACCCGTAATCATCTTATTTTTTCTAGGCATGACCTTTCCCGTTCTCCTCCGCAAAGGTAAGTAAACGTAGGAAACCTTCAATGCCCAAGTAGAAGTAGCTCCAGGTTCAGGGTACAATCCTTAGGCTGGTTTAAATATTTCACTCCTACTTGGGTAGATAGGGTGCCTCGCACCAGGGGTCCTTCATTGTCTAGACGGAAGTAGCGTTAGTTTCACGGTACAATCCTTAGACTGATGCAAATTTTTTACTTCCGCCTAGATAGATCCAATCTCTTGGACTAAAAGGGTCCTTGCGGGACAACGAAGGAAATGCATGTCTTTCTGCCTCACATACAATCACGAACTGCTACAACATCATCTTCATATCTGGACCCTTCTCACACTCTGCCGAAAAGCGTTGCAGGCTTTCACTATCTAGGTGGAAGTAGCGCCAGGTTCATGTTACAATCCTTAGACTGACGAAAATTTTTCACTTCCGCCTGGACGGATCGAGTCCTTCACGTTAAGACGTTTTACGCACTTAAACATCGGGAGAGACTGATGTCACTATTCTTTACACTTTTTAGCACGCTAAACCATCATCCTCGTATCTGTACCTTTCCCGCGCTCTACCGAAAAGCGTTCGGGGCTCTCACTACCTAGGTGGAAGTAGCATCAGGTTCAACGTACAATTCTTATACTGACGTAATTTTTTCACTTCCACCTGGATGGATCGAGTCCCTCGCGTTAAGAGGATTTACCCACTTAACCATCGGGAGAGAAGGATGTCACTATGCTTTACACTTGCTAGCACATTAAACCATCACCCTTTTTCGGACTTTTTCTGTCCTCCTCCGCAAGATTAAGTAAACGTAGTAAACCTTCGCTGCCGAGTAGAAGTAGCGCTAGGTTCATGGTACAATCCATAGACTGGAGTAAATTTTTCACTCTTACTCAGGTAACTTGGGTGTCTCGCACTAGAGGACCTTCACTATGTCGGTGCATAAGTGTTGGGCGGACTACTTAAGAAGAATGAAATATCACCCAACTCCAAGTGGGAGATTGTTAGGAATGGAGGTCGGGTGATAGTCGAAGGGCTCGATGGTGAAAGACCGACCGGGGGAAACCTAACATGAAGCGGTGATGTTGATCGACTTGATGGATCTCGGATCTATTAAGGATATCGATCGGATGATTGTGATGAGTCTTTTTGATAGAGGTCGGATTAGACTTGGATCGGGATTCGAGAGTATCGAGGGGAAATATCTTTCCTTAATTGACGCATTAAATATATGGAATAAGATATTGAGATATATCTTATTGGTTGCATATATGGAAGAAGATATTGAGATATATCTTGTTGGTTATATATATATAGAAGAAGATATGAAGATATATTCTGAAGATATATATGGAAGAATATATGCAAATATATCTTGTTATATATATATAAAAGATGCGGTCAAAGATATGGACAGAGAATATTGTAGAATATTCTGTATAATATTTCCTAAATTAGTTCCTAGTTGGACTCTATAAATAGAGGTCTCATGAAGACAATTGTAATCAATCAATTCTATTCTTTTTGTGATAATGAGTTCACGGCCGAGGTTTATCGATCACGTGGTTTTCCTGGTTTTGGGTTTCCACGGTAAATCTTGTGTCTTTTTACCTTTCTTCATTTACATTCGGTTTTTATCATATTAATTCGATCCAACCCCGGATAACGGGAGACCGCGGATAACGGGAATTCTTTTCTTCTTCGGGAAGAGGGAATTTTTCCCAACAGCTGATTGATCTCATGTCTTCAAAAAGGATGTAAAAATTCAGAATATGATAAAAAGAGTGGATTTTTTTATTATTAATGAGATTGAAAAATCACGTCTATACATAATACTTTCGCAAATTGGAAATATGCCAAGTCCGTGGCAGCTCCTCTCCTCTCATATATGATCCTTCTCTTACCACTGCCGTTACCTGGTATGGACCTTCCCACTTACGATCCAACTTACCAACATGCTTTGATACTTCAACTTTCTTTTGGACCAACTCCCCAACCATCAATAAAATCGGACGGATCTCTTTGTCATGTCTTTTAACCATCCACTTCTTACACACTTCCATCCGAATAGCTGCTTTTTCTCTCAGATACTCAATACAATGAAGATCCAACTTTCGTATATCTTCATTTAATACCTCATCATAAGCAATGACTTTCTCGGATAGAATAGTTACCTCTGTCGGAGAAATGGCCTCAGAGCCACACACTAATGAAAACAGACTAAACCCAGGGGTAGATCTCGGTGATGTTCGATATACCCACATCACATTATGCAATTCATCTACCAATGACGCTTTGACTGGTCTATCCTTGTTTTCAATTGCTGCTAGATAATGCGATTAATAACCTCTTAAGCCCAATCGTCTCTGGATGGGCCACATATGTAAATCGTTGTTGAATACCAAAACACTCGCACCATTCATTTACACGTTTCCTTTAGAATTGTGTTCCATTATCCGATACTAGAATCCTAGGAATTCTAAATCGACATACAATAAACCTCCAAAGGAAACTTATAACATACAATAAATCGACTCGGGACACGGCTTCGACCTCTATCCACTTAGAGAAATGCTCTACATTCACAATACAAAATTTCTTTTTGCTAGGTGCGGTCCGAAAAGAGCCTAGAATATCGATTCCCCATGTAACAAAAGAACATGTTGTTGGTAAAGACTTCATAGTCGCTCTCGGCACATGATGTATGTTCGAATGGATTTGGCAAGCGGAGTAAGTTCGAACTAAATTCACACAATCTTTTAGTATTGTTGGCCAAAAATATCTGACTTTCTTAACTTTTAATGCTAAGGATCGACCCACCGAATGGTCACCACAGCCCCTAGCGTGAACTTCTTCCATAACGGCTTTTTCCTGAACTGGGGACAACATCGAAGATATGGTCCCCCAAAATTTTCTTATACAACTTCTCATCCACGTATACAAAGTTTGTAGCTCTTTGCATTTTCATGCGGGCCTCGCCTTCATCGGCATGCAACTCTCTCCTGACTGAATAATCAACAATAACGTCCTTCCACGACCGTTCATCAGTTACTGCATCCAATAAGAACCAAGTACTATTCGAAAGTTCCAAATTCGCAATTTCAGATGTCGATTTCTCTATCGGACTGATAGACGGCTGATAATACACCAGAATCATAATCCTCGACTCATCCGAAAGTTCTAAGATCGTGGCTGACTTCGCAAGACCATTTGCACGAGTGTTTTCCTCTCTCGGAATGTACGTAAGAACGAATGTCTTAAGGCTTTTCATAGATTCCTTCAATTTTTCTAAGTATAACACCATATGCTCATCCTTTGTAATAAAAATATCCGAAAATTGATTCACTACTAACTGTGAATCTTAGTGAGCATGTAAACGAACAATTCTAATCTCGACTGCCTGATTGATACCGAATATCAATGCTTCATGCTCAGCAACGTTATTTGTTGCGGAAAAACGGAGCTTTACAGCATACTCATGCTCTTCCCAGGACTTTCTTCCTTTAAAATAAACACCAAGACCGGCTCACCCGGCAGAAACTGGCCCATCGACAAATACATCCTAATATTCTTCATTACCCGACTCTTCTGATCGAGTCATTTATAGTATAAAATCCGCTAGAACTTTTGACTTTAATGCTCGTCACGAGATATACTCAATCTGGTACAGTCCTAACTCAATATTCAATTTAGCCAACCTGCGAGAGGCATCAACTTTCGATAATACACTTCTGATAGGTTGATCGGTCAATACCGCAATATGTTAACCTTGGAAATAATGACTTAATTTTCGAGAGGCGACTATCAGGGCTAAGACAAATTTCTCTAAATCTGTATAGCGGGATTCAGCACCATGTAACTTCTTACTGACATAATACACTGGCCTATGCTCTTTATCGCTAAGTCTGACTAAGGCGGCACTAACTCCCTCTTTAAATACTACTAAATATAAGCCCAAAGGCTCCCGAGGAGACATAAAGTGTGGTTTACTCATGTATTCCTTCAAATTCTCAAAAGCTATACTGCATTCGTCGTTCCAATATAAGAGGTTCACCTTACGCAATGTTCGGAAGAAAGGTAAACTCTTCTATGTTGACTGTGAGATAAATCGGTTCAATGATGCTAGACGCCCTGTTAATCGTATCAAGATTAATTTCAATTCCCCTTTCATATATCATAAAACCAAGGAATTTCCATCCTTTTACACAAAACACACATTTAATTGGATTTAACTTCATTCTATATATTCGTAGTATGTTAAAACAATCGTTTAAATATCGGATATGATTGTTGCCCTGTCAACTTTTTATCAATATATCATCGATCTATACTTCCAAACATTTTCCGATCATATCCTTAAATATTGAATTCATCAATCCCTGATATGTGATCCATGCGTTCTTTAAACCAAACGGCATAACTTTATAACAAAAAATACTTTTATTTGTCATAAAAGAAGTAATAACTTGTCCTCATAATGCATAAAAATTTGGTTATAACCCTTAAATGTGTCTAATATACTAAGAAATTCAAAGCGCAGGTCGCATCCACCATCATGTCAATGGCCGGTAGTGGATACTGATCCTTTGGACATTCTTTATTCAAATCAATAAAATCAATGCAAACTCTCCAGCCATTACTCGACTTTGGGACCACCACTGGATTCGCGACCAAATATGCGTATCTAATAGGTTCTATGAATCATGCCTGCAACAAACTCTCTACTTCCTTATCAATGGCCTTTTTTTCTCGGGGGAAAACTTCCTTTTCTTCTGGTGAACTGGTAGTACACACGGGTTAACATTGAGTCTATGGGAACAAACTTGGGGTCTACCCCCACATAATCCTGATATGACCAAGCAAAAACATCGATATTATTTCGCAAAAAAGAAATTACATCCTTTTCAAAATCTAGTGGCATCTCATAACCAATTACGACTGTCCTTTCTGAATGATCCGAAAATAAAGGCACTGTCTTGATGCCCAGAGGTTCCATCTTCATTTCGTTCTCTTTATATTTCTTAGAAAATACCATATTACCTGAATCAATAACTTCATCCGGTAAGAATTCCACCATACAAATGAGTTTCTTTGCACTCGAGCCATCCATACCACTCCTGCACATAATATTATAATACGAAAGTGCCAACTCTTGATTTCCTTTCATCTTAGCAATACCCGAAGGAGTAGGAAACTTCATCATCAAATGAGGCTGAGATACAATCTCCCCGAACGAACTCAACGCGCCTCTTCTAAGAATAGCATTATAATGAATGATAGGAAGATCCACCACTACGAACTCTACTAATTGAGTTTTTGAGATTTTAGGATCTCCCAAAGTAACAGGGAGAGAAAGTGATTCTTCAGACGCAACGATATTATTGTTAAAACCAACTAACTTGGTTTGAATCGGCTGGAGCTTAGTGGTTCCCTTCAAAGACATCTGCTCAAATGCAACCAATGTAAGAATATCTGTGGAGGCTCCAGTGTCAACCAAAACTCGAGATATAGGGTTATTTGCAATTACAGGGGAGATAACGATAACATCATCCTGCGGGGAGAAAATATCATATGAATCATCGGGTCCAAAAGATATGCACATTTTCTCCAAATCAGTCAACTCGACCAAATACCCCCTTCTTTCATATCCGATGCCGAGATTATCCTACAATTGATTCATCCAAGCATCATTCTGCTCGATCTTGTTGTTCATCTCTTGGAACTTTGATTCGATCAAGTTCCCAATTCTTTGCAGTGTAAATGTTTACTCTCCCTCAGAGTGATAGGTGGCACTAGGGAGTTCAGAGCAAAAGCTATATCTTCGACACTAATTTCATCATCAACAGGTTCGAGAACAAAATTGCTTCTTCAAGACATTCTTCGGGCCTCCACATCTTCCAATTGAGCGATAAAAATACGCCTTCGTTCTTCCAAATCCTCATCCTCGCGATTTCGATCTGCAGATCTAGCTCGTGTCGGTGTTGAAAAGTGGGCATTATATCGAGCTGCGACTCTGCCGGTTCTTCCAAATTCAAAACTTCTTGACATACATCGAGGCGGTGGAGAAAAAATATAGCTGCCTTCCCGGACAAATACCCGCTCCGGGAAGGTTGAGCAGTAAGTTCTTGAGCTTGGGGCTCTTCCGGAAGTAATGACTGAATCCCTCGTAATATTGTGCTTTCCTGATTCGCAGTCACCTGGGGGTTTTGCTCCACCTCAATCTCTTCATCAACCTCATTTTCATCATCAGAATTCTGGAACACCATAATAGTAATATAAATCCAAACTTAGCAGAAAAGCTCTCAGTGGGACTGAATCCCCAAGGACGTTGCCAAACTGATATTGTCTAAAAATATTTTAGAATGTTTGCTTTTTGTTATTCAATTTATTTTAATATTTCAAGTTCAATTATTGTGGGGACACGAGCGATATACGAGATTTGGCCCACAATGTGTGAGTTTACGTCCTCGAGAGAGCAGTGCTCTACCTTGATTTCCACTATAATAATCAACGAATACAATTATAAATGAGAGGTATAAAAAATCCGAATAAAAATAGCTCGAGAAATGATCAATTTCAGTCTGTCGCCCTCGACTAGCCAAAAAGTCGTGACTGGGGGACAAAAACTCATGAGTCCCGTGGCCAACAAAAGTCGTGAGTCCAAGGGTGCAAAATGTCGCGTGACAGGGAAAAACTCGCGGGTCTGCCTCCCATAAATAAGATACGAAACTCCATAACCAGTTTAAAAGTGCGGAAACTCGCAAATTTGTTTGGAGTCGAGACTTTTGGGACACAAAGTTGCGACTCGCGACTTTGATAACAAAATGTCGTGGGAGTGAAGTTGAACAGCGAATTCTCGCGCATACGGAGGCAAGTTCGAGCTAAAACCTTGCATTGGGAAGCGTGTAAAGAGTCTAAACCCTTTTTTAGTGCATTGAGACTTATATTTATAGAGAAAATCAGTCCAATAAGTAAGTTTAAGACCTATAAGCCCAATTTCAGTCAACTCGCCCAATTTCAGTTTCAGGCCTATACGCCCGATATCAAGTTCTTACTTAGTCTGGGTATATACATCACGTCCTCCAATGTCCAAGAGTAACCATTTGAGGATAATATTGGTATATCAACTTGCCCGGTGTTCTGCAGGAACTTTTCATCGGTAAGATAAATCTTCCATAAATTTCCTGCTCTGAAAGACTTAAACAACTTCTGATTAAAACATGAGTGAATAAGTGCACCTGAGTCAACCACCCATGATTCCACTGGACTCTCAAGTCAGAATACAAGTGCATCGTCAGTTTCAGCCGCTATCAATGTTGAATTCTTCTCCTTCTTCGGCTCCTTGCATTCCCTACGGGAGTGTCTCTTCTTCCCGAAATTCTAGCAATCGGGCTCCCCCCGATTCTTCAACTTTCCTTGATTCGATGAGTCGAATCAGTCTAGCAATCAACTTTCCCTAACAACTTCCCATCGTCAGTCTTGCATTCGCCATGCTCCACTCGGTTATTCTTCCGACCACGAAAAGAATTTGCCACCAATTTATTACTTTTGGTATCCTCTTATGCTTTCTTCTCAATTCTTCACTGATGAGTCGAGCACGCATATCATCAAAATTGAGTTTCACCGGTTCACTACTGATGATATCAACCGTGGTCCACCACCTTTCGGGCATGGTATTAAGAACGGCAATCATCTGCGTGTCATTATCCATGACATGTACAACCAGCAACAACTAGTTGGCAAGGTTGCAGAAATCATTCAGATATTCGGCAACGTAGGCACTCTCTCCTATCGTCATGGTATACAGTTGTCGTGTCAAGAGCAAACGATTTGTCGATGATGTCCGTACGTACATGTTGGACATCACTTTCATCATACCGTGTGTTGTCGTCTGTTCGTTGTAGTTGAACGCTACTTTCTTTGAGAACGACAGTTGAACGATCGCCAACTCCTTGCGATCCAGTTTCTTCGAATCCTCATCATCCATCTTTGCCGGCTTCTTTTCTTCCAATGATTCCCCTAAATCATTCGGATAAAACATCCTTAGGCTCCCTTATCGCCACCCATATTACTAATTTGCATTTTCCAATAGGCAAAATCAGATCCATCAAACATTCTTAGGCTCCCTTATCGTCACCCATCGCCGATTGCACAACTAATACCCTACAGCCACCACCAATTGTTGAGGATTAAACGCGTGTTCGAACAACCTCGATAGGTTAAGTAAAACCTTAGCCTTAAAGCAAAAGAGAAAATAATGACACAAGAAATTTAACATGAAAACCCGGAATGGAAAAACCACGTGATCGGCGGAAAGGGCCAAATTCACTATCACTCGGGAAAAAAACAACACACCCACACGAAGAGGAAATTCGGAATACAAGAGTATTGAAGTACGTGACAATGAACCCTAATGGATTTTTATATAGATGATGTGGTTGCGATAATTAAGGTAACTAGTAAATATTTCTAATATTTAACGTATTCGAATAGGATTTATAAAACTTAGTTAATCTTACACATTAGTGTCTTGTACCCTACTCAGTGCATGGTAGGTTATAAAATGTATGCCTTCCTTGAATTAAATGAGTTTCATTGTAATATTGGTACATTTGAAACATTGTTTGACAAATAGGAGTGAGGTAAGATGACTGTAATGTACTATTAGATGAATTTATCGTGATTTAAAAAAAATGTTTTTAAAACAGCGGTGCAGTGATCGTGATATCATAAAATGACTTTTGTACTCTTATTTTTAAATAATATTTCATATTATTTTATGATAAATTTGTTACGTCAAAAACTACATTTTAAAATTGTTATATATATGTTTATAGTTTGAACATGTAATTGATAGAATATAAGAAGTTATTGATCAAAATTATTTTTTAAAAATAAACTATAACTTACCAAGGGTAAAATTGACATTTGATAGGTGTGTTTTGATGACCGTTCAGTTAAACTAGTTGTGAACTCACCGTTGTTTGTATTTGGTTAAAATAGAATACAAATACGATACCTTCAACGCATCGAACTGATTTTCCAAAGAACACCATTGTATTGGTGTATTGATTTAGGGCGAGCGGCAAATTTGGTCCCCAAAGTTTAGTGCTTTGGCAAATTTGGTCCCCACATTTTGTGTATTTTGACAAAACCAGTCCCCGAAGTTTTAAAATGGCAAAACCAGTCCCCAAACTATTTTTTTTTTGCAAAACCAGTCCCCAAAGTTTTGTGTGTGTGGCATAATTGGTCCTCAAAGTTTGAGTGTGCATATTTGGTCCTCAAAGTTTGAGGATTATGCAAATTTAGTCCCTAACGCCGTTAAGGTCCCCAAAGTTTGCAAAACGTGGCAAATTTAGTCTCCAAACTTTGAAATGACAAATTTGGTCCCCATATTTTACATAATTCGGCATATTTAGTCCTCAATAATAGAAAATATTGTTTTTGAAGGCCGATATGGATGTATATGATTGTAATGATACCGAGATTGATGAAATTATCTATGGATACATACGAAAATTGATTTTTCGTTTTACCGAATGGCAAGAATTGTGTATTGATTTGTGAAGACGAACGATACGAAATTGATGCTGGTTATACCGAATTTCTAGAATTGTGTATTGATGATTTGATTTTTTGTTTTTTATATTAATTTTCATCTTAATGTTTTATGACATACACGACGTCAATTATAAACCTGAATATTCGAACATCTAATGCAAAGTTATAGTCTGAAAAATATTTTAAAGATGTCTCATTTACATAGGATGTGGAGGAAGAGAAAATTAAAAATAACATTAATTATTCCAAAGTTATATCAATATCATTAATTTCCTTCTTAATTTGCATGATATACATGACGCCAATAGTAAATGATGCCAATAATAATTTTTGTACATGAATTTCCATCTTAATATTTTATGAGATACATGACGTCAATAATAAATCAACATTCGTACAATAATGCAAAGTAATACTAAGACGCATCACTCAATCTGCACCATTGAATAAACATCAATCATTAGCTACATCAACAAAATATTGATTTTGCATTACAAGCCAAAACAAGTTCTGCTTAGACATCCAAGATGTTAAATTGTATAATTCCATTAATTTAAATAGGCTTAGTGATTAATGAGTGATGACACTAAATTATTTATGATCAAACTAAATTAGGCTTGTATTGAAGAAACTTAAAGAGGATAGAATTCATGGGATGGAACATAAAAGTAGAACGAAACTGCAATCAAAACCAAAAGGGAAAAAAACTAAGTTACACTTCAAGATGAAGAACAATACAATGATCATTTTATCAGAATTGATTGCTGAAAACATGCAATAAAATTCATCGAAAACAAACAACAATAAAATCTCTAGTAATTTCGAAATCCTAATACCAATTAATTTCTCTAACAAATGGAAGGGAGAAAGAAAGAACCTGAGTCAGCAAAGCAAGCTGTTCAACTCCAAAGAACATCGACGAACGAACGGTGCAATCAGACCACACATNCCGAACATGCACACAAACACAACAACAACAACAATAACAACATGTATACGAAATAACTTTTTCAAAAACATTTACCTTAGCGTTTTCTTTTTTTTTGGCACTAGATGTTGGACAACTGCGTTTATTATGCCCACGAACTCCACATATTTGACATCTCATTCTACGTTTTGGCGTTTTCGGAGGAGTTGCAAATGGTCTTTGTCTTTTCCGAGGTCTTCCGGGTTTTCTCTTTTTGAACATCGGTTCCATAGGTGGTTGTGCATCTATCACCGGCCACTCCTCGTGTCCAGGCAAACCTGACACCCCATACTGGTACGTTGCTCTGTAGCGCTGAACGGTGTAGTAGGTATGTATGAATGTATAACATGATTCTCCCCGATCTAGAATCACAACGCATGCATGCTTGCACGGTATTCCTAGAAAAAAATAACATAACGCACACAGATCCATAAATAATGAACTAATGAAATGATGGTTTCAAATTACCTATTAAATCCCACATGCGGCAAGTGCAATTTCTATTTACAAGGTCGACAACCACTCTTTCTCGACCGTATTCCCAAGTTGCTTGCCAATCGTGTGTGTTCATAACGCGTCCTAAAGTACCATCTTCAATGTTTTTCTCCATGATAGCGTGCACACGAGGGCAAAATCCATCGTCTGCCATCTCTCGGGATGATGCACGTCTGGCTTGCATACGTTCCCCTATTAATGTACATATTTCATTAAGCATCCACATAATTGGACGCTTACGACAATGAAACAAAGAACTGTTTAATGACTCAGCATGATTATTAACAACAATATCACTCTTGCACAAAGTCTTCAAAAACGCCTTGGACCAATGCTCTTTAGGAATATGTCTCATGTATGCATGTGCTCCCTCACTTATGCGCCGCAATGCCACTAAACAATTATTGAATGTTGCCTCAGTTGTGGCCGTTGATGCAGCCCATATCGTAGTAGCAATACGTCCGCTTGAATAGCCAGCTTGTACCACATTTTTCATAATATGTCGTACACAATGTCTTACCTGCACAACGAGAAGGTGTGCAAACATGTCTAGTAATATTCATATATTGTGTATTTACCTCAATCCGAGGAAAAAGCGTGTCAACAGCTTGCGTTAGTCCTTTACCACGATCTGACATAATAGTAAAAAGATGTTGGTTTGCATCAGAAATTCCAACATCTTGTTGTACCAACTGGAGAAACCACATCCATGTATCTTTTGTTTCACCACCGACGATAGCGTACGCTAAAGGAAACACATCATTGTTTGCATCAATACCAGATGCAACAAGTATTTGGGCTTGCGATTTTTCCTTAGTGTGGGTACCATCTATACAAATTATTGGGCGACATCCTTCTCGGAACCCATCGCGACAAGCCTGGTGTACCATTCAAAAGTTAATGTTAACACATTTAAACAATTAAATCATATGTAAAATCAAGAGACATATTACCCCGGGGCAGATGTAGATCGCTTCAAATCTGGTTCTACCAACCATGTCTGTGCATTTCCTCTCTTTTAAAGCTATAGTGGATCCGGGATTCGAAATCAAGTATTGAGCACAATACCTTCTTATTGATTCAAATGACGCCCGAGACCCACTTCGAACTAACTTTATTGCTTGCTCTCGTGCCCGACGCACTTTATGTTTTCCAAAAATCAATCTAAAGTTACTATTCACGTCCGTTTGAAGATCCTTTATACTTATATCAGGCTTATCTAAAAACCGTTGGTAATACTTCTTTGCTATCCAGGCTGCGGTTACAGATGTATTTATCATCTTGCGATGACAATGGACGGCATGCGGTATTACAGTCTTCACGCACCACATTATGTCATTGTCTCTCATCGAAACATTAACATACTATGGGCACTCACGGTCACCATTACCTCTACAACGAACAAACAAGCGGAATTTGTCATTTTTAACAAAGTAAAATTCTTTACCTGCCTTTACACAAAAGTCCTCAAGCGCGGACTTAGCATCCTTCTTACTCCGAAAACAAAGACCTTTCCTTATACATTATAAAAAGAGAAAATCTATAATCGATTCATTCGAATATTTAAAAAACAACGAATAATGATAACTGAAAATAATTAAACTTACACCAAGTCTTTTGACGTTAGTTCTGATCTTGTATCAAAAATGTGTGGGCCCTTTGTTTTAGATTCAACGGAATGAACAGTTGAGATAGCTGATGTAGAGTCATGAATTGATCTATTATGAAGGTCTTGCTCATTAGAGAACACGTTTTTCACACCTTCACAATCATTATCCATAAAATAGAAGAAAGTGTTGTAGAAACTGTCATCACTCGACCAATCTATCCCACTTGTATCTAAGGGGTTTCGTCCTTCATGTGATTTTTTTCCCCCTGCGAAACATAAATGACAAGTATATGTTTAAATGCACCAACAACAATTTATATACATTTATCACAATTTTTTCAAAAATTACATAACCTTTGTAACATCCATCCGAGTCCTCACTCTCACTAGACATATCCACAAATACTAAGTCGAATGAGATTCAAAGGTCAAAAACTGCATGAAAATAATGAATGTGAAAAAATAGGCAAAAGTTGAATAAAAAACTGCGATCATATTTAAAGAAGCAAAAAAACACAGCTTGTTTAATTGGTAACAATATTGTATTCAGGCATGTCGATCATCCATTAAAGCATCACTCAATCTGCACCATTGAATAAACATCAATCATTACCTACATCAACAAAATATTGATTTTGCATTACAAGCCAAAACAGGTTCTGCTTAGACATCCAAGATGTTAAATTGTATAATTTCATTAATTTAAATAGGCTTGTATTGAAGAAACTTAAAGAGGAAAGAATTCATGGGATGGAACATAAATGTAGAACGAAACTGCAATCAAAACCAAAAGGGGGAAAAACTAAGTTACACTTCAAGATGAAGAACAATACAATGATCATTTTATCAGAATTGATTGCTGAAAACATGCATTAAAATTCACCGAAAACAAACAACAATAAAGTCTCTAGTAATTTCGAAATCCTAATACCAATTAATTTCTCTAACAAATGGNACTTAAAGAGGATAGAATTCATGGGATGGAACATAAAAGTAGAACGAAACTGCAATCAAAACCAAAAGGGGAAAAAACTAAGTTACACTTCAAGATGAAGAACAATACAATGATCATTTTATCAGAATTGATTGCTGAAAACATGCAATAAAATTCATCGAAAACAAACAACAATAAAATCTCTAGTAATTTCGAAATCCTAATACCAATTAATTTCTCTAACAAATGGAAGGGAGAAAGAAAGAACCTGAGTCAGCAAAGCAAGCTGTTCAACTCCAAAGAACATCGACGAACGAACGGTGCAATCAGACCACACATAACAAATATTACTATAACCAAAAGTAACAGATATTACTTTTAGTAATATTACTAAAGTAACAGCGCTTCCGATGTGTTCCCATGTAGTGAAAAAAGTAAGAGATATTACTAGAACCAAAAGATATTAGCGCCACACATAAACAGCGCTTCCGAATGCGAATGCATCAAATTGGAAAGTTAATTCGAAGTAATGTACAGTTTTGTGGCATGCAACAATATATAAAACATCCTAGAGCATAAAACATGCAATTTGAATGGAAATAAAGCAGGTCAAAGTATACATATTAGACACTGCAAAGAGCAAGATAATGAAGCACCACGAAATAACTTTTTTCTACCTTAGTATGAAAAGAAACCAACAAAAACCCATAGCTCATCAACTGAAGGCACACTTGAATGCAACAAATAAATCTTATGTCATTAAATAACCCGAACACGATGATTAGAATATAAAGATGTGAACCGAAACATACCCATTGTTTAAATCAGCGGTGAGTGCATTAGCAATGGCCAAAGGCAGATAAAGTAATGCATGTCGTGTATAAAATATGGAATTTTAATACTTCAAATTAAATGAAATGGAACACATACGAGTTAAAAAAAAGACACATTAGTCTTGAGTCATTTCAGTTCATCACATTAGTAATCAAGAATCATCACATTAGACATCAAACTTCCTTATCGTTGCTAAAGAGATAAACATGCTTCCTTTCCTTGCCTCAATAACCTTATAAACAATGTACACACCTGTGAAGAGGGGGAAACTCTAACCAGGGATCCTTTTTCTCCGGGCAAAAAACTTACGGACAAAAAGACTACCAGCGGCGAGGATACAGGGGTGAGTTCGGTGAGTTTGTGAAGAGGGCTTTGACAGGTTAAGAACGAAACCCCAGAGTTCGGCCGCTTGGGAATGAAGTCGCGGAATTAGGCATTTAGTCAGAAAGTATGAAGTTCGAATAACTTAACAAAAAGTTAACGGAGTTAGGGTTATCTGGGGACTGATTTTGCCCAAATTTTAAAACTTTGGGGACTATACTTGTTAGTATGTGTAAATTTTGGGGACCGGTATTGCAAATTTTAAAGTTTGAGAGTGGTATTGCCTTAATATTAAAACTTTGAGAACTTAATTTGTCGAATTGTTAAACTTTGGGGACTGAATTTGTCAAAATAATCAAACTTTGGAGATCAATTTTGTCATTTCAAACATTGGGGATCAAATTTGTCAAAATATTGAAAAATTGGGGATCTAAAAGACTATTTTCTCATTGATTTAAGTATTGGGATGGGCCTTGGATGAAATGGGCCTAGGAACGTTTTATATTAGGTAAAGTTTAGTTGACCATTAAAGAGAACATTTGGCCATTGTTCTCCATGATTTTTTTTCTGCGTAGGACTTGACGGATTTACAGTTGAATCGATGGCTCTATTAGCTCGCCGCTCCGGCGACCAACTGAAGCTTATGACGACCGTCGTACGCAATTTTGCCACCGCATCGACCGACCAAATCATTATCGAGACATCGCTTCCCTTTACCGGCCACAAAATCGATCCGCCTTCTCGATCTGTTGAAACCACTCCGAAAGAACTGCTATCCTTTTTCTGGGATATGTCGTTGATGCGTAGAATGGAAATTGCGGCAGATTCTCTCTATAAGTCGAAGCTTATCCGCGGATTTTGCCATCTCTACGATGGTCAGGAAGCGGTCGCCGTGGGAATGGAAGCTGGAATCACCAAGGATGATTGCATCATCACCGCTTATCGTGATCATTGCACTTTCTTGGGACGGGGTGGCACGCTTTTGGAGGCATTTTCAGAACTCATGGGGAGAAAGGGTGGTTGCTCGAAAGGAAAGGGGGGTTCAATGCATTTTTACAAGAAGGAGAGTGGGTTTTATGGTGGGCATGGAATTGTTGGAGCTCAAGTTCCGCTGGGATGCGGTTTGGCTTTCGCGCAGAAATATAAGAAGGAAGAAAATGTTACATTTGCATTATATGGAGATGGAGCAGCGAATCAAGGACAGCTTTTTGAGGCACTTAACATGGCCGCTCTTTGGGATCTTCCTGCTATTCTTGTTTGCGAGAATAATCACTGTAAGATTTTACAGAGTTACAACTGTGTTCTATAAATAGTTCATGATTCGTGCTTTGCTAGGTGAAATACTCTACCCTTTGTATTTTGATGGTTTCCTGCCTCTATATGCTGAAAAAAACTAAAATTTTAGATAGCAAAGATGCTTTTATACTAACAAACTTCGGGTTTTCTAATTGGCCAAGTTTCATTATATCATGATATCTCACATGGTTTTATTTTTGGCCATTTCTGTTCTTCTTTTATCATCTTGAATGAACCCGGTGAATGGAATGGGCTTGTTCTTAATACTTGATGAATCTTATTATGACTACCCATTGGTTTTCAGTTGTTCTTAATTGAATAAAGTATGCTTCTACATGACGTTCCCCGGTTCTTGTGTGCTTTTTATTACTGTGTGTAGATGGAATGGGAACAGCAGAATGGCGAGCTGCAAAGAGCCCAGCATATTACAAGAGAGGAGATTATGTTCCTGGGTTGAAGGTCAGTGAGGCAATTTGTTTACATTGTCCAGTTGATCACTGAAAATTCGTTGCGAGTCATGAACTCGATAAATTTGAATTTAGCAAGAGTATTTTTATGAATTCATTGTTAAATGGGATGTGTTTGACTGTGAAATCTCCATGTACTAGATTTATGTTCTCTAATTGACCTATTTTTTGATTAATTTTTACTCTTTAAGAATTCATTTGATCCCTTTACACACAGTTATGATTTATGTAGGTTGATGGAATGGATGTGCTTGCAGTAAAACAAGCATCAAGGTTTGCAAAGGAATATGTTTTGAAGAACGGGCCTATTGTAAGTACAAACACTTTCATATGTATCCACTATTATATATCCATGTTAAATTTATGTAGTTTTTCTTTACCTGTTGACATTTTTGGGAACGGTTCGTTATTTTATCCGTGTGAGAGTAAGGAACAACTTTTTTGTACGCTTCTTGTCAATGAAATTTACAGGTATCCAATGTACTTGTTTCAGATCCTTGAAATGGACACGTACAGGTATCATGGACACTCGATGTCTGATCCCGGTAGCACGTATCGTACACGTGATGAAATAAGTGGAATTCGACAGGTAAATCGTGCAATTTGAGTGTAAGTTCTCCATTCTTATATGGAGTATAAAAACTTCCATTTTCCTCAGGAGCGTGATCCAATTGACAGAATAAAAAAGCTTATACTAGCACATGATTTAGCCACTGAAAAGGAATTGAAGGTAAAAAAAAGGATAGTGTCTTTGTGGGTGCTGATCAAAGAGTGCTCAATCATATGTTCATCATTACAGGATACAGAAAAAGAAGCCAAGAAAGAGGTGGAGGAAGCCATTGCAAAAGCGAAGGTTAGTAAGTCTATTTAACAAATGAGAAACTTGATCACTTGTTAATTTTGGCCTTCCAGGAAAGCCCATTACCTGACCCATCTGAGCTTTTCACAAATATATACGTCAAAGGCTTGGGAGCTGAGGTTATTTTCCCATGTTTAACACTTCAATTCATATTTGTTTTTGACAAATTTTCTATTTCAGAGCTTTGGAGCTGATAGGAAAGAAATGACAACTGTTCTTCCATGAAGAAACAAGAAAAACTGTTTGTTTGTGAAAGCTCATTTGCAATAAATTAGTTTTTAACTTGTGTAGATGATTTGATTTGTCACCGTGGGACAACGGTGGAGATTGGTGGAAATGCTTCAAAGGGTTGATCCAATCCACCCATTTTACCAATTCCACGACCATATTTGGTTCATTTGGATTTTGGGTTCACACTCTCTTCATTCTAATTTTGTGTTAAGTTTATTATATATAAGTCATCCAAGCGCTAAGGATATTGGTAGAGTGAAGGGGTATAACTAGAGAGTAAACGGCATTTCTACCTCAAATTTATTATGTTATGTATTTAGATTGTGTGAATTCTGACTTCGCACATTCTATATGCAAATCTTTCTCTATTTAAGTTTCGATCAACCAGTCTCTATTGTCATCCTCTTCTTTCCTAATATTTATGATCGCTTTTCCATCGTCATTGTCGTAGGGTATTTATGAGAGCTTATGTAGTCAATTTCAAATGTTTTTCTTTTTGAATTTTAAATTCTGGTGCCTCATAGTTTGTGAGTTTTGACTTACGGTTGAGCGGTTGGGGTACGGTTATAGAGTTTTGGTATGTTTGTAGGTTTATAGTTTGAGTTTTCTTTTTGAAATTAGTTTTTATTTTCAATTTAATTTAAATGTTTAATCTTGTGAAAATTGTTGATAAAAATAGAGTAGAAAAAAAATATGTCTTAATATTTTTTTTGTAAATTATTATAATATAAAATATTAACTGTATTTTGTGTTAAAAAATGTAATATTTCGAAAATTGTAGAAAATTAATTTTCATATTTCGAAAATAATAAAGTCGAAAATATATAATATTAATATTTCAAATAAATAAATATTTATTATGAATATTTCGAAAATTGTAGAATACTAAATGTTAAATATTAATATTTAAACATTGTAAATATTTAATATAACTATTTCGAAAAGAGCAAATTAGTAACTATTTAAACAAGAATATTTCAAAAATAGTGAATATTTAATGAATCAGCTACTTTTGAATCAAAGCGTCACTAAATATTTAATATTATTATTTGGAAAATAGTAGTATCGAAAATATTTAATATCAATATTTTTAAAATAGTAAAATGAATACTTTATATTATTATTTTGATTTGGGGTGAGGTTATTGGGTTAAGGGTTTAGGACAATTTAAATTTACTTACATTCTAATTTAAGAAATAATGGCTCAAGATAGTAGTGGCGACTTCACCTCATTCATGAGAGGATTTGAAGAAATAAAATTAGAAGGAGTTCAATTTGATGTTTGATTTCTATTGTCAATTATCAAAATTGAATGATTTAATTTCTTGAACAAAATTGAAACTTGCTTAATTATCATTAGATTTATTTCAAATTATGATTCCAACAACATAATCTCCTATGTCAACCTGTTGAATTTTTTATATTATGTACAACATTTTATATTTTATAATTTATTTTTATAGAGCTTAGGAAATAGTGATAGTGCGTTTCTACATTGTTCCACAAACGATTTGGCCGATCGTGCCAGCTGACAAATGGTCTTGCAATTGGCCACGGGATGACATACACACCTCTCCTCATTTAACTACATTTTTTCTCTTTAAAATTTTATTTGTAATTTTGTGTTTGTTTACATATTTATATATTTTAATGATATATTATATATAATTAGTTTTTACTAAGTTTAATTTTTAATATTTGACGAATATGATTGTTACATATCCTTGACAGATTTTATCGACAAATATTTTATTTATGTTTTATGTAATTAAAAAACTTGATAGCATATATATAATGTTTTTACCAATGATTTTTATTAAGTGTAAATAATTGGGTGATGTTTAATGTTCATCATAAATGTTTTGAAATAAAACTGTTTCTCATATTATTATTCATAATTAAATAAGTCATATTTATTTATATATATGCTGTAAATAAATCATAGCAAATTAAATTATCATTATTTCTTATAAGAGCTCCGGGGACATGTATCCCGAACTGATGCATGACCAAGTTATTCAGGGCCAACCAACGTGACGGAAATCGAACCTAAGAAACCCAAGATACAATATTTAGTAGGTGTTCGGCCCATTTAAGGTAACAGGGCCTGAAGGTCCACACAACTAAGACAGTACGCAAGCCCAACCAATTAGCATGACCAAAGGTTATGCTAACAACGGCCTTCTAACACCTCGGGGATCGTTCCAAAACGGTTACAGGCACCCAGCGTGCAGTTGCTATGCATTTTTTATATTGCCCGGGTTATTAACGTAATTATGATACCCATGGGGATCGTTTGACGTGACTAAATGATATTTTCGATTTTCTATTATATTTATTGAGTAATGTGATTTTGGAGGTAATCTTATAATTTGGGCATCTCGGGCTCATGTATAAGAATTCTGATGACATTTTAAGCAGTTTTGGATTATTCCGTTCGGGAATGATGATAGGGGTATTTTCGTACTTTGGCAATCAGAGAGCTCGTTGGTGAATTTATGCGATAATTTTAGCTATCTTCTAAGGCTGCCTGTAACATTGTCCACGTCCAAAACAATTTCCGCCGTATAAATCTCTCTACACATCATCATTCTCTCACATCCACATCATATTCTCTTTCTACTTTTAAAAATTCTCATTCATCCACATCATTTTTAAATTTTTCTTTCATCCACAGCATCTCATCTCTCCAAATTTAATTTTATCTTTTTATCTTATCAATTTTATCTATTATTTCTAGTAATGCGAAAAATAGTGATCATTCTAATTATTTCGATAATCTTGTCGTTTAATTATTATTTATTAATTTATATTGTTCTTTATATTTCGTTTAGATTGTGTCAGGTATCTTTCTATCTCATCAATTTATCTATTATTTCGTTTCGATTGGTACCGGTATTTTTTTCGTACCGCCGGATATTGGATATTAGGGTCGATTTCCCGGTATTTTCACGTCTAACCCTAAAAAACTAATAAAATATTAACTTTTAAAAAATAAAATTTGCATATCAGTCGATATACCGGTCGTACCGCTCATATCGATCCGGACCGATACGTGATTCCGAACCAATATGATTATTGAATCTTAAATAAAAATATTAATTTAATTATCAAATAAATACAATTAATATTTAATATAAATTTTTTAAAAAAAATAAAAAAAAATTGTGATTTTCGCGGAGAAAATTCAGCGTCCATGTAACCATGGGTGCTGACATAGCTATGTATAGGGATACATGTTTCTCTGCCGTTACAGAAAGCATAAGTATTCGGAGATGATGAACTGGTGAAGAGTATTTTTAGGTATTTTCTCAGAATTACGTGTGATAAGTCTACGATTGGGATGTATTTCGGAAAACCCGAGATATTACGATTCATATCTCGGTAAAATTGGGTGTTTCCGAGCAACTCGAGCAAGACTGGGCCAAATTGATCAAGACTAGCTTTTAGACCTTAAGTTGACCTATTGGGTAAAATTTTTCTATAAATAGAAGACATTGGGCACTATAAAATGGTTCAGACTCTTGGCACACTTCCCAATATAATGTTTTCTCTCGAACTAGCCCCGGGATTCACGATTTTATGCCAAGTCGTGACTTTTTGGCTTCCTAGTCGCGAGAACTTGCCTTCCACCCCACATTCGCGACTTTTTGCTCATAAAGTCGCGAGTTGTGTCGTCTCGTGAGTTTTCGACCTGTTTCATTGGTTGTGGAGTTTCATATCTTATTTCCCAATGACTTAGTCGCGACTCTTTAATGTGTTGATTCGCGAGAACTTGTATCCCTGGCTGTAGTGACGACTTTTTGCTCCAAAACTCGCGAGATTTCGTCACCTGTCCCCCGATTCGCGAGTTTTCGTCACCCTACCACTGACTCGCGAGTTTTCGTCACTTGGACCCTCTGACTCGTGACTTTTTGTCCCATTTTCGAGATTTTGACCAAAAGTCTTGAGTTTTTGTCATCTCAGACGTGACAGAGTTATTTGATCATTTTTCGTACCGTTTTCATCCAGATTGTCGATATCTCTTGTCTGTACTTGTATAATTTGATTATTATAGTAAAAACCAAGGTAGAGCTTCGCTCTCCCGAGGACGTAAGCTCACACATTGTAGGCTCATCTCGTATATCGCTCGTGTCCACACAATAATTAAATTCAAGATTATAAAGAAATCCACTGATCAAAGATAAATATCACAAAATATTTTTTGATGAGATCAGTTTTGTTACGCGATAATGATGTTGTCAAAGGTAGTTATAGAGCATTTTCTACGCATGATTTCCCTTTTATAAATACGATATCAAATGGCTAGCTATGGAGGTCCCATTTTCATGCGTGCAGCCGTCATTATAGTCTATTTGACTCTCTATTTTCCATTGGTAATTTTCTTAAGCCTGTAACTCTTTCTAAACTTCACTGTTTGATTCTTACTCTCAGGTACGTGGTTTTGTCCTCTTATCTCAGGGGGTTTTCATGTTAAATCGCTTATTTTTTGCTTTATTTGCATTTTATTATCGTTCACTCAATCTAAACAAATATCAAAACATACTCCGATAATCTTGGATCTGTTGAGTGTTGGTACTTAGCTCTTTTTTACCACAACAGTTTGCCGCCGTCTGTGGGGATGATTTTCTGATTCCTTTTTTGAGGTCTCTACCTGGGAAGGAAAAGCAAGACAATGGCAACTGGAAATAACGCGAGCGATAACCATGAGGTTCCCTCTGATAACCTTTGTAACGACCGTAAACCGGGCCTTAACCAAGTCTATGCGCAAGCGAAATGAAAATAAGCATTTTAATTAAAACACAACTCGAAACCGGGGAATATCATCGTTTTTCAAAATTCAACTAGATAATCACAACAAAACGAAATCAAAAGGGTGACTCGTACAGTGGACGATCGACGACCTTAGTTCCAATGCCGCCTAAGCCTCCGGTCCTCCCCCTACAAAATCTATAAAACGGTCATAATATATTAAAGGAAACTTCTGTATAATAAATTAATTAGCAAGATTTTATCCTTTCCCTTTCCTTCTTTTATCTCACTTATTCTCTTATTTTTTCCTCTCTTTTTATATTCCCTCTCCCTAGTCTTTCTGGTTTTCTACTGTGGTCGGTTTTCACATGCCCGACGACATGTCTCGCCCAAACCAACCGTTAGCTGTTAGTTGGCTCGACGAGAATATATGCTTTCCTTCCCCGGTCAGGGGCTCGGGCGGTACCCCGTTTCTATCCGGTTCCGTTCGGCTCTGTAATGCGCACATTTCTGTTCCGGAGAACTATCGCCTGTTGCTTCCTTGTCTGTGAACATTTAAACTCCTAACTGTGAACATTCTTTTTATTTACTATGTTTGCTCCGCTTACTTGGTCGTACTATCGCCTGTTGCTTCCTTGTCTTCTACTCCCTGCATATACGTATTTAACGTGTTATACCGTTGTGTGACCCTATGACTTACTTTCGTTAGTTAATCGAAACATGCGGCAATTGGCAACCTTACCCTCGGATTTGCGCTGAACTACACTATGGTCCCCAATTTACGGCCAAATCAGTTGTTGCTCTTCGTATTCACGATAAGTTACGTTTCGGTCCTTAATCTCCGCGATAATTTGCATAAACATTCATTTTCGCGATAATTGCACCACAGCCCTGAATTTCGCGACAATTTACCCGCAAGTCCTTGAAATTCACGATATTTCTGCACTCAGTCCGTTTCCACAAAAATATTGCACGCAGCTCCCGAAATTCGCGAGAATTCTGCTCTCAGTCCGTTTCCACAACAATATTGCACACAGCTCCCAGAATTTGCGATAATTTGCTTCTTGGTTCTAAATCCGCGATAATTTACTCTTCGGCCCTGATTTCCGCGATAATATTGCAGCGGTCCTCCAAATTCGCGATAATTCCTTCCTTCATCCCGATTTTTGCGATAATTCTCTCTTGCCCCTGATTTTCGCGACAATTTCAGGCAGTTTCCAATTTCCGCAATAATCTCGATTTCTCTCGATTTTTCTCACATTTTTTGTGTCAAATGACCCTTCTTTTCCCATCCCACTCCTATTTATAGGTTTCTTAACTTGTCCAAATGACCCTTTAACCCCTCCTTCTAAAATTCCCTCTTCTTATGTTAATTTACAAAACTACCCCTCATTACATGTTTTTAACAAGAATTAATGCGAGTCTAACCTGTCCGAATTCTCTCTTTGTGCCGCTTTCCTAGGTCGTTACAACCTTCCCCCTTCTACATTTTCCTTACAGGATTTGGAAGCAATGATTAGGAAGGTCATATTGGAGATTACGGCAAAGAAGGATGGAGCAGGGCCACAAATTGATACACGCCCCTGCTCTAGAGCACAGAGGATATCAGAGTTGTAATAGCCAGGAAAAAGGTATGATGGAATAATACTAGGGAATATAGTGGTAAAGTCTAGACAAGGAATAACGAGGGATACGGGAATGAAAGAACGAAAAAGGAAACGAAAATATAGAAAAGTAAAGCAAAAGATAAAGAATGGGTCAAAATAAAATGGAAGGATGGGTCAAAATATGAATTAGAGAAGTTAAAATATCTATAAATAAGGGTGAGAACGCCCAAAACCAAGTCAATTATCACTAAGCCACGAAAATCCGCGAAAAACACGAAAAAAAAGAAAATTATCGCGGAAGAACAAATTGTTGCGAAAATGTGCGAAGAGTAAAATTGTCGCGAATTTTGTGGGAGAGAAATTGTCGCGGAAAATTTAGAAAGAGCAAATTGTTGCGGAAAAACCTAAACCACAAAATTATAACGAATTATGGCGGATTTGCCAAAAATTATCGTGGATTTGCCCCTGAGCACAAAATTGTAGCTGATTTCAAGGAATGGAGTGATTTATCGCGGAAATATCAAATTTGGGTGTTTTCGTCGCGTCTCAACGCCGGATCGTGAGAGAAAAAGGATACGTATGGTCTACGGTATCCACATAGTTAACAATGAGATATTAACATCGGAAATCGAGTACTAAGATATGTTACGAAATGTAGGGAAGCACGAAGAGATTATAACGAGCGAAAGCAACAGGTAAGCCGAGTGAACACAATGTAGTAAGGGAAGGTTCCGACTTAGAGAAAAGGGAAGGGTTAGTAAGAAAGAAAGTAAAAGACACGAATGAATGAGGCAAATGTTAATAAGACTCTGGGTGATTAAGGATGGACCGTCCGACCGAACCCGGCATCGTGCTTAGTACACGATCCGCCAAAGGAAGGGCATGCATGATGAAGGGAACGATAAGTTCCAAAAATGGAAAGATACATACGAAAAGGGCAGAACGGATCCGGGTGGAAAAAGGGTTAGCGCCTAAGTACTCACCCGGGGAAGGGAAGCACATGGCCAGTCGAGTCAACCAACAGCTAACGGTTGGCTTGGGCGGGGCATGTACCGAGCATGTTACTCTCGGCAAAAGTAAAGTTAAAGGATGAGGGGAATGATATGGGTAAAAGACTAAGATGAAGAAAATAAGAAAATGATTAAAAGAAACGACTTACGCGTCTGCGATTAAAGGATGTTGCTTGACTTTAATGCTTTTGAACTATGTTTTAAGTTTACATTCGAATGTTTCGTTTTATTTAGTACGTTTTGCCAAATCAGTTAGGCCCAAATTAGGATCGTTACAAATGGTATCAGAGCATAACATCGCTACCAAACCGGTAGTGGTGCGGTCCTACGTAGAAAGGTCTAGGAAACTCATAGGAGGACAACCGACCATGGGAAGGGATGGACATAGAATGTAACATGTGACATGAGTAGGTGTAGACATAACGAAAGCTTAATGTATGGATGGCTCCTAGAACGAGAACGAATGGAAACCGAGAGGAGGATAGCAATGCATCATAACAGGCACCGGCGACAGGAACCCCGATTGCGGATTAGTCGACACCCCTCACGTTTAACCAGGAGAGTCTCAGGATCTGTTCCAAACAATTGCAAGTTCCCTCGTTAGCGCGATGAGACATGGACAGATGGAGAGAGGAAACTCTGTACAGATGGAACAAGTGTCAAGGCCTGAAAAGGGAAGAATGTACCACAACGAGGCGTTAAAGAAGACTGTGATGAACAGTTTCACGGGAGATAAGATGGGGGACGCGGAGGCGTGGATTATTTGCCTAGAAGAGAAGTTTGAACTGATCGAAGCCCCAGAGGAACTTAGGGCAGGACTGGCCCCACTATGGTTTGACGGTAGCACTGCTCGATGGTGGGGAAGCATGTCGGCCTCACTTCTGAAGGAGCGACCCATCTCTTGGGAGAAGTTTAAGAATGCGTTTTTGGATTTTTGCGTGCCAAAAGGACTTAAGAAAGACAAGAGGGCCGAGTTTGACAGACTGACTCAAGGGAATCGCCCCGTAATGGAGTATATGCAGGAATTCATAGAATTAGGTAGGTACGCCCCCGAGATTATGGGGAGTGAACAAGAAAAGATGCACCGTTTTACAGAAGGGCTGAATGAAAGGGTGAAACTGACTATGTATGGTCGCGACGACGAAAAATTTTCGAGTTTAGTGGCTGCGGCAGTCCGAGTGGATGGGGGAATGCGAAGAATGGATAAAGAACGTACCAAGAGCTCCATGAGGAGTGAGGTTCAGAGGCGGGGAGAATGGAAAGGAAAGGTCACTATAGAGAGTTTCGGGTCTGCACACGGAGTCCCGATCAGGCTTGTGTGTGGCAAATGCGTGAAAAACCATTTTGGAGAATGCCGGGCAGGAACCAACAGTTGTTTCAAGTGCGGTTAGGAAGGACACTTTGCTCGAGAATGCACAAAGAGTAGAAAGATAAAAACTGAGGCTACCGAAAATAGGGCAAAGGAAAGGATCACTAGAAATACTCGAGTGTTCGCTATGAACAAGGAACAGGCCTTGGAGGCCGAAGACGTCGTGGCATGTACACTACTTATTAATGGCTTTACAGCTTTTGTATTATTTGATTGTGGGGCGACACATTTGTTTGTGTCGAAGAAGTTAGCGAAACGGTTTGGGGTAATGGGAAGTAACGCTAAAATCAAAGTAAAGACACCGGGATCAGAAGCCCTGGAGGCAAACAGAATCTATAAGGGATGCGCTGTAGAAGTAGATACGGTACGAACAGAGGCAGACTTGACTGAGTTGGGGGATATGGGATTCGATGCTATTCTGGAAATTGATTGGTTATCTAAGTACGATGCACAAGTGAAATGTCGAGAGCGTACGATCACTTTTAGTACGCCGCAGGTAGGAAAAGAGACATGGTCGGAAACCGATTATGGGAGAGGATGGAGAGTATAGTGATCGGTCGAATTGGCTAGCATTTGTCACCACTGAGAAGGAAGGGACACCATTGGAGTCAGTTCCGGTAATTTGCGAATAGGGTGATGTGTTTCCCAACGAACTACCGGGTCAACCACCTCAGAGAGAAGTGGAAATGGAAATAGAACTGCTCCCCGGAACACAACCAATCTCCAAGGCTCCATACCGGATGGTACCAAGAGAGATGCAGGAATTAAAACAACAGATAGAGTCGCTATTAGAAAAAGGATTTCTTAGGCCAAGCAACTCCCCTTGGGGAGCACCGGTGTTATTTGTTAGAAAGAAAAGCGGCGAGTTATGACTGTGTTACGATTACCAGGAGTAAAACAAGGTTACGATAAAAAACAAGTATCCGTTATCAAGAATCGACTACTTATTTGATCAGTTACAAGGCGCGGAGGTGTTCTCAAAGTTGGACTTCAGGTTAGGATATCATCAGGTCCGAGTGAAGGAAGGGGACATACCAAAAACAGCCATTCGAACGAGATACGGCCATTACGAATGTACAGTAGTACCATTTGGATTGACTAATGCCCTAGCGATCTTCATGGATTTGATGAATCGGGTATTTCGCCAGTACCTAGACAAGTTCATAGTGGTAATCATTGACGATATCCTAGTTTACTCTCGCAACCGGGAGGAACACGAGCGACATCTGAGAATAGTATTACAGACTCTCAGACAAGAGAAGTTGTATGCCAAGTATAGCAAGTGTGAATTCTGGATGGACAGCATAGCTTTTCTAGGACATGTGATATCAACAAGAGGGGTGACGGTAGATCCAACGAAGATAGAAGCAGTGATGAATTGGCCAAGACCGAAAAACACTTGGGAAGTGAGGAGTATCTTAGGATTAGCCAGGTACTATCGGAAATTTATCGAGGGGTTTGCATGGATTGCGAAGCTGCTGGCAAACTTGACCCGAAAAGAAATGAGGTATACGTGGGATGAGAAGTGTGAAGAGAGTTTCGAATGTCTCAAAACGAAGTTGACATCCACACCAGAACACGACTTCACGGTATACAGCGACGCCTCGAGGGAAGGACTCGGGTGCGTATTGATGCAAGGTGGGAAGGTCATAGCATACGCATCCCGCCAACTGAAGATACACGAGTTGAACTATCCGACCCACGATTTGGAACTAGCCGCGGTGGTATTCATACTCATGATTTGGAGACATTATCTGTATGGTGTGAAGTGCGAGATATTCACCGACCACAAGAGTTTGAAGTATCTATTCACCCAAAGAGAGCTTAACATGAGACAACGGAGATGGTTAGAACTGATAAAAGATTACGAATTGAACATTCAGTACCACCCAGGAAAAGCGAACCAAGTAGCCGATGCACTGAGCAGAAAAACCCATGGCGTATTAGCAAACACAATGTTAAAAGAAATGGAGAACCTACAATTGGAAGTGATAGAGTCGACCACAGCCATATTAGGGACTGTTACCGCAAAGCCAGGGATACTAGAGGAAGTACTAGAGGCCCAGATATCAAACCCTGAGAAACCTGTAACACGAAAAGAGGGAACCGGAAGCGATAAATCATAGATAAACAAAGGAAGCGATGGGCTAATCAGAATGAATGAACGGGCATGGGTACCAAACAGGCCAGAGTTAAGAAAGAAGATTATGGCAGAGGCACATAGTTCGGCCTTCTCAGTTCACCCAGGAAGTACTAAGATGTATCGGGACCTAAAAACGCACTGGTTGTGGAATGGAATGAAAAATGAGATTGCAAAATTTGTAGCCAAATGAGAAAATTGCCAACGAGTTAAGGCCGAACACCAACGTCCAGGGGGCGAGCTACAACCCTTGGAGATTCCCGAGTGGACATAGGATAACATCGGCATGGACTTCGTGGTAGGATTACCCAAGAGCCCACGAAGAACGACGCGATATGGGTAGTGGTTGACTGCCTAACAAAGGCGGTTCATTTCTTAGCAGTCAAGACAATATACGGAGTAGACAGACAAGCCAAAGTATATGTGGATAACATAGTCAAGTTACATGGAGTTCCAGTAAATGTTGTGTCAGAACGGGATCTGAGGTTCACGTCTAGATTTTGGCAAAGCTTACAGAAATCACTCGGAACACAGTTAAGCATGAGCACAGCCTACCACCCACATACGGATGGTCAGACCGAGAGAACGAACCAAATTATGGAGGATATGTTACGGGCATGTGTGTTGGAGTTTAAGGGAGGTTGGAAAGATTTCCTACCACTGGTAGAATTTGCATATAATAATAGTTTTCAGAGCAGCATTGGCATGGCCTCATATGAGGCACTATACGGGAGGAAGTGTCGTACACCACTATGCTTGGATGAGGTGGGAGAGAGAAAGACCACGGGAACAGAATTGGTAGAAGTCACAGTTGAAAAGGTGGCCGTGGTACTAAATAACATTAAGGCTGCACATGATCGATACAAAAGTTTGGCAGACACGAAAAGGAGACCCCTGGAGCTAAAAGTTGGGGATCACGGTTATCTGAAGATATCACCGATGAAGAGGGTACTAAGGACCACAAGGACAGGGAAGCTGATTCCTCGGTACATCGGACCATACGAGGTGGAACGAAGAATCAGAAACCTAGCATACCAGCTGAAGCTTCCGGAAGAGATGAGGAGGATACACAACGTTTTCCACGTATCCCAATTGAGGAGGAGTGTTGTAACGACCCTAATTCGGGCCTAGTTGTTTTGTTAAAACATGATAATTAAAACGGAAACATTCGAATGCAAACTTAAAACATAGTTCGAAATATAAAAGTACGACAACATAATTTAGAGTATTCTCCAAAGGACATGACTCTATCACCGGACAACCGACAACCTCCTTCCCATGCCCCTCTCATACCTCGTTTGCGTCACCTACAAAATCTGTAAAGCGGTCACAATCTATTAAAGGAAACTTCACACACGTTATACATTATCTTTACATCTCCTAATTACACCGTATACACACACGAGAATCATTCCTTTTAACCGTTTTCTTATTTCCTTCTTCTTTTTACCCTTATCATTTCCATCATACTTTAACTTTACTATTGCCGAGAGTAACATGCTCGATACATGTCCCACCCAAGCCAACCGTTAGCTGTTGGATGACTCGACGGGCCATATGCGTCCCTTCCCCGGGTGGGTACTTAGGCGCTACCCCTTTTTCCACCCAGATCATTTCTGCCCTTTTCGTACGTATCTTTTCCTCTTTGGAACTTATCGTTCCCTTCATCAGGCATGCCCTTCATTTGGCGAATCGTGTACTAGGCACGATGCCGGGTTCGGTCGGACGGTCCATCCTTCCTCACCCCGAGTCTTATTAACATTTATCTCGTTCATTCGTGTCTTTTCCTTTTTTTTTATTAACTCGATCCCATTTCTTAAGTCTGAACCTTCCCTTACTATATTGTGTTCACTCCGCTTACCGTTTGCTTTTGCTTGCTATAGTCTTTCCGCGCTTTCCTGCATTTCGTAATAGGTTTTAGTTACTCGAATTCCGACGTTATTATCCTATTGTTAACTATGTGATTACCGTAGACCCTACGTGTTCTTTTCCTCCCACGATCCGATGTCGAGACGTGACGAAAACACTTAAACTTAGTATTTCCGCGATAATTGACTTCTTTCCTCGAAATTCGCGACAATTCTATGCTGCAACTCCAAATCCGCGATAATTTTACCATTAGAACACAATCCGCAATAATGTTGCACTTCAAGGATTTTTCGCGACAGTTTTACTCTTGTTCCTATTTTCCGCGACAATTCTCTTCATCACCCAAATCCGCGACAATAATTTTATTCGAGAAATCCGCGACAATAATGCTCTTTGACGAGTTCCGCGATAATAATGGCCTATGCAGAATCAGCGATAATTTTCCTTCTTCGTGGCAATTTTCGCATTTTCGTGTTTTAATGATGGTTAACTCGTTTTTGGGCCTCCCCACCCCTATTTATAGACATCCTAACTTTTCTAATTCACACTTTAACCCCTCCTTCCTTTGATTTTGACCTCTCTTCCATCTTTTACTTTACTTTTCCATTTTTCGTTTCTTTTTACGTTCTTTCATTCCCGTATCCCTCGTTATCCCTTGTTTAGACTTTATCGCTACCTTCCCTACCATTTGTTCCATCATACCTTTTTCCTGGCTATTACAAGTGTGACTGGAGGAATCCAAGAATGTGTGGGGGAACCCATAGAGATAACCCCGTAATTGACATACGAGGAAGTTCTAGTGAAAATCCTAGGCAGAGAGGAAAGAAAACTCAGAAACAAACTAATTCCCATGGTGAAAGTACAATGGTCCAATCAGGGAGAAAGGGAAGCTACATGGGAAACGGAACGAGAGATTAGACAGAGAGCGCCGGAATTAATGGAAGATTGGTACGCACGAGTTTCGGGACGAAACTCAAAATAAGTGGGGAAGGATGTAATTGCCATGAAAAAGGTATGATGGAACAATAGTAGGGAATATAGTGGTAATGTCTAGACAAGGAATAACGAGGGATACGGGAATGAAAGAACGAAAAAGGAAACGAAAAGATAGAAAAGTAAAGCAAAAGATAAAGGAGGGGTCAAAATAAAAAGAATGAGAGGTCAAAATGTGAATTAGCGAAGTTTAAATATCTATAAATAAGGGTGAGAACGCCCAAAACCAAGTTAATTATCACTAAGCCACGAAAATCCCGAAAAACACGAAATTATCGTGGAAGAACAAATTGTAGCGAAAATGTGCGAAGAGTAAAATTGTCCAGAATTTTGTGGGAGAGAAATTGTCGCGGAAAATTTGGAAAGAGCGAATTGTCGCGGAAAAACCTAAACCACAAAATTGTCACGGAAAACCTAAACCACAAAAATTATCGCGAAAATCTTGAAGGCCAAAATTATCGCGGATTTGCCTCTAAGCACAAAATTGTCGCGGATTTCGAAGAATTGAGTGATTTATCGTGGAAATATCAAATTTGGGTGTTTTCGTCGCGTCTCAACGCCGGATCGTGAGAGAAAAAAGGATACATAAGGTCTACGGTAACCACATAGTTAACAATGAGATAATAGCATCGGAAATCGAGTACGAAGATATGTTACGAAATGCAGGGAAGCACGAAGGGATTATAACGAGCGAAAGCAACAGGTAAACGGAGTGAACACAATGTAGTAAGGGAAAGTTCCGACTTAGGGAAACGGAAGGGTTAGTAAGAAAGAAAGTAAAAGACACGAATGAATGAGGCAAATGTTAATAAGACTCGGGGTGAAGAAGGATGGACCGTCCGACCGAACCCGGCATCGTGCTTAGTACACGATCCGCCAAAGGAAGAGCATGCCTGATGAAGGGAACAATAAGTTCCAAAAATGAAAAGATACGTACGAAAAGGGCAGAACGGATCCGGGTGGAGAAAGGGATAGCGCCTAAGTACTCACCCGGGGAAGGGAAGCATATGACCCGTCGAGTCAACCAACAGCTAACGGTTGGCTTGGGCGGGACATGTATCGAGCATGTTACTCTCGGCAACAATAAAGTTAAAGGATGAGGGGAATGATAAGGGTAAAAGACTAGGAAGAAGAAATTAAGAAAACGATTAAATGAAACGACTTACGCGTGTGTGTATGGTTTATTTAAGAAATGAAAAGATAAGTATAGCGTGTGTGAAGTTTCCTTTAATAGATTGTGACCGCTTTAAAGATTTTGTAGGTGACGCGGACGAGGTATGAGAAGGGCATGGAAAGGAGGTCGTCGGTTGTCCGTTGATAGAGTCCGGTCTTTTGAGAATACTCTAAATTATGTTGCTAGACTTTAATGCTTTTGAACTATGTTTTAAGTTTACATTTAAACGTTTCGTTTTATTTAGCACGTTTTTGCCAAATCAGCTAGACCCAAATTAGGGTCGTTACAAGAGTGACCCTGAAATGCATAGCTCTGATGAGGAAGAAATTATACAGCGGAGGGTTACCATGAGAAGCCGTAGATATTTATCTACTCCTACTCCCCCAGCCAGGAATTCCAACCCGTGTTACTGAGAGTGATGAGTATCGTATACAGAAACGTATAGTTGAGCTCACGAAGGACCTGGAAGCATTGCACACATAGAGGGATTTCGAGCCCGATGTTGGGTGAAATCCTGCACTATTTTTTTATAAGGCCATGGAGGCCCCGATCCAGTGAAATAAGGACGAAGACTGGTGGCATAACATGCATGTTGTCCACACTTCGTCTCAGCAGTGTCTCTACTGCCTTAGGAGATTTGATGCTCCTATTCTTAGAAGATCTATGGATGGGAGTGCTACGTCGGTATTATAGCAACCCTGAGGGGTTGCCAACTTTCAGAGGCGACAGAGATCCCATTGATCACATCTCTGATTTTGAATTGAGGTTGGGAACGGTTCAGACTCTTATTCATAGAAGTGCCGCAACTTCGCGGCAGGTTTACAAGCGATTCCCGAACCTGGATTAAAAATTTGCCTGATTCAATGAGCAATTGGCACCCAACGTAGGACTGCCCCGAAGCAGGCAAGAACTAAATCAACTAAAGTATGTCTCGGCAAAGATGAGTCTTCGGTCTTTCATGGAGAAATTTAATAAAACCGCCTGGGGCATCAAGCTAGAGCACATGGATAAGAATGATATTCTACAGCAGGTCTTAGAACCGTGCGGCCTTTCGGCCAGCCTGGTAAAGAGTCCCCCATCCACCCTAGGAAAGCTTCTGTAGAATATTAAGGTGGATGAAGCACTATAACCGAACTTCATGATGTCTGCCAGAAATTCTGAACGCGTAGGTGATCATAGGGTTGCATACCCTAAGAGACAACCCCGAGAAGTAGGGGTTGTTACTGAAAAAGGTTTTCCAGTGAAGAGGGAATAAAAATAGGTGTATTGCGAGTTGCATCATAACAATGAACACCCACGCTCAAGTGCCCACTGCTGCAAGAGACAGTAGCGTCAATGACGAAAGAGAATGATCCGACGGGCAAACGTGTTGAATCCTCCCGAAGGGGCTATCAAGGTGATAACTATTATCGGCCACGGGGTAGGGATAATCGGGGACATCCCCCAAATTACTACGAGCGAGCGGAGGACCCAAGGTCTCTTCCTCCAGAATATGAAAGAGGCCCGCACAGTCGAGAGAACCTTGGGCAGGGTAGAAGAAGGCATTTTCGCGATCAGGGTGGTAGAGCACCACAAAATGAAGGAGGGAGACGGGAGAATCCTCCTCCCTACCAACGCAAATGGATAATCATCCTCCACAAACTGAGGCGGTACCAAAGGAACGTGAAGTTGCCGGAGAGATTTATGTCATCTCCGGCGAAATAAGAATTAAATAGTTGTTCCGGGACCGAAAAATAGCAACGTGCGGTAATTTCGAAGATGGGAATGAATATGTCGCGCTAGTAAAATATGATGCTGCTTAGTGGTCCTCTTCTTACGAGGACACTATTACCTTAACTGTTGCTGAATGGGAAGGGGTTGTTGATCCATGTGATGATCCTCTTATCATCATTGGAATTATTGCTGATCGCCGGGTCCACATGATCTTAGTAGATACTGGGGCTTCGTGCAATCTTATAAGGTGCGAAGTGGATGAAATACTGGGGGCTCCGTGCCATTATCACACTATTGCAAACATTACCCTCTGGCATTCGATCAGAGGAGTATCATTCCATGTATGAAGATCTTATTCCTAGTCACTTTGGGAGATCAGCTCAAGGATCGGACAGAGATCCTTGAATTTATTGTCGTCAAAGTTGACTTGGCATATAACGCCATCATCGGGTAGACCGGGCACATCAAGTTTGAGGCGGTCACTTCTACTTATCATATGATGCTCAAGTTCCCCTCCGCGAAAGGAGTTATATCTGTAAAAGAGGATCACACCGTAGCAAGACAGTACTACATGAGATCGTGTCAAACTTTGGCACCAGTACATGAGCTCGTGCCGAACTAGTGGATATACTGAAATAGCCACCCCACCCGAGGCAAGCAATGAAACCCATCGGGTTCAAATTGATTAATCTCGTTGAAGGAGACTCAACCAAAACCACTCGCATCGGGGCACATCTAGCCCCTTCTCTTGAGGAAGAACTGGCTCACCTGCTGAGAAGCCAAATGGCATATTTGCTTGGACCTCAGATGATGTTCAAGTTATTGACCAATCTGAAAGTGAGCATCTTATCAACACTGCGCCCGATGCTAAGTCCGTTCGGCAAAAGAGGAGACGCTATTCTCCTGAATAGATTGAAGTAATCCGAAAGGAGGTGAACAAGCTATTGAGTGCTGGATTCATCAGAGAAGTTCACTACACTGAATGGGTTGCAAATCCTGTGGTTGTTTCTAAGGCAGACGGAAATTGAGAATGCGCATCGATTTCACCGATGTCAACAAGAGCTGCGAATGTGACACATTCCCACTGCCTCATATTGATCGTCTGGTGGATGTTGTTCCTGGCAGCACAATGATGAGTACCATGGATGCTTACTCAGGGTACCATAAGATCTTTCTCGTTGAAGAAGATCAAAAGAAATCGGCCTTTATGACCAAGATTGAGTCTATTGCTACGTGGTCATGCATTTTGGCTTAAAGAACGATGGAGCAACATACTAGAGGCTAGTGAATAAAATCTTTAAGGATTTGATAGGCCATATGATGGAGATGTATGTTGACGATATGATTGTCAAGTTTATGAATAATGAAGACCATATTTCTTATTTGTCTCGTTGTTTTGGTGTATGCCGCAAATATAAGCTCAAACTAAATACGAGCAAGTGCTGCTTAGGGATCCAAAGTAGAAAGTTCTTAGGATATTATGTTTCTGAAAAAGGCATAGAAGTCAATCCTGAGAAGCTTGAGGCCATTATTGACACGCAACCTCCGAGAAATTAAATGGAATTTCAAAGGATGACTGGTCGACTAGCTGCGTTGAACAGATCGGGATTAGCCATTCTTCGGAGTACTCAGGAAAGCAAGTCATTTAGAATGGACCTAAGGATTAGATCAGGTCTTCTTCGAACTGAAAACGTATTTGAGCACTCCCTTTGTGATTGTGAGTCCAAGCAACGATGAACCTTTAGGGTTATATTTGGTTGTATCTATAGCTACAGTGATCGCCGATTTGGTTACCATTAGAGATGGTATTCACATGCATGTTTATTACGTGAATCACTTTTTAGTATCTGCAGAGACCCGATACACCAACTTGGCGAAATTCATGTTGGCATTACAGAAAGCGATAGCTAAGCTTAACCATTATTTTGAAGGCCAAAAGGTCATATATATATACTGATCAACCATTGAAAGCAGTTTTGAATCAAGCAGATTTGAATGAGAGACTATTAATGTAGGCCATCAAAATCAGTGCTATGTATCTAGAATTCGTGCCCCGAAGGGCGATCAAAGCTCAGATTGTAGCTGATTTTGTGGTTGAAATAACCTGATCAACTATATTCATGAACGAAGAGGATGATCGATAGATTATTTATGTTTATGGGTCGACCTTCAGAGGAAAGGGGGCTGGCATTACCGTCTCTACGGTACAAGGAGATGTTATTAAATCCTTAGTTAAATTCTAAATCTCATGAAAAAATAACATGGTGGAGTATGAAGCCGTATTATCAGGAATGAATCTAGCTCGAAAGATGAGAGTCGCTAAAGTGTGAATGTTCTGGGATTCCAAGTTAGTTGTGGAACAATTTGCGGAAAGATTTGATACGCATGAGCCCATGATGAAACTGTATCATGCCAAGGCCATTGAATTATCTAAGATGTTCAGCGAGCTTTCACTTGATCATTGTCATGCTCCATCTTATATAAATATAATATAAGACGAGACATGATGCCGTACTCTATAAAATAGAGTACAAGGTCATACATGTTCTTATTATCTAACATAATGCATTTGTAACATTATAAATAAACCATACTAAAATAAATCTTACAACCTAAAACACTTCTATATACATAACCCAAAACATCCATATATGTACATACACCTTTAAATATGGACATTACAAACTTCAAACCGCTTCATAAACTTCAAAACATCAAAGTTTACTATTTATAACATAACAGCGGAAGACTGAACATAACAACACACCGAAACAAAAGCTACACTCAACTCTTTACACTTTCTTCACTTGTGGCGAACTGATCGACCTATTTAAATATCTTTTTCGTCTTTACCTAGTGAGGGATGAGTGGTAATGAAACTACAAGAGAAAATACAGAAACAACAAACATATAGCAACAAAACAATCAAAGCTTCAACATAAGAAATGTAAACATGTATAGACTGCACTTTTCTTTATCTTTCATTACCGGCATGACGAGCCCGGTAACCCGTCTCAACCCTTGGCTTAGGCATCACCAAGAATCAAGAAAACATAAGAAGCAATACTCAAGTATTGATCAGAAGAAGCCACCCAACATCACAACAGATAAATATGCCAACATAACATGTTTGGGATCCCCTTAATCATAAGTATGACTATGACCACTTTCGTGTTGTCTCAAGCTAGCTCGGTTTGTGGCTAATTCCATGGTCCAACTATGTTTCCAGGAGTGTGCGTCCACCCCTCCTCAAATTTTCACATAACATGACATTCATACATAAAAACATCTTGCTAAATTTTAGGTGCAGCCAGCAACACTAAATACCAGACACAATTTGATGGCTCAAATGAACTTCAAATATAATTTAAAAATACTCATTTTAAAGCTGATTCACTAATCTAAAGCGTCGTAAGAGGATGTAACTTCATTAGAGCACTCAAACGTTTCGAAAAAAGACAATAACAGAAACTCTGTAAATAGTGGAACAGTTATGCGATGGTTTAGAAAACATATCATAACTTTTTAACCTGTGTTCCTCTTCCTGTAAACTCAACATATATAGAAACTAGACTCAACAAGGAACAAAAGCATGCAAGTTTCATTACAAAATTTGTAGCAACCAAGTAACAGTAAATTCATGAACATTAGCAAACAGTACAAAAAATGCAGAAACTGTATTTTAACTTGTAAATCTCAATCATGCCACTAACCTTCAACTTTCCCAAAATTTCGTCTTCTAAACTCACTTGCACCCTAGGAAGGATTCTCCTTCTCTGGTTTTGTCCAAATCGCACTCCTTCAGAGTCTCAAAGCTTATCTTTCTTATTTACTAAGTTTTCCAACTTTGACCTCTTTTATGTTTATCCTATTCTTTCATAAGAATAAAATATGACTTATTTGTTTTTGTGTAGAGTTTGTTTCCTATAATTTAGATCACATTAGTAAATTATTGATTTCACCCCAACACAACATATTACTCATTACAACACAATCTTATTTTTAAAAGATCATAATATTGTAACTTATTGAATCGTGTGTCTAATTTATTTACCTTGTTAAAGTATTGTGTTTCTCATGGCCTTACAATCATGTACCATGGGAACAAAACAAGGTTGTTGATGCATTAACAGGATTGGCTACAAGTATACCAACCATAGGACCGTGTATTGTATCGGTCCACATTCAAGAAAGTCCTTCGGTCGAGATCACAGTGACCGAGCAATCTATTGAGGAAATAGGGGCTTTGTGCCATGAACTTCAGGGTTTGAGTATTGATGTTACTAAGAGTCTAGGGGAACCCACGTGGATGGACCCCTTCATCAAATATTTGACCGACGGATACCTCCCTGAGAATACTTCAGAAGCCAGGAAGATTGAATTTCGGGCCAAAAGATATCTCCTAAACAACGGACGATTATTTAAGAGAAGGTTCAAGGGACCGCTCGTGCGTTGCTTGTCCCCTATCGAGGCCAAAACTATCATGATTTATGTTCATGAAGGAATACGTGGTATACATTCGAGGACTCGATCCTTATATGTTCGCATCATCAGGGCCGGATACTTTTGGGCAACTTTGCTTGAAAAAGCCAAGAATTTTACCAAACGCTGCGTTGCGTGTCAGTATCATGCTCCGGTCCCACAGGAGCCAGAGGTTCCCCTAACGGTAACCCCACTCCCCTGTCTATTTGACAGGTGGGGAATTGATATTTTGGGACTGTTCCCCAGATCGGTGGGGCAACAAAAGTTTTGCATTGTAGCAGTAGAATACTTATTCCAAGTGGCTTGAAGCAGAGGCAGTGGCTATAATTTTGGAACGGGTTGTGTTGAATTTCTTGTGGATAAATATTATAAATCGCTTTGGAGTGCCTCACACATTGATATCAGATAATGTACTCCAATTCCATGGACGAACAGTTCGGGAATTTTGTATCAAATTAGGCATTGCACAACATTTTACGTCAGTTGCTCATCCTCAGACCAATGGACACACCGAAGTATCCAACATAGTTATTCTGAAGGGATTAAAGACTAAGTTAGAAGATTTGGGAGTAAAGTAGTCTGATCATATCTATGAAGTCTTATGGGCCTATAGAACTATACCCTGATCTACAACTCTTGAATCTCTGTTTTCTCTAGTATATGGGTCTGAGGTAGTTAGTCCAGTGGAGGTGCTCATTCGGTCACCTCGAATAACTCAGTACGATGAGCATATGAACGTTGAAAGAAGATCGATGGATCTTGAGATCATTTAAGAAAAAAAGAATGTCATTTATGGGCGAATGTGTTCTTACCTACAAACCATAGAACGGGCCCAAATAAAAGTGTTCTACCCAGGGAATTCTCTGAAGGCGACATCGTCCTTAGAAGTATAAGGGTTCAGAGGAACGTCAGTAAACTTGGTAGAAATTGGGAAGGGTCCTATCGAATTTTGAAAAAACTAGAAGTTGAGGGTTATAAGTTAGAAAATCTAGACAGCGATGAGATACCCCGAAACTGGAATATCATGAACTTACGGCAACACATATTTTAAATTTTTTATTATTAATGACAGTTCTGAACCAAAAATATGTTTCTCAATTATGAAAAGAGTACAAATAAACGTAATATAAACTATTTCTAGATAAGTGAGTGACCGATTCTGGAGATTGGATTTTTTGGATGAGTCTGGACTGGTGACCATAGTGGTTCATCTGTAAGGCTCCCAAGTGACAATGACAGCTTTGATGAAGTCAGATACTCCTGTGCTTAAAGAGTGCTCGGGTGGATCACAAACCTCCCAGAATTCACTACGAATGTAATATCCCCTTCGACGGTCTTCACCCTTCAAGAATGGCTCTTATGCTTTTGTATTCTGTCAGGAGAAGAGAGAACGGAGACGAAATTTGTCAATCAAAGAACAAGTAAAGCCTGTCTTGTGACTTACGTTGAATCGGGGCTAGACCGAAGCCTTTCGCGGCACTTATATTGTACCGGGGCTTAGCCGAAGCTCGTCGTGGGACTCATAAAGAACCGGAACTATGCCGTTTGATATTATCATGATCATAGGGACATAATAATATTGATCCATACATGCACCTTAGAATTCATGACTTATTGACCTTAGTTGAACTTCAGCCCAAGCTGCAAGGGATGACCTAAGAACTTAAGCACGTTGGTCAACCCCGAACTTACACTTGCTAAAAAATTAATTAAGGGAAATAAGAAGTTCGCCAGCACATCGGGGTAGGTTGAAATTTTCTTAGTAAACCGGAATTTAGTGTTCAAAGTCTAGTAGGGGAAGTATGAAGGAAATTAGCCATGTATTTCATAAGAAAAATGACAATATGGTACAAGGAATGTAAAAAGCTACGAGCATTCCTATTCTATATGTCCTTCTTTGTCTTGTCCTTTAATCCAGGCTTTTAATTCTTCCAGCTTCTTCTCCCGATCCTCAACCAACTCATTGAATGATTTCTCCTTCAGGTCAAATATTGGAAAATTGGGATCATTATCCAGGGGAGGCTCATCAAGAGTTGGAATGTCTCTAAAGTCTTCATCCTTGGTTAAGGGATCTATCACATTCCAGCTCCTATCTTCGGGGTTTAGACCGAACTGCTTGGCAACTTGGCCCTTCATATTGTCAATATATTGACAAACAGTGGCCCCGTAGACGTTGCCTGCTAAGGCAAACAACAGGGGGGATTGGTCAAAGGCGAGAAGGGCTTCTCGGACCGATCCCTCCGTTGCGGTTAGTGCTTGGGCTAGATCTTCTTTGGTTTTGGCCAATTCAGACTTCATGCAATCTTTTTCCTCTTGGGACCGAAGCAGGAGTGCCTTGCTCTCACTAGAAAGTTGTAATAGCCGAGAAAAAGGTACGACGAAACAAATAGTAGGGAATGTAGCGGTAAAGTCTAGACGAGAGATAATGAGAGATACGGGAACGAAAGAACGTAAAAGGGAACGAAAGATGGAAAAGTAATGAAAAAGATAAAAGATGGGTCAAAAGCAAAGGAAGGAGGGGTCAAAGTGTGAATTAGAAAAGTTAGGATGTCTATAAATAGGGGTGAGGAGGCCCAAAAACGAGTTAATCATCATTAAAATCCGAAAATTCGAAAATTCCTGCGAAGAAGGAAATTATCGCGAATTTCACCTGCATGTCTTTTTATCGCGGAAATTTTCATGAGCAAATTGTCGCGAAAATGGAGGCTGTGTAAATTATCGTGGAAATTGTGATCAGTGCAGTATTATCGCCGATCTGATGAAGAGAATTATCGTGGATTTTGCTTAGTGAAGAGAATTGTCGCGGATTTGGTTTCAAGAGTAAATTATCGCGGAATTCATATTTCAGCATAGAATTATTGTGAATTTCGAGGAAATTCTAAGTTTAAGTGTTTTCGTCGCGTCTCGACGTCGGATCGTAGGAGGAACGGAACACGTAAGGTCTACGGTAACCACATAGTTAACAATAGGATAATAACGTCGAAATTCGAGTAACTAAAACCTATTACGAAATGCAGGAAAGCGCGGAAAGACTATAGCAAGCGAAAGCAACGGTAAGCGGAGTGAACACAATATAGTAAGGGAAGGTTCAGACGTAGGGAATGGGATTGGGTTAATAAAGAAGGAAGAAATGATACGAATGAACGAGATAAATGATAATAAGACTCGGGGTAAGGAAGGATGGACCGTCCGACCGAACCCGGCATTAGTGCCTAGTACACGATTCACCAAAGGAAGGGCATGCCTGATGAAGGGAACGATAAGTTCCAAAGAGAAAAAGATACATACGAAGAGGGCGGAACGGATCCGGGTGGAAAAAGGGGTAGCGCCTAAGTACCCACCCGGGGAAGGGATGCATATGGCCCGTCGAGTCATCCAACAGCTAACGGTTGGCTTGGGCGGGACATGCACCGAGCATGTTAATCTCGGCAACAGNCCTCACATTCACCCCTCCTTATGGACTCAGCGTCCTCGCTGAGGTTTGCCCCAACACACCGACTATAACCCGGGTCCTGCTCTGATACCAAATGTAACGACCCGCCTTTCCGCTTGCACGATATTGTCCGCTTTGGACTAGGCTGACCCAAATGACACCCACCTAGTACTCACGGTTTTACTTTTTCCCTAGCACCCACACTTCCCAGTGGGTCACCCATCCCTGAATTGCTCCAGGGTGAGCACGCTTAACTTTCCAGTTCTAACGTTCCGTTTGCCACTTTGCTAGGGAAAAGACCTCGTGCAATGGGAGACGAATCATTATACTTAACATACGATCGTTCCCTGTCTATAGCCGATGTAGGGATTCGCCTAAGATGCCCTCTCTCTCGCACCCCCGAGGGGACCTCGCATTCACCCCTCCTTATGGACTCAGCGTCCTCGCTGAGGTTTGCCCCAACACACCGACTATAACCCGGGTCCTGCTCTGATACCAAATGTAACGACCCGCCTTTCCGCTTGCACGATATTGTCCGCTTTGGACTAGGCTGACCCTAATGACACCCACCTAGTACTCACGGTTTTACTTTTTCCCTAGCACCCACACTTCCCAGTGGGTCACCCATCCCTGAATTGCTCCAGGGTGAGCACGCTTAACTTTCCAGTTCTAACGTTCCGTTTGCCACTTTGCTAGGGAAAAGACCTCGTGCAATGGGAGACGAATCATTATACTTAACATACGATCGTTCCCTGTCTATAGCCGATGTAGGGATTCGCCTAAGATGCCCTCTCTCTCGCACCCCCGAGGGGACCTCACACCCTTGCTACTGGGGCCTCCCTGTGAAGACCTCGCGGGAGTGATGGATGTAGAGCTCAATGCCCTAGATTGAGCCTTCTTAGCTCTAGCTGCTGCGGCCATCTCAGCAATCACGGAGCCAGACATTGTATTTGTGGAATCTGTAAAAGAAAATTTATAAGGATCATGATATATGATCCAAATAAGTAGGTGTTATGGTCCCTTTTTAGGGGGTACCAACAGTCGTCCGGTTTGTTAATAAACGAACTTGGTTTTAATTTGTTTTTGGTGGGGAAACGATTAAATAAAGCAAACAAAGAAATGGGCAAGGCAATTTAGATTGGAAAACCCCGGGAAGTGGGGAAAAAACCACTTGACTAAGAACAGGAAAAGCTCTTAGTCGATTCACTAATCAAACAGTTCATTACAAAATACAGTAGAGGTTTATGAAGATGACGAGGTATAAGAAAGCTATAAGAACTCCGGCAGAGTAACAACCTGTTCTTATGCGTCCAAAAGATCCTGCTAATTCCGTCGTCAAGCTCTGTATTTATAGAGCTAAAGGTGTGTGTTATCCACCCCCTGTAACTGCCTCTGACAAGTTTGTTCAAGGTTGTTGTCGCGCAATGTAAAACGTGGCCGGGACCGAAGCGTGGCCTGCGTGATCTGGCCCGAAGCATGGTAAAAGTGTGGAGGCCCGAAGCGTTGAACGCATGGGTTGTAACCATTTGGACCGAACTGTTGGTCTATTTGTCAAAAGCCCTTCTATTTTGCCAAGTCTATTTCGGTCCCATCGCAGAACATCGTGTCAATTTATCTCAAATGTGCTAAGCTGGAAATTTTGGGCCGCGCAAGTTCGCTTTTTATTACATGGGTCGGCCCAATCTTTATTGGCCTTACCCATTGTAGGGTACCTGGTACCTGGTCCAAGTTCGCTTCTTAGCTCTAGCTCTGACGACGTGATGATATAAAGATCGAACCCCTGAGTGAATACCGCATATCCCTTCATGAACATGAATCATGACAGCTTCAGCCTCAATAAGGGATAGGCAACGTAACAGCGGGCCCTCAAAACTCTTTTTAAACAATCGTCCGTCAATTAAAACATATCTCTTAGCCCGGATTTCTATTTTTCTGGCTTCCGACCTGTCTTTAGGAAGATAACCGTTCGTTAGATATTTAATGAAGAGGTCATCCAATTAGGTTCCCCAGGAAATTCAGTAACGCTAATATTCAAGCCCTGCAGTTCGTGGCATAGAGCCCAATTTCTTCAAATGACTGTTCGGTTACCGATATATCGACTGAAGGTCGGTCCTGGATATGGACCAAAATAGTGCTCGGTCCCATGTCAGGTATGCCCACGGCCAACCTGGCAAGTACGTCAGCAACCTTATTCTGCTCCAGTGGCACGTGATCAAGAGAAATTTCACTGAACTTTTTGGATAATTCCAGGACTTTGGCGCAATATAATTTCATCATCGGATCATGAGTTTTGAATCTCCCTGCGAACTGTTCTACCACTAATTTTGAGTCTGATAACATTCGCACTTTGCTAACTCCAATCTTTCGGGCCAGGGTCATTCTCGATAATACAGCTTCATATTCTACCAAGTTATTTGTCCCAGCAAAGGAAAATTTAATTGCGCAATGAATAAGATCACCTTGTAACGTTTTGAGGGTAATGTCCGCCCCTCTTCCTCCGAAGGTCGATCCATCTACGTGGACAGTCCATCGATCATCCTCTTAGTTTAGAAATATGGCTGACTGGGTAATTTCGACCACAAAATCAACGAGAACCTGAGCCTTAATCGCCCTTCGGGGCATGAATTCCATATACATAGCGCTGAGTTTAATAGCCCATTTCGCTAATCTCTCATTTAGATCCGGTTGCTTAAGAACCACTTTTAGAGGCTGGTCAGTGTAAACATAAACCGTTCGGCCTTTTTAATAATGCTTCAGCTTAGATACAGCCTTCTTCAAAGCCAACATGAACTTTTCCAAGGTAGTGTATCTAGTTTCAGCAGGCACCAAAAAATGACTCACATAATAAATAGGTCTGTGAACGTCATCTCGGATGGTTACCAGAGCTGCACTGACGGCAACTTCTGATACCACTAGATATAAGCCCAAAGGTTTATCACAAGTTGGGCTCACCATCATCGGGGGAGTGCTTAAATAAGTCTTCAGATCCAAGAAGGCCCGATCGCACTCTTCGGTCCAGTTTAGATGACTTGCTTTTCTTAGCACTCTGAAAAAAGGCAGAGCCGGATCTGTGGATCTAGAAATAAATCTGCTTAGCGCAGCGAGTCGGCCAGGAAGCCTATGAAATTCTCTCTTGTTTCTTGAAGATTGCATATCAATAATAGCATGCACTTTCTCAGGGTTAACCTCTATGCCTTTTTCTGAAACATAATATCCTAAAAATTTTCCACTTCGGATCCCGAAGCAGCATTTGTTTGGATTTAGTTTGTGCTTATATTTGCGGCATACTTCAAAACAACAAGACGAATAAGTAATATGGTCTTCATCATTCATAGACTTGACAATAATATCATCAACATACACTTATATCATATAGCATATCAAGTCTCTAAAGATTTTGTTGACCAACTATTGGTATGTTGCTCCAGCGTTTTTCAGGCCGAATGCCATAACCACATAGCAATAGACGCCATCTTCGGTCATGAATGATGATTTTTTTGATCTTCCTCGGCATGAAAGATCTGATGATACTCGGAGTAAGCATCCATGATACTCATCATTGTGCTGCCAGACACAACATCGACTAATCGGTCAATATGTGGCAGTGGGAACGGATCCGACTAGCAGCTCTTGTTGACGTCGGTGAAGTTGATACACATTCGCCATTTCCCATATACCTTGGAAACCACTACTGGGTTTGCAACACATTCAGTATAGTGAATCTCTCTGATAAACCTCGACCGTAGTAGTTTGTTCACTTTAGCCAGGATAATCTCGATTTTCTAGGGAGAATAACATCTCATCTTCTTCCTAACATGCTTTGTGCCAGGCTCAGTGTTGATCCGATGCTCACTATCGGATTGTTTAATCCCCGGAACATCATCCGGGGTCTAGGCGAATATATCCATGTGGCTTCTTAGCAAGTGGATCAGCTCTTCTTCAAAAGCAGGGGCCAGATGTGCCCCGATGCGAGTAGTTTGGTTGAATCATCCTCAACTAGATTAATAAGTTTGAACCCAACGGGTTCCATGGCTTGCCTCGGGTGCGGCGGCTCTTCAAGCAAATCCACCCGTGCCCTCTTAATAGGTGCCAAAGTTCGGCACGAGCTCAAGTAGCATTGTCTTGCTACCTTCTGATCCTCTTTACAGAAATGACTCCGTGAGCGGAGGGGAATTTGAGAATCATATGATAAGTTGAAAGGACCGCCTCGAACTAACTGAGGTCGGTCCGTCGGATAATGGCGTTGTAAGCCAAGTCGAATTCAACGACAATGAATTCCAAGATCTCCGATCACTTCCGGGATGGGACTCCTAGGGTGACTCGGAATAGAGTTTTCCCGCATGGAATGACACTCCTCTGGTCAAATGCCCAGAGTGTTATATTAGTGATCGGAAGATCATAAGCGTCATCTCCCAGCATCTCATCAACTTCGCCCTTCATCAGATTGCACGAAGCCCCGGTGTCCACTAAGATCCTTTGGACCAGACGATTCCCAATGATTCCAATGATTGTAAGGGGGTCATCGCATGGATCGATAATCCCCTCCCGATCGGCCATAGTGAAAGTAATATCCCCCCGAAGGAAGGGGACCGCTCAGCTGGATCATATTTAACCAGCGCCACAGATTCAGAGCTTTCAGAAAAGTCTCTGCGCACTGTTCTCTTTCAGTCCTGGACCGATTCGTTGATTCTCAATCTTCCGGAGATAACATAGATATCTCCGGCTACGTCTCTGGGTGCCACCTCTTTTTGAGGAGGTTGGGCGCCCGCTTCCTCTGGTGGAGGAGCGGGCTGCTCCTACCTTCCACCCTCATTTTGCGGGGCTCTGCCGCTACAGCCCCGCCATCTTCTTCTCCGGCCCTGGCCTCGGTTCTCTCGACCGTGCTGGCCTCTATCATGCTTTGGTGGAGGAGACCTTCGATCCTCCGTTCGATCATTATCATTCCGGAGTTGTCCCCGAATATCTCTTCCCCGCGGCCTGTGACGATCGTCACCCTGATGGCCCCTTCGAGGAGATTCAACTCGTTTGCCCTTCTGACCATTTCGATCGGGCCTTTCTTTATTCATTGCCGCTACTGTCTCTTTCAACATCGGGCACTTCAAGGTCGGGTTATCGCGGTTGTGATGTAGTTCGCAATACACCCGATTGTCCTCCTGCTTCGGGGGGACGTCTTTCTCAGTTACAACCGCTACTTCTCGTGGCTGCTTCTTAGGGTAGGAAGCTTGTGATGTAGTTCGCAATACACCCTATGATCACATGCGGGTTCAGAATTCCCGCTAGGCTTCCGATAGCCTAATCCCAGCGTTTCATCCACCTTAATATATTTGTTGATTTTCTGAAGAAGCTTTCCTAAAGTGGATGGTGGGATCTTCACCAAATTGGCCGAAAGGCCACACGGTCCCAAGACCTGTTGTAGAATATCGATCTTGTCTCGGAGCTCTAGCTTGATGGTCCGAGCGGTCCTATTGAATTTTTCCATGAAGGACCGAAGACTCATTTTAGCCGGGATGTATTTTAGTTGTAGTTCCTGCCTACTTCGGGGCGGTCCTACAATTGGAGCGAACTGCTCAGAGAAAGCTAAAATAAACCCGTCATACGACTGTATGGATCAGGCCGGGAGATTCTTGAACCAGGTTCTGGCATCGCCTTGTAATCCTTCCGCGAAGATGTGGCACTTCAATGAATCTGAGGCCCGAACCGTTCCCATGCGTAACTCAAAGTCGGCAACGTGATCGATCGGATCTCCGTCGCCACAAAACGTAGGCAACCCCTCGAGGTTGCGATAATGTCGATTTGGGATTGCCGCCCAGATCTCCTCATGCGTAATCCAACTTGATTTGGGACTGCCGCCCAGATCTCAACCCCTCGGGGTTGAGATTTGATGTCGATTCGGCATCAAATCTCCCAAGGCGGCGGATACGCTTTCAGATTGTTGGGATGACATATGGACCGCATGTAGATTATGCCACCAGTCGTCATCCTTGTTCCGTCTAATCGGGGCCTCCATGGCCCTGTTGAATAAACCAGGATTGTGCCCCAGATCAGGCCCGCAATCCTTCAGCGCGCGCATGCTTTCCGACTCGCTAGTGAGCTCGTCGATACGTCGCTACATCTGCTCCTAATCATTCCTAGGAGCGGAAGTTGGAGCTCTAGCTGGGGGAGGAGGAGTAGATCTATATCTCGGCCTCCTCATTGTTACACTGCGCCTGATAATTTCCTCATCATCAGTGCTACACTCATCAGGATCGCTCTCGTACCCTCTACTTCTTGGAATCGGTCTCGAAACCGCCGGTGGTTTTGTTCCACTTCTCTCCGACGTAATCTCTAGCACCACCTTCCTGACAACAGCTTCCAGATCCTGTAGAGAGAATGTTGGGGCTGGGAGACTGTTGGGAAGCACGTCACTGTCGTTCGTCAATGTTCCAGTTGTCATGTCTTTCATTATCCTATCCCTGGTAGAAACCTCAAATAGAATTAGAGAATCGTCCACACAAACGGCGCCAAACTGTTATGGTCCCTTTTTAGGGGATACCAACAGTTGTCCGTTCGTCAATAAACTAACTCGATTTTAATTTGTTTTTGGTGGGGAAACGATTAAATAAAGCAAACGAAGAAATGGGCAAGGCAATTTAGAGTGGAAAACTCCAGGAAGTGGGGAAAAAATCACTTGACTAAGAGTAGGAAAAGCTCTTACTCGATTCACTAATCAAGCAGTTCATTACAAAATACAGTAGAGGTTTGTGAAGATGACGATGTATTAGAAAGCCATAAGAACTCCGGTAGAGTAACATCATGTTCTTATGCGTCCAAAAGGTCATGCTAATTCTGTCGTCAAACTATGTATTTATAGAGCTAAAGGCGTGTGTAATCCACGCCTTGTAACTTCCTCTGACAAGTTTGTTGAAGGTTGTTGTCACGCGATGTAAAACGTGGCCGGGACCGAAGTGTGGCATGCGTGATCTGGCCAGAAGCGTGGTAAACGTGTGGAGGCCCAAAGCGGTGAATGCATGGGATCTAACCGTTTGGACCGAACCGTGGGGCCATTTGTCAAAAGCTCTTCAATTTTGCCAAGTCTATCTTCGGTTCCATCCCGGAATATCGGACCAACTTATCTCAAATGTGCTAAGCTGGGGATTTTGGACCGCGCAAGTTCACTTTTTATTACATGGGTCGGCCCAATCTTTATTGAGCCTTACCCATTGCAGGGTACATGGTCCTAGGATTCTTATCAGTAGGGGTGAGCATTCGGTACCAAATAGCAAACCAAACAAAATATTGAAATACCGAATACCAAATAATTAACAAAATCGAATACCGATTCCAATCCAATATTGTTTTGGTACCAAACCAAATTATCGAAATAATTTTGATATTTTCTTATTGGTTCCAAAATTAAAATCACATAGAAAAAATAATCAAAAGCATTGTATGCATGTTTTAAATCAAGTACATAGAAAACTAATCTTGCTCGTATAATCTTTTTCAATATCATTAGAATGTAGTCCACAAAGCCAATCTTGATTCCATATAAGTGTCTCCACATTTTTTGAACTCAAATACTTTTATAAGAATCAATGACTCGTTCACCTATTAGATATCAAACTATCAAACAAATAGTGAAATATAAGATCGTACCACCAAAATAACAATAAATAAAAATACTTAAAATATCTACTGGTGATAAATGCATATTCATAAGCAAATGTAGATATTGGCATGACCAGAAAATCACGAGTCATTTGGGCAAGTATAAGAAATCTCATACTAATGACTTTATAATATGTCAAGATATAGAATTTCGATATTAATAATTGAAGGATCATAACTCATTTAAAATTTTTAAAATATATAAATATTCTATTAACAAATTTGGTATTCGGTATATACCGAATTTTTATTCCTTTTACCAAATACCAAACCAATTTCATAAATTAAATACCAAATGAATACCAAGTACCGAATACCAAATACGAAATACTGAAATAACCAAATTTCGGTATGGTATTTGGTATTCCAAATTTTTTGCTCACCCTAAAAATAAGTTATATTCCATACCCGATCCTTCAGACGAATCGAAGCTGAAAAATATCCCCTTCGGGGCTGGGGGCTTCGGTCCTACATGCTACCCCTATCTCAATTAGCTTCTTCTACCTAATTATATCTATGCATTTGAGGCGTTTTTCAGGGGGAGGAAGCATCGCTAAAGGTATATGCGATGTCCTGATGGAATGGTTGAACCAGGTTTGGTCCAACTTACCAATATGCGGGTCACTGATAGTTGGCAACACTTTCAGCATATCCTCCTTCGGGACTGCTATCCAAAAATAACATGATTCTCATTCATGAAGAGAGACTTCCTTATCTACTATAGCACATTCAGTTGTGCGGACTGTTATGTAATACAACCTACGACATCCTAATAACCTCTTACCCTTTCGGGACCCAACCAACAAAAAGTTTAAAAACCTTTCTAAAGTCAGCTCTATACCATGTTTGTGGCAATAGAAGATGAACGCCACTATATGCACATAACTATCCGGAAAAAGGTCATATGTTGGGCATTAGATTCCCGAAGCACGGCTACTACGAAAGGATGTACCGTAAATCTTAAGCCGCACTTCAGGGACGCATAACTAACAGAAATGGAGTTAGAAGGAACCATCATCTCCGCAAGAAGGAAACAAGGAACATCTTCTTTTCCCCTCAAAATCGAATAATATGCAGGGATAGAGAACTTGACCCTAAATTCTTCGGTATCAATCTCAGAATCGATTGGGTACCTAGCTTTGCGAGGAGCCATGGTGTTTACCTTAGAAATTTCTAGATGAAAGAAGCCGAAGGTATAAAGAACAAAGTTGCGCAAGCTTTCGATAGTCTAGGAAACGAAATCGCAAATGACGATGGAGGTTAAACACTACCAAAACCCTAGCTTTTATACCCATTTCCTAGCCACTTATCAATCGACATGTGTACTGCTGCAGGCGGCTACAATATGACAGCTATCGGTTAGCAGAATACGAGAGGCGCATGCTATTTTTTAATTTTTAAATTATAAATTTTACCTTATAACCGTTACTATTTTAAAATTTGAATCTAATCTCATATTCTCCAAGTACAGGATTGGTCATAGGGATGCTGTCAAACTGGTTAGGTTATGGTTCTCCAATTATGCTCGATCGGGCATTTTGACCTATATATTCTCTATCAGGTGGTCGGTCTTGTATCATCTCTGCGATAGCGATAAAGTCCAAGGGACTAGTAATGAGAGCTCCGGTGCCCGGTATACCGAACTGATGGGGTCCCTAGTTATTCTGAGCCGACCCACATGACTTAAGACGAACCTAAGAGACTCAAGATCCAATATTTGGCAGGTGTTCGGCCCATTTATGGTAACAGGGCCCGAAGGCCCACACAGCTAAACAGTACGCAAGCCCAATCAATTAGCATGACCGAAGGTTATGCTAACAACGGCATTCTGACGAGTCGAGGATCAGTCCAAAACTATTACAAGCAGGCAACGGGCAGTTGCCATGCGTTTTGTTATGCGATAACGATGTTGTCAAAGGCGGTTACAAAGTGTTTTCCATGCATGGTTTCCCTTCTATAAATACGAGATCAAAAGGCGAGCTAAGAAGGTCACTTTTTCATGCATGCAGCCGTTATTATCGTCTCTTTGGCTCTCATTATTTTCCCTTAGTCACTTTATTAAGCCTGTAACTCCTTGTAAACTTCACTCTTTGATTAATGAATTCAGCTAAGAACATTTTTGCTCTTAGCTAGGTGGTTTTTTCTCTTTATTTGAGGTTTTCCACATTACATCGCTTGTTCTTTGCTTTATTTGCATTTTATTATCGTTCCATCAATCTAAACAAATATCAAAATAGGCCCCGATAATTTCGGATTTGTTGACTGTTGGTACTCATGTCTTTTTTACCACAACATTTTATCGCCGTCCGTGTGGACGATTTTCTGATTCCCAATTGAGGTCTCTACCTAGGAAGGACAAGCAAGACCATGGCAACTGGAAATACAGCGAGCGATAACAATGAGGTTCCTTCTGATAACCTTCCCCCTCCTACTTTTTCCTAACAGGATTTGGAGGCATTGAATAGGAAGGTCGTATTGGAGATTACAACATAGAATGATGGAGCAGGGCCACAGATTGCTACACGCCCCGCTCTAGAGCTTTGAACAGATAATCCTCCACATGTGCAAAATATATCAAATTTACGTAGATGAGATTGATGCACACAGTGTTCCCTTCATTTTTATCGGAGATCGAACCCACAAAAATTGAGCAATCTTAGCCGTCACCTCACGGTATCAAGAAAATGGAAAAAGAAATTCTTTTAGATATCAGCTCGATTCATAGAAATCCACCTATCGGATGAGACATCCACCTCCATTTTTACATAGAAAAATTAATTCTACATGACGATTGATTCTCGTTAGTCGTAAAACCTACGAATAGTCAATATTTAATGATAAATGAACAAAATTATAAACATTAATTAAAATATGTGACTTATTTGAAGTATCAAAATATATATGATGAAAATAATTTTAATGGTAAATAAATGTGATTTTTTTATGTATTTTTCCGTAAATAATTATATATTATACATTTTATTTACCCTTGTTTTTATATTTAGACCTTTGTGAATAGTTTTTATTTTTTTCATAAATATAAAAGATACAAAAATATAAATAACAAAATATTAGTGTTTGGTTAAAGTGATAAAAATAAAATTGATTTTTCAAATGTCATATTAATGAAATATAAAGATGAGTTGGAGATAGACAAAACTATGTATATTGAGTTACATAAATGACTATTTGGATGAATATGGATGTCGTCATGAATGAATATAAGGCTAACCACAAATTAAATTGATCAATCAATAAGATAGCCTATGTTTGTGTTCCAAAACAAGACTGGTTTTGTTCGGTCCGTTCGGTTTGGACCGAACCCAGCATAAAACCGGTCCAGTTTAGGATTATATTAGGGTTAGTCATTTTTTCTGCAATTTTGAATGTTACTAACACAAACTGCCGTTTTTTGTGTGTTGAAAGCACAGTTTGTCAGTCAGGGAGAATGCTAATGGACTTTACGGAAGAAATAATCAACTGCCTTCAATGTCTTGACTTATGATAGGAAGCTTGCTTCGATTAAGTGGGCGGTTTTTTATTCTCACAAGCATCAGCCTAAATTCCAATTTCCACAGACTGCATTGCAACTACCTTCAATGTCTTGAATATTGAGACGAAGCTTACTTCGATTAAGTGGGCAGTTTTTTATTCCCACAAACATCAGCCTCATGTATTTGTCGAAGGCCGTTAATTTTTCATGTTTCTACTTTCTACTGTCCAAATTGATAGGTTCTTTGATTTTTTATAGTTTTTTTTTATTTCCAGTGTTTCCCTTGCGTTGTTGTAGCTTTGAATTTAGTCTTATGCTCATAATCAGATGATAAAATTGAAAGGGATAGTAAAAGTTGAAGTGTTGATACATCAGCCTCTGGTGTTTCCAACTACCTTGCATATTTTAGACTCATTCTTTCTAGGCTAATCAGGATGAGACCTTATTCGATCTGCTACAACGACAAATAAAATTCTACATTGCCTCTATTAATATCTTTTTTGTTTTGTTATGTGAGTGATTCTTTATAATTAATTGATTATGTTTATTGTTTGTTTATTTAGGTAATATGGAGAATGGAAGTAATGAAACTAGAAATGGGAGTGGAAGTACTCCTCAATCTTCTTATGTGCATTCCAAAAGTGATCTTGTTTGAAATTATGTCATTGATAAATAATTAAATGGACGTGCTCTTATTCATTGTTATTTTTGTGATAAAAGATTTGATGGAAGAGACATCCATAGAGTAAAAGAATATCTTGCAAATTGGAAGGGAAATGTAATGACACTTAAAAAAGTTCCTAATAGTATTAAATTTGAAATGGAGACAAGTATTGATGATACCGGCAAAATGGACAATCGGAGACTTAATTGGTTATACTTTGAGCAATGGAATTAAAAGGTTAATTGATGATAGGTTGATTGAGCTCATCAAAATGTTTTATATTATTGAGTTTAATTCAATATAGGCTCAATTTACGTAATGTATGATGTTGGGCCGAGAATAAGATCCATTAGGTCAAAGTAGCTAGTTTTATTAGGTTTTTGTATAATAAGTCTCTAGAACTCTAATTTGAAGATTTTTTATTGATTTTGTGTGAGAGGTTTCTCCTTAGGTTCTTAATAACTTTTCCGAACTTATCAAGATTTATCTTGTGGCATTCACCCGGTTTATCACTTTCAATTCATTCTATATTTTGTGAGTGTGACACATTTATATTTCTTTTTATTTCGGTTCAATTTTGTGTTACTTTCTTTTATTCCATATATGTTGTGGGTTACAGGTTATCTAAATTTTTGGGTCACATCAATGTGTGGTTACAAGTTATCTAATCTTGGAGGTCACATCAAGTTTGGAGAAGACTTCGAACACATAAAAAGACCAAGATTTAATAGAGATGACATGAGAAGTTTATTTGAATCTGATGAGGTTTAGGAAGATCAAGTTTTTGAAGGTCGATGTGTTGATGATGTTGTAGAGGTGGAATGTATTTCATCAAAACATAATGTTTCTGCTAGTTTTCGATGCGATAAAAGGAAAGGAGTTCAAACATCTCTAAAAAATATTAGGTTGGTGGAGATGCAGTTGCAAAACTAAAACAAGTCATTACTCAGTATATTTATATGTCCGACACTTCTTTCCATTGTTTTGATGAACCTTCATTTCATAATATGTTACATCTTGCATCAAATATGTGCAATGGGATCAAAATTCTTACACATCACCAGCTTCAGATACCATTATTAAGGCGAGCAAAAAAGGAATGTAAATTTAGATTGATTATGTTAGAGTTACTTGGGAAGAAACTAGATGCACTTTAATGGGAGATGGTTGGATGGATGTGCGGTTACGCTCGTTGATAAATTTTCTTGTGTATAGTCCTCGTGTGACTATTTTTTACAAATCGGTTGATGCTTCTGTAGAGGTAAAAGATGCTAGACTTCTTTTCTATTTATTTCAGGAGATCATTGAATGAGTTGGTCCCAAGAACATTGTGCATATTGTCACAGTTAATGCAGCTAATTATGTTGTTGCAAGTTTGAGAATTGAGGACAACCATAAATCTATTAGTTGGTCTCTATGTGCAGCATATTGTATTCACTTGATGTTGAACGAAATTTGTCATATATCATGTGTTAAAGAAATTGTTGACAAGACTGCTAAAGTAAGTAGATTTATGTTCAATCATGACAAATCTCTTGCATGGTTGAGGAGAAGGTAGAGTTGGAGAGAAATAGTTATATCTATAGAGACTAGGTTTGGTAAATCCTTCATTGCCTTACAAATTATTTTGAAGATTAGAGAAGATCTTGAGGCATTAATCACTAATAGATAATTTACTCAATCTAGTAATGGGAAAGATTCAAATGTTGTGGAATTCAAATCAATAGTTTTAAATGGGAAATTATGGAATGATTGTTTGGTTATAGTGAAAGCAGTTCAACCATTAATGTGTCTTATGAGAATGGTCGATTGAGATAAGAAACCAAACATTTCTTTTGTTTATGTAGGAATTCACAAAGTCATAGCAACGGTATAGACTACTTTCCGGAATTATGCAAGGTTGTATGATCCATTCACTATAATTATTCAACGTCGATGGGATCGACAATTCTATAGAGGTCTTCATGACATTGCTTTCTGGCTTAATCCACAATTTCAATAAGTGCATATCTTCAAAATATGATTGAAAGTGTTATGAAAGATGTCTTAAATGTTATTTCTAACAAAAAAAGACAGATATAGATGTGTAAATACATCAAATAAGGTTATTTAAATAGCGTCAAGGGTGTTTTGGACGTGATATTACTATGGATAGTAAGACAACACAACAATATCCACGAGGTCAGTTATTTTATTTAGAACCTAATATGATCTAATTATGTTTATTTTGTGACTTTTGAAGTGTTGTTAAATTGTGGATTATTGGTGGAAGCTTTTGGTAGAAGTGAATCGGAGTTGAAGTAACTAGCAATAAATATCCTTGGGCAAACAAGTTCCTCTTAAACTCTTCAGGGTGCGAAAGAAATTAGAAAGTTTTTTATGCAATCCATACAAAGAAAATAAACAAATTGTTACACAAAAACTTAAATGATTTGATTTACATATGCTACAATAAAAAACTTAAGGAAAGGTAATTAGATTCTTATACATTCATTGTATTTGTTGAATGTTCTTTTGATGCAATTAATTCATTATTGTAGATGGAATGATGTCAAATCATTTTCAGAGACAATCGATTTACAAAATATTGATGAAATAGATACATGGATTGTCGGAGATAAGGAACATCCGTATTAGGATCTTGAAGATCTTGAGAGGTCATGTTATGAAGATTTGAATATCACATTACCCCAAAGAAATTATGAAAATGATGATAACCTTGAACAATGTATTTATTTTATTATTCTATATTATTGCATTACACGAACAACTTCTTATGATTTTTTTGAGTAGCACAAAAAGAATACACACCAATGAATTTTGAATAATTTGCAAGACAATTTGAAGATATAGCTTTAGAGAGTAACGATTTTGACCACTAGTAAGTTAACACTTTTTGGTGTTAGAATGAGTAATGATACTATTTTGAAATTTTTATTTTAGATCCTTCTATTTAATGGACACAAATACAATATACATAAGTTAAATAATAAAAAAGACATTAAAAAATATAAATGAGTCAAACCGGTTCTAAGCCGGTTTGAACCGGTTTGGATCGAACCAGAGGGATGACCGGTTTGTATTTCCGATCCGATTTTAGAACATAGGCCTACGTCTCACTTTTACAGGAATTCCAACACAAATTCTTACCTCGGCTGGCTTAAGACCACCGGAAAAATTTCATTCTATCATTGTCAGAATGAATTGTATTCAACATTATCAATACTTTTTATAATATAATTATTTTGTCACTCCAAATATTTCTTATCACATATAAAAGTATTTTTATTTTTTAAGTTAATTGGACATCTACTTTATTTTTTAATAAATGATTAATTAATATATATATTATATTATTAAATTATATATGTATTAGAGCATTATTTTTTTAAACAATATACTTCTTTATTATAATTCAATATGTGAAATTTATAAAATTCGAACTCTCAAATAAAAATTAATATCATATATAAAAATGAATTGATATAAAAACACAAAGGGAGCTGAGAAATTTGTATCAATAGTTATTATTTATTTAATTGAGAGATCGATTTTTTTTAATTTCATATAGTGAATTATAATTAAGAAGCATATTGTTTTAAAAACTAATACACTAATACATATATAATTCAATAATATAACACATATATTAATTAATAATTTAATTATAAAGTACATGTCAAATTAACTATAAAAGTAAAAATACTCTATATGTGAAAAGTAAAATTTGTACAAAATAGTTATATTATAAAAAATATTGATAATGTTGAATACAATCGATTTTGACAATGCTATACACCTAAAAAACTAACAAGACCACACTCCATACCCATTTCTAACAAAATCCAACTATTTAGATCTCTATTTTGATTTTGTGGATATAAATATGATAAATAGTTAAAAAATTAAAATGGGTGTAGATGAAGTGAAAACGAAAGACATATTTTTTCGAATTTTTGGTGCTTATAAGATTTTAGTTTATTGTATCAAATATGATTTCACGAGAACTAGTCTCCTTGCATCATGGCCTTAGATAATATGGAAACCCAGTGGTGGTTACAGAGGATGGGGAAGGGTGACAATGTGTCAATATCAAGGGGCTAAAGAAGCTTTGTGGTTCCGACTTGTATCCCTTGTCGCACGTTGATTGACTACTAGATGTAGTTTACAACATCACTATGAATGTCTATTCTATGTACCTTCAGATTTTCCGAGCCCGTGAGGTTCAAAATAAATAGGCCATGGTCACTCATCAATTTAATATTTAAGAACTTGATAGGGAGTAACATTGAAGTATTTGATGATGACATGATTGTTAAGTCCTTAAATTATAATGATCATATTTCTTATCTCTCTGTGTTTCAAGATATGCCGAAAATATTGTTTGAAGCTTAATCTGGGAAAATGTTCTTCAAAATTGGAAGCCAAGTTTACTTGACATTACATCTATAAAAGAGGAATTGAGACAAATCAAGAAAAAGTTAATACCATCTTGTTTAAAATAATTCAAATGGTGAAAAATGCATATTAAGCTCCCAATTCAAGCCAAGTTTCACTAAAAAATCATACCAACATACTCCAAAATCTCTCAAATTGGGCCAAATAAATAAATAACTCAATATACATATTTTCTAATGAGAATTTTATATTGTCATTATATTTTTCCTGGGATTTATGAATATTTAAAATGAAAATTTCCAGATTTGACACACAAATAAAAATCAAGTAAAACATTCAATTTATTAAGAGAACAAATAAAATAAAATTCAGTTGAGTAAATCAGTTTTGGATATCTGTCGGTTTCCAATGGCGCTTCCTCTGGTTTATAAACCAGCAATTGATTTGCTTAATATCCAGCCTCGTTCTTTCTCCAAGGATCATCTTCTCCGTTTCCTGCAACGACCGAATCAAACTTCCGTTTTGATTTTACAAATGCAAAAAATGATTTAAAATTAACCGTTGGATAAGGCCATTTGTAGTGAAGATTCCACCATTGGATCAAAGTTTGTGTTGCTTCTTCAGGTAGCTTTCTTCTCTTCTTCTTATTCATTTTCTTCATTGAACATTCCAGTCTCAGTCTGTTGATTTCTGGCCCGTATTTTCGGATAAGGGATTCCTTCAGCTCATGATCAGTCATGGTTTCTTGTGGTTGCGATTCTAACCTAGCGACCACTACGTCGTAGTCCGGGGACATTTTACTGTCATCTGTAAACACATTCTGAATGGGGTGAGAGAATATACATTAAGTCAATAATGAATATTATTTAAAAAGTTATGCGAAGTTAATTAATTGTGATCTTAGACCAATTATAAATTATAATACTTATAGATTCAATCGATATGGACATGTAAATTTAACACTCCCTCATGTCCAATTGACCAAATTTATATATAGCTTAATCCATAAGAAAATTAAACCAAAGTTACTAAATCACATTTCTTTTAAAGTATAACATTACTAATTCATATGAATTTTAAAAATAGAAAATGACACCCTTAATCCTGAATATTTGAAGATTTTGACAAATTTAGTCCTCAATTTATTTTTACCATTTTTAGATCCCAAACTTCAAATTTTTGCCACTATTCACCCTCAAAGTATACACAATTTGACAAATTTGATCTCTAAAGTTCAAAATTAGTCCACAAATTTTGGGTAGCATAAAACAAATTCATGAAGTTTACACGCAGTAACAATATTAATCCCTTAAGTTTATTAATTGATAAATTAGTCCACTCGATTTTAACAACATCACTTGACATTGTTACTATCATTTAGCATATAAGTCAAGTTTTACTTATACTTGAATTCTTTCAAGTTGAATGGTGGTATGCTTTATGGGTAAGAAAATGATCTATCAAATCGACTAACCGACCAAACCTAGTTAAAATTGGAAATGAGTTAAATAATTGTGTTTTATTCAAATTAATAGTATAATTTATTTTGTTATTTAAGTACTCATCTGATACCTGTGTAGGGGCTCATTTGTTATACCGATCATTACCGAATTTTAAAACATTCATGACTTTATATTCATTATTTTTAATAAGTTTTTATTAATCGAAACTGATATAAACCGGCTTCTAAAGATCCAGTTTTGGTTAAGCAAAAATCTAAACGAAAATCTATTGACCTAACAAGTTAGAACCATAAAACGGTAAACCGACAGTTCATATTTTGAAGGACGGAACTTGAAAAACCGGGATCCGATCTTACTATCCAGTATCACACGGTACCGAACAAAATACATTGGCCCTCCGATATTTGACATATCGGCCGGTATGAAATCATTAATTAGATTTGAATTAGATCTAAGAGTTTTCGTACTAATTAAACCAGAAAGACATGGTTATGGCATATATATGAAAGTGGGATAATTTCTTTTTGCCAACCAAAAATTATGGAGATCAAAATTGTAGAAAACTTTGATAAGTAAATTTTGTAAAAGTAGAAATTGTAGGGACTAAATTGCTCTTTTAAATGTATAGTGCATAACTGAACGCAAGTATGGTATAATATTAAGTAAAATAAATTATTTATGATATGTAGATGCTATTAAACTAATAAGGCATGGCTTGTGCTGGTCAGTTCAGTCACAACTATCAGATGTTGGAGTCAGGTCTGGTCGGAAACCAGAAAGGGTAAGGATACAAACACCAAAAGGATATCATTAAAATAAAAATATGTCAGGTTTTGGGCAAAAACCGGGAAGTTTGACATGAAAACAAGTTTGATCGTGTTATAAAATTTGGAAAAAATGCCAATTTTAATCGTGTTATAAAATTTACCACTTTTGGCAAAAGTGCCTAATCTAGGGCTTTCATAAGTCCATTTTCTATGAAAATAAATAAAAAAAGTAGAGCACTAAACTTTAGTCAGACGGGTGCTACACGAGTTCCAGATAGAAGAATCAGCAGCAGAACACTGAAAACTTAGATTTTTAAAAAAACAGTGATAGTAACTTGTCAATCCATCTTTGACTCTACTTTCAAAATTTGGATCGAGAAACTCAGTATTAATTAGGGCTTTCTCTTACCTTTGCAAAGATCATAAAACTCGGCGTGGATTTTGTCAAGGAAGATTGTCGCTTCATCAAATGGATTAGAGAATTCTGTCTTTAAATTCATCAACTTGTCGTAGAATGAATCCTTCAAGATAGAAATTACCCATTAGCATAAAATAAATAAGTAGAAAGTCTATGAGAAGAAGAAGAAAAAAACCATGAACTCATCGAGCTCCGGATCCACTCCAATGCAAATAGATGCTGATGTTTCTGATCTAGAGGTGATCCGTTTCTCACCAATACTACTTTCGATCTCCACCGGAGCTCCGATCTTAACAACCGGGGAATAATTCGTTAGATTGGTGATCCCGGGCTAGGTCTAAAGCTAGGAAATAATACCTTCAGGCATTCGACATGAGCATCAAGGAGCTTGGTGTAATAAGGATGACAAGCAATTTTAGCCTTCATAGCTGGAGAAGCACGTTCACCTGTATCAGAGCAATGTAATCCCCCATCAGCCATGGACGAAAAATCCGAAATTGAAAAGAGATTATTTTGTGAAGAGTTCTTACCATTTGAAGGAATCCTATGTTCTTCCATGTGGTTCAAGCAAGAAATGCAGGTAATAATGAAGCATGTTGTGTCATATTTACATTTTCTTTATTAAAAAATATTTTTTTTAAAAAAATAACATTTATAACTAATTCAGAATTAATGAATAAAATTATCGATCCAATGTTGCATTTATTCCTTTTATATATTTCGTCCCCAAATTGTCCAATACAGAAAATGTTTCTATCTTTTGTGTCATTTTTATTGCTTTATATTAGTTTTTCATTATATTTTTTTCTAGCCCAATTACTAAGTCCATTTTATTAAGCCTGCTAATTCCTATTCACAAATAAACAAACTTATTTCAATTTAATTTTATACTATAAATATGATTTTATTATTTTATGGATAATATAAGTAACCATCGAACCAAAACTTTTTAACATTTATTTAGGTCAGATTGTGTCACTAATCACCCATCATAACGAAATAAGACTAGGGATGACAATTTGGATTCTCCGTCCCACTACCGGCGGATACCCGTACCGTTTAAATGGTTATTGGATAATTAAACGGGTAGTGGAAATGGGGCAGGGAAGAAAATCACATATCCGCCTAAAACAGGGCGGGTAGTAATTTGATACATAACCGCCCCGCTACCCGTTCGGTTATCCATTTAAATAACAATATCCGCCAACTTATATTTATTAAATATATTTAATATTTTTAAAATCTTTACCTTAATTATAAAACCCTCATTAGGAGATTTAAGGATTAATAATTTAACTCACTATTTTATTTTTCAAATTCTCTAGGTAGTTTTTGGTTTTTTCATCTACCTCTCATTGATTTCAATACGATTATTGCCCATTATTTTGTCAATCTTCTTCAAGTTTCAAATTCTTGTTATGTAGATCTTATTTTTAGGTTGTCTTCTTCCTATTGCTTCATTTTCGATTTTTTTGGTGTTTACATCAAAATTAATTCAAAATAATCTTACCATAATGTTTTCGGTTTTTGTTTTTTGGGCAAACAATATAATCGGATGACAGATAAACAATAAAAGTTCATGGGTTTTAGGACAAACAATCTGTATGAGTTTTGAAGGTTTTGTTTAAACCCTAATTATATTGAATTCTGTGTAATACTTATATTGTTAATTTGTTATTTATCTTATTTTTCGTATGGCTAGTTGCACCAATGTTCTTGACTAGAATATCATGTTATATACGTTAACATGATAATTATTTGTTTAAATTTTCTATTAGGTACTTGTAAAACCCTCGAGTGTTGTTCGACCATAGAGGAGGGGGAAAATGATATTATTGGTCTCGATGATGAAATCATCAAATTTTAAAACTATAGTCATTGAAAGAGTTGTTTTAATTTTATATTGTTGTTTTAAGATACTTTTGTTATTTACTATTATTTTAAAAAAATCAAAATTGTAAACCGTTGGTTAACCGCTAACCCAACTGTTAATCCATAGCGGATGCGGGGCGGGGAGTGTACGGATAACAAAAGAATGAGGCGGGGGCGGGGTGGGAAACGGTACACATTATGTTAGATGGGGCTGAAAACGGTTACTAGTATAACCGTGTCATATCCGCTCCGTTGTCATCCCTAAATAAGACATATATTTTCCTATAATGCCATAATTTATTGATGGATTGAGAAGGCCTTTGTAAATATACTTTGAAATATTTAAAATTTAAGTAGAAATTACTATCGAGAGACAAAATTTAATAATGAAAAATTTGTATGTAATCACATGTGTAGAGTCCAATGTATTTTATATGCATTTGCTGCTCATTTATCACTTGCAATTGTTCTTTGGTTAATTAGACGGAGATGATTGTTTTTGTTGAACTATTTGGAGTGAGAACATATTGTTTTCTAGATTATCATTAAATTTGACAACAAAGTTGAATCCAATGAAATGACGAGGGATCATGAAATCAACCTTGTGTGTCTACCTTGGCATGATGTTGATGCATTGAATCTCATAGATCTAAGCTCACTTTTGAAGATCAAGCCCAACCATTTCAACACATTAGCAAAAATCCAATAAGAGGACGAAGTGAGAGGATGACCAATTAGCTGATGTTCTTGAGCAATAACTCAAGGTCTCCAAACCTATGATTTAAAACCCTTGGTTCGAAGCGGTTTTTAGTTATCTGATAATATTTTGGTTTGGTTCAAATATAAGACTACTTGTAAAGGCGGATAATGGCGTATGGAAATACATCATTGTTCGCCCACATATCCACCACATCAATCATGGTGACATGGGCGACGAATCCTCCATGGAGAAATACGCTCCACGGAGAAGGGTTTTTATTTTTTTTATTAATTTAAAATATTTTCTTTTAATATATATATAAATAAAATATTAGTTTTATTAATTATTAATTTATTTTTATAATTTAAATATGTAATTTAGTGATTGAATATTTAAACAATTATTATTTTATTTTGATAAGATAAATACATAACTTTATGTAAAATTCGATCGTTTCGAAATGACGATATTAAAAACGAGTACGAATCAATAAAAAGAAATAAAATCGAAATAATGAAATATAATACATACAATGATCAAATTAATAATTAATATTTAAAAACGTCGAGATTATCGAAATTAAAACTATTAAATTTAAACATAATATTTATCGATAAATTGAATAGTAAATAAATAAATTTGATGAGATAGAAAGATAAAATGAAATTTGGAGAGAGAAGATGATGTAGACGAAAGAGAAATAAATAATGATGTAGATGAGTGAGAAGTTTTAGAAGTGGAAAGAGAATATGATATGGATGTGAGATAATGATAATGTGTAGAGAGATTTATACCGCGTAAATGGTTTTGGGCACGGACAAGGTTATCGATATCCTATGAATATTTTGTTCATAGTGATTTACCTGAATATGAAGTTGTCCTTTTATATCTAAAAAAACGGTTTAAAAACATAGCTTTAACAAGTCACATATGTTTGTTGGGCTTCAAAAATTATTTGGGCTTCCAACTTTTTAAATTCTAGTATATATATTGTTGGAATTACTACTACTGAAATCATTTGAGCTAGTTTGATGAGCTTCAAAAATTATTTTAATGGCCTTTAGGTCCAAATGTTGTGTTCAAATATGTGTTGTATTCATGGTAGTTTTACCGGTAAATATCGGTTGTGCCCAGTACACCGATATTCCGATATATCATAGGTACCGATCGAGACATGTACGAACGGTACCGACCGATATGACCTCCTTGGTTGTATTAGAGTTTGTTATTGTATTGGAAAGTTTCTATTGTCAATAGCTTACAGCCGATCAGCCCCTTGTTCCTCTTCATTTTCGTTTCATTTTCGTTGCATTTCCGGGCTCCCAAACCCATAATCTAAGTTCTTCCATGGTATTAGAACGTTAGGTCAAATCTTCGTCTCAACGCTTAAAAATTTTGTGTATGTGTCTAAGAACCCTAAATTTGTTTTTTATGCATTTTCGAAACTAAAAAGTTTTAGGCCTATGTTGTTTTGAAGGCTGAAAACATTCAGATTTGATGTCTTAGATATGTTTATGTTTCAGTCTTGCGACCAAATATGGTCGAGAAAAGCTCTTACGAAGTTGGTTCGACACAGTTTAAATTTTTAGAGTTTCCCAGAAAGTATCTCTTTAAAAAAATGAATGAATGTTTTTTCGGGTCTTCTTTTTTCACTTCAAGATTTGTATTGTTGCTGCTTTCTTTGCATGAAGATATTGTGAGCTCTAGATCCTTAGGAAATAGGGTGAAATAGACAGCATTTTCCTTGCAAAACAGTGGATCCAAGGAGATCTAAGACATTAAAAAAAAGAGGAGGAATGGAAGAAGCTAATACCACATCTTGGGAGTATATTAAAAAATGAAAATTCAGGGCTTCAAAATTTTTAAAAAATAGAAGCTCAAACACATCACCAAATCATGTATAAAGTCTTCTAAATTATCGGTAGAAATAGTATTTTGAATACTGTACAACCCACTTTGTTAGTGGATAAAATAAACATAAAGATAAATTAAAACTTAAACTTTCAAATATTAGCTAACCAAAAACTCTTTATAAGAGTCAAATGTTATACATGAGTTGATTTGATTCAAAAAAATCTATCGATAATCAAAGAAGTTCAAATTACAGCAATAATGGGAATGTTGCAATTACTTCCGTTGAAGTCATTTGGGATAGTTTGTTGGGCTTCAAAAATTATTTTAATGGGCTTTAGGTCCAAATTCCGTGTTCAAATATGTGTTGTATTAGAGTTTTGTTATTTTATTGGAAAGTTTCTTTTGTCAAGAGCTTGCAACCGATCAACCCCTTTTCTCTATAATTTCATTTTATTTCCGGGATCTTGTAACTCGATAAATTGCTACAAGACCACCTCTATGTTGGAGATAGATGTTGTATGATGGGTTTTCCGAAATCATGTATTGGGCTTTATATGATGGGTTTATAGATATGCAATGAGCCAAGTGCAAGTATGTGAATTTATATATGTGGTGTTGGTGTAATTTGCTTGAAAATCATAATTTGAAATTTGATTTTTAGTTGCTGCACTCTCGGTTTTACAGCTTCAGTCATGCATTCATTCAATTGTCTCTAAGGTGGTCTTGTAGCTTTACAATAACTACGAACGGCCAAACAAATCGGTTATATGTGTTTTTTTCTATCATGGTATGAGAGCGGTAGGTCGAATCTTCACTTTTATTGTTTCATTTTGAATATGAGTTGTTAACCCTATATTATTTAACATTTTCGGGTTTATTTTACACCTAGCCTTCTAGATCGGAAGCTACATAACTTCTTTTATGGTGACAACTGTGGGATGTTTCAAAAAGCTACATATCTTTTTATTTGTGTATTTAGTTGTAGCCGAGCCACATTACCGAGAGCTAACCAATGTTCATTTCAAGCTCATCAACCTCCTATTCATATTTAAAAATCGTTGTGTAGCCCAAGAAGAAATCAAGGGTCATGAACCACCTTGCCATGCCGTCAACCAAGATGAGAAATAATTTATAAGCAAGGAGAGTTCATAGATCTTAAATTCATTCTCGAAAATAGAGATGTTAATGGGTAGAGTTTGTGCTGGGTTTGGTCAAACACACCTGCTCCAACACTTATTACTTCAAATCTATACCCGTTCCAAATCCACATTGGGTTTGAAAATTCAAATCTATGGCCTACTCTTGCGAATACCTGCCCCATGATTGTGTTTTCTATAGAGTCATTAAACCCCTATTGCGAGAACAAAGGCGAGTGGAGGCACCATGTGCATGTTTTATGTGTCTTATAATCGATTGGTGGAATTTTGCAACACATGGAGATTGGATGCTCCCATTCTCAAGGATATTTGGTCGGTAGTAGCAAGTCGTTCGTATTGTAACCGTGAGAAGTTACGCAACCTTAGAGGTGACAGTGGTCTAATCAATAACGTGATGGACTTTAAGCTCTGCATGGGGATCGTCTGTGCATCGAAGGCCTTGAAATAATGTATCTTTGCAGTCGCGCTACAGGGACATGCTGAACTTGGTTCAATTACTTGCTACCTCGGTCCATACAATCTTATGCCAATTTAATTATGGCCTTCTTTGAGCAGTTCAATTTGAACATCGGGTCGCTATGAAGTTGTCGCTTATACATGTTACCATCGATCGGGTATGTTGATTCTGATTTTTTCCGAAGTATTGATTTGGCTTACGCCTCAAGTCGAATGAGAGTCAAGTACTAACAAATAGGTTTATTCTAATTTTGTTGGAATTACTAGTTTTAAAAGCACGTCTAGATACTTGTTCTTGATTGGATCTACAACTATAAGTTGCTTTTTGAAGAAACAAAGCTTGATTGCCTTCTTCATAACTTAAGTCGAATGTGTTAATGCTTCACTCGGACCAAGCCATGTTGTCTGCTTAAGGAAAATGATGAAGGACTTAATACATATTCAAGATTGTTCGGCCAATATCAAATTTGATTCATCGAGTGATGTAATGATGAAGGATATAGTTATTTCACGGGGTATTTTCATAATTTTGATATCCCAGAGTCTTTTGCATGCTTCTCAAGACATTCCGAGTCTATGCAGTTCTTTCGGAGGTGTCAAAGGCGATCCAGAGGCTACTCGGGTCCGAACTGGGTTTAAGTGATAAGACAGACTTAAGTGGGGTTTGAGTCTGCAATTGACTTTGTCATTATAAATAGAGGTTTTTAAGATAGAAGAATGATTCATTTTTAAAGATAGTCCAGAGACTAAATTACATTGTAGTCACTAGGAATTTATACTTTCTCTAGAAAACCACCATGGCACCATAACAAACAACTAATTTCTTCCTAGCTTGGACGAATTTTACAGTTTCACGATGACAAGATCTGTCGAAAAGAATTTCCTCTTTATCACGACGAATCTACTCAATTGGTCGCAAGCAATGTCAAATTCCTCTTGAATTTGACTCTAGTGCTTGGCTTTAGAAATTTCACAATGATTGATAGTATTCAAGTTTTTCTAGTTGTTTGGGACTCCAGTAGCCTGCTGATATTGCTTTAAGAAATTTATTATTTGATGACACACTTATTTATATATAATCCTCTCCGACTCGAGAAAGAAAGCATATCGGGATATTTTAATAATTGACTTTTCTTATAGCTTTTATGGTATTTCGATCGGGTTAATTATTTAGTGAACCTTTATATTTTATTTAGAGATTAATGATCATTATTTATTGTACTTCATTATTGATGGGCCAAGAGAGTTATAATTGGGTTGTACTAATCATCTATATAAACATAGTTAAAGTGTTAATGAAAGGGGGGTTCTTTGGAGGACCTAATGAGAGTTTTTTTTGGGATAGATAACCTAAGAAGGAGGGATGACATAAGGGAGATTGATGACCTAAGGAGTAGGTAGGCATTCACTTCTTTCCAGTCGGAAAACCTACTATTATGGCCACCGAAGATTATCTTTTTCTTTTGGTTTATATATCTTGTTCTCCTGTTGAAATCTTCAAACTTAATATTTATAGTGGATTCCAAGGCTATGGTCGGGTTGTTTTTTATCCTTTCTTTTACAGAAAGATTTTCCACAAACAAAATCGTGTCTTTTTACTTGTTGTTTTCGTATTACTTTTCTCATAGGACCCCTAACCATGAAAGGGGGTCTAAATTTTGTTATTGCTAATTTTTAGTGGCAATAACATTGGCGCCGTCTGTGTGGATGTTTTTAATCCCATTGAGTTTTATTCCGTAGTTTTGGATGGAAAACGCGAATATATTTTTTGGATCTGCACATCTTTGGTATATAGTCTGTTACCAACAATTGAACCATTGGATCGTTCAACAATTTATATATATTGTTCCAAATGTAATTGTCTCGGTTCTGAATGGTGCAAATTGAGATTTATTTTCGTTTCAATTATCAAATTAACGTTGGTAAGATAGGTTTATCTGTTATTTTTCATAATCTGTTCTTTTGGAATTCTGTAAGTTACCCATAATTGAGCCTGTGTATCGTTATGAAATAAATGTATACTGATACACATGTAATGTTCTATGTTCTGAATGGTGACGATCCAGTTTGGTTGGCGATTTGGGGTTAAAATTAACGTTGCTGAAGAAATATATATTTCTTATATTTTCAAAATTTGTTATTTTTGAATTCTGATTAAAATCAAATTATTTCACCATTGGATCGTTCTAAAATTCATATATATTGATCCATACGGATTATGCTATATTCAAAACGAAGAAGATCAGTTTTGTAATTATTTCGATATTCCAATTACCGATGGACATACAATGTTAACTTCTGATATTTCAAAATCTTTATTTTTGTACTTGGAATTAAATCTATTTATTTCACCGTTGGATCATCATGTGATTCAGACATATTGATCCATACAAATTATTGGATGTACTTCGGTGCAGATCAATTTTGTAATCGATAAATGTTCACATTAACGTTTGATTAATAATGTTTGCTTATGATTTTTTCTATATCGGTATTCTGGTATTTTTATTTGAAGTTCATTATTGCACCATTGGATTGTCCTTAAATGGACTTATATGATTCTATATATACTGGTCTTCATTCAAAACGGTATTAGGTGTGAGGTCCCCTCGGGGGTGCGAGAGAGAGGTCACCTTAGGCGAATCCCTACATCGGCTATAGACGGGGAACGATCGTATGTTAAGTATAATGATTCGTCTCCCATTGCACGAGGCCTTTTCCCTAGCAAAGTGGCAAGCGGAACGTTAGAACTGGAAAGTTAAGCGTGCTCACCCTGGAGCAATTCAGGGATGGGTGACCCACTGGGAAGTGTGGAAGCTAGGGGAAAAGTAAAGCCGTGACCACTAGGTGGGTGTCATTAGGGTCAACCTAGTCCAAAGCGGACAATATCGTGCAAGCGGAAAGACGGGTCGTTACATTAGGTGTTACAGGAATTCTATTTATGATCTGGTATTTTAATTTACAATCAATATGACCAAGTTATGGTTCAATAGCATGAATTGCATTATTTATTATTAGATGTTTTCATTTATTATCAAACTGACCAAGTCATGGTCCTATAGCATGGATTTCAATATTTATGATCGGTTATTTTCATTTACAATTAAACTGACCAAGTGATGGTCCTATGGTATGAATTTCGTTATTCATGATAGTGTATTTTCATTTACGACCAAGATTATCAAATAATTGTCTTATGGCGTGTACTTCACTAAATTTTATTTATGCCTGGGGACTCTTAGTTATGACCAGAGTTATCGTAAGAGTGTCCAACAACAAAGAATATTTTATTTGTGTTCAGAAAATCCTACCTATTATTCGAGGAATTGTGAAGTCGTTTATTCGTACATATCGAGATATTCTCTAGCTCCGACTCGTCGGAGTCAGAAGGATCGGGTATGACTTTGACTTGCTTTAGTTCATATCTCCTGATCCTTATTATTCTTCTATTGCATATGTCTGCAAACCGACTTGCCGCGTTGGCTGCTGCTGCAAAGGCCAAGAAAGATGTCCAACTGCAGGCATCCAAGCCAACCTTCAACGCCGCTGCTGGGTCTTCGCGATCGGCGGGAAGTTCCAGCAGTCAGAGGCCTGAGCCCCGATCGCTGGAAGAGGTGATCGAGTTGATTTCTAAAAGAATTCGCTCGTTAGGCCCTCCCGCTATGTACATAATATGAAATAAATCCCCTCTGGTTCTTAATGTCGTGCGGTTGTTGCTGCAGGGGTCAATGCGGGTGAAGGATGTCCGCCCATCCTCCAGCTTGGGGGACAAAGTGTCAAAGCCTCCTGTCCCTCCAACCATGAGCAAGCGGGTCCCCGAAGAGGATGCCCCGAGGTAATACAAGAGGCTGCGGTCGGCAGTGAGCATACCCGTAGCCCCGATCCCGGCGAAAGGGATCACCATTGGGGAGAGATCGGTCCACTCAACATCGAGCCCGGAATCCGTTTGGGAGGCTATCCATGAGATGGTGGCCTCCGTTTCAAAAGCTCGGGGACCGAAAAGGATCCCACCCTCATGGAAAAGCGCCGCTCTTGAAGAATACCGGCTTTTGAGGAGAAAGAACCCACCCGGTATCGACAGCGCACTCTCCGGCCTGGTGCTATCTTATCTGGAGTCCTAGGCCGTGGTAATTTATCTTGAACTCTCGTCGTCTGATCGGGTTTTTATTCTGATCAAGGCTGTTTCTTGTAGGCACATAGAAGGGCTTTGGATCTTGCCTCTGCCGTACAGCTAAGCCGAAACATCTCTTCGGCTTCTAAAGATCTGGAGAGTCGACTTGCCTTAGCTCAGCGGCAAGTCGAGATTAAGCAACAATAGCTAGAATCGGTCTGGGCCGATCGGGACCGTCTGAATGGAGTGCTGCTTGGGGGGGGGCACTGAGCTTTCGCTAGCTACCTCCAAGGCGGGAGAAGCCCAAGCAGCTGCGAACTCCGCAATGGCCCACGTTTTGGAACTGGAGCGTCAGATCCAATAGCTATCTGACGAGATCAACAGACTTCTCCTTCGGTCCGAGGAGGAAAAAGATGCCTTGAAGGAAGAACTGGTTAGGGGTAAAGAAGCAATTGAGGGAGTGGTTCGGGAAGCCCTTCTGGGTTTTGCCGGATCGCCGCTGATATTTGCCTTAGCGGTAAAAGTTTATGGACCGAGCGTCTCTCAATACATGGATAACATGAAGGACCAAAGGATCAGTAAATTTGGTCTAGATCCCGAAGATGAGCGTTGGGAGACGATAAACCCCCTAATTAAAGATGGAAGCTTTCGTGAGATCCTCGAGCTAGAAGAGCCCCCATTGGAAAACGATCCCAACTCTCCCCTCTTTGACCTGATGGAGAGATCGGTCTATGAGATAGTTGAAGAGATGGGGAAAAAGGTGAAGATCTCAAGGCATGGATCACGGAGAAGTTTGGAGAAACAGACAAGGAAAAAGGACAGATAGATTAGATCTCTAATTTTCAAGTCTCTTTCTTTCTGTATTTGCTTTTTGTAAACACTATTTCTTCTATAGAATTTTATCGCTAAGTATAAGATCGGGGTTCATGTTGAACCCGGACCGAACGGTCATCTCAACTTAACTTTGAGTTTTGTTGGGCTTAATAAGTTAGGAGATTTTAACTCGGCAACATACCACTCTTTAATCCGTCCCTGTAAAATATTATGACCTTGGCGGCGTTGCCTTGGTTCTTTATAAGTCCCATGGCAAGCTTAAACGAAGCCCCGGTTCTGAGGACAGTCCAATGGCGAGCTTCGGCTTACGCTTTGACTAGCTAACTCTGTCCCTGTTATCTCGTTCATGCTAAGCACAAAGAAGCAAGAGCTGTTTCCAGGTGGTGGGTGTCATCGAAGGGGAAATTAAGTTTGTAGTGAGTTCCGGGAGTTTTGCAATCCATCTAAGTACTCAGCAAACGTGCAAGCAACTGACTCGTCAGAGCGGTCACACTACTTGGGAGCCTTATGGATGGACTGCTACAATCACCAGTCCAAACTCGTCCAGAAAATCAAACTTCAATGTGGGTCACTCACCAAGTTAGAAATAGTTTGTATTGCATCTATTGTAACTTATTCATATACGAGAAATATTTTACGATTCTGAATTGCCAAATAATGTCAAAGGTTTTATAAAAAATACTGCCTTAGGTTCATAACATTCCAGGTTCGGGGGATCTCGTTCCCATACAAAGTCTCTAACTTATAAACCCCATCCCCTAAGTTCTTTAGGACGCAATAGGGTCCTTCCCAATTCCTGTCCAGCTTCCCAACGTGTCTATGAACTCTCACATTCCTGAGAATGAGGTCGTCTTCCGAGAAGTCCCTGGGCAAGACCCGTTTGTCATGAGCATGCTCCATAGTTCGCTGATAAACACACATGCGCGCATAGATGGTGTTCCGCTTTTCTTCAATCATTTCCAAGTCCAATGACCTTCGTTCATCGTTCAAATGCTCATCATATTGGGTGATTCGAGGTGATCGAATGGCAATCTCCAATGGACTGACCGCTTCGGACCCATATACCGAAGAAAATGGAGATTCCTGAGTCGTTGAGCGGGGTGTGGTCCAGTAAGCCCATAGAACCTCGTAAATGTGATCGGGCCACTTTCCTCCCAAATCTTCCAACTTTGTTTTCAATCCCTTCATGATAACTTTGTTGGAGACCTCCGTCAATCCGTTAGTTTGGGGGTGAGCCACATACGAGAAATTTTGAGCAATACCCAATCTGACACAAAGATCCCGAACGGCTTTACCGCAGAATTGAAATCCATTGCTTGATACAAAAACCCGAGACACTCCGAAGCGGCTAATAATGTTCCTCCATAGGAAGTGTTTCACCACCATTTCAGAAATAATAACCACAGCTTCAGCCTCGATCCACTTTGAATTATACTCAGCCGCCACTATGCAGAACTTCCGTTGCTTTACCGATCGGGGAAACGGTCCCAAGATATCAACCCCCCATCTATTGAACGGACAAGGAAGTGGAGTCATTGATAGGGGTGCTCCTGGTAGTTGGGGGACCGGAGCATGATGTTGGCAAGCAGCGCAGCGTTTCGTGTACTTTTTAGCATCCTCGAGGAGCGTCGGCCAAAAATACCTGGCCCTAATAATGCGATGATACAAAGATTGGGCCCCATACTGTATACTGCATATCCTCTCATGAACATAAAACGTGACAACCTCAGTCGCCATATGGAACAGACATTGCAAGAGCGGTCCTTCAAAACTCCTCTTGAATAATCGCTCATCATTTAGCACATATCGCTTGGCCCGGGTCTCAATCTTTATGGCCTCAGATGCATTCTCTGGTAGACGGCCATTGGTCACATATTTGATAAAGGGGTCCATCCATGTGAGTTCCCCTGGTGCGTCAATGGCGTTTATTTTCACGTTCTGAAGTTCATGGTACAAAGCCCTAATTTTTTCAAGTGACTGTTCGGTCAAAAATATCTCGATCGAAGGTCGGTCCTGAATGTGGACTGATACGATGCCTGGTCCAATATCTGGTAAGCCTGTAGCCAGTCTGGCTAATGCATCAGCCACCTTATTTTGTTTTCTAGGCTTGTGGTCAAGTGAAAATTCACTGAACTTCTTTGACAACTCCAAGATCTTTGCGTGATATAGCTTCATGGTTGGCTCATGTGTTTGAAATCATCCTGCGAACTGTTCCACCACCAACTTGGAGTCCGAGAACATTCTCACTTTAGCAACTCCCATCTTTTGGGCGAAGGTCATCCCCGACAGCACGGCCTCGTATTCCACCACGTTATTCGTTCCACTGAATAAGAACTTGACCGTGGAGTGGATAACGTCGCCTTGTAGTGTGGTACGGGTGATGCTCGCCTCCTTTCCCCCGAAGGTTGATCCGTCGACATAAATGACCCATCGGTCATCCTTTTGGTTTAGAAAAATGGCTGATCGGGTCATTTAAACCACGAAATCCCTGAGAACCTGACCCTTGATCGCTCTTCGGGGTACGAATTCTAGATACATGGAGCTGATCTTGATTTTCCACTAGGCCAACCTTCCATTAGAGTCCGCCCGACTCAGAACTGCATTCAGAGGCTGATTAGTATACACATAAATCTTTCTGCATTCAAAATAATGTTTAAGCTTGGATATAGTTTTCTGCAAGGCCAGTATGAATTTTTCTAAGGTAGTGTATCTGGTTTCGGCTGGTACCAGGGAATGGCTCACGTAATAGACAGGTCGGTGAACGTCATCCCCTATGGTTACCAAAGCTGCGCTGACTGCGGCCTCTGATACGGCCAGATATAACCCTAAAGGTTCATGGCAGGTCGGACTCACCATCACAGGAGGAGTGCTCAGGTAAGTCTTCAGGTCTGAGAAGGCCCGATCGCACTCTTCGGTCCAGCCAAGATGGCTGGTTTTCCTTAACACCCTGAAAAATGGCAAAGCCCGGTCCATGGACCTAGAGATAAACCTACTCAGCGCTGCCAATCGGCCAGTCAGCCTATGAAATTCTCTCTTGTTTCTCGGAGGTTGCATGTCAATAATCGCCTGGACTTTCTCACGATTAACCTCTATGCCTTTCTCAGAAACGTAATATCCCATGAACTTGCCACTTCGGATCCCGAAGCAACACTTGTTCGGATTTAGTTTGAGTTTATATTTACGGCATACTTCGAAACAACGAGACAAGTAAGTAATATGGTCTTCATCATTCATGGATTTGACAATCATATCATCAACATACACTTCCATAACGTGGCCAATCAAATCCCTAAAGATTTTGTTGTCCATCCTCTGGTATGTTGCTCCAGCGTTCTTTAAGCCGAAAGGTATAATCTCATAGCAATAAACACAGTCTTCTGTCATGAATGATAACTTCTTCTGATCTTCCTTAGTAAGGAAGATCTGATGGTACCCGGAGTAAACGTCAATGGTACTCATCATTGTGCTGTCAGCTACAGCATCCACCAATCGGTCAATATGCGGCAGCGGGAAAGGATCCGACTCACATCTCTTGTTGACGTCGGTAAAGTCGATGCACATCCTCCACTTCCCGTCTGCCTTGGAGACCACCATTGGGTTCGCAATCCATTCATTGTAGTGAATCTCTCTAATGAAACCCGACCGCAATAACTTGTTCACCTCGGCCCGGATGACCTCAATTTCATCAGGAGTATAACGCCTCCTCTTTTGCCTAATAGGCTTTGCTCCGGACTTAGTGTTGATCCGATTCTCACTCTTGGATCGGTCAAACCCCGGCACATTGTCGGGGTCCAGGCGAATATGTCCACATTGCTTCTCATCTAGTGAACCAGCTCCTCTTCAAAAGTCGGGGACAAGTGCGCCCCGATGCGGGTAGTCTTGGTCGAGTCGTCCTCAACCAAGTTAATCAGCTTGAACCCAACGGGTTCCATAGCTTGCCTCGGGTGTGGGGGCTCTTCGAGCAAATCCACCCGGGCTCTCTTTATTGGTGCCAGAGTTCGGCACGAGCTCATGTAGCACTGTCTTGCTACTTTATTGTTCCCCTTGATAGAAATCACTCCATGAGTGGAGGGGAACTTCAGCATCATGTGGTACGTAGAAGGGACCGCCTCAAACTTACTGAGACCGGTCCGTCCAATAATCGCGTTGTGAGCCAAGTCGAATTCAACGACGATGAACTCCAGGGTTTCCGATCGGTCCCTATTTGGCTCCCCCAAAGTGACCAGGAAGAGAATTTTCCCGCACGGAATAACAACCCTTTGGGCTTTAGAAATCGGCCAATTTGGCTCGCAGAACATCGCTACAAGGCTCCACAGTTGTCTCAGCCCATCAAACCTTTCAGGTTTGAAAACGATGTCGTTGAGTTTCCTGTTTCCAGGGTTGCATCTCTGCAGGATATGACCCGGGGAATTTCCTGGGTCAGGGTCAAGCCCAATAACCCACTTGCCTCATCTCATGGTTCATGACGTGATCAATCGGATCACTGTCGCCTCGAAAAATTGGCAACCCTTCGGGGTTGTGGTAATATCAATCGGGGACTACCACCCAGATCTCTTCAGAAAAAGAGAGTATCATATCTCCCAGTGCGGCGAAGACACCTCCAGAATGCTGGGATGATTCCTCGGCCACATGTAGATTATGCCACCAATCATCATCCTTGCCTCACCTGATCGGGGCATCCATGTCCCGATCTTATAGTCCAAGACTGCGCACAGGATCGAGCCCGCAATCCCTCTGCGTTCGCAGGGTCTCCAACTCCCTGGTAAGTTCATCGATGCATCTTTGCAACTGTTCTTGATCAGTCCCAGGAACGAGAGTTGGGGTTATGACTGGAGGAGGTGGAGTAGATTGATATCTCTGCCTCTTCATCGTCACTCCGCGTCTTATAATCTCCTATTCATCGGAGCTTCGTACCCTCTGCTTGCTGGAACATAGCTTTTGATAGCCGGTGGTTCTGTTACACTCCTCTCCGACGTAACTTCGATTATTACTTTCCTCACAACATCCTCCAGGTCCTACAGAGAGAACAGTGACGCTGGAAGGCTGCTGGGAAGCGTATCACTATCGTTCGTCGAAGTTCCGGTTGCCATGCCTTTGATTATCCTATCCTAGGTAAAGACCTCAAATGAGGATTAGAAAATCGTCCCCACGGACGGTGCTAAACTGTTGTAGTTTGAAAAATGAGGGTGTCAACAATCGTCCGGTTCGTTACAAGATGAACTCGGTTTTAATTTTTTTTGTAGGGGGAAAACAATTTAGAATCAAATGAAAAGAACAAGGCAATTTTAGAGTGGAAAGCCCCTGAAAGAAGGGGAAAAAATCACTTGACTAAGAGTTGGAAATGCTCTTGGTCAATCCAATAATCAAACTATTCATTACAAATGCCATGTTTGTTCTTTTGAAATAACATGTGAAGGGAAAGCTTAAGGGGAACACGAGAAATCCGAAGAAGAGGAAGATCTTATTTTCGTTCCCAAGTGTCCTTTTTATAGGCCTTTCATGCTATGTGAGCAGTAGGGTGTCATTTTGTGCTTGTCCCATGTGGCTAGGTCGTCTCGTGTCGGGCGGGACAGTTTCCGGGAGTAGCTCTAGCCGGCTGCGCGGCGCCAGGCCTTTCGGCGCTACTAGCCGATTGTCTCCAAACCAGAGGAGACTCGTACGATTCTGACAAGATTATCAGAGGCTGTTGTCACATGTTGAAGAGTGCGGGTGGCCCGAAGCGTAGTCTGTGTGTCTTGGACCAATCGGTCCCGATGCGGAGGAGAACGAATGATTCCATCGATCGGTCCCAATCACTAAGATCGGGCCTTCGGGCCCGACTGTTGTCGCCGGGCCGTCCATTCTCGTGAGCTGGATCTGGGCCTCTAAGTTCGGCTTATGTCACTTAGGCTGGCCTGGCTAAGCTTGGGACTAACCAGGTTCGAGGTACCGTGTTCCGAATGTCTCATTAATATATGAAGTTGGTTTCATGAGATGATGATATTCACTTATTATTAAATTTATTTATTTGATATATGCTTATTGACTATTGCTTGGCATATTCAGTTACAAAAGGTGCAATACTTTTATTGTGAGTTGATTGTAACAATATTCTAATGACAAATTTTTTATTTGTGTACTCGAATCATTCGATTACGAAAATCAGAGGACTTCTGATATAGTCCTGATAAATTTACTATTTTAGGACACGTCTATTTCTATATAGTTTTTCCTGAGTCGAGACATTTTGATGATTGACTTTGCTTATAGCTTTCGTGGTATTTGGATTGAGTTACTCATTTAGTGAACCTTTATATTTAATTTAGAGATTAATGGACTATTGTTTATTAGACTTCATTATTAATGAGCCGAGAGAGTTATAATTGAACTGGACTAATTATCTATAAAAATATGGTTAAAGTGTTAATTATGTGGCTTTTTTTTGGATTGATGACCTAAGGGGGATTGATGACCTAGGAGGAGGCAGCCATTCACTTCTTTTCCGGACGGAAAACCTACGATTATGGCCACCGAAGATGATCTTTTTTCTTTCGGTTTATACATCTTGTTCTCATGTTGTAAATCTTCAAACTTTATATTTATAGTGGATTCCAAGCCTACTGTCGGGTAGTTTTTTATCCTTTCTTTTACCGAAATGTTTTCCACCAACAAAATCATGTCTTTTTACTTGTTGATTTCATATTACTTTCTCATAAGACCCCTAGCCATGAAAGGGGGTCTAAATTTCGTTATTGCCAATTTTTAGCGGCAATAACAACCGCTATTATATAATTTTTGTACTTTGTGAACATTATTATAATGAATTTAAGTATAATTTTACTCTCCCGATAATGTATACTCACACTTTGTGAACAAACATCAACTCAAATAACAAGCTAACAGAATTTAATCAAGTTGATTGGTCTATGCATAACAAAATATCTTAAATTAAGATCAAATCCGGTTTTTCATAGTCGAACCAAGCATATCTCAATTCGTATCATTTTATGTGTGATATACAAGTGAATGGAATATTAGAATGATCCATTGCTCGAAAAATCTCCAAATTTATGATCTTTTCACAAAATCTCTACCCACAACTTAGTTTGTGACTTTAAGAGAACAACTTGGTTTAGTCGGTGATCTTCTCTTAAAGGGATGATAATGTTAGATCTAAGCACAAATTAGAAGATCTAACCCAAATATATTTCAATCCATTAGCAAAAGTACAATAATATCTAGAAGTAATATGAAGAAGTTAGAAAATGACAAATTTGAATTGCTCTTCAACAAAAACTCAGGATCTTCAAACAATTTTGTTATTCAATCATTTTAAAATTCAAGCAATGGTTTTCATTTAAGTTTGTGCATCATTACTCTATATATAGTATGCAAAAATTATTGGAATAATTAACAAGATTTTGATAATTTCTTGGCTAATCAACCACATCACATTACATAGTTTAGGTTCTTTAACTCCTTTAGAATCGGTTAACTTCTTTTACCTGGTAGTAATGATTCATGTCTCATTTGACTTGGGCCTAAGTAACTTGTTGGGCCTGCGTGTGTAACTTGATTTGAAATGCTTTGCTTGATGAGGCATGATATACTTGATTGGATCGTTCATCCCAGGCTTGAACGTCTGCACAGTAAGGTGGTGAGCCCATGTATTTATGATGGGGTTTTCTACGCGTTCCTGACAATTAGCCATTTTTTCGCTTTGCACCTTTGTCTTGTGTCATTTAAGCTTCTCTCTGGTGATTGTGTGTTCTTGAGTGTTCTCTTTGAGCGTTGTGAAGTATGTTATTGTGGTGCTTGATAGTTGAAGTTTCAACTACGTGACAATTGCTGAGGTGTTTGTGTGTTTCTTGTAGGCCTAAAATTGTTCTTGTTCACCGATTGAACCTGGACAATTTTATGGCTGTGCGTGGGTGTTCTTGAAACAATTCTAAAACCTTTGGTTTCAAAGGTGAAGCTGGTACGAAACTGAACGTTTATGTACACTTTTATGTACACTTACAGAAACTGAAAAATGTTTAGACTCTTGGCATGAGGTTCTTTTGGTATTTTAGCCTAAAAAATCTCTCTGTGGCCTTGAATTTACGTTTTAGCCACTTTGAAAAAACGTCTCTTGTTTCAAGTAAACGATATTATCTTTTCAACTGAAATTTACTTATCATTCTTTGAGTTTTAGGTTTACTACCGAAGAAATCCTTTGAAACTCTTCAGATCTGATGAAAGGTCCAGATATGGTACATATCTATCTCAATAGTCCTTGAGATTACAGTTTAACCCTAATCTTGGGCATCACAGTTTAATATTTGCCTTGTTTATGTGTTGCATTCTTGCTTTTGTTTAGCTGTGTTTTTATTGTGTGGACATTACTAAGTTTCTTTATGTTTAGTAGAAACTTAAAGTCCTATAGTGAATTAACGAGACAATCGATTCTAAGATAATAATCTTGATCCGTTTCAACTCTAAAATCAGAGTGTTTCTTTATGGCTTTTAAGAACACCTAGAACTTAAGTAGCTTTACATTTTACAATTGGTAATTAAAAATAATCCAATGTTCCCGATCAACCACATCCATTGCATACTTTATGTTTCTTAACCACATCAAATCCTTCCCCAATCCGGTTAATCCGTAATTGACTTACATTGAGGGGAAATCGTGTGTAGTTTATTTTCTTAAGCACACTTGAATCCATCTTTATCTTGTTCAAGATTGCAACATACATTGATTCAATTCTTTGTTCTATTGCATTGCTTCTACAATTACTCTTCCATGTCATTGCAGCTGCATAACATAAGTAAAATGCGGCAGAGAATAAGCTATATTGGTTATGGATGTTCTGAAGAAAACATGGCTTCAGTTTGTAGATAGTATGTTTGTGTAAAGAGTGTAAGATGTAGGGAATGTGTTGCCATGTATGCAAGATGATTAAAGCCTCAAGCATTCAAGTGTACCAATTTCGAAGAGTCAACTACCAAAAGTACATAATAAATGACATTTTCACCATTGAAAAAGTTTCCCTTGGTTTTTTTTCAAGCTTGACGATATAACGATTAATGATTCGTTGTAACACTATTTTTTATCTTGAAAGATGACAATTTATTTTATCGGCACTATATGAAGTGAAAAGAACTAAGCCCAACTTTATCCTACTTATTTTTTAAGTTCAATACATTATGTAAATTGGGTTTTAATTGAAATAAACTATATAAGATAAATTATTTTGATGGACTCCTTAATCCATCATTGAATCTTCTAATTCATTCACTCCATGCATAACCAATTAAATCTCCGAATGCCTCGTACATCTTATTGCTCCATAAACATGTCATGAATCCGCTTGAAGTTCGAAATGGTTCTATTGGTTCACATACGTGATCAAGTCCATTTTGGTGTCTCATCATTGCTTCATAAATATTTAGAATATGTATATCCAAGTAAGAATGTTACACGATCCGAACAGTTCGTGAACAATATGTGTTCGGCTCGTATGTGATCGTGTTCGCTCGTTCGAATGAAATATGAACTTTGTTTGAACATTATTTTTTGTTCGTTTAAAATTTGAACGAACACGAACATTTTCATGAACAAATGCGAACGTTCGTGAACAAATATATTATTTAAATTAATTTTTATACTAATAGATTATTATATTAATTAAGTTTAAAAATTTTTACAATATTTTCTTATTTTTTAGCTATGATGCACCAACAAGAGTGCGAGGTGTAAGGTTCGGGGTGCGAGGGTACGAGATTTGTTAATTTTTTACGAATCTAATTAAGGTGCACTAAGAATTCATTAATTAAAATAATATAAATTTATTATTTTTTGTATAATTTACTTAATAATCCAATAATATTTCAAATTATTTCGATTACTAACGTGATGCATTGTAAGAAATATCATACAAATTAATTAAATATAGTTTTTTCGATTTTTTTTTATTTTAAAATTGTTATGCACCTTGCACATCCTGCACCCAGTGCACACAGGGTGCGCTAGGTTGCACAAATCTGAGCTTATCGTGCAACCTAGGTTTTTAATGAGTTAGTATTCTTCTTTATTTTGTGAAAGATAATTAATTAATTATTTATTCTATACATTTATTTTTTGTGATTTTGTTACTAAAACAACAAAATTGATTTTTTTGTGAAGTTCGTACAAATAATATTGATGAGACCTTCAGATTCCGGTACCTCGAACTAGGTTAGGCTCAAGTTTTGCTAGGCCGGCCCAAGTGACAGAAGTCGAACTTGGGGGCCCCAGATCCGACTACAAACAAACGTACGGCCCGACGAAGATAGATGGACTCGAAAGCTATCAAAAGCCCATGCTTAGCGATCGGGGACCGAAGGACAGAGTTGTGCATTGTACACCTCCTCGGGACTGATCGATCCAGACCATGCAGACTGCGCTTCGGGCCATCCATATTTCTCAACATGTGATAACATCCTCCGACAACCTTGTCAGAGGCGTGCCTGACAAAACCGTACGAACCTTCTTCCGATCGGGAGATAATCGGCTAGCGGCGTCGAAAGGCCTAACACCGCGCAGCCAAATAGGATAACGTCTTGCTACGTTCCCACCCGACATACGCTCACCTAGCCGCATGAGACCATCACAAAACGACACCCTCGTGTTCACACAAGGATTGAGGCATATAAAAGGAACACTTTAGAAACGGAAAAATGATTCCCTCCCGGCTCCTGCTGTATCCTCTTGAGTGTCTTCTTTTCCTTGATGTTTTAATTAATCATCTCATGTTTGTAATGAACGTTTTGATTAGTGAATCGACTAAGGGCATTTCTAGATCATAGTCAAGTGGTTTTTTCCCACTTTCCAGGGGTTTTCCACTCTAAATTTGCCGTGTTCCTTTCCTTTTTATTCATAATCGTTTCCCCCACATTAAACAAATTAAAACCGAGTTCCTCTTGCAACGAACCGGACGACTGTTGATACCACCGCTTTTCAGACAACCACAGTTTGGCGCCCTCCGTGGGGACGATTTTCTAATCCCCATTTGAGGTTTCTACCCGGGATAGGATAATCAAAGGCATGGCAACCGGAACTTCGACGAATGATAGTGACGAGCTTCCCAGCAGTCTTCCAACCTCAACGTTCTCTTTACAGGACCTGGAAACTGTTGTTAGGAAAGTGATAATAGAAGTTACGTCGGAGAGGAGTGGAACAGAACCACCGGATGTTACAAGCCATGTTCCAGCAAGCAGACTATACGAAAGCGACCCTGACGCGCAAAGCTCCGATGAAGATGAGATTATCAGGCGTGGAGTGACGATGAGGAGGCCGAGATATCAATCTACTCCACCTCCTCCAGTTAGAGCTCCAAGTCCTGTTCTTGGGACTGATCAGGAATGGATGCAAATGCGCATTGATGACCTTACCAGAGAGTTGGAAACCCTACGTACGCAGAGGGATTGCGGGCCCGATCTTGAGCGCAACCCTTGTTATTCGATAGGGCTATGGATGCCTCGATCAGGCGGAGCAAGGATGATGACTTGTGGCATGTTCTGCATGTGGCCCAGGCATCATCCCAGCAATCTGGAGGTATTTCCACAGCACTGGAGATTTGATGCTTCCTTTTTCTGAAGTGATCTAGGCGGCAGTCTCAGATCGGCATTATCGCAATCCTGAGGGGTTGCCAATATTTCGTGGCAACATAGATCAGATCGATCATGTCGCAGATTTTGAGTTAAGCATGGGAACTGTTAGGGCCTCTGACCCACTGAAGTGCCGCATCTTCGGGGCCGGATTACAAGGTGATGCCCGAACCTAGTTCAAGAACTTGTCGGCCTGATCCATACAGTCGTATGGCGGATTTATTTTTGCCTTCTCCGAACAGTTTGCCCCTAATGTAGGACCGCCTCGACGCAGGCAGGAACTATACCAGCTAAATTACATCCCGACAAAGATGAGTCTGCGATCTTTCATTGAGAAATTTAACAGAACCGTCCGAGGTATCAAGCTGGAACTTTGGGACTGCGGCGATCGTCATCTCGATGATCGGACAGCCCTGTGAGTAGCAGTTTTTCCGATCGACATCGGGACTGTGCTGGCCCGAATCGTCATCGGGCCCACAGCCCCGAAACTACAATGATCGGACAGGGGACCGAAGGTCTCCTCCACCCGAACAAGACAGAGGCCAGCACGGTCGAGAGAACCGTGGCCAGGGCCGAAGGAAAAGATGGTGGGGTCGTGGCTGCAGAGCCCCGCAAAATGAAGGTGGAAGACAGGGGCAACCTACTCCTCCACCTGCTGAAACGGGAACCCAGCCTCCTCCAAATGAGGTGGTGCCTAGGGAAACAGAAGTCGCCGGAGATATTTATGTTATCTCTGGAGGAATAAAGATCAACGAATCGGTAAGGGACCGAAAGAGAGCAGCGCGAGGAGAGTTCCCCGAAAGCTCTGAATTTGTGGAGCTAGTCAAATATGAATTGGCAGAGCGATCCTCTTCCTTCGAGAATGATATTACCTTCACCGCGGCCGATCGGGAAGGAGTTACCGATCCATGTGATGATCCTCTTATCATTACTGGAATCATCGCTAACCGTCGGGCCCACAGGATTTTGGTGGACACCGGAGCTTCATGCAATTTGATGAAGCGTGAAGTAGCTGAGATGCTGGGAGACGCGGCTCACATCTCCCGATCGCCAACATAGCCCTTTGGGCATTCGACCAAAGGAGTGTCATCCTGTGCGGGAAAATTCTTTTCCCTGTCACTTTGGGGGATCCGAATAGGGTCCGATCGGATACCCTGTAATTCATTGTCGTTGAAGTCGATTTGGCTTACAACGCTATTATTGGACGGACCGGTCTTAGTAAGTTTGAGGCGGTCCCTTCAACATATCATATGATGCTCAAGTTCCCCTCCGCTCATGGAGTTATTTCTGTAAAGGGGAACCAAAAAGTAGCAAGACAGTGTTACATGAGCTCGTGCCAAACTTTGGCACCGATCAAGAAGGCCCAGGTGGATTTGCTCGAAGAACCTCCGCACCCGAGGCAGGCTATGGAACCCATGGGTTCAAATCAATCAATTTGGTTGAGGACGACTCGCCAAGACTACTCGCGTCAGGGCACATCTGGCCCCGTCTTTTGAGGAACAGTTGGTCCACTTGTTGAGAAGCAATGTGGACATATTCGCTTGGACTCCGGACGATATTCCAGGGATTGACCGATCCGAAAGCGAGAATCGGATCAACACCGAGCCCGGAACAAAGCCTATTAGGCAGAAGAGGAAACGTTACTCTCCTGAGAAAATTGAAGTTATCTGGGCCGAGGTGAACAAGTTACTACGGTCGGGATTTATTAGAGAGATTCACTATACTGAATGGGTCGCGAACCCAGTAGTGGTCTCCAAGGCATACGGGAAATGGAGGATATGCATTGACTTCACCGACGTCAACAAAAGCTGTGAATTGGATCTTTTCCCACTACCACATATTGACCGGTTAGTGGATGCTGTGGCTGGCAGCACAATGATGAGTACCATGGACGCTTACTCTGGGTATAATCAGATCTTCATTGTTGAATAAGATCAGAAAAAATCACCATCCATGACTGAAGATGGCGTTTATTGTTATGTGGTTATGCCATTTGGCTTGAAGAACGCTGAAGCAATATACCAGAGCTGGTCAAGAGAATCTTTAGATATTTGATAGACTACATTATGGAAGTGTATGTTGATGATATGATTGTCAAATCTATGAATGATGAAGACCATATTTCTTATTTGTCTCGTTGTTTCGAAGTATGTCGTAAATATAAACTCAAACTGAATCTGAACAAGTGCTGCTTCGGGATTCGAAGTGGCAAGTTCTTAGGATATTACGTTTTTGAGAAAGGCATAGAGGTTAATCCTGAGAAGGTTCAGGCAATCATTGATATGCAACCTCCGAGAAACAAAAGAGAATTTCAAAGGTTTACTGGCCGATTGGCAGCGCTAAGCAGATTTATCTCTAGGTCTACGGATCGGGCTTTGCCCTTTTTTAGAGTGTTGAGGAAAGCAAGTCATCTTGATTGGACTGAAGAGTGTGATCGGGTCTTCCCAGATTTAAGACTTATTTAAGTACTCATTCTGTAATGGTGAACCCGACTTGTCATGAACCTTTAGGATTGTATTTGGCCGAATCAAAGGCCGCAGTCAGCGCAACTCTAGTTACCATTAGGGATGATGTTCACCGACCTGTGTATTACGTGAGCTACTCCCTGGTATCAGCCGAAACCAGATACACTACCTTGGAAAAGTTCATGCTGGCGTTGCAGAAAGCTATATCCAAGCTGAAACATTATTTCGAAGGCCGAAAGGTTTATGTTTATACTGATCAGCCTCTAAAAGCAGTTTTGAGTCAGGCAGATTCCAACGAAAGACTGGCAAAATGGAAGATCAAAATCAGCTCCATATATCTGGATTTCGTGCCCCGAAGGTCGATCAAGGCTGAGGTTCTCACGGATTTCGTGGTCAAAATGACCCGATCAGCCATATTTCTAAATCAATAGGACGATCGATGGGTCATCCATGTTGACGGATCGACCTTCGGAGGAAAAGGGGCGGGCATCACCCTTACTACACTACAAGGTGACGTTATCCATTCCGCGGTTAAGTTCTTATTCTCTGGGATGAATTACGTGGTGGAATACGAGGCCGTGTTGTCGGGGATGACCTTAGCCCAAAAGATAGGAGTAGCCAAAGTGCGAATGTTCTCATACTCTAAGTTGGTGGTAGAACAGTTCGCATGAAGATTTGAAACGCATGAGCCAACGATGAAGTTGTATAATGCAAAGGTTCTGCAGTTGTCAAGAAAGTTCAGTGAGTTTTCACTTGACCATGTGCCTTAAGAACAAAATAAAGTGGTCGATGCATTGGCCAGACTGGCTGCAGGCCTACCAGATATTGGACCAGGCACCGTATCGGTCCACATTCTAGACCAACCTTCGGTCGAGATATCCGTGACCAAACAGTCAATTGAAGAAGTTGGAGCTTTATGTCATGAACTCCAAGTCTTGAATATCGACGCTATTGACTCTCCAGAGGATCTCACGTGGATAGACCCATTTATCAAATATTTGACCAATGGCCATCTACCTGAAAAAGCATATGAGGCCAGAAAGATTGAGACACGGGCTAAGCGATATGTTTTAAATGATGGGCGATTATTTAAGAAGAGTTTTGAAGGACTGCTCTTGCGATGTTTATCCCCTGTCGAGGCTGAGGCCGTCATGATTTATGTTCATGAGGGACTATGCGGTATACACTCTGGGGCCTGATCTTTATATCATCGCGTTATCAGGGCCGGGTATTTTTGGCCAACGCTCCTCGAGAATGCTAAGAAGTACACTAGACGTTGCGTTTCCTGTCAATACCATGCTCCAGGCCCCCAATTGCATGGAGCACCCTTATCAATGACTCCACTCCCTTGTCCATTCGATAGGTGGTGGATTGATATCTTGGGACCGTAACCCCGATCGGTAAAGCAACGAAAGTTTGTATTGTGGTGGTTGAGTACTATACATAATGGATTGAAGCTGATGCGGTGGCTATTATCTTTGAATAGATGGTGAAACACTTCCTGTGGAGGAACATTATAAGCCGCTTTGGAGTTCCTCGAGCTTTTGTATCTGATAATGGACTTCAATTCCGCGGAAAATCTATTTGAGATCTTTGCATCAGACTGGGTATTGCACATCATTTTTCATCAGTGGCTCACCCCCAAACCAACGGATTGACGGAGGTTTCCAACAAGGTTATCCTAAAATGATTGAAAACTAAGTTGGAAGATTTGGGAGGAAAGTGGCCCGATCATATCTACGAGGTTTTATGCGCTTACAGGACCACACCCTGCTCTACGACCCAGGAATCTCCATTTTCTCTGGTGTATGGGTCTGAAGCAGTCAATCCAGTGGAAGTCGCCATACGATCACCTCGGATAACTCAATATGACGAGCACTATAACGATGAAAGAAGATCCTTAGATCTTGAAATGATTGAAGAAAAAGGAAACGTCATCTATGTGCGCATGTGTTTTTATCAACGAACCATGGAGCGGGCCTATAATAAGTGTGTCCTGCCCAGGGAATTTTCAGAAGGCTACCATGTTCTCAGGAATGTGAGAGTTTAGAGAAACGTTGGAAAGCTGGACAGAAACTGGGAAGGGCCTTACCGAGTTTTGAAAAACTTAGGGGCTGGGCTTATAAGTTGGAAACTGTGGATGGAAATGAGATCCCCCGAATCTGGAATGTTATGAACTTAAGGTGATACGTTTTATAAAACCTTTGACATTATTGGAAATTCTAAACCATAAAATGTTTCTCGTATAATGAAAAAGATACAACAAATGCAATACAAATTATTTCTAGTTAGGTGAGTGACCGATCTTGAAGTTGGATTTTCTTGACAAGTTTGACTGGTGACCGTAGCAGCCCATCCATAAGGCTTTCGAGTAGTTGTGACCGCTCTGACAAGTCAGATGCTTCCACGCTCACTGAGTGCTTAGATGTATTGCAAAACTCCTAGAACTTACTGCGAACTTAATCTCCCCTTCGATGGCACCCACCATTCGGAAATATATGTTGCCTCTTTATACTTATCCATAAGCGAGATAACATGGACATGTTTAGCCAGTCAAAGCTCAAGCCTATACTGGGACTTATGTAGAACCGGGGCTTGACCGAAGCTCGATATGAGACTGTTCTCAGAACTGGGGATTCGATAATGCTTGTCATGGGACTCATAAAGAACCAAGACAACACCGCCAAGGTCATAATGTTTGATAGGGACGGATTAAAGAGTGGTCTGCTAACGCCACTTAAATCCCCTAACTTATTAAGCCCAGCAAGATTCTTAGTTACGTTAAGATGACCGAACGGTCTAGGTTCAGTAAGAAAAATTCATTAAAACATACGAAGTCTACAAGAAACAAAATACAGAAAGGAGAGGACCTAAGGTTTGAAATCTAGTCTACTTGTCCTTTCTCTTTGTCTGCTCATCAGACTTCCCTACGATCCATGCCTTCAAATCCTCTAATCTCCTCCCCTTCTCCTCAACTATCTCATTAACAGATCTCTCCATCAGTTCAAAAAGAGGAAAGTTGGGATCATTTTCCAGATGAGGTTCGTCTAGCTCGGGGATCTCTTGGAAGTTTCCATCCTTGGTTAGGGGGTCAATCGTCTCCCAACGTGCATCTTCGGGATCCAGACAAAACTTGTTAGTTATCTGGTCCTTCATATTGTCCATGTACTGGGAGACATTGGGACCATAAACGTTTGCCGCCAAGGCAAATATCAGCCATGAACGGGCAAAACCCAGAAGGGCTTCCCGGACCGCCCCTTCAGATGCTTCTTTACCCATAACCAGTTCTTCCTTCAAGGCATCTCTCTCCTCCTGGGACCGAAGGAGAATTCTGTTGCTTTCGTCAGATAGCTCCTGCATCTAACCCTCCAACTCCAAAACACGTGTCGTTGCAGAGTTAGCAGCTGCTTGGGCTTCTGTCGCTTTAGAGGTAGCTATCGAAAGCTCAATGCCCACTCCTAACAGCTCTCCATTCAAACGGTTCAGCTCGGCCCGGACCGATTCCAGCTCCTTTTGTTTAACCTCAACTTGCCGATGAGCTAAGGCAAGTAGACTCTATGTTTCCTCCGAAGTAGAAACGGTGCTTCGGCTCAGCTGGATTGCAGAAGCAAGGTCCAGTCCCTTCTGCTTGCCTACAAGAAACGATCTTAGTCAGAACAAAAGTTCGACTAGATTGTAGAATGTGGAGTTATCTTACCGTGGCCTGGGACTCCAGATAGGCTAACACTAGGCTCTGGATTGTGCCATCAATACCGGGCGGGTTCTTCTTCCCAAAAGCCGATATTCCTCTAGCATAGCATCTTTCCAAGAGGCTGGAGTTCTTTTCAGCCCCCGAGCCTTCAAGACGGAGGCCACCATCTCTTGGATAACTTCCCGAACAGACTACGGGTTCGACGACGAGGGGACCAATCTCTCCCTAATGGTAACCCCCTTCGTTGGGATCGGGGCTACGGGTCAATTTACGGCCGACCGTAGCCGTTTGTATTGCTTCAGGGCGTCATCTTCAGGGCCCCGCTTGCTCTTAATTGGAGGTAGAGGGGGCCTCGACACATTGTCCTCCAAACTGGAGGATGGAGAGACATCCTCCACCCACATCGACCCCTGCAACAACAACCACACGACGTTAAGATCCAAGGGAGAGTTATTTCCAATCATGTATATGGCGGAACGGTCTAACGAGCGAATTCTCTTTGAAATCACCTCATTCACCTCCTCCATTGAGGGACCGGGCTTCTGGCTGCTGGAACTTTCCGCCGATCGAGAAGACCCAGCGGCGGTATTGGATGTTGGCCTAGAGGACCGCATCTAAGCATCCTTCTTGGCCTTGGCAGCAGCATCCATCACATCCAGTCGACTTCCAGACATTGTATCTGTGAAACCTGCAAAAGAAAAATAATAAGGATAATGAGATATGAACTAAAGGAAGTTAAAGTCATATCCAATCCTTCTGACCCCAATGAGTCCGAACTAGAGAATATTCCCTTCGGGGCAGGGGCACTGGTCCTGCCCGCTACCCCTATCTCTAGCAGTTTCTTCTCCCGAAGTATGTCTATTTGTTTCAAACGTTTTCAGGGAGGAGGAAACATTGCCAATGTGTTGGTAATATCCTAACGAGAGGGGTTGAACCGGGTTCGGTCCAACTTCCCGATATCAGGATAAGTGATCAGGGAAGTGACCTTCAACAGGTCGTCCCTCGGAATGTCTATCCAGACTAGCAAGACTCCCATTCATGAAGGGAGTCTTCCTTGTCAACGATAATACAGAGCTTTGTTTGGGTCGCTATATAATGTAACATGCGACACCCTAACAATCTTTTTCCCTTTCGGGACCCTACCAAAAAGAGGTTGAAAAAATCTTTTAGGGTTGGTTCTACCCCTGTCTATAGCAATAGAAGATAAAGACGACTATATAGACATAACTGTCCTGATAAAGGTCGGGCAATGAATCTCCCAAAGTACGGCCGCGACAAAAGGGTGAAACGGAAATCGCTGACCGGAACTCAAGGAAGCATATCTAACGGGTAAGGCGTTAGCAAAAACTTTCATCTCAATTGGAAGGAAGCAGAGAACGTCTTCCTTCCCCCTCCAGATGGGGTAATGTGCAGGGATCGATAATTTGACCCGAAGTTCTTCGATGTCAATCTCAAAACGAGTGGGTACCTAGCCCTACCGGGGTGCCATGGGTGGTTACCTTAAGATTCGCAAAGAAATTAGAAGTATGGAGGCGCTTGAACGAAATCGCCACAGAATTCTAGGGTTCCAAAATTTTTCACGCAAATAGCAGCAATGGTTGCACATTGCCTAAATCCAAGCCTTTTAAGTCTCACATTGGCCACTCACAGGGTGACATGTCACTGCTGCAGGCGGCTGCAGTCTGACCACCTATTCTTCTTTCGGAATACAGAAAGGCGCAGGCTACTATTAGAACTCCAAATTACACTTTTGCCCATAGCCGTTACAGTTTCAAATTTGAAAGTTAACCTTATGAAATTTCTTAAGTAAATGATCGGTTCTCAAGGACGTTGTCATAACCCATTCGGGTACGGTCTTCCGTTCATTCGATCGGGCATTCTAGCCTCAACGCTCTCAGTCAGATGGTCGAACTTACGTCGCCTTTATGATGGTGATAAAGTCCGAGGGGCTAATGATGAGACCTTCGGACCCCGGTACCCCGAACCAGGTTAGGCCCAAGTCTTGCTAGATCGGTCCAAGTGACAGAAGCTGAACTTGGGGGCCTCATATCTGACTTCCAACAAACGTACGGCCCGACGAAGATAGATGGACCTGAAAGCCTGTCAAAAGCCCATGTTTAGCGATCGGAGACCGAAGGCCAGAGTTGTGCATGGTACGCCTCCTCGAGACCGATCGGTCCAGACCATACAAACTACGCTTCGGGTAATCCATAGTTCTCAACATGTTACAACAACCTCCGACAACCCTGTCAGAGGCGTGCCTTACAGAACCGTACGAACCTTCTTCCGATCGGGAGACAATTGGCTAGCGGCGCTGTTATTGCTGCTAAAAATTGGCAATAACAAAATTTAGACCCCTTTTACGGATAGGGGTCGAACGAAAAAGTAATACGAAAGCAAGAGGTAAAAATACACGATTTTTTTAGGTGGAAAACCTTTCTGTAAAAGAAAGGATAAAAACCACCCCGGCCGTAGCCTTTGAATCCACTATAAATGTCAAGTTCGTAGATTTACAATAGGAGAACATGAGGTAGAAAACCAAAGAAAACATATCGTGTTTTGATGGCCGTAGTGGTAGGTTTCCCGAGCGAAAAAGAAAAGAATAGCGGCCTCCTCCTTAGGTCAAGAATCCAAGCTAAGCTCCTCTCCTTAACACTTTGCCATGTTTATATAAGTGATATGTCCAGCCCAATTCTAACTCACTAGGCCCACCAATAATTGAGTGCAATATATAATGACCCATTAATATCTAAATTAGGCACATAGGTCCAGTAAATAAGTAATCCGATCAAAATACCACGATGAACTATATACAATCTCAATCATCAAAATATCCCGATCTGCTTCATTTCTCGACTTGGGAATGACTATATTGAAATATATGTGTCCTCGAATAATAAATATCTCAAGGTGATATCAGAAGTCCCCTTATTTGCGTAGTCGAAATATTCGAGTACACAAATCATAAATTTACCCAGAGAATATTTTTGCAATAAACTAACAATAGTAGTATCGCATTTTGTAACTAAATATACCAGACATGAGTGAATAAGCATATCTCAAATAAATAAATATTACTCATTGAATATCATCATCTTATGAAACTTTATATATACTTCTAAAATAATGAGTGGGGATATCATCTTCTTATTACTGAACCTGACAGTATACTTATCCAAAATCTCTCTCTCAAAACTCTGTAACACTTCTTTGATAACTTTTTGTATAATTTGTTGTCTTAAAATTTTCCGATAGTTTCCGACCGTCGTTTAAGAGACTGATATATGAGAAATCCTTATATGCCCGAATAAGCGACTTCACAATTCATCATATAATAAATATGATTTTCTGATCATAAATAATAAAATATTTCTTGTTGTTGGGGTCATAGCTCAGAGTCCCATGTCATAAATAAAATTTAGTGAAATCCACACCATAAGGTAGTCATTTGATCATCTTTTTTGTAAATGATAATATCTTATCGTAAATTGTGAAATCCAAGTCATAGGACCATCACTTTGTCATGTTGATCGTAAATGAAAATAGACTATCATAAATTAGGAAAACCATCTCATAATACAATGAGAATACCCTTTAGACATTTTACAATTCCACGAAAATACCAAGCTATAAAGAGAATCCCTGAAATCCTGGTGTTTGTCCTTAACAAGCGCCAACACCCCTTACTTAGATCGACTTGTCTCGCACTGCTCCAAAAATAAGCGTAGGAAGCCTTCACGATCCAAGTGAAAGTAGCGTCAGGTTCATGGTACAATCATTAAACTGACGTAAATCTTTCACTCCCACTTGGACAGATCGGGTACCTCGCGCCAGAGAGACCTTTCACTACCTATGCGGAAGTAGCGTCAGGTTCAGGGTACAATCCTTATACTGACGTAAATTTTTCACTCCCACATAGATAGATCCAATACCCTTGTCTTAGATGGCCTTNTCCATCCTAAACTCTGGATAAAAACTCAATAGGATTAAAAACGTCCCCACGGACGGCGCCAATGTTATTGCTGCTAAAAATTGGCAATAACAAAATTTAGATCCCTTTTACGGATAGGGGTCGAACGAAAAAGTAATACGAAAACAAGAGGTAAAAAGACACGATTTTTATAGGTGGAAAACCTTTCTGTAAAAGAAAGGATAAAAAACCACCCCGGCCGTAACCTTTGAATCCACTATAAATGTCAAGTTCGTAGATTTACAATAGGAGAACATGAGGTAGAAAACCAAAGAAAACAGATCGTGTTTTGATGGCCGTAGTGGTAGGTTTCCCGGGCGAAAAAGAAAAGAATAGCGACCTCCTCCTTAGGTCAAGAATCCAAGCTAAGCTCCTCTCCTTAACACTTTAGCCATGTTTATATAAGTGATATGTCCAGCCCAATTCTAACTCACTAGGCCCACTAATAATTGAGTGCAATATATAATGACCCATTAATATCTAAATTAGGCACATGGGTCCAGTAAATAAGTAATTCGATCAAAATACCACGATGAACTATAAACAATGTCAATTATCAAAATATTCCGATCTGCTTCATTTCTCGACTTGGGAATGACTATATTGAAATATATGTGTACTCGAATAATAAATATCTCAGGGTGATATCAGAAGTCCCCAAAAGTCTGACACCGTGCAACCATATAGTGTCACGTCTGGTGGCGTTCCCACCCGACATAGGCTCACCTAGCCGCATGAGACAAATACAAAACGACACCCTTGTGTTCACACAGGGATGGAGGCATATAAAATGAACACTTTAGAAACGGAAAAATGATTCCCTCTCGGCTCCTGTTGTATCCTCTTGAGTGTCTTCTTTTCCTTGCTGTTTTAATTAACCATAGCATGTTTTTAATGAACGTTTTGATTAGGGATTCGACTAAGGACATTTGTAGCTCTTAGTCAAGTGGTTTTTTCTTCACTTTCTAGGGGTTTTCCACTCTAAATTTGCCGTGTTCCTTTCCTTTTTATTCATAATCGTTTCCCCCTCATTAAACAAATTAAAACCGAGTTCATCTTGTAACGAACCGGACGACTATTGATACCCCGGTTTTCAGACCACAACAAATACAAACATATTTGAATAAGCTATTTGAACGAAAATTAATATTCACTTAATAATTTGAACAATATTCGAACATATTTTCACGTTCGAATAAAATATAAAGAAATATGAAAACATTCTAATAAAAATATTGATATGTGGGTTGAGATGAACAAGAGCCCTCGGGACAACTCTCTTTTCTAACCCTGAAAAGTAACAGTTTTTACACAAGCACGAAATGTTGATGATGGTCCGGTTGAGGTAAAAAAGGTGCACTCTTTATGAATATAACGAACAAAAAGAGAGTGATTTGAATGGGTGTGGCAAGTTGGTGAAATGAGGGGATTACTGGAGAGCGCTGCACAGCCGTATCTGGGTATGGTGTTGGCAACGACGGCGCAGGTCGGATTGATAATCATAAGCAAGGGAGCCTTAGCCAGTGGGATGACGAATTACACTTTCGTTGCTTATTCTAATGCTCTTGCAGCCCTTCTCCTCTTTCCTTTGGCTTTACTTGTTCACAAGTATCAATCAATTTCCCCAGTTTTATTCTATTCTACGCTTTTGTTTGGAGAATGATGACTTTTTTGCAGGCGATCAAGTAGACCCTCTCCCAGTTTCTTGCTGGTTGGTGGGTTTTTCTTGTTGGGCGTTCTTGGGTATGTTAATTTGAACATAATGACGATTGAAGGTTGCTCATACAATTGTTCTGCATGGCTTATTGTGATTAATTGTGGACTTTGTTGATTAGATAAAGGATTGTTAGACTTATTTAAGGAAAGCTTTTTTGAGAGGTTCAGCTTTATAGAGGGCTTAAAAGCTTTCCAAGAAACATCCCGTTGTATTTTTTAGTTTTGTATCTAACGATTTGCATTGTTGAAATAACCGTGTAGGTGTTTGGCACAACTGACTGGCTATACTGGAATTAGCTACACTTCAGCTGCATTTGCTTCTGCAATGCTTAATCTAATTCCAGGATTTACTTTCATACTTGCAGTACTATTCAGGTTGTTAACAATTCCAAGAAGAATTATGCTTTTGTTAATGTCATCAATAAACTTTCTCTTCTTATGGTTGATGTTCCTGAATAGAATGGAGAGATCATCTTTTAGAAATCCAAGTTTCATAGCAAAAGCAATTGGAACCGTAGTTTCAATTATTGGGGCTTTTGTTGTAACTCTTTACAGAGGTCCACAAATCTTGACTCTCCAATCATCGCAATCGAGTTACGTGATCGGAGGATTATTCCTTACTGCTGATTGTTTGGTCGCATCTACATTCATAATTGTGCAGGTACATAACTTGGTGAAACTTATGATATTGAAGAATTAGCATCTAATGTGTTGTGTTTCGATTTCAGGCATCGATTCTCAAAAAGTATCCTGTAGAGCTGGTTATAGTCTTCTTTTACTGTTTATTTGCTGCCATTCTGTCCACAATTGTTTCTCTGGTTGTTGATAAAGACCTGAGTGCTTGGTCATTACAACCAAATATCAGACTCATATCTGTTCTCTATTCGGTATGATCTTATTACAATGAATTTGATTTGGGAACTAATATTTCATATCTTTCGTGTTTAGGGTGTTGTTGGTTCAGCATTTCAAGTAACTATGGATACATGGTGTCTCCATAAAAAAGGACCCCTTTTTGTTGCTATGTTTAAGCCTCTAGGCATAGTTATTTCAGCTGTTGTTGGTATTATTTTCTTGGGTGATGTTATCTATCTTGGAAGGTAATTCCTTCACTCTTTTCAGCTTTTCATAGTCCAGTTCCTCACGGTTTTCTTTTGGTTTTGTGCAGCTTGTTGGGGTCATTTGTTATTGTTATTGGTTTCTATTCGGTTATGTGGGGAAAAGCACAAGATGTCAAAAATGTGATTGATGAGGACAACATTGTCATAACACCTTCTGAATCAACTAGTGAAGCAACTCCCCTTTTATACTACACACCAACACATGTTCATTAAATATCTTCCTAAGTATTTGAATAAAATTTTGACCCCTATTCAACGCGGGCCGAGTCAGCCAATGTTCAAGTTCAAACACATTTTATCGAAAATTTCAAATTCGTAATGAATAATATCTCGAACCTCAAAATTTCTAACGAATTGAGTTATCCATTTTACATGTTAATAATATTATAATTTAATATATATCATTTTTATTTTATTAGAACATCAATCTCACCGAATTTTCTATTCTTATATTTTTATGTTTTTGAATTCGATCTTCGAATTGAACCTTATTTATTTCGAATAGAATTCAAACCTTAAAAAACAAGTAAGTTCAATTATGTGTGCTTACATCTCTACCCAGCACATCTTGGTGTACTTTCGTAATTACATTAACTTGATCGAATCTTGTAACTTCTCGAAGGCTAATTGGATTTTTTTCTCGCCCAAAATAATTTATATATGTATATTTCTCTTTTCATATCAATTTTTATATAACACCCAATTCATTTTTTCCATCTCATAAACTTCTCCATCATCCATAAACATCATTTTTAATTCTTTCATCTATATCATGCTACTCCTATGAAACTAACTTTATAATTATATTTTATTATGCCTTTCATTATTTTTATATTTTGTTTCTTTACTTTTGTGTTTTCGTTTTTTATTTTATTTTGAAGATTGAAAAATTCTACATTTTAATTATCAAATTAATAATATTATTTATATTTTAAATTATTTACATAATTATATTAGTAAATTATTATTTTAAAAATATTATTAAACCTTTAAATTAATATTAATTATACTATAAGAATTTTAGAGAAAAATGTAAAGTAAAAAAAGGGGCCAATGGAACAATGTTATCGTAGCCGTCTAGAATTTCATACTCATCTGGACTGGTATGAGCGGTACGATCGGTACTCCGAAACATATACCGGCCGATGCCAAATTTTATTTTATTTTTTTTACATAATATTAATTAATTTTTTAGGGTCGGATCCGAAAAAAACATGAAATCAAACTCTAATACCCGTACCATACGGTACAAAAAACAATACCGATACTACCCATAGAATCAGTATGAACGACAAATAGCATATAGGTGCCGACGTGGGCGACAAATTGTATTTTAATACGGTAGAAAAATGTATTGTTTGAAATTGTTCTTGATTTCAACTTGTCAAAAAATTAGTGTTAATCGAAATGCAACATGTTCATTTATAATCTCGAATAATATAAAAAATGAGAGGAACACATTATCAACTATCGATATCTCAGAATCTAATCCCATAGAATCTACAAACCAATGATCAACAACTGAGTACAATAATTTGTGCAAGAATCAGATTCATCATTATCCTCACGAGAAAAGGAATAATCAATCCATTTATAAATACTATCATTAACTTCATCCAAACACACATTCAACAAGATGCAGAAGTATTACATGGATGGGTGCAAAGATGAGCATTACTACACTAAGGAGGAGGAATTCAACTGCAAGGAAAACCCTAATCAATACCGGCAATACCGTTCTTCGAGCATGATGCATAATGGTGCATTCAATGATTTCCCACAAAAGAATCATCATAGAGGAGGAGGATACTATGATAACAATAACAAGGATGAATACTTCGAAAACGATAAGGCAATGGTTCGTGAAAGGCGGTACGAGAAAGAGGAGTATAATGGTGGTTGGAATGCAAAGACGGATGAGCATATTCGTGTGAATCCGTATAAGAATTCAAGTGATGACTATTATCGCAACAACAATATCTACAAGGAAAGTGATTGTTATGAGGGAAGAAACAATGGATCGAAGCTTCATAAGGATCATGATAAGCATTCTGGTAACAAGCCTTATGATGTTGTGATGGATGTTGTGCAGGAACTCGTTCCTCGTTTCAATGAGAAGCCGATTACGCCTCCAAGATGGATTGCAAAGGCCGTTTACGATTGAATATGGATGACAAACTTGGGTTTATGATATGAATATATATATATGAATAAGAAGATTTGGCTTGATGAAACCTTGAAGGTTCATTGAGTCATTATCATGTGTGATTATTTATGCTTTGCTTGTAATGACCAATGAAGGATTAAGAAGTTTGTATTATAATATGAATAAGCTCAAATTAAACGAGTATGGAAAATTAATTTTAAATAATCATTTTTTAATTGAGTTTTGCTTTAAGATAATTTTAAATTATTTTTAATATTATTAATCCACTTTAGGGATTGAGTCAACTCAAACTCCACTAAATGGATTAATACATCATGGTTTGACCTCTCAACTAGTTATATGAGTCAATATATTTGTTAGTATTAGAGTTACTTTGTTGTAGGTTGACCAATGAAACGGGTTGATAGCCTATATGGGTTGATTCATAGGGTTTCTTTGGGTTGGTGTTGGTAACTCAAGTGAGTTGAACGCAATTTCATAAAACGTGATTTTTCAAAACTTAAGATAAATTACTGTGTGTTTATCCTTATTTTTCTGTGTTTTCGCCATCGCTGCTAATAGCAGCTATCATCCTAACGCGATTTTGTAAAAGATGAAATGCTCTTATTAGTCATATATATCACTTAAAGATTTCATTATACTACATTTATCGCATGTTTTATATATGCGATATATCGATCGGTATCGCATGGTATCCCGTTTTACTATCAGATCTCTAGTTTTTTTTCCAACCCTAAAAATAATAAAATATTATTCAATATATTCATACCATATGAAATACCGTCATTTTTCAGGTTGTATAGGTATTTTTTTGTACAGCCCGATACAGGGTATTAGGGTCGATATCCAGGTATTTCACGGTCCGACACTAAAAAATTAATTAAATATTAAATTTTTAATAAATTTGCTATTGTCCCTTTTTAGGGGTACCAACAGTCGTCTGGTTTATTAAGAAACGAACTCGGTTTTAATTTGTTTGTGGTGAGGAAACGATTAAGTAATGCAAATAAGGAAAAATACAGGGCATTTTAGAGTGGAAAACACCGGGAAATGGGGAAAAAACCACTTGACTAAGAGCAGGAAAAACTCTTAGCCGATCCACTAATCGAACAGTAGTTCATTACAAAGATATCATAGGTTTATGAAAATGACGAGGTACAAGAAAGTGATAAGAATTCCGGCAGGGTACCAGCATGTTCTTAAGCGTCCAAAAGGTTCTGCTAATTCCGTCGTTAAACCCTGTATATATAGAGCTGAGGGTGTGTGTAATCCACGCCCTGTAACTGCCTTTGACAAGTTTGTTGAAGGTTGTTGTCACACGATGCAAAACGTGAATAGGACCGAAACGTGGCCTGTGTGATCTGGCCCGAAGCGTGGGACGCATGGGTTGTAACCATTTGGACTGAATCATGGGGTCACTTATCAAACGCCCTTTTATTTCGTCAAGTGCAACTTCGGTCCTATTGCGGAACATCGAACCAGTTATCTCAAAAATGCTGAGCTGAGGACTAACTTTGGGCCGCGTGAGTTCGCACTTTGTTACCTGGGTCAGCCCAATCGTAATTGGATCTTACCAATTGCAAAGTACATGGTCCTAGAATTCTCATCACTAGCCTCTCGGGTTTGGTTGCCATCGCAGAGGTGACGTAAGGCCGATCCCATAATGTTGTATACGTTCGGGAGAATATAGGACCGAACCCGTTTGCAATGAGCGTCCAAAGAACTGATCCTTCACTTAGCCAATTTGAGATGTGGATTTTGAATTCAAAATATCATAACGTTCATTTTTGTGTCACTTATATTTAAATATTAACATCTAGATCTGCGCCTTTCCGTAGGCGCAATAGGCGTGATGAATGCATACAAACTGCAACCACCTATGGTAACCCTACGTGACAACTTATAATTGGTCGGGAAATTACTATTTAAATCGGGGTTTCGGGTACTATTCATCCCCATCGTCATTTCGCGAAGAAAAATCGTCTAAGCCAAACTCTCTGCGTCTTCATTCTTGCCTACATTTAAACTCATTCCAACCGATTTTCACTAAGGTAATAGCCATGGCTCCTCGTAGAATGAGATACCCAACTATGTCCGAGTTGGATATCGAAGAGCTTAAGTCTAGGTTTTCGATTCCCGCTCATTACTCCATCTGGAAGGGGCGGGAAGATATTCCCTGCTTCCTTCCAGCGGAAATGAACTTTCCGGCAAGCGCTATTCCTGTCAGTTATGACTCCCTAAAATGTGGGTTACGTTTTCCGTTACACCCGTTCATAGCGGCCGTACCTAAGGAAATCCATTGCCCGACCTTTGCGTTATTTCCAGGTAGCTATGTGTATATAGTTGCGTTTATCTTTTATTCCCACAAACAGAAAATGGCTCCGACCTTAGAACACTTTTTTAATTTGTTCTTGGTTGGATCCCGAAGGGGTAATGGTCTATTAGGATGTCGTAGGTTGTATTATATAGCGATGCGCACCAAAGAGTGCGCTATAGTTGATAATGAAGAATCTCTTCATGCGTGGGAGTCTTGTTATGTGTGGATACTGTCCCAAAGGAGGACATGTTGAAGGTGTAGCCCCTTATAACCCACCCACGCATAGGTCAATTGAACCGAACCAGGTTCAATCCTTCCCGTTCGGAAATTGCAAACACACTTGCGATGTTTCCTTCCCCCGAAGCATGTCTTAAACGGGTAGAGTTTCTTCGGAAGGAGAGACTGATAGAAATAGGGGTCGCGGGTAGGACCGGAGCCCCAGCCCAGAAAGGGATGTTTTCTTGTTCATATCTATCCGAACGATCGCGTATGAAGTTAAATTTTATTTCGTCACTCCCTGATCCTTATATATTTATCTTGCAGATTCAACCGAAATGATGCCGAGCTCGAGATTCAAGCATTTGGCTGCCGCTTCGGCCCACCCTTTTGGATGACTGCAAGGAGCAACATATAGTACAGAGCCATCTGAATCAGCGACAGGGTGTATGCTGATTCCATCGGGGTCGTCCACTGGAGGGAACCCCCCAATCCAGGCCTATGTGGTTTAAGGTTCAAGCTTAAAAGACTAAGGAAGTTTATGACAACTTGGTGAATTATTTGGTGTTCAAAAGATCGTGTATGTCCTATAATGTGGCATTGAATATCTTAATATTCAAATTGAGAAGTAGAAGAATAAGCTTTTGGAAATATACCACACCGAGAAGTTATTATTGCAAAAGAAGAAGCTAGTGTCCAAGACAAAGCATTGGTGAATGAACACGTACTTATAGTGATAGATGGAGAAATTACAAATTTGGATAGTAAAGGATTGGTTAAAATGACAATATAGTCATCAATGAATAACTAACGAACGCTTGAAGTTATTCTAGGATCATGAAATGAAACTCCAGCGTGGAGCTGTGTTATTGAAAGATCTGTGGGGCGTATAGTTATGTGGCAGCATCCGTATTCAGTAATCAAGGCTTCCAGAATGGTTATACAAATTGTGTAGGTCTATTATCTATCATTCAAGAATATTCGAGCATTTCATAAAGTAATCGGATCACCGTGGATTCTTTGTTGTTTGAGAAATTAAACATGTCTTGATCGATAAGTATTCTCTGTTCGGATTGTGTGGATCTGCATTAACAAAAGCCCTTGAAGAGTCTCGCAACTCTCGGAATTATGGTTGAGGATTTGGAATTAAAGAAAATGATTGAGCTTCAATGGTTGTAGTTAAATCTCTACTCGATGATCAAGATATTGATAACATAAAGCCTATGTTGAAGAGAGCATCTACTTATATTTCTTAATCATCCGAAATGGTATTCGTTTGGATTATTCTTCATCTACTGGGAAGGGTTCATTTGTTCGATTTACTTCACTATCCAAAATGGTTTTCATCCGGAACATTATTCATGAGGACTTCAACAATTGGATATTAGTTGTAATATCACCGCATCTGCCATTAGTGATTAATTGATCCTTCCAGATACCTTTATGGAGTATCTATCAGTGTTACCTTTTTGTGATTAATTGATCTTTCCAAATACCATTTAATGAGATCCCGAAAATTATGGTTGTTGGGTATTGAGAAATATCAACCATTATCAAACTATGCATATTGGAGTTCACGAAAGAGATGTCAGATTTGTGTTATTTTATTGATCGCCCCGAATGGTATTCGTCCGGAAATATCTGATTATTGAGCATGCTTTCTTAATTAACATGTGACATTATCGAGTTGACGAATATTTTGACCGTATATGCATTCTAGCAAAGGTCTTGGCATAGAACTAATAAGCAACATATTCAGTTACTCTGGTTTAACAACAGTTTTGTTGCTCAAGAACGATTTGTTATTCTCCCAGTCACATTGGGATATAAGCAAATATCAAGGTTTTTATTAACGGGATTCGTAGTGGTGGATTTTCCCATCATCTTTTATAATTTTTCCCTTAGAAGATGCGCCTTGAATGTATTCGGAGCCATCATGTCTCTTCCCCAATTGATTATGAAGTCTCCTACCACATCAGAATAAAAGATTAAAGGAAATCATGTGTCGGCAAGATATTTTCCTAGTATTGTGTTACGAAATGATATAAAGATGATCTGGTATTAAGATAGTTTTAAATAGTAAAAATAAATTCCTTGAAAGAAGTGGATAATCTCCCGTTAAAATGGAAATATAATTATTGAAGATGTGGAAATCGTATTGCAAGCAAGGCTTGTTGAACCTATGAAATGCACATAAATGGTCACGGCCTATTGATGACTCCAAAGTCGAACGATGCCTATACAGTTTGTATTGTTTTCACTTAGTTGAGTGAAACATGTTCGGAGGACCTATATCTACTACCGCTATTGACATATTGCTTATTCGACCGGATTAAAGTTTCTCAATTATACCTTTTGGTTTAAGGAAAGTGTGGTGCCACATACCGATAATCGACAAAGTTAATATTTAAAGACATGATAAAGAAAAATGTGTGGAAGTCAATAGTGATGGGATATAGATAATTATCGTTATAGAAATAATCACGTCCAATATTTGGGCGGATGATTGAGTATACTGAGTGTTATAGTCCCTTTTTAGGGGGTACCAACAGTCATCCGGTTCATTCAACGAATGAACTCGGTTCTGATTTCTTTAAAATGTGGAAGACGATCAAAAGCTAAAAACCAAAATAGATGCACGGCAGTATATAGTGGAAACCCCGTGAACTAGGGTGAAAACCACTCGACCAAGAGCTGATTATGCTCTTGGCCTGCTCACTAATGAAATAAATCAAAGTTCATAAAAGATAGACTAATGAAAATGACGAGACAAAGAAAGCGGTAAGAATCCGGCATGACAACAGCCTGTTCTTCCGCGTCCAAAGGGTCCTGTTATTTCCTTCGTCTTGCCCTGTATTTATAGAGTCGCCGGCGAGTGTAATCCACGTCCTGTAACCGCCTCTGACAAGTTTGTTAGAGGTTGTTATCGCAGGATGTAAAACGAGGCTGGGACCGAGGCGTGGTCTACGTGATCGGGCCCGAAGCATGATAAACGTGATAGGGCCCGAAGCGTGGAACGCGTGAGCCTGTAACCGTTTTGTAACCGTTCGGACCGAACCCCGGAGCCAGCTGGCAGATAACGCTTTTATTTACTAAGGTTATCTTCGGTCCTCTGTGTTGAACATCGGGCCGCTCTTCCTNATGATAGCTTGTACCTTTTCAGGATTAACCTCTATGCCTTTCTCTGAAACATAATATCCTAAAAATTTTCCACTTCGGATCCCGAAGCAGCATTTGTTCGGATTTAGTTTAAGCTTATATTTTCGGCATACTTCGAAACAACGAGACAAATAAGAAAGATGGTCTTCATCATTCATAGACTTAACAATCATATCGTCAACATACACTTCCATCATGTGGCCAATTAATTCTCTAAAGATTTTGTTGACCAACCTCTGGTATGTTGCTCCAGCATTTTTGAGACCGAAGGGCATAACCACATAGCAATAAACCCCATCTTCGGTCATGAATGATGATTTCTTCTGATCTTCCTCAGCCAAGAAGATCTGGTGATATTCAGAATAAGCATCCATGGTACTCATCATGGTGCTTCCAGCAACAGCATCCACCAGTCGATCGATGTGCGGCAGAGGGAAAGGATCTGATTCACAGCTTTTGTTTACATCGGTAAAATCGATGCACATTCGCCATTTCCCGTCCGGCTTGGAAACCACTACTGGGTTTGCAACCCATTCAGTATAGTGGATTTCTCGGATAAATCCCGACCGCAGTAACTTGTTCACTTCAGCCCGGATGATCTCAATTTTTTCAGGAGAGTAACGTCTCCTTTTCTGCCTGACAGGCTTCGTTCCAGGCTCAGTATTGATCCGATGTTCGGTATCGGATCGGTCAATCCCCGGCACATCATCCGGGGTCCATGCAAATATATCCACATGGCTTCTCAGCAGGTGGATCAGTTCTCTTTCGAAGTCAGGGGCTAAATGAGCCTTGATGCGAGTTGTCTTGGTTGAGTCATCCTCAACCAGATTAATCAATTTGAACCCCACGGGTTCCATCGCTTGCCTCGGGTGCGGAAGCTCTTCCAGCAAATCCACCCGAGCCTTCTTCATCGGTGCCAACGTTCGGCACGAGCTCATGTAGCATTGTCTAGCTACTTTCTGATCCCCCTTAACAGAAATAACTCCATGGATGGAGGGGAACTTGAGCATCATATGATACGTAGAAGGGACCGCTTCAAACTTGCTCAGACCGATCCGTCCAATAATGGCGTTGTAAGCCAAATCGACTTCAACGATAATGAATTCCAGATCTTCAGATCTGTCCTTGGATGGCTCTCCAAGGGTAACGGGGAATAACATCTTCCCACAAGGAATAACACTTCTTTGGTCGAATGACCAAAGAGTTATGTTGGCGATTGGCAGATCATGAGCGACTGCTCCCAACATTTCGGCGACTTCGCGCTTCATCAGGTTGCACGAGGCCCCAGTGTCCACCAGGATTCTGTGGGCACGGCGATTCCCGATGACCCCTGTAATGGTGAGGGGGTCATCACAGAGATCAATGATCCCCTCCCGATCAGCCGGGTGAAGGTGATATCCTCTCTGAAGATGGAGGACCGATCCATGGGATCATACTTTACCAGCGCCACAGATTCGGAGCTCTTAGCAGAGTCTCCGCGCGCTGTTCTCTTTCGGTCCCGGACCGACTCATTTATTCTCAAACCGCCGGAGGTAACATAAATATCTCCGGCCACTTCTCTAGGTGCCGCCTCATTTCGAGGAGGTTGGGCACCATTTTCAGCAGGTGGGGGAGCAGCGTTCTCCTGTCTCCCACCTTCATTCTGCGGGGCTCTGCCGCCACGGCCCGCCATCTTCTTCTTCGGCCTGTTTCCTGCTCTGGCGGAGGAGACCTTCGGTCCTCCGTCCGATCATTATAGTTTCGGGGTTGTCCCCGATTATCTCTTCCCCGCGGCCTGTGACGATCGTCACCTTGATGGCCCCTTCGGGGGGATTCCGCTCTTTTGCCCTTCTGACCGTTTCGGTCGGGCTTTTCTTTACCCATTGCCTCTACCGTCTCTTTCAGCAACGGGCACTTCAAGGTTGGATGATAGCGATTATGATGAAGCTCGCAATACACCCGGTTGTCCTTCTGCTTCGGGGGGACGTCTTTTCATTCACAGCCGCTACTTCTCGCGACTGTTTTCTTCGGGTAGGAAACCCGATGATCACCTGCGGGCTCAGAGTTCCCGCTAGGCTTCCGATAACCCAGCCCCAGCGCTTCATCTACCTTAATATATTTATTGATTTTCTGAAGCAGTTTCCCAAGGGTAGATGGTGGGCTCTTCACTAAACTGGCCGAAAGGCCGCACGGTCCTAAGACCTGTTGTAGAATATCAATTTTATCGCGAAGCTCGAGTTTGATGCCTCGGGCGGTCCTGTTGAATTATTCCATAAAGGACCGAAGACTCATTTTCGCCGGAATATATTTTAACTGGTATAGTTCCTGCCTGCTTCGGGGCGGTCCTACATTTGGAGCGAATTGCTCTGAAAAAGCCAAAATAAATCCGCCATACAACTGTATGGATCGGGCCGGCAGATTTTTGAACCAGGTTCGGGCATCGCCTTGCAATCCTGCCGCGAAGATGCGGCACTTTAGTGAATCCGAGGCCCGAACTGTTCCCATACGTAACTCAAAATCAGCAACGTGATCAATAGGATCACCATCGCCTCGGAATGTCGGCAACCCTTCGGGGTTGCGATAATGTCGATCTGGGACCGCTGCCCAGATTTCTTCTGAAAAGGGGAGCATCAAATCTCCCAAGGCGGCAGATACGCCTTCAGATTGCTGGGACGACGTCTGAACTGCATGTAAATTATGCCACCAATCGTCATCCTTACTTCGCCTTATAGGAGTCTCCATGGCCCTATTAAATAAGCCAGGATTGCGTCCCAGATTCGGTCCGCAATCCTTCAATGCACGCATATTCTCCAACTCCCTGGTGAGCTCATCTATTCGTCGCTGCATCTGTTCCTGGTCATTTCCAGGAGCGGGAGTTAGAGCTCTGGCCGAAGGGGGAGGAGTGGATCGATATCTAGGCCTCCTCGTGTTGACGCCACGCCTGAAGGTTTCTTCCTCATCAGTGTTGCGTTCGTCGGGATCACTTTCATATCCTCTGTTTCTGGGAACAGGGCTTGAGAAGCCGGTGGTTCTGTTCCACTTTTCTCCGTCGTAATTTCCAGTACCACCTTCCTTACGACAACTTCCAAATCCTGTAATGTGAATGTTGATGCTGGAAGACTGTCGGGAAGCACGTCACTATCATTTGTCGGAGTTCCAGTTGCCATGCCTTTGATTATCCTATCCCAGGTAGAAAACTCAATGGGATTAGAAAAAATCGTCCCCACGGACGGCGCCAAACTGTTATAGTCCCTTTTTAGGGGGTACCAACAGTCATCCGGTTCATTCAACGAATGAACTCGGTTCTGATTTCTTTAAAATGTGGAAGACATTCAAAAGCTAAAAACCAAAATAAATGCACGGCAGTATATAGTGGAAACCCCGTGAACTGGGGTGAAAACCACTCGACCAAGAGCTGATTATGCTCTTGACCTGCTCACTAATGAAATAAATCAAAGTTCATACAAGATAGACTAATGAAAATGACGAGACAAAGAAAGCGGTAAGAATCCGGCATGACAACAGCCTGTTCTTCCGCGTCCAAAGGGTCATGTTATTTCCTTCGTCTTGCCATGTATTTATAGAGTCGCCGGCGAGTGTAATCTACGTCCTGTAACCGCCTCTGACAGGTTTGTTAGAGGTTGTTATCGCAGGATGTAAAACGAGGCTGGGACCGAGGCGTGGTCTGCGTGATCGGGCCCGAAGCATGATAAACGTGATAGGGCCCGAAGCGTGGAACGCGTGAGCCTATAACCGTCTTGTAACCGTTCGGACCGAACCTCAGAGCCAGCTGGCAGATAACGCTTTTATTTACTAAGGTTATCTTCGGTCCTCTGTGTTGAACATCGGGCCGCTCTTCCTAAAGGTGTAAGTGGGCTATAAGAGTTCGTTTTGATTATTTAAGTCGGCCAAACTGTTATCGGGCCTCACCCATTACAGGGTACCCGGTCCTAGATTTCTCATCACTAAGGAAATATCGAATGAAGTGTAATTCTCCTTGTCCTATGATGTTTGTGAAAGGAATAGAAAATGATAAGTTATCAATCAAGGAAAATTTCATATTCCTTCATGCATAGTCGGTTGGCATCTGATGGTTGGAAAGATTATATAAATAATGATTTGTTTCTGTCTCCACTTCCCCTTGGAAACCTTTGGGTTCGTTTTTGGGAATTCAAAGAAGTTATAAACTATCAGTCATAAAAGAAGTCATAAACTTTCAAACAAGTCATAAGTGATGCCTTAGGCACAATGACAAGAAACACTGGCTGATAATTATGTTAATAGTAAAATACAAAAGATCGAATTTCGGTATAACCATATGTCTTATTCGAAAAGGGGAACTAAGATCTTGTGATCTAGAATCGCATGAAGGTGATGGTATGTGTAGAATAATCTATTGACAAGAAGGAACCGAGTTATTATTTCCTTTTAAGGAAACGTTGAAGAGAATAGTTACGTGATGTTGTCACATTTGCACTGTCCGCTCTTCGTACTATACATGTTTGGAAGAACGAGGGAAAGAAGAGTAATATTATATATCCCAATGTTGGGACATGGGTTCAAAAGTTTCTGCATGATACATTAGTTTCTCATGCTCAAATTAGAGGTTGTGAACCTCTGTGATACTCGCCAATCCAAGTCCATCAACACTGGGGACTTGCGAGTAAAAACGATTTGTTCGAACATGAGCTTGTCACATACATTTTGAATCAATAGGAGGATGATATGATCGTGATCCGAGGGACTAGGAATCACGAGCGGACAAATACAAGGAATCCAAAGTTTACCTCACTTGGGAGAATGAGATCTTATTGAAGGGAATGAAACACGTTGTTATTAGAAGTCTTCCCATATATTATGGATTATCGAAAGGTAATGTTTTTCTTTTCGAGGAATTCGTTTGACCAATTTATACCTAAGTGAGTAAATAAAAGTTTATCTTCTTCCGGATCACTAAACAAAGATATTTAATGAAATAATGTGCTTTCAAGATTCATATTTTATGCACTGAAGTGTACTGCGAGCCAAGAGGATACTTGTGCGAACGCATTTATTATCTAACAAATCAAGAGTGATAGAAATGATTTATTATCGATTTCCTATCATCGTTATCGAGAGATCAACTAATGAATCTCCTCAAGACGAGGGTCAATCTGTGAAATCGTATAAATAATCAGTTAGTAGGCGATCTATATCATTGATGTTCATGTTGTGCCAAGCTAAATACATTCAAGAAAAAAGTTTATGCCGGGAACTATGCTGACTATGAGAAGGTTATGAGATAAATACCGCAAGTTAAATTGGAAAATGTGTCAGTATTGCCCTAAGTATCTAAGGTGAATATGGCAAGCGAAATTACAAGTTGAATCATAGTACTCTGAGCACCTACTGCGAAAATTAAATAGTTGTTCATGATTGTCTCATCGATACATGGGGACTGATATTATTATGTGTCTTTCTAATGGTTGTGCACAAGAAGAAATTTTTCATCATTCTATCGAAACGATGGAATATGTGTAAGTCGAAGAAATATCCCAATCACATGAATGTATCCCGATCCTTGAGAAAATGAGGTGAGAAGTTCCCTCCTGATCGTATTATTTTCTAGCCTGGATCCCCGATTGCCCTATAACGCTATGTTTCTTCGTAAAGCAAGAAAGTGAATTATGCGAGTATTATTATCTCTTGCAGAAACAGTGCCTCGTGCCTGGGAACGCCAAGCGAAGCTCCCTCAAATGTTTCATTCTATTCTCGATGTTAGATATTGCGCATATTTTTTGTGAAAAAAACACGAGTGAATGGCGTGAAAATTACTATCGCATGTGGCGTTACACATATGGGCATTCATAGTCGTTATTTAATCTACTGAAATATATGGGAATTCAAAGTATTGATGTATTGATAACGCCATAACGAGGGCAAATATTCATGTGGAGATATGTAATCACAAGTTCATTCATTATTATTGACTTTATGGTGACTTGTGAATAAAGAAAGTTGAGATTGTTGAACATTCTTATACGTTGTACGTTGAAAGAAAAATGGTATGAGATTACGATGGTTGAACATTGTTGCACGTTGTATGTTGTACGTTTTATGAGGTTACGTTGGTGATGATTGAATGAGCGTATAAGATTGTGAGCATGAGCGGAGAGGAGATGCCACGGACTTGGCATATTTCCAATTTGCGAAAGTATTATGTATAGACGCGACTCGTCGATCTTTTTAAGATGAAAATCCCCGTCTTTTATACTATATTATGATTTTATGTAACTTCTCTGACGACATGAATTCAATCGACTAGGGGAGTGGTAAGATAGGAGTAGGTTCATTGCATTTTAGTATGATGGAGGATGAAAATAAAATAATATGTTAGATTAGAAATGCAATGCACCGTCAATCGTATAGTCGATCATTTTCAAGCTCATCAAATTAGATATAGACAAAATACTTTAAACATGATGACTCTTTCTGTCTGCATCAGAATCGTCTATACATATATACTGTTGGATTATATCAAGGGGCCCGATTGATTGTTTAATAGCCGGTCTTGTACTGAGCATGTTCCATGGCAAACGGGGTGCTTTTATACCAAACTCCTTCATGACACGCCAGCGAGGGTCACTCCCTCGTCGGAGGCTGATCTATTTCCGCAGTGACCCTGGGTGCAAGTTTATACCGGCGGCGGATGTGTGTTGACCCCGGGTGCAAGTTTATACCGGCGGCGAAAGTGTGATGGCCCCGGGTGAGTTTATACCCGCGGTGAATATGTGTTGACCACGGGTGCAAGTTTATACCGGCGGGACAATGTGATGTTGCGGTGCAAGTTGGCACAGTGATGACCTCGGGTGCAAGTTTATACCGGCGGGACAATGTGATGCCGCGGTGCAAGTTGGCACCTTGATGACCCCGAGTGCAAGTTTATACCGGCGGGACAATGTGATGTCGCGTTGCAAGTTTATACCGTGATGACCACGGTGCAATGCCGATGGAACAGTGTGATGCCGCGGTGCAAGTTTATACCGTGATGACAACAGTGCAATGCTGATGGGTCATTGTGATGCCGCAGTGCAAGTTTATACCGTGATGACCACAGTGTGATGCCGCAGTGCAAGATTATACCGTGATGACCACAGTGCAATGCCGATGGGACACTGTGATGCTGCGGTGCAAGTTTATACCCTGATGACCACGGTGCAATGCCGATGGGACAGTGTGATGACCCCGGGTTCAGGTTTATACTGGAGGAAAAGTGTGATAATCTCGGGTACAAGTTTATACCCGGAGAAAATGAGCAAGTGAATTGCTGGCGCTCTATAATGCCCTATGACATATATTACATCCCTATGAGAATTAATGGGTGCTTGTTGAAAATCAAGAACATGTGATTGAATTGAGGCGCTAAATGAAACCGAGATTAATGGGTGCTTGTTGAGACCCAAGTGCACGATGAATTGGGATTCTTAGTGAGGCTAGAGATTACTTGGCACGGGTAAAATCCGTGAGTGAAGGTGATATCGAACGGTGATTGTGTTCTACGGAAGATATTATTGTTTATGGAAAAAATGAACAAATAATACTTTTATGGCATAAATTACCATGGTTCCTTCAATCAAGAGAGCTCAGCTATATCCGACCATTCTAAATTATGGTCAAGGGATTTGATGAATTGTCTTACGGCACAGTTCTCAAACTATCACATCTATACTCGAGCATCCTTAGTCGTTATACCAGAGGCCGAACGATTACCCAATAACAAGGAATATTGTGTTGTTTACGATAAGGAGAAGAATATTTATTATCGGAGAAATTACGAAGTCACATTATGACATGACTTCATTTGTTAAACTGGCCAAGTTATGGCTATATATCATGGATTTTGTTATTTATAACCGCATATTTTAATCCAATTCATTTAACATGGATTCATCGTCTTTGGCCCTCAGCTTGGCATCCATCTCCTCCTGAACTGCTTTTCCTTTCTTGTCCAGCTCGGAGACTTGATCTGTTAAGAGTACGATTTCCGTCCCAGCTTTTAATAGTTCACTATCCAGCCGGTCTCGATCCTCTCGGACCGCGACCAATTCGTCATGCTTAATGTCAACTTGTCTTTTAGCAAGGTCAAGTTGATCTTGGACTTTTTGGGACACAACCTTGTCACCCAAGCTCTTTTCCACGGTGATCGCAGTTGTGAAGTCTTTCCTCAGCATCTACATAAGATGTTAAGGTCAGAACATAAACCTTCGGGCCTCAATATCAAGGGAACTTACCTTCGTTGCGAGGTCGAGGAAACCTTCGATTATTTCTTCCCCATACATGTCTGGTTGAACATTGTCTGGGTTTTTTTTCCGTAGAGGCGGAAATCTTCAATGAAGGCACTCCTCCAGGAGGCCAACTTCTTCCCTCATTTAACCTTGTCCAGCAAGCCCAAGACAACCCCCCAATCGGAGTTGATCTTATAGCCCGAGGCAGGGTCCTTCAAAACAATCCCCTGGGTAGGGACCGAAGCATCCCCTCCTTTCTTCAGTCTTTTAAAAACCCTCGGGGCTTTTTCTTTGGTCGCTCTCTTCCCTTTACCCAGGGGGACTGGCGGCAGGGAGACGTTCGCCTTAAGGTTGGGACCGGGGAGAACTTTTTCCACGGGAACGGCTCCCTGCAGCAACAAATTAATTGTGTTAGCGTTGATAGGGGAACAATTTCCGATCTCGTAAAGGCTGGATAAGCTCAAAGAGTATAAAACTTGTCATAATCTTTCAAAAATTCACAAATCGGATTCAATGGGTAAAATCGAATCGGAAATAGGATCATGACTGTATTCTTGCTATTGACACCATCACATATCCTTGGGAACCATGCATGCCCTTGCGTAGCATTGAACACTTCCACATGACAATCCACATATACTCATGTAACTTCTTATCTTTCCATGTAATCAGTAAATCGTATTGACTTGGGACTTCCAACTTTCCGCAACAAACATTCTCTCCAACCATTTCGTGCGCATACATACAATCAAACAACACGTGGCCAAATTCCCCCCAATGCAACTATGCATCAGCTTATTTTCCATGTGAGGTTCACGTGTTTCACAAGTGTCAATCAAATGTCGCTCCAAGCAAAACACACAACCACCACAAAACGGGTTAGAAAACCATACAACCTCTTCGAATATAACTCATACTTGAATCACAATATGAAATGATAGAAAACCTCGGCAAATAATTGAACTATTGGATAACAGACTCTTCCAAATATCCAGCAAAAGTACATGGTCGCGTCATTGAAGTTCATCAAACTGAAATGGATCTCAAGATTCAATGTTGAGGAGATCCTCAAGCGTTTCAATATACGCCCATCTTTATGAATAATAACCAATCTAGCAAGCAGATGTATCTAAATGTATCAGTATGTTCGACATATAACCCTCTTCTTTATAACCAATGACCATATTGACCTCTAAAATATCCCCGTTACAGAGTAAAATCCTTTCAATCATTCAAAATATGGCTCATTTTCGGTAAATTGACCGAAATGGAATAGTAAAATGCCACCAAAATCCAACCCGGAAAATATTTCACCGTCACATCACTAGTTGATTGTAGATATAAAATGGAGACTCCCATGAAATTTTCGTAATGCTGAAAATCGACTTTTCCCAGACTTTTTTTCAACCCTTTCATCCATTTGGCATGTCTTCGGCATATATTCATGTCATATGATAATATTTCAATGCACTCATATATAGATCACCTCCGAATGAAATCCCGCTCCGGAGGTTGGTAGATGTTCCCACTACTGACTCTTCATGTGGTACTGATTGAGTCCCCGGTAAAATATCATTCTTCTTGTCTTCTATCGCATAAGGGTTGCCATCCGACACACTTTCTCCATCTATATCACTCTCATATCAAGAATATCATATCATCACAATATATAACAAGCTCCAAGCTCAGCACAAGAGCTCTCAATGGGACTAAGTCTCAGGTCCCCACGGACGGCGCCAAACTGATCTCGTCTAAAACTATTTTAGATAATTTGTTTATGATAAATCAATTTCTTATATATTTTTTAGTTCAATTATTGTGGGGACACGAGCAATATATGAAGTTGGGCCCACAATGTGTGAGCTTACGTCCTCGGAAGAGTGAAGCTCTACCTTAGTTTTCACTATGACAATCAAAGGATACAAGTACAATCAAAGGATAATGATAATCTGAATGAAACGGTACGAAAAACGATCAAATCTGCTCCGTTGCGCCCGGGGTGAAGCGACTCGCAACTTTTTACCATAATGTCGCGAGTCCATGCAAAATCTTGCGGATGGGGGTGTTGGTCGCGACTTCTCTACACAATGTCGCGACTACATGCACATTGTCGCGACTCCAACAAGCAAAATCTCGCGGATGAACAAAATGTCGCGTGTTAGGGAGCAAGGCAATGAAAACTCGCGACTTCGGACATGGGTACAAGTTCTCGCGACTTTTTGGCCACAAAGTCGCAAGTCATGGAGTTGAGCAAGGACTCTAGCAAATTTTTGACAAAAAGTCGCGACTTGGTCGCAAACTCGCCAAACCGAGAGCTTTGGGAAGCGTGCCAAGAGTCTAAACCCTTTTCTAGGGTCAATGGTCTTATATTAATTGAAAAACTCGGCCCAATAAGTCAACTTAATGTACAAAAACTCAATCTTAGTCAAATTAGCCAAACTTACTTATAAAATATCAAATTAAACCGAAATAAGTGTCATAATGTCCTGGAACTTCGAAAATGCACCACGATCGAACACTAATAGCACATAATGTCGAGAAAATACCCGTGAATACTCTTCACCAGTTCATCGTCTCCAAATGCTTAGGAGATATCCAAAAATATCGCATATGGTCGCAACCGAGCTCTTCGAGTGCCAAATTACGAAAATACCTCTAGCATCATTTCCGACCGAAATCATCCAAAACAGCTCAAAACACCTTCAGAATCTTCATACGTAGGCCCGGAATGCCCAAATTACGATACTACCCCGAAATCACATTACTCAATAAATATAAATATAATAGAAAATAAAAATAAAAAATACCATTTATCCACATTAGACGAGTCCCCGGGGGTATTATAATTACATAAATAACCCCATGCAATATCAGTGTCAATGATAAACGGTATTGGAAATTTATGGTATCTTGCCTTATTCGCATTTAATTTAAGTTAGATGGCTACAAAAGCATTTTTTTGTTCAGAAAGTATATTAAATTTGCAATTTCGTAACTTAGAGGGCATGCCCTATATACAACCCGTAAGTTGGAAGCCGTAGGCAAACACCACCCTTTATTTGATATTATTATCTTAAGAATTTTTCGGCACAATTATTTCATCTTTGACGTGACTCAAGATAATGATACAAAAAATTCAAATAATTATAATATTACACACGTAATCAAATTTATTTTTTTAAAAGATAAAATCGAAAAATTTATTTATATATTTATTATAAACATAATAAAAATAAAAATCGTAAAAGACCAATTCAAATAATAATTATTTATACTTAAATCGTATTAAATAATATTAAATATGTATAATTATATTCATTATTATAAAAATAATATTTTTATAATAATTTCAAATGATAATTATTTATATTTAAATCATATTAAATATGTATAATTATATTTTTTATCAAAATAATATTTTTAAAACAATTTCAAATAATAATTATTTATATTTATATCGTATTAAATAATATTAAATATAAATACTTATATTGGTTATTATCAAAAATAATATTTTAAAAGATAATCTCAAATACTAAATTATATTTTTATATAAATAATAAAAATAATGATATTAAAAATATTGTTATCATATATAATATATTGATTTATAAAAAATAATTCTAATGATTGAGTTGATATTCATTGCTTTCTATAAAGAGTAGGTCATGTTCGATCATTGTTATTCGTAGAATTTGAAAAAAAAAATTAAAAATACACAGAACGTGGCCGCGTGCCATAGATGCGGCCACAAGCTTAGAACGCAACCGCTTTGTATATTAAACGCGGTCGCTTGCCTAGAATGCGACCTTAGGCTTAAAACGCTGACCATCCTAAACAAATACATTGGCCAAAAAGTAGTTTTTGGGCGAAAAAGCCAATTTCAATGATCCGTCAAATTATGATTTAACAAACTATAGTATTTAGAACACTTGAGAGCAATCTAAAGATCAAAAGCTTTTAATTATTCAACTTTTGACCACGACCACCTCTAACGGCTATAACTTGGCACGTTGACCCAACTAAAACAAAGATCTCTAGCCGTTATATAAATCTCCATTGACCGTTAACAATTCTCATTTTCAGACATTTTTGGCGATTTTCATGGTGAAATTTGACGCAGTTGTCGTTGTGAACTCTTCAAAAAGCGCAGAAATTTATCATATGCATTTTGGAATAGAGGAAAAGCTTAACATAACAATTGCGAGAGCTTTGGATTCTTGTTCGTTGAAGAGAAAGAGACCGCCTAAGATTGAAATCCCTAGTGTTCTGTGTGAAATATTGTGCGCTAGTTTTAGTGAATCTGTTGAAAAACTCTCCCTTATCAGACTCAATTTGATCACAGTTTCAGGTAACAAACCACCACTTGTTGGTTCCTTTAGATTGAATTTGAAAGAAAACAGATTTTACGAGGAAACCGGAGTAAAACCTCGGGATCGATATATCGATCCAATCCAATAACTCACTGGTTTTCGATTTACAAGAAGAATCAGAACAGATTACACATATAGCATATGATCTCTGATATTGATCTGCTTGTTGCCTATTGAATGCCTTGTCTCTCACTTTGCTACTTCTAAGGCTCTTAATCAGAGCATTGTCACCCACTATCTCAATTGATCACTCGCTTGATCTCAGATTGCTTGATTTCAGATTGATAATCTGAAATATGGTTCTTTAACTCTACTGAAACTGCTCTTCATAACGGCTTAAATAAGTCGTTTGAGGCAGTTTGTATAATGAACAGTTTTAGAGTCGTTAATGCGACTCTTCTGCCTTGTGCACCTGTTTCCTTACGTGAATGAAAACGCATTTGCATCTTTCATTCTTTCAGCAACATTACTCCTTCCAGTTTGAATGCGTACCTCATTCAACTCAGATCTCCTCCATCCACGCTCAACCTGCAGAACAGAAAGAGAAGCGCACAGAGACGACGAAGCACGAAAAAGGTTAAGTTTGCTTTTTCTTTCCTGTGTTTTCCTTTCTGTTTAACATTCTTCCCCTAAGGTTCGCGTTGATGGTTTGGAGCTGCTTGCTCTAGATCTGTTTGAAAATGAACAGATATGGCTCTGCTCTTGCTTCCTCTTGGTTTCCAGTCTGGATGTGAACTTGCTTGACCAGCTCAGCTTCACCTTTGTCCCTGTTCAGTCTGCAGAAGAGAAACTTGAAAGGAAATGAGTTAGTCTGTCCAACCTCGCTCACCCTCAAAGATAAGTCTCCTATATCGTTTTTGTTTTCTCTTCTTCTGGTTCTAAGCATCCTTCCCCTCAGGTTACGTGTTGGAGATTTGGTGCTGCTTTCCTTAGATATGTTCAGAAATGAACAGATCTGGTTCGTTTTTCCCCTTAGCTCCCAGTCTGGACAAGCATATGGTTGTCTAGCTCAGCCTTGACTTCAAAAACCGTCCAACCTTGCTGATCCTTAAGATAAGCCTCCAGTTTCTTGTTCATCTTCTTCTTTATTTCGCTTAACTCGTTTCTCTTCAGGTTGTAAATGAATGAAGTCAGTTATCTGCCCGAGATCTGCTCAGCAGTGAGCAGACCAGCGCCTTTAGCACAGATCTTCAGCTTGTTTCCAGGTATTATCTTAGTTAGCATGTCTGCAATGTTTTCTGTTGTGTGTACTTTCTCAACATGGAATTCCTTGGAGCTAATAGCTTCACGAATCCAGTGTGTCTTGATGTCTATATGTTTTGTCATACTATGAAACGTTGAATTTTTGCTTAACTCTATAGTACTCTGATTATCACACAACAGTTCTGGATCCAAGCAGTTAAGGTCAAACTCCTTCGTAAGTCTTGAGATCTAGTGTAGTTCCTTAGCAGTCTAGGTTAGGGCTATGTACTTAGCCTCTGTGGACGACAGGGCCACAGTCCTTTGGAGTCTAGATTTCCAGGATACAGATCCTTCGGCCATGATCACCACATAACCGGTGGTTGATCTTCTAGTATCTGGATCTCCAGCTAGATCCGAGTCTGAGTAGGCATTTATGTGTAGAGGTTTATCAGTGCCTTTAAACTTTAGGCACATATCTTTTGTTCCAGCTAGATACTTGATTAGCCAATTAATTCCCTCCTAGTGGGGTCTTCCCGGATTGCTCATAAAACGGCTTAAGACCGTAATGGGATAGGCTATATCAGGTCGAGTAGACACCATTAGGTACATGATTGATCCAACTGCAGAAGTGTATGGAACTCCTTCCATGTCTTTATATTCTGCATCCGTGGTTGGACATTTCTCCTTGGACAATATAATCTGGTTAGACATTTGAGTGGTCACTGGTTTAGCTCCTTCCATATTAAATCACTTAAGTATCCGTTCAACATAGGTTCCTTGTGAGATAGTCAGTGATCACTTGTCCCTGTTTCTAGTTATATGTATGCCCAAAATTCTCTTGGCAGCTCCAAGGTCCTTCATCTCAAAGGAGGCAACCAGTCTCTCTTTCAGCCTGCTTATCGATTCTTTTGATGTACCTGCAATCAAAAGATCATCTACATATAACAATAGTATTATAAATTTACCTGATTCCTTATGTTTGACATAGGCACAATGATCACTTTCTGTCCTCTTGAAGTTTTCTTGAGTCATGAAGGTGTCAAACCTTTTATTCCACATTCTAGGAGCTTGTTTGAGTCCATAAAGGCTTCGATCTAATTTACACACATAATCCAGCTTGTCATTGACTTCAAAACCAGTGGACTGCTTCATATAGATTACTTTATCCAAGTAACCATTTAAGAAAGCAGTTTTGACATCCATTTGTTCTAATTCCAGATCTAGATGAGCCACTGTTGCTAGCACTATTCTTATTGTGGTGAATTTGACAACCGATGAGAATATTTCATCAAAATCAACTCCCTTTTTCTGCCTAAATCCCTTCACCACGAGTCTAGCTTTATATCAAATAGTATCATTGGCTTCATGCTTTAATTTGAATATCCATTTATTCTCCAAAGCTTTTCTCCCTGCTAGCAGTCTTTCTAAATCATAAGTTTGGTTAGGTTTCAGAGATGTTATCTCCTCTTTCATAGCTTGTAACCATTTGCTGCTTTCTAATGATTTAATTGCTTCATAATATGATTCAGGTTCTCCTTCTTCAGTCACCAAAACATAATCCGATTAGGGATACCTTGAAGAAGGTCTTCTGATCCTTCTTGTTTCAGGTTCTGAAATATTTCCAGAATCTGTCTCCACTTCAATTTCATCATTAGTTGTATTTTCTGGTGCCTCTGAATCCTCTCTAACTTGTTCCTTATTTGTATCAGGTTCAGCTTCCGGTGCTTCAAGGAGTTCAGGAGCTGTGCCCTCCTTAAAATCATGTAGGTACACCTCTCTGTACAATTTTATATCTAAAATTTCACCATTATTCACTCTGTTTTTGCTCAAGTCTTGAATGGTTTGGTCTTCAAAAAATACTTCATCTCTGGATCTGAAAATCCATTCGGTTTTAGGATCCCAAAATTTATAACTAAATTTGTTGTCTCCATAACCTATGAAGATACATTCTTCTACATGGTCATCAAGTTTTTCCTATGTTCCTTTGGAATATGGACTAATGTCCTGCAACCAAAAATCCTTAAATGTTTAAATTTATGGCACTTACCTGTCCATATACCTTTTGGAGTATTTAACTCAATGCTGGTAGCTGGAGATCGGTTGACTAAATAGCAAGTCACTCCTAAAGCTTCAGCCCAAAAGTCATTGTCTAGCCTTGAGGTCTTCAATAAACATCCCACCTTGTTCAAGAGTGTTCTATTGAACCTCTCAGCAGTCCCATTGTGCTGGGGTGTCCCTGGCACAGTGAACTCATGTCTGATTCATTGAGACCTGTAAAAAAAATTTAATTCATTAGAGGTGAATTCTCCACCATTATCGGTTCTAAGAATTTTCATATTCTTCCCCTTTTTCCTCTCCACTGCAGCCAACCACTCCTTGAATTTAAGGAATGATGCATCCTTTGTGTGAATGGGATAGACCCAGATTTTCCTTGAGGCATCATCAATAAATGAGACAAAGTATTTGCTCCCTTCTTTTGAAATAATATCCAGGGAGCACACATCTGAAAAGACTAAGGCTAGGATCTCTTCCTTTTTCTTTACAGTTGTGTTGAATGGTTGCTTAGCTTGCTTCCCATAGATGCAATCCTCACACTTTTGTTCTGTTTTTTCTGCCTTCAATGTGTATCAAGCCATACTTCTTCAGTTTCTCCAATCTAGCATATGAAATGTGCACCATTCTTTTATGCCACAGCTGGAACGGATCAGTCTTCTCCAGAGTATTGATCTGTCCAGTTTGGGGCATCAGTTTAATCTTGTACAGTGTGTCTGAAAGTTTTGCTTCGGCTATCGAATTCCCATCCTTTAGCAACCTCCAGCAGTGATTGTAAGTTATACTCATAAAGCATTCTTCGTCCAAAATAGGAGTAGACAGTAAATTTATTCTAAGATTAGGTATATGCCTCACATCCCTTAAAGTAAGTTTGTGTCCTTCCTTTGTAAGACGTTCTATTGTCCCAATTCCTTTGACAAAAGCACATGTGTGATTTTCCATTCTAACAGTACCAAAGTTGCCTTTAAAATAGGTGGTAAAACACTCATTTCTTGGAGTAGCGTGATAGGAGGCACCCGAGTCAACTACCCACTCCATTTCTTGGTCACCAGTTTTATTTGCCTGGTCCTGAACAGTAGAGACAACTAGGATCTCCTCTTGGTTAGTTGTTGCAACGGGTTCAGATTCTTTAACTCTTTTTCAGAACCAACAGTCCTTCTTGATATGTCCTACATTGCCGCACCAATTGTAGTTCCTAGTTTCCTTTTGGTTATTCTCAGGCTTCCCCTGATCCTTGATGTTTTGCTTGTTCTTGTAGCTATTCTTGCTGAAATTATGTCTCTTGTCTTGTGTCCCTGAATTAACCGCAGCAAGTGTCTCCTTACAACTGAACCAGTCACTTCATCCTTCCTTAGTCCTTCATTGATTAAACACTCTTTCACCACTTCCACCTTTAATCCACCCTTCGGAATAGAAGAATTGATTGAAATAACAGTAGAATCCCATGAATCTGGAAGAGTGTCTATCAACATATGTGCAAGAACTTTATCTTCGAGCACACAATCTGTTTCTGCCAATTTATTGACAATTTCTTGGAATATTCAAAAATGGTCAGTGATGGGAGAGCCTTCTTTGAACCTTAGTCTCATTAGTCTTTTGAAATGAAATCATTGGGACTACGTAGACTTTGGTTCAAAAATGCTTTCGAGCTTTTCCCACATCAGCTTTGCATTAGTCTCTTTGGCAACATGATGATAATTTGCGCTGTCGATCCACTGGCGAACAAAGCCTAAGGTTTGGATATGTTTCATATCCCAGTCCTCCTGCTTATATTTCTCTGGTTTCTGGGTTCCAAATTTTACTGGTTCGAACAAGAACCGGCAATATAATAAGTCTTGCATCCTATTCTTCCACTCCGGATAGTTCTTGGATGTTAACTTGATCATTGAATAAGGTTCACCAGTCATGCTCTTCAGGGCAGCGTTCCAGGTGAGATGTGAATCTCTTTCAGTTGTGATTTCCTTGCAATCTTGATCAGTGAACTCTGTGTTTCTTTCTTGCTAAGTTTCCGCAGGCGTCACGACCTGCATGGGCCACCACTTGTTGAAAAACTCTCCCTTATCAGACTCAATTTGATCACAGTTTCAGGTAACAAACCACCACTTGTTGGTTCCTTTAGATTGAATTTGAAAGAAAACAGATTTTACGAGGAAACCGGAGTAAACCCGGAGAAAAATTTCGGGATCGATATATCGATCCAATCCAATAACTCACTGGTTTTCTATTTACAAGAAGAATCAGAACATATTACACATATAGCATATGATCTCTGATATTGATCTGCTTGTTGCATGTTGAATGTCTTGTCTCTCGCTTTGCTGCTTCTAAGACTCTTAATCAGAACGTTGTCACCCACTATCTCGGTTGATAATTTGCTTGATCTCAGATTGCTTGATTTCAGATTGATAATCTGAAATCTGGTTCTTTTACTCTACTAAAACTGCTCTTCATAACTGTTTAAATAAGTCGTTTAGGCAGTTTGTTTAATGAATAATTTTAGAGTGGTTAATGCTATTCTTATGCCTTGTGCACCTGTTTCCTTACGTGAATGAAAACGTGCGTCTTTCATTCTTTCAGCAACATTACTCCTTCCAGTTTGAATGCATGCCTCATTCAGCTCAGATCTCCTCCATCCACGCTCTCCACGCTCAACCTGCAGAACAGAAAGAGAAGCGCACAGAGACGACGAAGCACGAAAGAAGTTAAGTTTGCTTTTTCTTTCCTGTATTTTCCTTTCTGTAGAACCGAGTGTATCGTGTTGTGTGGATTCTGGGTTTGCTGTGTTTGCGTTGAAGGGAAAGAAGAGGTCCATGGAAGATGCATATAAAATGTTTTGTTGCCCAAATCGCGATAAGGTAGCGGCGACTTTTTCTTCTTTTTGTGGATAGATTTCGGTGAGATATGCCGTTCTCGAAAATAGGTTCTTAATTTGAATTTGACTTTGTAATTTGAAAATGCAGGTTTTTTTCGGGGTTTATGATGGGCACGGTGGCAGAAAAGCTGCAGATTTTGTGGCGGAAAAGTTGCATGTCAATATTCTTGAGATGTTGGAGATTTCTCCTGATAATTCGTCAATAGAAGCAGCTGTTAGGGAAAGGTACCTAAAAACTGACGAGGAATTTTTGAAACAGGTTCCTTTAACCATCTCATATCTCGATTGATTTACGATTATAGTTTGGAATTGGAACTTTTCTGGGTCTTTCCGTTAATAACATTGGTGAGATTTTCAGGATTTAAGCAGTGGTTCCTGCTGCGTTACTGCTTTGATCGACGGGAATGTGATGGTTGTCTCAAACTTGGGAGATTGCAGAGCTGTTCTTTGCAGAGGAGGTAAAGTAGAAGTTCTTACATCAGATCACAGGCCATCTCGAGAAGATGAAAGAAGAAGAATTGAGGATAAAGTAAGTGCATTTCCTTTGCTGAACAGTAGATCTTCAAAAGTAGATAAAACATTGCCTTTATCTTCAACTTCATTGTGAGATTAGCTGGTGTTTATTTTCAATACAGGGTGGTTTTGTAGAGATTCATGGTGGAACTTGGAGGATACAAGGGAGCCTAGCTGTTTCTCGAAGCATCGGAGATGCTTATGTAAAAGATTTTGTTGTGGCCGAGCCTGATTCTAAGGTTATAAACTTAATGCCAGACATGGAATATCTGATATAAGCCTCAGATGGACTGTGGGAGAAGGTTAGCTATCAAGAAGCAGTAGATAATGTAATGCGTTTGTGTTCATTCACCAAGAAGCAGAGAAAAGATTGCCATTTGACACAATCACCAAGATCCTCATTAGCAAAGTCGAAGAGAGTACTTTTAGATGCAAATAGATGTGATGTACAACACATGAGACAAACTGAAAGCCCTCCACCGATGTCGAGAAGAGCTTCTGTGACAAGACAACTTAGAGTGAAGAACATCCACACTCTGAGTAAAGAAAATAATGGAGTCTTGGCTGCTTGTAAGGATCTTGCAGATCTTGCTGTAGAAAGAGGGAGTTTGGATGATGTTACAGTAATGGTGGTGGATTTGAGTTATTACAATGCCGTAAGTTGAGTTATTCTTGTAGTAATTGCAACAGTTATTCATAGATTAGTGGTAGTTATTCATGAACCTCAATAGATTGTATGAATCCGAAATAGCAACACAAAAGTAAACGACATAAAGTGAAAAACTCAAGGTGTATGAAAAACAAAATCAAATTCAATATCAAGGGTTACAACTCACACAAAAGGTTACAATCTCTCTTAGCTTAATTAGGATAAATATCAATGAATCACACGCTCATTGCCCGGGGAACCCTCACATATATTACCGATTTTATTCAAATGTGGTTTTTAGTACCGATCGAGATTGGTAATCTCGAATGGCATTTTTGGAGCCAATTGAGATAAGCAATCTCGATTCGAGATTGACAAAATATTCCATGATTTCAACATAAGCTAACCCGATTCTTTTTTTTCATTCTTTCATGTGTCTTTTTTCTCAGGCTTTTGTCCCCGCCACCATTTGTCCCAGCCCGAGCCCCCATTTCCACCCCCCACCCAGCCACCCGTCACAATCCCTTGGTGGTGCCTACACCTCCAGAGCTAAACAACGGTACTGCCGGAGCAAAACGACCCCGTCGAAAACCACCGTTTCAAAATAACCACCATTTCTCGGATTGTCCGTATTGCATGTATTTTTTATGTATTTTTGTAGGTATTTCTTTGATAATGTTAATATTCGTATTATTTTTTTATGGTAATTGCATTGTAATTATTAATTTAATATGTTTTATTTTTTTCCAAAACTTAATATTTGTTATTTAATTTTTGAAGGTATATATGGATAATTTTGGTAATTATAATTTATTTCAAAATGTGGGTGAATCATCTTCCTTCATGGAGTTATTATTGAGCCAAGAACGACCAGGTTTTTATTACTTAAATTATTAAATTTCAATTATATATTTTTTTATTATTATGTATATATACAATAAAAATTGTAGGTAAGGAATCGGAGGACTTCACACATTTTGAAGAAGACAACGAGGTTGAAGTTGATTCAGTTGTCCAAGAATCTGAAACAGAACCTCCACCTCCGCCTACTGATGATAGAATGGGGAATGAATCTTTGCCCCATGTAGTTGTCGATGCTTCTAGGCTAGCTCGACTGTTGAGTTGGGTTTCAGCGATTTGCTTGCTAATACTTACTGTACTGAAGATCTTGTTAGAGCTGATGATTTTGCATATGCGAGGTCTTGACATGTTTACTTATCCTACAACATGGTGAATCCTAATTTGAAGGTCGGGATGGGTTTCAAAGATAAAGGCGAAGTTCAATTTGATGTATGTCATTTCCACATCGTGAGTTGATTTCAATTTAAGGTGGTGGATAGTTCACCCAAATTTTGAATGTTGGAAGGTTTTTTAAAGAACTAGACAAATTGTCTTTTTCATCTTCGAGCAAGATGTGAAGCGAAAGATGGTGTTTGGCAATTTTCTAGAGGTTACATTCCACATTCCTGCGGTGCCGATAATGTGGGTCTCAGACACCGTAATATGACAATGAACTTCATAGCTCGTGATATGGTTCAAAACATTTGGAAAAAAACATGTAATTCTTTTTAAAAATCTGTTATAATGTTAGAATATGAATATTTTCCTTTTAATATTACAGACTTGAAAGTGACGGATGGCATAAAAGAAATGTATGCGATATACAATTTCAATGTTCCTTATGACAAGGTATGGCATGGGGTGCAACGTGCTTTTGAACTTATCCACGGTTCTTGGGAGTCGTCTATAGAGAGACTTCCAATCCATTTTGCAGCTATGCAGTGGAGGAATCCAGGAACAATAGTTGAATGGGATTTGTACGACTACGATAAGGGGCCAAATGATAAAGTTATACGGTATGTCTACTGGTCTTTCAGACCTTGTGCGGATGCATACCTTCATTGCACCCCCGGTGATTTCGATTGATGCTTCACATCTTTATGCACGGTATGATCATAAACTATTGATTGCGGTGTGCAAGGATTTCGGTGGTCATGTGATCCCTTTAGCATATGCTTTAGTTGATGAGGAGAGCATTGATTCTTACACTTGGTTCATTCATCTATTAGACACACATGTGATTAAGGGGAACTCCGCTTGTAATGTTTCAGATCGACATGCTGGAATTACAGGGGCAGTGGAGTCAAATGAGGTATTTCAGACAGGTCGGTTACATCATAGATGATGTCTTAGACACCTAACATCAAATCTGAATACTCATATAAAAAACAAAGAAGTTCGAAAGTTAGCATATCGAGTTGGGGCGACTACTTTGATTTCAAAATGGAGGAGTTTGATGGAGGAAATCATGGAAAAAAACAACCAGGCTTTTAATTGGCTTACTCGTCGTGAGATTGAGCAGAATCGACATAAATGGGCACTAGATTTTGATGACGGAAAAAGACACGGGACATTGACGACAAACCAAGTGGAATGTGTGAATGCACTTATGAAAGAGGTACGTAGATATCCCATATCAAGTTTGGTTGATTCTACTTTCTACCGGACTAAGACGATGTTCATAAATCGACGCCAAGAACTTGCTAACATGACTCAGAATATGCAGGTTCGTCATACTACTAATTTGAAATATATGTTTAATACATTAATTGTCCTAGATTAATTTTATGTAGGCATTTACCCCGGCGACACAGATGTGGTACGAAAAGCAAAGGATGAAATTTAACTCGTACGAGATGCATTATTGGGATCCCGATAGGCAGGTGGGAGAGGTTCAACGAATCAAACGAGGCTGCGGACGAAGCAACCGGAGGACAGTGGATTTGGATAGACAGACTTGTTCGTGTGGATGATGGGTGGTACACTTGCTCCCTTGCAGTCATGCTCTAAGATATGCTAGCATTACCCATATATCGGAGACTGAGTTAATTATTGGTACACCGACTTTGGAGTTGTTGAGGATTCAGTACACGGACTTGGTGCTTAACCCATTAGGATCTGAGAGCGAATGGCCACAGCCCGGTTGGAGACTTTGGCATGATCATCGTCTACATAAGAAATCTCGTATGGGTGGTCACAAACGTAGCACAAGGATAAGAAACGAAATGGACACGCAAGGAAATGGTTGAACATTTACATTTTTTCAAATTAGTCTTAAAAATTTTCAAACAAATCTTCCTTATTTTAAAGCTTAAATAAATTAATTCAAAATATTGATGTCATGCCCCTACTTATATCCTTAACTACGAGACATGACTAGTCATGCTCTAAAAAACATAACGTTACATTTACTAGTTTTTCATAATTATCCCTCGAGATTTCACATAGGCATGTAATGAGTAATATCGAATAAAACAGCTTCAAACAGTTTCATGTGCAGTCCTGCGAAACAAAACACCAACAGAAAGTTGAGGGCTCAAGCGAACTCCAAAATTTACGTAAAAATATTCATATGAAAGCTAACACAATGTACTAGAAATTCATAAACATGCACAAGTTCATCAGAGCTCTCAATCATTTTGAAAAATGCAAATGAAATAACATTGTCTTTCCTTCCGTAACAAAAACAGTTTAGCGCTGCTGTAAAGAAATCTCCATAACTTATTGCACTGTCATCCGTTCAATATAAAATAAAATTCTGAGAAAACTAGACTCATAGAGGAACAAAAGTACACAGCATTCATCAGTAAAAACATTATACATAAGTAACAGAAAAATCGATAATAAACAGTCACGAAATGCTAAAACAGTTTTGTAATTACTTGATACACATCCAATCATGCCGTTTACCTAAACAAGTGGTATCAGTCAGTCAATACCTTCAAGAACCAAGTAAAATACCAAGTATTTTACAATAAGAAATCTCCATAACTTATTGCACTATCACTTTAGTTGTATTTTGAAGATTAGGAATTTGTTGTATTTTGTATTCTTCTTTTCCATTGTTGCCCTTACGTTTTTCTTTCTTCCATTACTTTAGTGAACTCAAAATTACAATACTAAACAACTTCAAGTGGTAGTTAATTAATCACACTTGTACCAAAACTACAAAACATCTATTTTCAACTTGTCTTAATAGATTATTTCTCAAACTCCATTCATCACAATTGACATCAACATCATCGTTTCCTACGTCTTCCATGCTCCTGAGGCGTAAGATGTCCACCGGTCCCACATGCTCGCCTATTCCTAATCCTTCGTCCTCTTCTTTCAGGCTCTTGTACATGTTCATCATCTCCGAGATGAGTGACTCCGTGGTACAAGTGGATCAAATGGTACAATTGTACATGTACAATTGACTCCGTGGTCTTATTCAGTATCCGAGGGATCAAGTGGCTGATGGGCCATTGGTCAAATAGGCGGAATACCTATGTACGATGTCACATGATAAGAGGAAGTAGCTCCATGGGACACATTGAATCCGACACCGGGAGAAGGAGTATGCTGTATGGACTGATAGAAACTCCACATCATCGATAACTGATGTGGTGTCAAAGGAGGCAAAACAGGAGTTGAAACGGGAGCGGGAGTTGGAGCGGGAGCTGGCTGTCGGGCTGTAGTGGGTATATTTGGAGAGGTCTCATTGCCATCTGGTACCCCTCCATACAAATACTGGTATAAAGAATCTGACTCCAATGTTATCTGTTGTGCCACGGCATGTGGATCACGTTCAGCTACTTGTGACAATGTTCGAAGATGAGCCGCCTTAAATTCAATTAACACCATTGATTAGTAATGAAAAATATTACCACATTTGTAACGACCCTAATTTGGGCCTAGTTGTTTTGTTAAAACATGATAATTAAAACGGAAATATTCGAAAGCAATTTAAAACATAGTTCGAAACATTAAAGTACGACTGCATAATTTAGAGTGTTCTCCGAAGGACCGGACTCTATCACCGGACAACCGACGACCTCCTTCCCCGTCCCTATCATATCTCACCTGCGTCACCTACAAAATCTGTAAAGCGGTCACAATCTATTAAAGGAAACTTCACACACACTACACATTATCTTTCTTACTTCTTAGTTACATCATACACACACACATGAACCATTTCACTTAACCGTTTTCTTATTTCCCTCTTCTTTTACCCTTATCATTTCCATCATTCATTAACTTTTCTGTTGCCGAGATTAACATGCTCGGTGCATGTCCCGCCCAAGCCAACCGTTAGCTGTTGGATGACTCGACGGGCCATATGCATCCCTTCCCCGGGTGGGTACTTAGGCGCTACCCCTTTTTCCACCCGGATCCGTTCCGCCCTCTTCGTACGTATCTTTTCCTCTTTGGAACTTATCGTTCCCTTCATCAGGCATGCCCTTCCTTTGGCGAATCGTGTACTAGGCACGATGCCGGGTTCGGTCGGACGGTCCATCCTTCCTCACCCCGAGTCTTATTATCATTTATCTCGTTCATTCGTATCATTTCTTCCTTCTTTATTAACCCAATCCCATTCCNGGCTTAGCTTGTGACCCGGTCACCAATCCATTTTCTATGATCCCTGTCTTTTGTGCTTGTTTTATGTGAGTATATGGAGCTGCAAAGTTGAAGATAACGAAACAGCATTAATGGATATTTTAAGGTCAAATAGCAGCATCAACAATCAACCGACTACTGGCGATGGATCTACAAGCAGAACGACGTCGTCTCCTGGTTTGAAGGAGGATGTCATTTTTGTAGCTTTAGGAAAAGATAAGAAGGAGAGCAATACTCTTTTGGCTTGGGCTCTTCATACATCCGCAGGGAAGAAGATACGCATTCTTCATATTCATCAACCTGCACAAAGAATCCCAATAGGTATCTATCTCTCTTCTATCTTTTCTTCTCGTTTTTCACATCGAAGGCTCGTTCTTTGGGAACTCGGTTTAAATTTCTAGAGTCGGGTTCAGTTTTCTAGTTTTATGTAGTGTTTTCATACCGGACGGTACATCAAATTTCGCTCGGTATCGGTATTTTTTTTCGTACCGCCCGGTACCGGATATTAGGGTCGATATCCGGGTTTTTTCGGGTCTGATTCTAAAAAACTAATTAAATACTATTTTTGTTAAATATAAAATAAAATAAAATTTGGTACCGATCGGTATACCGATCGTACCGCTCATACCGGTCCGGATCGGTACGTAATTCCAGATCGGTATGAAAACATTGGTTTTATGTGGGGAATGTTTGAATATAACGTATAAGAAGATGAGATCACATTGCAAAAGATATACAATCCTCTTATAAACCAATTCAAGTTACATATTAGTATCCAATGTGGGATTCATAGGTCTCTCTTCTAACTTTTCTTTTGGTTTTTCACATCCCAAGCTCATTCTTTATCTCGTTCCTACCTTATGGGAACTCTTAATCTAAAAGAGCTGGAAGAATTTTATATGAGAAGTGTACTCGAATATAACGTATAAAATAATGATACCACACTATAAAAGATTTGAACAAATAATTTACTATGGTCTACAATCTCACTTGAAAACTAATCCAACTTATATACCACTCCAAATATGGGATAATTGTTTATATTTCAACACATCTCTCAAGTTCAACCCCCTGCTAAGTTGGACTTGACTATTTAAACCAATGGATTACCAATCAGCTTATTTCATTAAGTCGAACTAACCCCAAACAAGATCACTCAGGATTGGCTAGTTCAAGTTTTTTACGGTGTGACATCATCTTCTTATATGTTATATCATAGTACACTCTCCACTTGAACTAGTCAATCAGTATGATATACAATCTCTATTATAAATCAATTCAAACTTACACAGGAAAAATTGTTCATATTTCAATAGGATCCATAGTACTCTAACTTGTTAAAGATATGCATTTTGACCTTGGTTTTACAGGGATCACTATAGCTTCAATAAACATGGTAAATGAACGTGAAGTCAAAGCATATCATGATAAGGAGAGACTAGATATGCATAATGTTTTGGATTCGTATGTACATACCTGTCAAAGTGCTGGGGTAATAATGCCTCTCCATTTTCACATTCTGCTTAGCTAGATTATCGTCATCATCGACGTCTTTGTCACTGTCTAGGTGGAAGCAGATAAACTGTTGAAAGAAAGCAGCAACATTGAGAAAAGCATAGTGGAGCTCATTGAAGAAAATGGAATCAAGTGGCTTGTAATGGGAGCAGCAGCTAACAAATTCTTTTCAAAGTAAGTATGATCTGTCACAAATACAATATCAGCGTATTAATTTCACTACAACATAGGAAAATGAAGGAGATTAGATCGGAGAAAGCAAAGTTTGTCCAAGAGAAAGCACCTGGTTTTTGTCATATTTGGTTTGTCTGCAAGGGAAACCTTATTCACACAAGGTACACATTCTTCTATGTTGGAATTATAGTTGAAGGAAGAGTGTTAACGAAGTGGATTAAGGAAAGAAAACCACATAATTAAAAGACTTGAATAAGTCATTATGTGATAGCATTACTCAACTTTATAAACATAACAAATCCTATTTCTATAACCAATGTGGGGCAAATTCAACACTACCTTCAAATCCAACCATAAAGTTTGGACTTGCGAATTGAAATTATAAAGTCTGGCCGATGTCAAAATTATGACGAGAGCATGGACGAACGAGATTAAGAGAAGGAAGCCACACATTTAAAAGATTTGAATAAGTCATTAATGGCATTTCTCACTTTATAAACCTAATCAATCTCACTTCTATAACCAACCTGGGACAAATTCAACATTCTGTCTCTCCCCAGTTCATATCGAATTTGATTCCACAAACCTGTTCAGGGCAAGTAAATCGAATACGATTATCGACAAATTTCAAGGAAGTCCTTATAGTTCATATGCATCAACTAGCCCAAGTACAACAACTTGGAGATCATCCTCATATTCAGAAGATTCACATAAAGCAGTTCATAATTATCACAAGGTGAACTCAGTAAATTTTCCTTTGTTATCGACCTACGGGTCCAAGTCGGCATATCCTCAAAACCCTTCTAACCAAGAACTCATATTGGAATTGGAAGTAAGTACATTATTGCTTTCATGCATACCTGTTGCAAATTGCAATGATGAGAAATGCCTGATCTGGGAAATGCTTGCACAGGAGCCTAAGTCTGATGGCATTAATGACAAGCTTCAGCAAATTATGAATGATGCAGAAACATATAAGAAAGAAGCTTACGAAGAATCAATCAAGCGCAGGAAGGCTGAAAAAGATGTCATAGAAGCTTTGATCAGGGTATTATTCCCCTTCCCTTGCAATACTATTAGGCTGTTAATTGTTATCAAAATAGATGATCTTCTTTGAGCCTGAGTGTGATTTCATACAGCTGACAATATGAGGTTGTTTTTCTCAGCTAAAAACAGCTGAAACTTCGCATTCTGAGAAGATAAAAAGCTTAGAAGAAACATTATCTAAAAGGTCGGAAGATGTTCAACTTACAAGATTGGAACTTGAAGGTGTAATGAATGAGCTCAGGCTTGCCCAAGATCTTAAGTTATCAATGGAGAGTAAAGTTGCCATTTCTGATAAGATGGTCGATGACTTGGAAAAAAATATGAATTCTGCTGTTGACTTGCTTCAAAAGTACAAGCAAGAAAGAGATGAACTGCAGGTGAAGCGTGATGATGCTCTTAAAGAAGCCGAGGAGCTTCGGAAGCAAGCATCAAGTTCATTACCATGTCAGTTGTTACCTGAATTCTCTTTCCCTGAAATAAAAGAGGCAACAAACAACTTTAGCTCATCGTTAAAGATTGGAGAAGGTGGCTATGGAGTAGTATATTTGGGAAGCCTTAAGCAAAACAAAGTAGCCATAAAAACTTTAAACCCTAGGAGTGAGGATCCTGAGCAGGGACCTCTTCAACTTCAAAATGAGGTAATTGTTTCATAATATTTCAGCAGAAGGTGAATGAATTCTCTCAATGATCATCTATTTTTCCAGGTCGATATCTTGAGTAAGGTGAGGCATCCAAACATTGTAACACTGATAGGAGCATGCCGGGAACCTTGGGCACTGGTTTCCAAGTATGTACCGGGTGGAAACCTTGAAGATCGTCTAAATTGCAAAGACAATACTCCTCCATTGACATGGAAAACTCGAATTCGAATAGCATCAGACCTGTGCTCAGCTCTCATTTACATGCATTCTTTTCCCCCTCGAGGAGTTGTCCATGCTGATGTGAGCCTGCCAATGTTCTTCTGGATGCCAACTATGCTAGCAAGCTCTGTGATTTCGGGATATCTCGTGAGCTCTCTCTAGATGAATTTTCTGCAAATAATACAACAAGATGTTTCTGGACGACGCGGCCTATGGGAACCCGCGCTTACGTTGCTCCAGAGGTTATAGAAGACGGAGAACTCACCACAAGGTCTGATGTTTATTCGTTTGGGGTGATATTACTAAGGCTTTTAACTGGAAAGCCTGCAAAACAGATAACCAATGAGATCCAAACTGCATTAAGAAATGGAAAGCTGAAAGATTTAATGGATCCAACTGCTGGGGATTGGCCATTTGTGCAAGCAGAACAGTTGGCTCACCTTGCGATTCGTTGCACAGACATCGACAAGAAGAATCGCCCCAACCTTGCTTCTGATGTGTGGCAAGTTCTTGAACCAATGAAAGTTTCATGTGGAGTATCATTAAGCCAGATACCATCCTACTTTGTCTGTCCCATCTCCCAGGTTTGTACAAAGTCTTTTTCCCTGTGTAAAAACCACATAGATGATACAGTTATAAAACAAATCATTCATATGAAAATATCATACAGGAAATCATGCAAGATCCAGTGGTAGCTGGTGATGGATTCACATATGAGTCAGAAGCTATCAAGGGATGGTTGGAGAATGACCATGTTACTTCCCCAACCACAAAACTTACTCTTCCTCATATGGATCTGGTACCGAATCATGCTCTCCGATCCGCTATTCAAGAGTGGCTTCAATGCCAGCAAGGGTGAGAGCCTTCCCATACCAGTATAGTCAGTACTCCATAAAATCAAGTAAACTTTCAGCAGCTCCTCCCAATCATTTTGTTCCTTGTAGCATATAATTCAATGTAAATTCAAGATAAAGAGATAAATAAAGTCATTCCTAGTTTTTGGCAATGGTCATCAGCTGTATCTAAGCAACAAGCAAAGTAAATAAAGCAAGTACACCTACAGCAGATTGTTGCATCAATCTTTTTGTAGTTGGAGTTGTCAATGAGAGTAAGTGCCAACCGAACAACGGAGTCAGTACTTGATTATGTATATACATTTGACTTGGCTGGAACTTCAACAAGAGCATTATCTGGTTTATATCAAACAACTTCCAATGGTTTACATTGAATCCTCACAATACTTAAACAACAGGAAAAATAACGCAACAAAATTGGTTGATATGGATTCCACACTCCATTTTATAGTGCTGAGGGGGGGTGGCTCAAACAACAATGAACCTGGAACCACACTTGAAGAATGACTGTTTAGCTACCAAGTGGGAACTTCTCAGAATCGGAATTAAAATGATCAAATGGTCATCATCATCATTGACAATCATCTTCAATCAGAAACATCATTGCAAGCATTGGGCTTCAGATTGATTACCATACATATTTATTATCTTAAAAAATAAAAATTAAGATGATGCAACCAAATTTTAGGGTATATACTAACTCATAGATCTTCTCAATGAACTATTCCCATTTACTTTGAATTGCAAAGGCCTTTCGTCTTTACCACACGAAAGAATCTCTTGCAATCTTTCAGGCCAATCTGAATTCAATCTTCTTGCAAAGTCCTCCACTTCCCTGATGAATCAAATTATGATCAAAGAATTCGGGAAATCCAAAGAGAGGGTGATAACTTGATCAGGGGCAGGAAAATGATAAAAAAGTAAAAGGCTCACCGATCAATTTTTTCTTTCAGTGCAAGATCAATATCATCTTCTAAATCACAATCATCAAACTCATCCTCAGCTTCTAATATATCATCAGTGTATTGAAACTTTGTTGTCTCAAGATCATGGACAAGCTTCCGAAGCAGTGCCGAACCCTCATCAAGCACAGAGTCAAACCCATTTGAATCCTGTGGCATGAGAGGATTTTCAACTCAATACAACACATGCATGAACTAGAGTTAACTCTTCTAGTTCTTGTCGACAACATGTGGTGAAAGGAAACAAAAGGTATCTTCCAGCCCTATATAATCATCAACATATTGTACACACAAAAGTAAATGCATGTGAACATAAACCGAGAGCAACCTTTATACCACCATCTGCAACACTCCTAGAAGAAGATCCGTTTCCAGTGTCAGTGCTGCTCGAAGTAGAACCTTTGTGATGGTCTTTCCTTTTACGATTCTTCTTTTTACTTTTAGAAGTTTGAGAAACCTTCAAATCTGCATAAGGATTGAATAGTTCACAACAAAGATGAATTTCCATTTTATCCACAATTCATTGACAAAAATAATGATAATCTGAATGCCGAATCCACAATACATCGTTTTAGAATCGCCTTAATAGTAAATCCTACAATTGATATTGTATTTCACTTTTAATTTGACATCATCTAGCAGGCGCATTCTGGTTTAGGCATCCTACAAATGCATCTAAGAGACCCTACTAAAACCAAAAAAAAGCAATTTAAATTATATATATATATTAATTGAAACATAAAGCAGACTACCAGAATCAAATAATAAAAGGCATCAACATATAACCACCAATTCACTAGAAAAGAAACCAGCAAACTCATGGAAGCAAAGAAAATAAGCATTTTGTACAAAAAAGTAAAGCATCTAAACCTGATGGAAAAACAGAAAAGGTGGCGATATGCGTGAATCTGAGTGAAAACAATAACCATTTTTCTGCCAGGATAACATTTTCTATATCATGCCTCAAGGCTCAAACAGACAGCAGGATTATAATTCAAATGGATAGCACATGATATACAAAAGAATGTGAGAGTAAGTGATTGTCACATACCACTGTCACATCCATTGATGAAGGACAAAAGGTCTTCTACCGATCGCTCATCTGAGTGCTCCTCTTCCACCTCAACGTTCTTAGAAAAGAAGACAAGGAAAACCAGTGTCTTAGCTTAATTGAAAATTTCCAGTGTAGGAATGAATCTCCTATAATTTAAACAAATGAAAGCTAATAATATTGCAAACCTTTAATCTCTCTCTTTCTTTTAGTTCCTTCCGCTTTCTTGCATACAATCTATTCAGGAGCCTGATCCTAGGGTCATCCATAGTGTTTCTGATGGGCTCCAGTTTTTCTTCCTGATGAACAAGATAAAGATGTAGGAAATGACAGAATATTTGGATTCTTGCCAATTAAATTAGGAACAAGCAAAATATTAACTATGTACACGGTTCGCAATGACAGAACACCTCTGTGAGATCATCAGGAAGATGAAATATCTCGCGTATCTCTTGAGGTGTTTTCCCTTCAATCACGCGTGCAAGGGCACGGCTTGTGAGATCAACCAGGGGTTTTAACTGTAGGCTGTCGGCTGCAGATGTCAGCTCACAAAGTCTTTTAGTATCCATTCGAACAAACTTCTCATCAAAGGACTTCCTTTCCTGCATGAAGTATTTGAAAACAAAAAGCAGAAACATTGTCAATATAATATTCTTCCCTATTGAGAAACGCATTTCCAGTTGAGCCCAACAAGTAATGACCTTGTTAGAATGGCCTGGAACTTGATGAAATCTACAGTAGTCAAGAATCAGGCTCAGCATAGGAGGGTTGACCCTAGAAGGAAGAGAAATGGGATGCTTTTTTGAGGACCCCATTCCTGAGTGTATTTCTTGACATAAAAATGGGCAATAAATGGCAACCTCTTGCTCTACTTGCTGAATTAAATCATCAGAAGTTTGAAGCCACACATATGCCTTCAGCATCTAAAAAATTAAGCAAAAAAAAAGAAACAGAAATCAGCAGCAACTAGAAGACACAGAAGTAAAACAAAAAAGGGACACCTTGCTGTGCATGTGAATGAAAAATAATTAAAAATGCGAAATTAGTAAACTTTTAGAACTATTTAAGACTAAAAAGAAGCTATAAGTAATATAAATATGCCATACGTGGTACCTCGGGATTAATAATTTCACTATCAGTTTCAGTCATTTGACTGAAAATATTAGAGATAGGCCAGCCACCAGAAACGAGTAACCACTTTGTATCTGTGAAGAAAGTAAGAAAAAACCATGTTCATCCCGAAAAAAACAAATAAATCAGACAAATGTAAGTCTTAGAATCATATTAAAGCAACAGAAAATAAAATTTTGGGATCAAATTCTATTACCCTAACAACAAACAACAATAAAAGTTCATCTAGAAACAACACGAGTTTACTAGCTGCTCTCACCAACAATCCACCTGCCAGAAAAAAAATGTACCTGCCGACAAAGAATTATAAAATTGTGGATCAGATAAGCCCTAGTCCCTAATCCCAATTCATTCTCAATTCCCATCTATTACTGCTAAGCCTGAAAAATACTCCATTGATAACATGAAATCAAATCCGAATGACAATCATACAAATAAAACACACTGAGAACCACGAATTTAAGTAATGAAACGCACACTCTACGAATAAACACACAATAAAAAGCGCAGTACACGTGAAAAGATAGGGAAGATGCTTCAAACCTGTAAATGCAGATGCAGCACAAAAATTAAACTAAAACGGACCAAGATTTGAACTATGTAAACGGCGCGGCGCTATCCTTATGAAGCTGGACGAATACTCCACGTTCGCCAGGCGAGAAAGGAAAGGGGGAAGATGGGAATTGGCGAAGTACGAATTTACAAAATGGAAATAACGGCTCCACTTGATATTTCCGTTTTCTTTATATTTCTAAGAAATTCGTCTAATTAATAATTATACTAAAATATTTTAANTTATTTTTAATAATTATAATATGATTGTATTTATTATATTTAATATATAAAATTATATGAGTATTTCTATTATCAATATACCACAATATCACAATTTAGACAATTCCAACACATAACTTATAAATAAATCTAATAATCTTTAACTTGAGATGTATGTTATTTTATAATTGTGTATTATATATTTGAACTCAACTTTATTGTCGTCGTATAAATATATCAATCTAGTTTATCATACTCTTATATAACAAAGTAATAAGAATAATTATATTTAAGTTATTTGAATTAAGGATAAATTAATCATTTTCCAAAATTATCACATTTGGTTTTAACGACATCCATTTTTTAGGTGGAGCCATTGCCCAATTATTTATGAAATTTAGTAGTTATCGGGTGGGGACCCGAACAAAACTAAGGACCCAACCTAATAGTCATGTATTAGGCGATATAGAAACAAAAATATTGATTCAAACCATGGTTTTAAAAACCGGTTCGAACAGGCCGATCCGACCTGTCCGACGGGGAATCGGTCATACTACCAATCTGATTCGAAACGATTCACAATGTATTTTAAAAACCGGTTTTAATACGTTAAAAATCCGATCGGATCGATTTTTTTAAAGTATGTTAAAGATGAATTACTTGGTACTACGAACCATATATTTCTACATCTTATGTTAATGGAAAGAAACAATTCATGTTATATTATTAATGTAAATTTTGTAGCTACCAAGATAGCGATTTTGATAATTCTAATTGATTGTTATTGTGAATTTTTATAAGTTATACAAACATTTAATTCGATTTTTGTTCTTTCATTTCTTTGTTTATTAAAAAAATTTGTTCTATATCTAAAATCTTTATTTGATGGAATATGATTTAGATTAATATTTTGATATCTTCAATGCTTATTTTTTTTACTTCTACTAATATGTCTTATGTGTCATAGTAGTAGTATTTATAAAACTAAGAGTTAGATGGTATAAAGGAGAATTATGAAGATCGACTATTGAATTTAGTTTGATTATTGAACTCTTGATATCTAAAACTCTAGTTCTTTTGAAGTAAATGTAAATTTTTGTTTCTATTTGAATCTTTGTAAACAAATATATTTTGAAATATAATATTCCTTTTATTTAAAATCGGTTCAAACCGATCCAACCATTCGATCCGATCGGTAGAACGTATTTTTCGGTGCACCGATTGGACCGATTTTTAAAACCATGATTCAAACATTGAAAAAACAAGTGAGATTCAGTTCAAATAATTCGTAATCCTAGCATGAATAGAGTTAATATAGCTGTACACAGTAATACACATTAATATACATGACATATATCTACAATGGACAAGTTGCAACACAACAGCCATATTTGCACATATTTACAGAACAAGTTTGCACAAAGACAAATGGAACCATAATTTTATAAGAACATCAAGGGAGGCAAACTACTAGAGGATCCTAAATGTTGCTTAGATTCACAATGAAGATTCATCAGGTGATTCATGAGACATTCTCCATATGTACAGTAGAAACACAAGATTTATAGCATTTCTAATGGCTTACTTTACTTGTCTTATTTACCTCACTTTGCCGTCTAATGTTGCAAATTTAATAAGCGGACAGTGGTTGCTATTCCAGTTGATTTCTTTGAGTTGAGCCGTGGGATAAAGCACCCAGCCAGACCCCTACACAAAATCACAAAGTTAGTGAACGCTAAAAAATGATGCACCTATGAATGTATGAGGAGAAATGATGTTTTCAGTCCTCAATTTTTCGTAGTTTTTAACAAATTTAGCCCTCATATTTTGTAATGGTATATTTATACTATACACGCTAAACTTTAGGGATTAATTTTGCCAAATTTATGAATTAGTTTTGCCAAAAATTACAAAGTATGAAGACCGATTTTTTCATATTCATACTCTACAATCATAAAACTTTCGGGATCAAAATTACCGGAATCATGAAATTATGTGACCAAATTTGTTAAAAATGAGTTTAGTACCTCATCATTTGTCAAAAACTGTGAGGTGAGATGAAGAACTTCCGGTTTATCTTGACACCACCGATTTCCGATGATTACAAGGCTCACGAAAGTTGCAGCAGTAGCAACATACCATAATGGATAAGCTGTTTTGACAAGTTCATAAAAGGGAAATGCATGTCTTCTCCACCATGATGCAGAAGGGAGAATGGATGGCAACTCATTAATCTTCTCAATCTCTATATGCTTTAGTGTATTAGATGTGGCCAAATTCAGGGGATGATGCTCTGGAGATTCAAGCAGTGAATCTTCACTGAGTACACTTGATATACTTGCAGCAGTTTCACCATATATGTTAAAATTTGAAGATGCAGCATCTCTAAAGCCAGAACTGTAAACCGGCATGATGTTACTTGTCTCATTTGATTTAGGAGAATCATGAAATTCATCTGACATTAGTCCCTCAATACTTAAATCCTTTTCATCCTTAAGGCCAGGCTTTACACCACTTTCTTCTTCATAAACGTTAGCCTCTGAACCTAACTCGCCAGGCTTCGACTTTTCCTCGGGGTCTATAGATAAGTTCTCATGGGTGCTTGAAGCAACCCCAAAATGAGAAGATAAGAACAAAGCATCAGAAGTTTCTGACTTAGTATTCCCAATGAAGCCACCATCAGTGATATCTGCATTATCCTGATTGGGACCAGGAGCAGCAGCATATATAGATTCAGTGAGAGCCACAACTTCCCAATCATTTCCCTTGGGAATTTTATCTTCTCCTACGTTATCTGACATCTGTTGTAAAAATGAAAAAACAGATAAATTTATAAAACAGAAAAGAATCATGAAACATTCATGGAAAAAAGAAGGCACATCTGCATTGGTATGCTAAGTCAACAAATTATTGCATACATCATCTCTAATAGAAGACCTAAGGCAGTTCTTATCAGTTCTGGTTAAATAAACACTCCCAAGTAGTGAATTGATGATTAAATATACTAATCTTTCTGATCCCCAATTTGAAAATGTCAAAATGTTACAATTACTCCATACTAAACTAATCAAGAAACAAAAGTTAGCATCGAGCAAATTCATTGAAAATTAAAGTCATGACGAAACCAATCAGAAGAAAAACTTGATCAGACCCTAGCCAGAAAAAAAATCATAAGAAACCCAGTCTAATGAAACACCTCTCAACACTGAAAACCCTTCAATTGCAATGATACCAAGCCCTTGGAATAAATACCACAAAAACTTGAACAAACTTCAGGCCATGAAATCACTATGAAGCGAAATCAAATCCGACCAAATTCATAAACTCGTCGATCCGGCATGATATACAATAATTGCAAAAGTACTCAATTACACATTTTTCCCCGAAGCAATTCAGCACTCGTGATCACGCAATTAACCCGATCGCGACACTTAAGAAAGCGAGATTCGAAATAAACGACAAGATTACCATCCAAGTACTAACAATCGCTCACATCGACACGCCGCTCACATCAAGATAACCGCCACAGGTACTGCAGCAGCACAAGGGCGATAGGAATTAGGAATAGCGACGAAGTTCTAGCAGATGATCTTGGCAAAATATTATATTCATCAATTCAGATTTTCTTTATTTTACATATTTTTTATCTATTAAATTTCCCGATATATATTAAAATGGCGAAAATAGAAAGAAAAATGTCATTTGTGTTTGAATTTCGCATATAAAAGAGAGAGAGAGTGAGCTTTCACTGATCAACAATGGCCGCCACTGTTCTGAAAAACCTTACCAAAAAGGGAACCGGCCTTTCCTTCTCCACCTCCTCCCGCTGTTCCGGTGACACGTCATCTTTCGCTCAACGGCTCATAGATCTTGCCAAAGACTTCCCGGCCACCAGAATCAAGAAGGACGCTTCCCAGGTCATCTTTTCACAATCACATATGTTTGTCTGTGTTTTTGTGTGTGTTCTTCAATCGGAATATACAAGCTCTTACTCTCACCCACAGACACTCAAATTATGCATATAAATATGATCGCACAGTGTCTGAACTGATGATTTCGGGTAAGAAGAAGAAGGAGCAATCTGTAATTTCGAGGGTTTAAGGGGTAGTTTTTCGAAATTAGGGAGATATTGTTGGTAATTAGGTTCTTTTAAGGGGTCGTTTTTCGAAATTATAATTATATTGTTGGTAATTAGGTACCTATCGTTTATTAAAGATAATACCTATATATTTTTTTTTAATCAAGAATTTTTTTTAGTATATTAAAATATATTATTATTTTTTATTTATGATCGAACTCAAAAAAATCTTAGATCAGATCATAAAATCTTATATATGATGATACCAGACAAAATATTGGTGATATCTATATTTCGTGTCTAGATAAACATCAGCTTTTACTTAGAATTTTTAAGTCAAATTTGAATTAATTAGACATATGTCATTAATTAAACGGGTTGACAAAGGTCATTAGGAATTAGGATCTTTAACATTTAATTTAAATATTTATATATTCATTTTTTATTCCATTCAACCCTACCAATAAATTACACATTTAATAAAATTATTTATGCTTATTAATATGATAAAACATTATTAATATTATGCTTATTTCTTCCATGTCAAAGTAATTGATAGCAATCTATGTTATGTGTAAACTTGCTTTGGTGTATAGTTTTTTCTTCATGTAAATAAATTCATTCTCACCACCACTTCAGTGAGATGTTCAATAATTTCTTCACATTTAAATCATCATTACTATACATCGTCATGTTTTTTTAAAAAAACATAAGAGAAAATACTTTGGGGTACTAAAGTGAATTGAATGATAAAGCAAAATCAATGGAAATTATTATTATTTAAATTTTAATTAGTAGACAATTAAGGATAATTAATAATAATTTATTATGCTATTCCCATAAATAATATCTTTCATTTTATTTTGTTATATGTTGAATACAACTAAATTGATCAAATCTCTCGAAGGAAAATTTTCATTCTATTGTTTTTCATCCAAAATGATCATTCGATCTCAAAATTTTCATAGTTTTGATAAATTTGACCTCATAATTTGTAATGTCATATTTAATCCAAAAACTTTAAGTTTTTGACAAATTAGTCATCTAAATTTGCAATATTTGGAAAATCAGATTCTCAAAGTAGAAACATGGATCCCCGAAATTTGATTTTTGTCCGATGATCTCAATTGAAAAAATTAAAAATTTTGGGGATCAATTATATCATACATATTAAACTTTTGATACTAGTTTTGCCAAAACTTACAAATATAGGAATCGGTTTTGTAATCATCATAATTTGAGAATCGCAATTGTTATAACTATAGAACTTTAGGAACCAAAATTGCAAAAAATCATAAAATTATAGGAACCAAATTTGTGTATCACTCAAAAATGTTATTTCTTCGACGAAAATTTTAATATGATTTTAAACATTATTCCAAATGACAGTTGATCGGGAGAACGCCTCTTGTTTATCTCAACAAGGTAGCGGAAGGATGCGGTGCTTATGTGGCAGCAAAGCAAGAGATGTTTCAGCCAACAGCGAGCATCAAAGACAGGTTATCATTCAATCTTTGTCTTCTATGTTTTTATGTTGTTCATTTCATTATAATGTCTTTACTAGACCTGCATTGGCCATGATCATCGATGCCGAAAATCAAGGGCTGATCACGCCCGGAAAGGTAAACGATCCTACAATTCATAGTTTTATTTGTTAATGTTATATATCTTCTAGTTTATAAAAGAAGTAGTATTATTAACGGGTTGGTTTTAGATATCATTTTCAATATGATTTAATTATCTTATTAACTAGATTACACAAGTGCTCTTCTATCCGTTGGATCATCAATTTCACAATGTTATCACAGCATTAGGATGATCTTCTGAGTGGTCTAAAAAAACTCTTATAGAAAAATATATCGGATTTAAATGACAAAATAGATGACTTATGAATTAGACACTACCAAGAGTAAGCATACAAAAAATGAAGCAAGTTTGAATTGCTCAAATATCAATTCGACTTTAAGGGAGTCTTAGAATTATTGAGAACAACTATACAAATTTAACAATTATGGGGATCCATTGAAATAAATCGGATCTTATCAAAAAACAAAGTAGTAGAGTATAATAAATCCGATTTTGATTTTCCGAATCAATACGTATTTCGTAGAGGATTTCTTTAGGTTTCTTCATTAGTCAATCTATCGATGAGATACAGTATGATTTAGGAACCATTACAATATTCATAGACAACAATTATAGTTTTATAATTCAACTTATCATAAAAGCAGAAATCCAATATTTTCACACAATATTGGATATTTTATCTCCAACTAAATTGATCACTTTAATAGGCTTATAAGTTAGACAACTTTCATTACATAATTATTTATATATAAATCCAAGGATTGGATTCATAATCCAGTAGAGATTACATATACCACATCATATATAAAACAATAAATATTCTAATTTATACATAATCATAGTATTTTCAATATGATTCACTTATTTTATGAATTGTGTTATATGACTACTCTCTCGATCAATTGGATCTTGAACTTCTACATTACTTATATGGGTTTCGATCATTTATCATTACTAGACGACGTTGATTGAGCCAACATCCGGGAACATGGGAATAAGCATGGCATTTGTAGCATCAATGAAAGGTTACAAAATGATGCTTACAATGCCTTCTTACACTAGTTTGGAGAGAAGGGTAACTATGAGGGCATTTGGAGCTGACTTAATTCTTACTGATCCTAACAAAGGAATGGGCGGAACTGTCAAAAAAGCCTATGATCTCTTACAATCTGTGCCTGATTCTTACATGCTTCAACAATTTTCCAATCCTGCTAATACGAAGATACATTTCGAGACAACTGGACCCGAGATATGGGACGATACAGATGGAAAAGTTGATATTTTCGTTATGGGAATCGGGAGCGGAGGAACGGTTTCGGGCGTTGGACAATATCTAAAATCGAAGAATCCTAATGTTAAGGTGGAATTTTATGTGCAAGTGTTGTGGGTTTATGATTGATTATACACTTTGTGTTGTGTAGATTTATGGGCTTGAGCCTGCAGAAAGCAACATTCTCAATGGTGGTAAACCAGGTATGTAGATAAGCCTATAAAAGATAACAAAATTTTAAAATATTTCAAATTAGATATGTTTAATTTGAAAATTTTGAAAATAATATGAGAAATTGTTACAATGGGTTATATTGATTACTAAAATTTTAAAAGCTGTAAAGATCATATTTCATTGAAATATTTGACCAATGAAAATATTAAACCATTTTGATTTGGCTATAACATTCGTTAATATTTTAAATGCATCACTAATAAAGTGATATTTGTATTTGACTCTTTAATCTTAAAAATATGTAAATCATATGTATCCAAACATTGAATATTTCAAAAATAACAATTTAAGTTATCAAAATCAATGAAGTTAAATTGGTCAGTTCAACCGGTTTAACCGCAAACCGACCAAAAATCAGGTCCAGTTCTTCAAAAAAAACCTAAAATTGAAAATAAAAATCAGTTGAATCGTCAATATTTTTTTAAATTTTAAAATTTAAAATATATAAATGTATATTATATTTATATTTGGTTCAATAACGGTTCAACCTCTGGGTAAACTTTTGAATGTTGAACCTCTAACCTAACCGATTGGATATCCAGTACGGTTTTGACAACATTGGTCAAAATCATTCATGAAAAATAGACGAAAATCTATTAATATTTACTCTTGTGTTATTCTTAAATCATTTTGAAACTTGAGATGCTAAATACTCAATTTCTAAACTTTGAACATTGATTTTTATACTATCTTGAAATCTTTCTTGAAAAATGAACAGGTCCTCATCAAATTACTGGAAATGGAGTTGGATTCAAGCCAGATATCCTTGACATGGATGTAATGGAGGAAGTTCTTATGGTAATAAATCCTTATCGAAATCATAACACTATCGAAACATACGAACTAAAACGATCTTCAAATACAGGTTTCGAGCGAAGAATCCGTCGAAATGGCTCGAGAATTAGCACTCAAAGAAGGTCTCATGGTAAAAACAAGGCAATCAACATACTCTCTTCCATTGCATCACGATTAACCGATTCTTCTTCTGTTCGACGTAGGTTGGTATTTCGTCTGGAGCTAACACTGTGGCTGCACTTCGACTAGCAAGACGCCCCGAAAACAAAGGCAAACTCATTGTTGTAAGAACTTCCCATGTCCTAATTTTTGTTAGTTTTCGACTATGTGTTATTATTTGTTTGATTCAATTGCGTTCTTAGACGGTTCATGCGAGTTTCGGAGAACGGTACCTGTCGTCTGTATTGTTTCAAGAGTTGAGGAAGGAAGCTGAAAATATGCAGCCTGTTTCTGTTGATTAAACTCTTATTGCACAAAGAGTGCTTATGATAAATGTAATGTGATCAATAAGTTATGGTTTTATTATAATAAATACTTTGATTAAAGTTATGGATTATTTGAGTATTTTTTGCAATTTGTATTTATTTTAATTTCGAAGATAAATAATTAAATATAACTTAAAATATTTTCTTTATTTTTAAATTTACATATCTAACTTAAAATATCTATAATAATAATTGATATAAATAAAATTTGGGATAAATATATCTAAGTTACATATGATTATTAAATTTATTGTTTTTTAAGGTTTGGGTTCGTATCAAAATAGACAAGATTCGATTCATACACGAAAAATAATAAAAATCTATAATTAAAGGTTCAATTGGGGTTAGTTCGAATTTATTAAAAATATTATATAATTTAATATATAAAATTTTAATTATATTATTGATATATATATATAAAGTCAAGTTAAAACTTAAACGTTGATGATTCGCAAATTACCAATTAACTCATTATTGGATACCAATTACCAAGTACCTGATCTTTTTAGTATTTACAATGTGGCCCCATATAGTTAATAAAGTTCCTACACGCACCCCTGATCTTTTTGGCTTTTACTCTTTCGCCCCAAATGCAATAAATTAAGTTCCGAAGGAAACCTGTTCACGACCCTCGAACGTTTCGAGTGAGAGGAATTAGAGGTGTGGTTCTTGCGGCTTGTTCGGACAATCGCCGTGCATTGGATCTATCTGGGCCCTCTCGATTAGTTGACAAAGCCACCGCTTTTTTTGGATTTTTTTCTCCTGGTATGATTGGATTGAATTTCGCCTGTCTTTTCAACGGTCTAATGGTTTTGAAGTAAAGGTACGGACACTGTCTCCAGCTTCATTCTAAGCAAGTTCTTAATTATATTGATCTAATTCTCTTTTCCCCCTTCTTTTCCAGGTGTGGGGTTTGAAGTTTTTTTCTGGAAATTTCGAAAATTTGAACGCTTTGTTGCTTGGGATTTTGGTAGTCTTCACCGCTTCTTGCTGGCTTGATCGTTTTTGGTTACGTAGGACTTCTTTGGGAGAGTCTGGTCTCTTAGGCTTGGAAGTGTTCGCTGTAAATCTTGAGCTTGGCTTATTTTTGTTTTTGCCGCTGGGCCCAGGTGAGGGAAAGTGGCCTTCTGATGTTCTACCAGTCAATTTTGTCGTGGGATAGAACAGGAATATGTAGATTTGCTGCTTGATTATTTGGACTTTTCAAAAATTATTTCCCTTTTGTCTGGTGAACTGCAGTATGCAGTCAGGCGCCGGGAACCAACAGGCTGGAGGTGGTGGACATGGGCGTAGTACGGCTGCATCTGCTTCTGCTTCACCATCCTCGTCATCCTCCGCAGTGTCAGCTTTTGATCAACCACAAAGACAGCAGTTTCAGCAACAGCAGCTAAGACAGGTTATTTTTATTGTTTTTTAGTTTCTTTCCTTTTCATAGTTCGCCACTTGGTTTGAATTGGCCATGCGTTTCAACCTTTTTACTAATAATTGACATGCATCTCTTTGTTAATTAGTGGTGTCATATTCAGCACAGTCCAAGGAAATTTGGCTAAAAAGCTTCTTTTAATCTTCTTATTGAGGATAGTTTGAAAAATTTTAGCTTGGCAATATTTTTTTTTAATATTCGAGTTTTGTGTGAAAGTTTTGATTCTTTGTTCCCTCAAACATGCTGGATTATATGATGTGATTTAATCCATTTTTTAATAGTTATGAGAATTGAATACATGCGATTGTTATCTGTGTGTAAATTGTTTATGGGTGTTGGTGTGTGATGTAATTATGGCAGAGGTTTCGCAAGCCTGCTTTCAGAATCTAAGTTTCCACATATATTGTCTTTTGTCCTGTAACAAACACTTTGTTTAGGAACCGGTATTGTGTTGCTATATGTGATTTGATCTGGATTTGCTCTCTTAAAACTGATAACTTTGAGGCTAATAATTGTATGATCTGATCCTTTTCTTCTTTATTTTTTGGGATTCTTCCACTTAAAAGGGACTACTGTTAAAAATTTAAACTTCACTGCCATTTGTAGTCGATGCAACAGCAGTTCCTGAGGAGACCTGAAGGAAATGACTCTCTTTTATCGTACCCAACAGGAAGCATCCATGGATCCATGGGGGTGCCAAACTTTGGTGGTGTATCTGGCTCCATGCAATTTCCTCAACAGGCTCGAAATTTTATTGATTTGGGCCAACAGCATGGCTCTCCCAGTATTCCAGAGCAAAGCCATATCAGGAGTCAAGGTGTTGAGCCACAAATATTGAATTCTATGCAACAGGCTTATTTGCAACATGCTTTCCCTTCAATGCATCAGAAATCAACCTTGGGAATACAATCTCAGCAACAATTGAAGCCTGGAATGTTTGGGTCTCATGGCAAAGATCAAGAAATGCGGTTAGCTAATATGAAGATGGAAGAGCTTGGTTCTATTCCAGCGTCAAATCAGTCTCAGTTCTCATCCAAGAAATATTCTGATCAAGCAGCACATAATGAAAAACTTGCAGATCAGAGTCAGTGGACTCAGTCAGGTGATCGAACTGGTTCAAAACTCAATCATCCTACACTTCTCGGCCACGCAATCCCATCTTCACAAATGCTGGGCCAACAATCTCAGCAAGGTGTTATGAACATGTCAAACAATATGGTTTCTATGGCCTCGCAGATGCAGGCTATTCAAGCATTTGCTCTTGATCGTAATATTGATCTGTCAAATCCTGCAAATGCAAATGTTATCTCACAGCTAGCTCCATTCATGCAGTCCAGGATGATTTCTCATCAAGAACCAAGTGAGACTACTGCTGGTATTCAGTCTGGATCTTTTGCCAAGCATCATGTTGGCTCACCAGCGATAGGAAATGAAAATAATTCACCTCGTGGTCATTCTTCAAGTGACGTCTCAGGGCAATCCGGATCTTCCAAAACTAGACAGACAGTTACACCAAGTAATCTTGGTTTGCCTTCCAGCGCTGCTGTAGCTAGCAGTCCTAGCAGCCACCCTGTGCAACAATTTTCCACTCATTCGAGGGATAAACCCATGATCTCGAGACAGACCACCGTGCCTGGTCATGGAATGCCTCCTATAAGTCCTTCATTGGCTAATGCCAACTTGANAAAAGCTTGCAATCATCCATTGCTGAATTACCCGTACTACAACGATTTGTCGAAAGAGTTTCTTGTGAGATCATGTGGAAAAATGTGGGTTCTTGATAGGGTATTGATCAAGCTTCAAAGAACTGGACACAGGGTATTGCTCTTCAGTACAATGACCAAACTCCTCGATATTGTGGAAGAGTATTTGCAGTGGCGAAGGCTTGTATTTAGAAGAATCGATGGAACGACTAGTTTGGATGATCGAGAATCGGCTATAGTGGATTTCAATGATCCTGATACTGATTGCTTTATCTTTTTACTCAGCATTCGTGCTGCTGGTCGAGGTCTTAATCTTCAATCTGCTGATACTGTAATCATATATGATCCAGACCCGAACCCGAAAAACGAAGAACAAGCCGTTGCTCGAGCTCATCGAATCGGGCAAACTAGAGAGGTAAAGGTGATTTATATGGAAGCTGTAGTTGACAAAATATCAAGTCACCAGAAAGAAGATGAGTTTCGGAGAAGAGGGGTAGTCGATTTGGACGATGATCTTGCGGGGAAGGATCGGTACATGGGTTCTATCGAAAGCTTAATTCGGAATAATATTCAACAGTACAAGATAGATATGGCTGATGAAGTTATAAACGCAGGGAGGTTCGATCAAAGAACTACGCATGAAGAGCGACGATTAACATTAGAAACGTTATTGCACGATGAAGAAAGGTATCAAGAAACGCTTCACGATGTTCCGTCGCTTCATGAAGTAAATCGAATGATTGCGAGAAGTGAAGAAGAAGTGGAACTTTTTGATCAAATGGACGAAGAGCTTGACTGGACAGATGACATGACTTCATATGATCAAGTTCCGTATTGGCTTCGTTCCAGCACGAAAGATGTGAACACGACGATTGCGAATTTATCGAAGAAAACATCGAAGAAAAGTTTATATGCAGGGAGTATTGGAGTAGGATCAACTGAAGTGGCTTCTGAGACAGAGAGAAGGAGAGGACGACCTAAAGGTAAAACTCCGGTATATACCGAACTCGATGAAGAGAATTTAGATTCTTCGGATGGGAGCTCCGAGGATCGGAATGTGTACTCTGTGCAAGAAGAAGAAGCTGGGGAGTTTGAAGATGATTCAAGTGAAGCACCTAACAAAGAACAATCAGAAGACGAAGGTCCCGTCTCTGTCGAAGGATATGATCTAGACGAAGCTGCATCAACTAGATCCGGATCTTCGTCTCACAGTAGAAAGCCGGATCTTCTGCCTGTGGTGTCACCTTCTGTTTCATCCCAGAAATTTGGATCACTCTCTGCTTTAGATAGCAAGTCGAACTCCCGTTCGAAGAAAATGGTACGCCTGCAAATTTTTTTCATTAATCCACATCATGATTACGAATATGTTTCTTTTGTAGAGTGATGATATAGAAGAAGGGGAGATTGCTGGATCAGGAGACTCCATGTTTGATCAGCAGCATTCGGGTAGCTGGACCCGAGACCGTGATGAAGGTGAAGACGAACAGGTAGTGCAACCAAAGATAAGACGAAAACGCAGTATTCGGCTCCGGCCACGGCAAACTATCGAAAAAACCGAAGAGAAGCCAAGAGAAAAATCACCTTCACGGCATCCCGAACCTTCCCCGATGACATACAACTACAAAGACCGTGCCCACAAAGTTCGTGGAGATTCTAGTGGTCTAAAATCCGAGATAGCCGATTCGTCCTTCAAAAACAAACGAAGTTTAACGAGGAAAAACGCAGCCACAGCTCGAACAGGTTCCAGGTCGAAGCATCCGGATGATACTACTGAACATACAGTGGAAAGTGTCGAAAGCGGAGGAACGAAAGGATCTAAAAGAGGGATCCCGAAGATCTCGGAAGTTATACAGCGAAAGGTACACGTCTTTTGCTACTATTATCCCTTAGAAATGCTGCTTTATGAATTGTTATGATATCTTATTTACAGTGCAAAAATGTAATAAGTCGACTGCAGAGAAGAATTGATCATGAAGGTCACCAAATAGTTCCTTTGCTAACTCAGCTCTGGAAAAAACTTGAGAATTCAAATGGATCAGGTGATAATTTTGTCGATTTACGAAAGATTCATCTCGGCCTCGACAGATTCGACTACTCGGGAGTCATGGAAGTTGTATCAGATGTGCAGTTCATGTTAAAATGCAGCATGCAACAATATGGCTTCTCCTATGAGGTACAAAACTTGCTTAACTTTCTCGAACCGGGCTGTCTTTTTTATGCCTTGTACGATGCAGGTTCGAGATGAAGCGAAGAAAGTACACGATCTATTCTTCGATATATTATACATTGCCTTCCCGGATATCGACTTTCAGGAATCTCGAAATTCTCTATCGTTCTTCGGTTCAACCGTAAACCCGAGCACCGGACCTGGTTCTTTGAAACGAACACCTAGTGGATTGATGAAGCGACAAAAGTCAGTAAAGGAAATGGAAACTAGCAATTTTGAGAGCTCTTTTCAGAAGCAACAAGCTCGGTTTTCTGTACAAACAACTCACAAGGAAGCTAAATTTGGAGCCAGTGCCCCTTTTACTCATCCTGGTGAACTTGTTGTATGCAAAAAGAAGAGAAAAGATCGTGAAAAGTTACCTTTAAAAGCCGGGATTGAATCAACAAGCACGAATGCTTCATCGAACCGAAGCATTCGTGTTCAGGGCAGCAGCAAAGATGTAGGAGGATCAGGGCATCAAGGATGGCCTGCCGGTTTTTCTCCTCCGCAAGGGCAATCGGTTGGATGGGCAAATCCGGTGAAACGAATGAGAACGGATGCGGGTCGACGTCGTCCAAGCCATTATTGACACTTTTGGTGGACCGTGAATGTGGTTTCTAAGAGAGATCAAACTAGACTTGCCCTTTGTTGTAAAGATCCTGCTCTTTGTAGCTGATATTGTGGAATGAAACATCTACAAAAAATCAAATTTTATTTTGAATTAAATATTAGTAATTTGGGTTGAGGTGATAGTTGGTATTAGAAAATCTAATATGAAACGGTGATGTTAAAAGGTTAAATTAGTCTCGTCGATTCATCATCGATGATGATCGGGTAATTTTGATGAGTTTATTTGATAGTAATTGGATTAGATTTTGATCGGGATTCGATATTGTCGAAGACTAAAGATTCTTTCCTTAATTGATACACAAAATATATGAAAAAAGATACGAAGTATCTTGTTATTTAAATATATGTAAGATGTGATCAAAGATATTGAGATATAGAATATTTTAGAATATTCCCGATATTAGATCATATATAGACTTTATAAATAGTGAGTCTCATAAACACAATTGTAATCAATCAAAATATAACATATTGTTTTCTATTTTTCTTGTGATAGTGACTTCACGATCGAAATCTATCGGTCACATGTTTTTTCACGGTTTTAGGTTTCCACCTTAAATCTTGTGTTTTCTCTTTTTTTTTCATTTATGTTTAATTCTATTTATATTAATTCGATTCGATCCTAAATAAATGGAATTCTTCTTCATTTCATCAATTTTTCCCCAACATTAAACAAACACAAAATCCAAGATTAACAAGCACAATATCCCAAATTGAACATGAATTCAAATTTCAATCATGACAACCAATTCTTGTACATAATACATAAATACAAACAATTTGGGAACAATTTTATGAGTTCCCAGTTTCTTAATGAAAGTTACAATCAGAAAACGGGGAGATAATAAGCTTAGCATTGCGAATCTTATATCTATCCCGTTCAATCTCTAGAAACCATATGAATGAACAATTTTACAGTTACGCCATCTTAACCATGTCCGTCCAGAAACTTCATTCTTTCATCCACATCAGCTTTCTCTCTGTACACATCATCATTCTTTAATTTTATAAATAACTTTCATCTCATTCATACAACAATGTCCAGACACTTGTAATTTTTAAATATTATTTTTGTATACATCGGATAACTTAGAATCATAATATTATCGATAAAATAATTATATAAAATTATTATAATTTTTTATATTTTATAATTCTTTTAAATTTAATTTTTAAATAAAATTGTAAAACTGAACACTCTCTCTTCACAAACGTAGCACGTTGGTCGTCCAATCAAACTGGGTGGCCAAAGTTGAGGAAAGCCATAGTGCACATTAAAAGGAATCTATTAACAGATATTTGAACATAATGTACATAGAACAACAACAATCTTTACTGTCATGGATCAGCTTCCCCAACAATAGCATCATTACCAGAGTCATATTCATCTTCACTCACATCTTCATCACTCATCGTCTCTTCCGGAACAGCACTGATATCTTCCGGTTTCGCATATTTTCGACAGTATTCTGATACACAAACATATTCAGATTTCGTAAAAGCATTTAAATATCTAACATTTAGCACCTTTAACTCTTTCTTCGTATGCGGACCGATCACGCATCATCAGAGCCGCAGCTTCTCCGTTCAACGGATCAGATGGATTGGGATATAAAAGAAGTTGAGGCATGAAGACTTCAAACACATTTACAAGATCTGTTACATTCGAAAAAAATAGGAAACTTTAAGTGTTAATAAGTAGCCTTGATCATATAAGTTCTACATTAGCCATTACCGAACATCGGGCTCCACGCTTGGTTAATCACATCTAAGCAAACCGAGCCAGACCTGCATTTCAACAAAGAAGTTATATCCGTGCACACTCCCGTCATAATTTCGACCAGACTCTATAATTCCAATATAGTATTGAAGTTGGTTCGGTCTAAATCGTGATTATCAATACCAAGAAAAAAGTCCTGTTCATTTCAATTCGTAAGTTCAAATTTGTCAGGTATTTAGATATGTTGAAATATGACTTTATCTCAAAATAAATGTGGTTTAGATTGGTTTACAAGAGGGAAGGGGTACCATAGTAAAAAACTTGTTCAAGTCTTTTACTTTGTGGTCTCCTCCCTTTATATGTTATATACATGTACACTTCCGTTATAATTTCGACCAGGCTCTATAATTTCAACATGGTATCAGATATGGTGCGGTCTAAATTCTGATTATCAATATCGGGAAAGTCCGGTTCATTTCAATTCGTAAGTCCAAATTTATCAGGTATTTGGACTTTAGAGGGTGTGTTGAAATATGACTTTATCTCACATTGGAAAATAAATGTGGTTTGGATTGGTTTATAAGAGGGAAAAGGTACCATAGTAAATGAGTTGTTCAAGTCTTTTACGATGTAGTTTCCTCCCCTTATACGTTATATCCGTGCACACTCTCGTCATAATTTCGACCTGACTCTATAATTCTAACAAATCGTATATAGAGAAGCTTACATCTCATCGACATTCGGGTGATATATCTTGTTGATGAATCCTATTGATGGAGATTTATAAGGATAAGCATCAGGTAGTTCTACCCTTAGTTTCCACACTCCACCATGATAAGGGCCTGCAATAATTTTCCAATATGAAAATTGTCATCAAAGAACAAGAATTAAGAATGAAACAACACATTCGAATCAAGCATCTATCGAGGCGATCATGAATCTAGTTCTTTTCTATATTATGTTTATAGAAATTCATGATTCAATGGGCCGGAAGAATCTCCGTATAACCCAATCTATAAGAGTTGTGAATCACATTGAAAATGATAGGTCAAGCCAAGTACTCATAATATCACACCTTTTATAAACTAGAATTATTCTAGTTTTATAATCGATGTGGGACAATATTTCAACAATGTTATTGTTGTTCCCTGTCGTAATCAAGGAAGTCATACCGGCCAGTACTGTTCGTATCGATTATGAACAGTACAAGCGATTTTTCCTATATATCGGTGATATATCGAAATATCGGTGTACCGAGCATGACAGATATTTACCGGTATACTGAGTGGTATACCACCGGTATGACCTCCATGGTTCGTTCGATTACGATAGGGAAAACAAGATTCTCGAGATATTACAATGAATCCAAGAACACATTTTGGTTCCAAAACAATCAAGAAAGAACATAAGAATCAGATATTTCAGTATGAGTTTCATCAAATAAAAGTTCCACAGAACAACTTAAAAGAAACAAATGTTCTATCAAATCAATTCAATTTAGAAGGAATCAAAGAAGCACCAAAACTAACGCTGAAAACACAGTTTCGGTTAGCTTAAGAACAGAAACAAAATGGTAGCGAAGCTTACTATCGTTGGGTCCGTGAAAATGGACATAAAACTCATGGATTCCATCATTGATCGTCTCAACTTTGTAATCGCTCATCATCCTACATCGATAACCAAAATTTAAGCAAAACCCAGAAAGAAAAAAATGGAGTTTCGCGCAAGAACATAAGAATAACTTCAAATTAGAAGACCCGGAAATGAAAAGTGCTAAAAAATCAAGATTTACAGTTTCATTAGATCCATCTCACGCCTCTTTGTTGGAGAAGCCATGTTTAATTCTCAAGAAGATCTCGAGAAGAAGTGTTGACGGTGAGAAGAATCAAGAACTCGGGAGATTCAGATGAACAAGCAATTGCGTGTTTAAGAAATCAAAGCGATGTTTATTACTTGTAGCCAAACTATGAAGGTAAATTCAAAGCCAATACCTTTACTCTGCAGCTTTGTATCATTTTTCTCAATCCCACTGCGCCCACATCATCTTTTCAATTAAATACTTGTTTTAGCAATGTTTTAAATTACTTGAAGAATTAGTTTCTTTGGTTCTATATTTGAAAATAGAATGAGTTTACACCAGTGTTTTCATATCGGACGAAATTTCATCCGAGATGACCGAAATTCCGATATATTACCGGTATATTGACGGCATACCGGTTTATCGGCCAAGACCGGTACAAGACCAGTAAGCAGGTATTCAAACATTAGTTTACACAACCCACGAATTTTCGATTTGTGTAAATTACATGTTCTTCGAATTAAGAAATTGTAAATATGATATCATTTGAGCAAAAATATGTATTGTGGTTCTCCAACTTCAATTAAATATATGCAAATCATTTAAAATTACTCATAGTTTATTATTGACTCTCTAATATCATCATTAGTGTTTTATATTTTTATGTACAATTATCGAATTTCAAGGGTCAATTTGTATAATTCTCAAACTATAAAGTCTTATTTGTGTATTTTGTAAACTTTTATAGTTAATCATGATAACGGAAAAATGTTTGTTAACTTAACGAAAAACTTTGTGCTAAAGTGTTAGACGTAAAAACAAACTGTATTGATAATTTGATGTATCATTCTTGCAATTTCGTAAATTGAAGGTATAACTTTTCAAANGTATAGATCTAGATGAAGCAGTTTTAGAAGATGCTGCCTTCATTTTGCTCAAGTCGGTAAGCACTGACTGCGCTTTCTCTTGCTGCTTCTTAAATTTCGACAAGCTTTCTTGAAGAGAAGCCATCTAATAAAAAATAAAAACAGGATCATAATCATTAGAGCACAGAAACTCTAGAATAACTAGTTTTAAACACAATAATAATATCAAATAAGCCAATACACGAAAATCCAGGCTTTCAAAGACAACAACAAAAATGAAATCAGTATACAATGAACCTTCACAGAAACAACAATTTACAGCAGAATCTGATTCATGTCTTTCAGACAGCCTTAGTCAATCATGTAAAAATGGGAAAAGGAATCACCTTAATATGTGTTATAAATATGAAACCAACTAAATTTTCTGAATGTCTATCAAAGCACCAAGACCAGCACCCAATTTCTGCAAACAGAAGGGAAAAACGTAAAAAATCCATAAAAAATATATTAGCATTTTAAAAAATGCACAATATGGGATCTTTACATCAGTAATCTTCAAAAAGGACACGTAGAAATACCAAGCCAAGGGTAAACAGAGGGCTCTTCAGCGCCCTATTCCTTAGAGGAGAAAAACAGCAACTGATAAAGTATAATGTAAAGTACAGAACTGATTAATATCTCGATTGCATGAACAGCTCTTGTTCGGAAACGAGAGGATCCAAAAAAATTGAACGCAGAGTTCGCACCATACGAATCTATTATTCCATACCAAAATCAATTTGAATCCACGAATTACCCGTAAATAAACACAAAAGATGGAACATCAAATCAAGATGTTGACTCACCCGCTATCGAAATCTCAGTAAACCAGAAATCAGAAGAGGTTCGAGAATTGAGTTGAAACTTCAAATCCGTTGGAAAAAGGCATTTTAATCCAATTTATAGGACACGGTAAGTCCGACCCGAGTAAGTTCCCGGGTTTCATCAATTATGTGCCAAAAAAAGCCTATGCAAACTGAGCTCCGTTGACTGTAGCCCATGAAAAAAGATTAATTTTATTATGATAATTTCAATGAAGTTAAATAGGTTAATACCATTCGTACCAATCATGATCAATACGAGCGATTTTTCATATATATTGGTGGTATACCGACGATATATCAGTGTACTGGTCATAACCGATATTTACCGATATACCGGGCAGTATACCACCGGTATGACTATCATGAAAAATATTAATAGTTCTGCATGAGTGAGAGCTTCACTATAAAGTTATCTCCATGGTTGGATGCCCAATCCACTTGACATCTCACATTCTCTTTCGTGAAGAACTTTGAAGATAGAATCTCACACTCTATTTCCTCAAAGTTTTTTGAAATAAATAAAAAAATTTATGATTATTCTATTATTATAAAATTTATAAATTTATAATGATTTATATATTAATTTTATTTATAATATTTCGATTGTTTGATATAAAGTGTGTGAAAATGATTATTTACGTATGTATTAGTTTTAATCGTTTCGATTAATTAATTTTTATATATGATTTTACGTAACAAAAATCATATCAATTCATAGTCGATTTTATTCGATTTAGGTTATTTTATAAATGGTTCTAGTTGATAAGTTTTAATACGTTTCCATGGGCTATACTGAATTTATTGACTTTTAATTTAATTATCTTGAAATTAAACATTAGTATTAAATATAAATATAAAATGGACTGATTATTATTATTTAAATGATTTTGAAATTTGAATTTAAGTTCACCTAACAAAGGAATATATTTCTTTTGTTTTGGATTTGAGAAATAAAATAAAAGTTTATTGAATAATAAAGTTTATTGAATTTATATTTTGTAACGGTCTGCAAAATATAGTTGTGATTCATCTGACTTAAGGTAAACGCTCCCTTTTTAACGGTCAGTAAAATTGAATAATGAGTATTTATATATACATATTGTGATGGCCAAGGCAATTTGGGGATGGATTTTGGGATTTGAATCGATTACATCTTCTCCGTCACTCAGCGCCTATTTCATTTTTAACAGGCAAAATTGAAGGAAGAAGGCGCCGGCTATGATGTTAATGAGTTAGGGCTTAAAGGGATCGTTTTCTATTTTTTTCTTCTTCATTTAGGGTTCATATTTTGTGGGTTTTTAATCCATCGGTGGGAATAATGGCTATTGATTAAGATGTTTTTATGACCTTTTTCCACACTAGGGTTCATTATTTCTGTAAAGTTTCAAGATACTGCTAATTTTATGTTTATATACTATCAGATTGCGAAGCTTAGCATGATCCCTGTATCATGCTTATTGGAAGTAGCATTTGACAAGATACGGTATTCGAGAGATACAAAGCTTAGCATCTTGGTTGTTCTCTTAGGAGTTACTGATGTAAGTGTTAACACCAAAGGTTTCGCCGCAGCATTTATTCAACAGTATGTAAGTTCTACAGCTTCTCCATATCTGGAAAATCAATTAGAATAAGCCTTATATTGTTCTTGATCTCTACTGATGTGCCTGAATCTTATCATATGTGAATTATGTCATTTTTTAAGTTTTTTGTTTGGATAGCTTCTTTCAGTATGTTCATTTTCTTCATAGGAAGTACTCCTTAACTTCCTTTGTTGATTGGTTCATTTATGGATTATTGGTTAACAAACAAGAGAATAGACGTCTTTAAATTCAATTTTCCAGCAAATGTAAGTGATTACTATGCTTCTTTGTGCAACTTTTTGTTAGTTAATTGATCCCATCAAATATTATTGGTTTTTTGTTTCAATTTTATGCCGATTGCTTATTTAAGTTTCACTTTCTATAAAACATTTCAGTTTACCGTGTTCTTTGGAAATCTTTCTGTCACCTCCCTGGTTTAATTTCAAATCAGTATTTTCCTAATGCGGTATCAAATTCTTATGTTTAAATGTCTTGAGCACTTCTATTTAAATTTCAAAATGTGTTTATATGACCCTTCTTGTAAACCGGATTCTTTATCTCTAGAAACTTTCAAGAATGTATTAGTTTTTCGTTTCAAATTTCTTTCCATTTGCTTATTTAAGTTTTTTTCAAGAAAATATTTCTTCTTCACGTGTTCCTTTGAAAACATTCTCGTTAACCTTTGCTTTCATTTCATACTTTTATGTTTTCATATCTTTAGCACTTCGATTTAAAATTTCCTTGATGCTTGGAACTACTTTTTTGCTGTATTTTTTTATACGATACACAACTTATGTTTACACGTCTCGAGCATCTCTATTTAAAATATTTGTGATGCTTGGAACTACATTTTATAGATTTTGAATCCATTAGCGGGATTGATGGACGTTGAACAATGTGTTTGTTTATATGACCCTTGTAAACCGAATTCTTTATCTCTAGAAACTTTCAAGAATGTATTAGTTTTTCGTTTCAAATTTCTTTCCATTTGCTTATTTAAGTTTTTTTCAAGAAAATATTTCTTCTTCACATGTTCCTTTAAAAACTTTCTCGTTAACCCTTGCTTTTATTTCATACTTTTATGTTTTGATATCTTTAGCATTTCGATTTAAAATTTCCTTGATGCCTGGAACTACTTTTTTGCTGTATTTTTTTAAACGATACACAACTTATGTTTACACGTCTCGAGTATCTCTATTTAAAATATTTGTGATGCTTGGAACTACATTTTATAGATTTTGAATCCATTAGCGGGATTGATAGCCGTTGAACAAGGTGTTTGTTTATATGACCTTTGTAAACCGAATTTTTTATCTCTATAAACTTTCAAGATTGTATTAGTTTTTTGTTTAAAATTTCTATCCATTTGCTTATTTAAGTTTTTTTCTAGAAAATATTTCTTCTTCACGTGTTCCTTTGAAAACTTTCTCGTTAACCCTTGCTTTCATTTCATACTTTTATGTTTTCATATCTTTAGCACTTCGATTTAAAATTTCATTGATGTTTGGAACTACTATTTTGCTGTATTTTTTTATACAATGCACAACTTATGTTTACATGTCTCGAGCATCTCTATTTAAAATAATTGTGATACTTGGAACTACATTTTATAGATTTTGAATTCGTTAGCGGGATTGATGACCGTTGAACAAGGTGTTTGTTTATATGATCCTTCTTATAAACCGAATTCTTTATCTCTAGAATATTTTAAGATTGTATTAGTTTTCCGTTTAAAATTTATTTTCATTTGCTTATTTAAGTTTTTTTCTAGAAAATATTGCTTGTTCATGTGTTCCTTTGAAAACTTTCTCGTTAACCCTTACTTTCATTTCATATTTTTATGTTTTCATATTTTTAGCACTTCGATTTAAAATTTCCTTGATGTTTGGAACTACTTTTTTTATACAATACGCAACTTATGTTTACATGTCTTGAGTATCTCTATTTAAAACTTTTTTGATGCTTGGAACTACATTTTATAGATTTTGAATCCGTTAGCGAGATTGATGGCCGTTGAACAATATGTTTATATGACTCTTCTTGCAAACCGAATTTTTGATGTATAGAAACTTTCAAGATTGTATTAGTTTTTCGTTTAAAATTTATTTTCATTTGCTTATTTAAGTTTTTTTCTAGAAAATATTTCTTATTCATGTATTCCTTTGAAAACTTTCTCGTTAACCCTTGCTTTCATTTCATATTATTATGTTTTCATCTTTAGGATATCGATTTAAAATTTCCTTGATGCTTGGAACTACTTTTTTGCTGTATTTTTTTATACAATACATTATGTTTACATGTCTCTGAGCATTTTGTAAACTAAAATGCAATTTATCTATTCTTTATTTTTACTCAAACATTAAACTTTAAAAACCAATAATCTAAAACATTAAACTCTGAAACTCAAAATATCAAATATTTAGGTTTTACCCAATGTTTTTGTACCAGTCGATACTATGAAAATCGGGCGGCACTGATATTTCAACTAGTATTGTCCGGTAACGGGTTTACGGGTCGGACCTCGTGTTTTTCCGGGTCGGCCAGGAAAAAAAACAATTTTTTATTAAACTTTTTTCAAAAATAAAATAAAAAAATATTCGTACCGATCATACCGATCCGAACCGGTTTAAAAACATTGGTTTTACTATAAGTCAGGTTCGTGTATGTAAAAGAACCAAACTTAACTGAATTAGGTGTTTTAAGGTTCTAGTTCACCTTAAAATATACAAGTCTTGGTTCGGGTTTGAAAACTTAAAAATTATTATTCGATATTCGGTCTGGATTGTGATAATTTGAATATGATTAAAATTAAATACACATAATATTAAATATATATAATATAAAATTATTAGCTCGTTAAAAGACTCAGTTTGATTCATCATAAATTTTGATTTTTAAGGTTCAGTTCGTTAGTATTGATCTCGAGTCTTGACCGAATTGACTCGAAAGGTTTGTGAATCGCCTCGGTTCAAAAAAGTTTCATGAACCCAAACATTTTGAGTTTAATATTTAAAGTTTATAATATTTAGAATTTAAAGTAATTAAATCATAGATAAATTGCATTTCAATCCTTGAAATATGTGTTTATTTATTTTTGATTTAAATAATTAGATAATAAATAAATATATTACTAAAATAAAATAAGATGATTAATTTTGTAATTGTTTAGAAAAGTTGGTTAGTTTTGAAAACTCTAACTATAATAACACTTATTCATGAAATTCTCCCTCAATCTACCTATGTATTGTAGTGATATTACCCGGGTATATTCTTTTGTATTTATCCTTACCCGGGGGCTCATCCGACGTGGTTACGTAGTATTTTCATATGTTTATCGCGAGGCGTTCTCAAGGGGTATTATCGTAATTCAGGCTCGCTGGGCCCCGTATACAGTTTATGTAAGCGTTTTTAGATGTTTTGGGTTATTTTGGCCCCGGACGGGGCCAGGGGTATTTTCGTAATTTGCCACCCGGGAGCACATCGGTCGGGTGCAACGATGTTATGTGGCTGCGTATTCACTGTTTGGAGGCAAAGAATTAATATGCGGGGCTTTCCGGTATTTTCTCATCGTATTTCCGACTAAAATCTCGACTGTGATAGGTTCCAGAAACTTCAAGACGGTGTGTCATTTATTACAATATAATTAAAGGTTATTTAAGTGTTTTGGGCTAAATAAAGTAAACTGGGTTCATGGGCTCAAGTAAGTGAAGTTGGGTTGGATTTCTCTATAAATACAAGCCCAGTGCATTTGGACGGGGGCAGACTGTTATCACACTTCCCAAGGCAAAGTGTTATTCTGCACACTGTAGAGTCGCGACTTTTCGCCTGTAATCGCGACTTGTTGCTTTTCATCCCGCACCCGCGACTTATTGCACGTAGTCGCGACCAATTGTCGTACTCGCGAGTTATCGCTCTGCAGCCGGAACTCGCGACTTGTTGTTGCCCGGATCATGTTCGCGAGTTATCGCCCATTCGCGAGTTGTTGACCACAACTCGCGACTGCACTCCTTTTGGGTGCAACGAAGTGCTTTCGATCGTTTTTCGAGCCGTTTTCATCTGGATTGTTATTGTCACATCATTGTATTTGTATCATTTGATTGTTATAGTGGAAACCAAGGTACAGCTTCGCTCTCCCGATGACGTAAGCTCACACATTGTGGGTCCAACCTCGTATATCGCTCGTGTCCTCACAAAAATTAAATTTCGAGTAATTAAAAATTTACTGATCATAAACAAATACTCTAAAAATATTTTTAGACGAGATCATGTAGCAATAAAAAGTAAACTCATGCTCATAATTATTTCAAAAAAGTAAAGATTGTAGGACATGTTATTAATAATTCATTTATTCATTTTGTTCAATCATATGCAAACATGAGAATAGTTTGATAATTTTAAAATTGCTTTGAAAGATAGAATTATAATATTCTTTATAATTTCAATTTCCTATTCAATCTTATAAAATAGTTAATAATTTACAAAATTTATTATTTTTGTTTTTAGAGTTTTAGTTTTTTTTTTAAAAAATATATGCCGATTATAAAAATTGAATATGTTTTTATATTAGTTGGATTATGTTTTAGAATTTTTATACATATACACTACTAATATGAAAAATATTTTGAATAATTTATAAATATTTAATTGTAAGGAAATCTACACAAATGGTGCTTGTGTGCCCTTGACCCATGCTCCCGTGATATTGGGAATTAATATTGGGTTTGTTTAATATAATTTTTTAAAATTGTGGTGTGGTGAAATGTGGTGAGGTGTGGTGAGATATGATAATCGTGAATTTTTAAATATGTTTGGTAAAATTGTGATATTATCATCGCGATTTACGTAAAAAATACTAATATACCCTTATATATATATAAAATAATAAATATAATTATATTATAATTAATTGAATTAAGGGTAAATTAGTCTTTTCCAAAATTATGATGAGACCACAGCTGGTTTTAACAGCTGTGACGATATCGTGATTTTTTAACGATTATCACATCGCAATTAAACTTATGTTTTGTGTAACATAAGAAAATCACGATCTGGACATCGCACCGCAGTTTTAATTTGAGTACCAAACAAACCCATTAATATACCATAAAATATTCCTATAGGGAGATTTTACTTGTAAATCTTAATCTTATCTTCAACCATGTCTCTCCAAAAACATCATTCTTTCATCCACGTCAGTTTTTTCTATGTACACATCATCATTTTTATTTTTATAAATAACTTTTCTTTCATTCATAAAACAATGTCCGAACACTTATAATTTTATATATATATATCATTTTGTAAATATATAAATAATAATAATTTGTACTGATATTCTTATTGTATAAATCATATTTATAAGTTAAATTGATAGTTGAGATTTGTACGAATGTAAAACATTTTATAATTTTAGTTAATTTGTTATTGTATTTTCTAAACTAAAGTTTAGCCGTTCGTTAAACGAAATAACTTATCGACTAGAACTAGTAATCGATAACCTAAACCAAATAAAATTGGTAATTAGTATAATCCACTTTTGATTAAATAAAATAACAATTTAAAGTATGTTAATTGAAATGATTAAAACCGTTAAATCGATCGTTTTCTCATACTTAATACTGACTAATCAGAAAACTTTTTATAATCAAAATAATTAGATTTTAAATATATATATTTTATAATTAATCTTAAATTAAATATTTTTATTTTCAATTTTATTTAAAAATATTAAATATCCCTCCTTGAGGAAAGGGAATCGACCACACTCTTTACTCAAGGCGGAAAGTGGACGGGTGACATGGCAAACGGTGGCGCCCAATCAAATTGGGCGACAACCATTGGAGATAGTTTAACAGGAGTGAGCAATATTAAGGCCATTTTTTGTTACGATAAGAAAGCATGAAGGAATGAGATTAAGGGGAATAAACATATAATTAAAAAAATTGATCAAATTATTATTTAATAACAATTCTCACCCTTATGAATCTAATCAATCTAACTTCTTTAATCATAAAGTTTGGTTTTGCGAATTTAAATGAATCGAACCAACTCCAGCTCTGATACCATATTAAAATTATAGAGTTTGACAAAAATTATGGCGAGAGTATGCACATATATAACATATAAGGGAATAAGACTACATTGTAAAATACTTGAACGAGTCATTTACTATGATACACGTTTTCTCTTATAAATCAATCTAAATTTCTTCATAAATACAAGTGGGACAATGTGATATTTAACCAAATATACTAGACTTTCTCTTTAGTAATAATCAAGAGTTTAACTTAATCAACTTCGATACCATGTTAAAATTATAGAGATTTACTGAAATTACGATGAAAGATCATAAACGAATGTGATTAAGGGAGGAGACCACCCGTTTAAAAGACTTATTCAATACATTTGTATGATATAATCTCCTCCCACGAAGACTCTATGATTCCAAGTCTACTAAATAGCCATGGTTTCACAGCACACTTACAATTAAGTTATCTATGGAAGTTATATCGGTAGTATACCGTCCGGTATATCGGTCATACCGGTAAATATCGGTTGTGAACGGTACCAACCGGTATAACTTTCTTGATTAGTTACTCTTATTGAATGATGAAATTGAGTCACACGTTAGTATAATTAATGTGTACTTGAGTAGGAGAAAAAGGGACAGATAATAGTTAAAGGGTTGAAAAGGAAAAGGATAAGTTGGGCTCACAGAGGTCGTTTGTGTATCCCAGTGAGCCAGCAGCTGGGGTTTTTGCACAGGTTTCATCGTCTTTAAGAACTCAACTGCTGATTGGTGCTTCAAGAATCTTCATCGCTGTGGCATGCGGTGCTTATTCTTCTACGTGGAGTTGGAATCAACATTCAATTCATGATTGTATCACTCTCATAATTTGCTTATTTTTTAGCTGGGACGAAATTATGATAGTGAATCTTGAAATCAGTTTTGTAGCTTCCGACCTATAAACATCGATTTGTATGATAAGTTCGAAAATGTTAAACGATATAGGGTTAACACCTATATTTAAGATAAGAACGATATGACCAATATTTGATCTACCGATTCAATAACATAAAAAACCATTTGGATGGTCGTGTAGCTTTACTTGAAAACGGAGAGAATCAAACTAGAGATAAAAGATACGTTTAAGAATCAAATTGGATGGGGCTAAAACTCTTTCAACAGAATGTGACAAAACTCTAATACAACATATTTATAAAAGATAAGTTCGGTTTGTAGCCCAACACATTGAATCTTCGGAGGCTCAATAACAACATCAAATCTACAAATATTTGGTTCAAATTTTCGAAACAGCCCCATATATGGTGATTTTAATAGGGTTTTAAAAATTGTTTGGAAAAATTATTCTAATGTCAATGTTATTATATATGGTTTATTTGTTAAGGTAGAATTTTCATTGGTTGTAGAATTATTATTGAACACTATTGCAACTTTTTTTAAAATTTTTAAAAATAATTTATAATTAAATAAAAGTTTATTTTTATTTTAAAAAACCGACCACCTTATCGGCCGATCGGCTAACCCTCATGAACTGGTTCGATTTAAAACTATTTTTGTGTAATTGATTTTGATAAATAATTATTTTAATATATATATATCTAGTAATTATAAAAAGAACGAGAATATGAAAAAATCAATGATAAATTTATGACATAAAATTTGGAAGAAGAATATTAACAATAGATTTCTTAAAAAAGTATAATGACTTCGTATTATCACCTAATTATAATCATAAATTTATCGATGAATCATACATCCTCTATTTTTATAGTATGAATACGTTTAATTTTTTGTTTAATTGGAATCCTTACAATTTGTTTGAGAAAATTTATAGTGTCAATATTATCAAGAGATCATTATATGCAATCTACCATAGAATTAACTTAAACTATTTTAATATATTTTGAACATTGGTAAACAAACGACATTATTTTGGGTTTAAGAGACCATTGGCAAAATTGTGCAGTATATTAACCGTACAATCATAAATTGTTATAACAATAACATGCATGATGCACGTGTTGTTGTCTTGTAAATATAATAAGTAACAATTGCATCTACATATATTATTGAGAAAATTGTATAAATAGCCCCCATGCTTACGCGCTGTGCAAACGCTATATCCTCCAACTTATAAAATTGTAGGAATGACTCATCAAGTTATCAAAATCGTTTGTTTTTTACCCTTGATATTTAGCACATGATTTTCCGTTAAGTTTGCAAACATTTTTCTTTAGCAATATTCGTTCTCAATATTCACAAATTATGTAAATAAGTCTTTTATATAAAAAATTATACAAAATTGATACTTCAAGTTTGAGAAATATGCATCCAGACGTAAAACAATAACAATGTCGTAGAGGGTCAATATTAAACGATATTGTTTACTTGAGGTGTAAACAATTGGAGGGTCAATACTAAACGTACATGCATTTAATTAAAGTTGGAGGATCATATGCGCATATTTATATTAACTCGAGGTGTCGTATTTGCATATTTTTGTTAACTTGATGTGTCATATTTGCAATTTCGTAACTTAGAAAACATACCATTTACACCAACCGAAAGTTGGAGGGTCACCCGCAAACGTCACCCTTATATTATATGACCAAGTTGACTTAATGGGTGTCCAATAATAACTAATGTTCCGTCCGAATGTTTATTTCAATTTGTTATATAATATAAATATATTTAAAATAATTTATTTGTTTCATTATTATATTTATATGCATAAATTTTTTTCTCCCACTAACCTCATTTTCGTATTTTTTAGGTATGATGAGACATGGTGAAGCAAACATTGTTGGTAAAATAACATATAAGATTATCACGAATTTTTTAAAGTATTTGATAAAATATTAATATAATTATCATGATTTATGTTAAAATTATAATACTTATATATGAAAAAAGAAGAATTTTACATATATTTTAGTATTTTAGTTATTGAAAGTTATGATAATGTCACAATTTGTTTTAGTAGATACACTGATATCATTATTTTGTAAACGATAAATATATTGTAATTTTACTTTTGGTTTGTGACGTTAAAAAAATAACGATCATATAAATGAATCTCCCCACACAACACATTTGAACCACTGTTTTTATAATGGTCTGTAATTGAATACCCGTTGATACCAATATTTTATTACCAATCAATATTGGGTTTTCGAGCCCCAACCCCGGATTTCTAATCCTTAAAAACAATAAAATTTTATTTTTTAAAAATATTTTAATATAAAAAAATTTGGTATCAAGCTTAATTGCAATCTGATCATTGTTGAAAAATCACGATTCATCACCGTTAGAACCAGATGTGGTCTTATCGTGATTTTGGAAAGACTAATATACCATTATTTCTATTAAGTATAATATAATTATATTTGTTATTTTTTGCATATAAGTGTATATTAGTACTTTTACATAAATCACGAGTATAATATCATAATTTTACCATACATATATAAAAATTCACAATCATCATATTTCACCACACCTCAATTTTAAAAAGTTGAACCAAACAAACTTAGGATATGTTCTGTATGCATTCTCAAAATACATTTTGATGTTAGAATGCATTATTATATTTTTTACAGAACAATACAACACTTACATTCTGATTATAAACAGAATGCATTTTCAAATTGTTATTTAAATGCAGAATGTGGTAGAAGGCTGGATCTGGAAATTAGAATGCATTCTCGTTATTTAAATTATAAATATATCATCTAAAAAATCATATTTTATTTCACCTTCAACAATCTCACATTTACAGTATCGTTCGACATATTTGTAAGTTGTCCATTCTCATGTATCTTTAACGTGCAAATATAATCATACATAATTTCTTTCGTCATGGAGATACTAGCGTTCATGAAGCTAATTTGGATAAATCCAATTTTATACAGAATATTATTCTTGTTCTACAATTCAATTTATCAATTACAGAACACTCAATACATTCTTGATTTATAATAACATTTTGAAAACATATTTTCAAACTGGATTCTGTTTTCAAAACACATGCAGAACATAACCTTAGTATGTGAAATATATTGTGTATCGCTCTTACTATTTGGATCGGAATATAATTTCGACAGCGAGATGTGAAATAGAGAATAATTAGAGACATTGTTGAATGGAAAAAAATGGGTCAATAGAACAAAATTCTTCATGAAAATCGACTTGAAAAGTGGAAAAGTCATCTTCCTTTTCATCATTCATGGTGCAGGGATTTTGATTTCTTCCTCGGGCTCTAATTGTTTTTGAACAAGAACAACCACTGAGAATCTCTGTAAGTGCATTTACTCATTGAAACGCGAGGCGGAGCTCAGACAGAGCATTAATTGTAGGGTCCAATTAAACAACTGCTTCTTTGTCTACTTCCTCATCATTCATTATTCTTCCCTGTTTTTCTTTTCTTCCTCAAATCCCTATTTTTTCTTGGTTTCAAGGTGAACAAACCCATTTTTACATCTGTAACAAGAGTTTTTTGTTCCTTTCTTGTTGTAAATCAAATGGTAAATCGGGATTTGAGATCAACTCAGTGGGTTTAATGGGCTGTGTTCTTTGTAAAAGAGCCTCCAGTGCTACTCCGCGAGATAATGATAAGGANTTAACAGCTGTGATGATATTGTGATTTTGTAACGATTATCACTTTGTAATTAATCTTGTATTTTGTGTACCATTATAAAGTCACGATCTTGACATCGCACCACCGTTTTAATTTGAGTTCTAAACAAACTCATTATCATTCTTTAACGAATTTTAGCCAGGTAATAGAGCTAACTGAAAGCCGAAACAACAAATACAAGTTCTAATCTTTCGAAATAAAACATTCATAACATGAAAATAAGGTAAATAGACAAGCACCAAGCTGTAACATGTTAAACCATATTTCACGAACCCGATCGTGGAATCTTTACGTCACTCACACTAAAACATTATTTGAGTTTTTGATACACATTATTAGGGTGAAAAGCCAATTAGCAAGCACAACCCTTTGATTTTTTGCTACAAATCAAAAGAATGTTGAAATATGAATAATGTTTCTTTTACGATCTGATATTTTTTCTTATAAGTTAGGCCATCCACAACTATGTTCGTCCGAAATCTTCATTCTTTCATCCACACCAGTTTTCTCTCTGTACACATCGTTATTCTTTAATTTTAAAAATAAATTTCCTCTTATCTCTACAACAATTTCCGGACATTTATAATTTTTAAAATTTATTTTTTTACACATCAAATACATAAAAATTATAATATTATTTATAAAATAATTATATAAAATTTTTATAATTTTTATATTTTATAATTTTTATAATTTAATTTTTTTAAATTTTTTTTAAAATAAAATTTGAGAAGAGAGAATGTCTCTCTTCTCAAATCTGCACACATATACATAAACCAGCTATCCGCTGATTCATCTGCTCATCTATTTATCTGTTTACGCTACCCTTGGACTATTTATTATTACATACAATAATGTCGTTCGGACAGCAAACGGACAAGATTTGTTTTCAGTTTGAAGTAGACATTTTTGTCGTAAGGAGATGAGCTTGATCATGTGACGGGGTGTAACATGAAGTTACATTTAACAAGTTTTTCACTTGCCCTCCTCTTGGAATCACCATTCGAAAACTTCTCCTCTTTCTTCCTCTTCGACTTTTTTTCCTTCTATCTGAACATTCACTCACCGTACACGACGTCGTATCATCATCATCACATGTCTTCCCTGAAACAATTAAGAACTCAATCTCATATATGACACTAGTAAAGGATAGAAGACCACATAAAATACTTTCATTTGCTATATTAATTATTCATTCTTATAAACAAAAAAATTTCATTTCAATTCCACAATTGTACTTTCAATATATCACATATTTGGACTTGCAAATTGAAATGAATCCGCATCCCAATATTGATAATCTAGATTTTGATTAAACGCGTTCTAATACCATATTGAAATTATAAAGACTATCAGAAATTAGGATAAGTACGCACGGATATCATGTAATGAGAGTAGACCACATATTTAAACATGTCATTTACAATGTTATTCATTTCCTCTTATAAACCACCGTAAATTTCATATAAAATCAAATGTGAGAGAATTATATTTTCAACATATCCCTTAAACAAAATCTGAGCACATGACAAGTTTGAATTTACGAATTGAAATAAATTGTATCACTTGATATTGATAATCAAGATTTGCATCTAACCAGTTCTTATATCATATTGAAATTATATAGTATATCCAAAATTATAATAGAATTCATTGATATAACCTATAAAAGATGAGGAGATTCTTAAATTTCTATAGTTTGATCAATTTACATACGGAGTATGGTAGGATATAACGTATAAAAGAATAGATCATACCGTAAAAGATTTAAACAAATAATTTACTATAGTCTACATTTCATTTTATAAACTAATTTAATCAACATCTAAATTTTGATGTGGAACAATTGCTCTAGTATTTCCAAGGAAGTCATACCGGTCTAGACTGGTATGAGCGATTTTTTCGATATATCGGTGATATATCGGAATATCGGTGTACCGATCACAACCGATATTTATCGGTATGAAAAAGTATACCGGAGGGTATACCACCGATATGACTACCATGAGTATTTCAAGAGAGACTTATCATTATATTTTCAACAAAAAAGTATTAAGTGAGTACCTTTTACGCCCTTCTCATCGTCATTAAAATAGACTCTGAAGCTTGGGGATCCCGGACCCTCGCCGTCGCCACGGCGGATCATTCTCTCGCTTAAATCATCTCCATCTTCATCACAATCATCGACGTCGGTGAAGAACTTATCCCCTTCATCATGATCCTCCGCCTTGTTCTTCACCGGCGTGACCGGGGCGGTTTTGTAACCGGCGGTGTGAGATGAGGAATGATTGTCGTCATCTTCATCATTTTTTTCAGGCGAAAGTAACTCTTTCTTTGAAGGAGCGGAATCGGAGACTTTGGCAAGCCTGGTTTGGCGTCGTAATCTGATGTCCTCTAGCCGTTGGAGGAAGAATGGCCGGAGACCCGTCGCACCACCGCCTACCGGCAGTGAAGCTCCGCAACCCATTTACAGAAATGTCTCAATAACTAATCAAGATGATACGTAGGAGGATTATGGTGGAAAAAGATCAAGCGAAAAAAGACAAGAAGAACCGCAAATATTTTTAGGAATTTGTTAGAGGCAGAGAATTCAGTTTGAAAAAAGAATCAATTCAATTTCTAACCTATGGACCGACTCGTCAAATCGTTACCATACGACGAACTCGATTCCAGAATGTAATAATCGGATTTTCGATTGGGATGTAATTATTAAATAAAAAATATATAATAATTTTTAGAATTTGTTAAGATTGCGTAAAGTTAAAAGTTAAAATTTAAAAATACAAATATTTATTAATTTATTTAAAAATATTTAACTTATTAAAAAGTGTGGTGTTTGTAATTGACTCCTAATGTTTAAAATAGGGTAAAGATGATGTCCCTAAAATTTTTAAATTGCATACAAAACCTCTGAAGTTGATATAATGTGCACGGTTGACCCCCAAACTTTTAAATGTTGTAAACACAATGTCCTCAAAGTTTGAAAATTGCATGATTGGGCCCATAAACTTCCGAAACCGTTTATATTTGACCCTTATGCTCGTTCATATTTTAAACATTCGATAGTTTTTATTTTACTCATTAACCTTGAAAAGATGTTATGACTATGTCTCCAAACTTTGAAAATTTTAAAAATAACGCATAAATGATCAAAATCACTTATATGAAAAAAGACTAAAACAGTTACTATTAACTCGAGGGTCATTTTCGAACGGTTTTGAAACTTCGGGGGCTTTTCAAGCAATTTACAAACTTTGAGGATATTGTATTTACACTATTTTAAACATTATGAGTCATATACACAATTTTCTCTTATAAAAAATAAATATCTTTCGTTCATTCAAAAATAAATATTGAAAATACATAAATAATTAAATTAATGAAGAAATAAAAAACATGCAATATTAATTGCATGTCTCAATTGTGCTAACTGCTAACCACTACACCATGCAATTAATTTGGATATTAAATTATTGGTTTAAAGTTTAATTAAAAAAGGTCCCACCGGGATTCGAACCCAGGTCGCTGGATTCAAAGTCCAGAGTGCTAACCACTACACCATGGAACCAATTGAAATATATTTTACTAAATAAAATATACAACAACAAATAATATAACGATAAACCACTTGATATTCTTTCATTTATTTAAAATTTCGAGTGGGATATTAATGTGACTCGAACTTTAAAATAGTGTAAAATAGTATCCTCAATATTTATAAATTACATGCAAAACCTCAAATATATAATGCGTGTTGTTTATCCTATAACTTTTTAAAGTTATAACATTACTTCATTCAAGTTTAAAAAATATGTAGTTGATCATGAAGTTATAAAATAGTGTATAATATGCTCTAATACTCGTAAATTTTCCAAATGTATATATGTTTTGTATTGACATCTTAACGTTTAAAAATTATAAGAATTATGTCTCTAAAGGTTGAAAAGTTTAACACATTAATTGTTAAAATCACTCACACAAAAATAACAAAAACTTTTACTATTTATTCGATGATTATTCTTGAACGATTTTGAATTTTAGATGTTAAATACATAATTTCTACTTTAGACTCATCATAACATCAAGTACAAATATGTCGACCTAATAGAAACTTTTCTAATATGATACCGATGCTATAAAGAGCCTTGTTTGACTCGTATAAGTGGGTAGTATGTATCTCCATAACTTTATATTTATTAATTTAATCAATAATTAATCTTTCTTATAATATTTAAGGGCGGAAGACAGTTTTGGTCCCCAAAGTTTGAAATTTTTGGCAATTTTGGTCCCTAAACTTTCCAATTTTGGCAAAACCAGCCACCAAAGTTTCATGTACGCAAAACCAGTCCCCAAAGTTTGCGAATTTTGGCAAAATCAGTCCCCAAAGTTATGTGCGTGTGACATAATTGCTCCCCAAAGTTGTAATTTGTGGCAAATTAGGTCCCCGGACGAAAATTAATTTGGGGGCCGGTTTTGCCAAAATTCGCAAACTTTGGGGACGTATTTTGCGAAAATACGCAACTTTGGGGACCAAAATTGTCAAATCATCAAAACTTTGGGGACTGTTTTTGCAACTCGAAACTTTGGGAACCAAAATTGCCAAATTATCCAAACTTTGAGGACCAAAGTCGCAATTTTCTCAATATTTAATCTATACTACTACACGTAAGTTAATCACCAATACAATCAAAAGTTTATTATTGCCTTTTTTTGAGTTTTTATCGATCATATTTATTTATATTGTTATTATACAATAGTCAAAGTTCATTGACAATACTACCCTTTGTATTTTAGATATTGAAATGAATGAAATATACTTTGCTCTATGATATTTAGGGAAGATTAATAGAAACATGATTTTTATATAAGTTATGTTTAAATTAACATTATTTAAAATACAAATTTATGAGTTAAGTTAGTTTTGAATATAATAAGAATTTTCAATATTATTTTCTTGATAATTTGAGTATAAATCGTCTAAAATACAAATTGTAACTTAGAAATAATTAAATAAAATCGACATTTATTATAAAATCAAGAAATTAACATTAGATTAGAGATTAATATTGAAAAGATCAATATTCAAAGTTTTGTAATTTATTATAGAATAATAAATAAACTCGATCCGATCGTCAAATTTTACAAGTTTTAGCCGAGATGAATTTTATTTCAGTCAGGACCAAAATTAGTGAAATTCCGGAGAATTACTTCATTGTTAAATAAATTTTAACCTAAAAAGAAAAAATAATACGAACAACTATTTGCTATTTTTTATAAGAGATTTGGCACTATACCATCAATATCTCAAAAGCTTTTTAGGCTTATTATATAGAAAATAGAATAGGCTTTTATATATTTAATTTACTACAGTGACAACTTTATTTTTAACATTTATTTATTTATTTTTATCTTTATTTGATATTATTTCAATAATATATCTCAAATAATTTCAACATTGATTTATTTATTTTTATCTTTATTTGATATTATTCAAACATTTGAGGAGAGTAAAAAAAATCTAATTCTTACCATCTTCTCAAATCGATTTACAACGAGTCAATTTAATGAGTATCTGCCACATAGTTAACAATGTGCTCATATATTACTTAGGGTTTAATTATATATTATTGTTTATTGCTTAATTTCACCATACAAGTTGACAAAATATATAATCCTTGTAAAGACTCACTATCTCTTCGTAGATATTATCTGTTTTGGATACAACTTATTTTATGGGAAAATACATCGATGAGATTTGAACACGTAGTTCCATTTAAACCCTTTATTTCATACGCTCGTAGCTCGTGTGTGATTTGTCTAAAGTGTTTGACCCTTTAAACCACTCGCATTTGTGAGTAATTTTTGATCAAAATCTCATGTTGATAATGAGTTCATTTAATGAGCGAATCGAACTAGTTATTAATCACCCTTTTGGTTTTTTAGGATTTAGGGTTTCGTTCAATGGATATTTTAATTCGATTTAAAATTTTAGGGTTAATCGTGAACATAGAATAAGGTCATGCCCCGGAGGAAATCAGCCTCTATATTTGTATCTAGTAATTATAGAAAACATGACACTTGAAACGTGAAATGACATCATAACTATGGTTAGGGTTTATGTTGAGGTTGAGTTTTCTTAACCATGGTTAGTTGGAGAGAGATCTATTTAAACCCTTTATTCTTAGCATAGTTTCATCAATAAATATGGCGTTTATCAATCTTCATCATCCATTCATATTTACTTTCGGTCTTCTAGGTAAATATTCTTTTCATTTTTATTCGTATTCTCACTTTTAGTCATATGTGTAGCAAAAAACCGTAAGAGAGATGAATCATATTGAAAAAATTATGTCAAACCGATTAATTATGATATCACATCTCTTATAAAATAAATACATACATTACACTTAAGTTTTTAACTCGAGCTGGTTTTAATACAACTTTAATGGTATTTTTTATGCATGCAGGCAATATCGTTTCCGTAATGGTGTTTCTAGCTCCTGTGTGAGTTATTACTACTATGTCAAATAACTTTACATGTGATTATTTACATCAAAATGTATGAAAATAGAGATCGTCCACTTTATAAGATAAATGATGTCGTGGTAATCGATTTTGATATAATATTTTACATTTTTGTTGTTATATCTTATGCAAAAAATCCTAATGTTTTTATATTAGTCCATAATTTCGTTATGGAATGGACCAGTAGAACGGTTCAGGACAAAACAATGTTAAACAAATTTTATAATTTTTTTGGTTCAGACTCATAAAAATACCCTGGATCCGACCCTAAAACCATGTATTGGTGGTCCAGGTCAAAATACCAATGTCATCCGGATTTTTACGTATTGATTGGTATAAAAACATTGCAAATTTCTCAATATACGTAGGTTTAAGGGTTATAATTTGGGGTTTAGGATTGAAAATTTAAGATGTAGGGTTTAAAATTTAAGATTTAGGGTTTTTAAACCATTTAAATTATGTTTTTTTATTGGAGGACAGGCCAATTTTTTATAGAATAGTGAAGAAAAAATCTACCGTGGGATTTCACAGTGTTCCTTACACTGTCGTGCTTCTAAGTTCTGCTCTTTGGCTGTTATATGGCTTGATGAAGAAGAGCGTTCCACTTCTCATCACAATCAACTCGTTTGGATGCGTCATCGAGACTATTTACGTTGTGATTTACGTTACTTATGCAAATAAAAAAACAAGGGTACTCAATAATCAAATCTATACTACTAGCCCTATTAAAAGAATGATAGTTTCGATATGTTTTCGATGCAGATGTCAGCTTTGAAGCTAGTGATCTTAGATGGGATCGGGTTCGGAATGCTCGTAGCCACGAGCATGTTAGCCATTAGAAAAGAGAGTGAACGAGTTCAAGTGGGAGGATGGGTATCCATGTCCCTTTCCCTAGCCGTGTTCATCGCTCCATTGAGTATCATGGTAATAATATTTCATCTCAATCGAAAGTTGTTTGAGAGTGTCATTCAAGCTCAACATGTAAGAATGACTAATCACATCATAGTTTAGAAATTGGTTCAATGAGTGAAACATAAATTTCTTCTATCGGTCGAACCGGATGATCGGATCGGGTCGAACTGGTTTTAAAAAATATATATATTTACAATATTAGTATATTATTTAATAATAAAATAATTTTAAAACCCTAACTATTTCATTAATTTAATTATAAATGAGCCAAAATTCTAATTTTTCCCCATATTTTATTGAATATCAATCAAAATTTAAGTCATTTAGGTTAAAATTTTGGCCCAATAGGTTCAATTCTAGTTGGTCAAATCGATTTGTAGCATTTAGACTGTGATCGAACCGGTCTTTTGCTGACGTAACTCGATTCTGAGATGAAACAATTTTTTGGAATAGATCAGATTGATATTTGTACTGATTCACGATCGGACCGGTCGAACCAGCCGGTCCAAATTGGTTTCAAAAACCATGGATCACATATTAAAAAAATTGACAACTTAAATGTTACTTGAGATGCAATATTATATGTTGATATATGATATTTATCTCTTTGTTTCAACAATCTTTACTTATGCATATAATTACGTGATATTTGTAGTAGAAAGTGATCGAAACGAAGAGCGTAGAGTACATGCCTGTAATGTTATCATTTGCACTCCTTACAAATGCGGTGATGTGGTTTTTCTATGGATTCTTCCTCGGGGATATTCAAATCATGGTTCGTTATTTTTCGTATGACGAACGTAACAATACCATTCAAATTTGATTCATTTTTTAAATGTAGGCACCAAATATATTGGGGTTCATCCCAGCTCTAGTGCAAATAATTCTCTACTTGATGTATAGAAAGCCAAGGATAAATTTTGAAGAAGGACAAGTTAACCAGAATTCAGACAATGCTATCGTGTAATTTTAATGTTTTTACCTATCCAGGTACCGATACTCTAATTTTCTTTCCGCACCCATGTCGAAGCATTTGACATAAAACGATGTCATTTTGATTTTTTATTAATTCGATTTGTGTTTTTTTGTTGGATGTATGACTTATATGCTCTCACAATGTTGTGATGTAGTTGATCTACTTGTGATTATTCACACAAGCGATGATACACTGGAAAGTAGTTATTTTTGGGGAGCGGTAGAATCGACTAGCACGTTTTTAATGAATGTAAATTATCTTGTAGAAAAAACGAGAGGATTCGTAGTTGTAAACTTTTGGTTTATGGAACACACGTCTAATTTTATCTATTCGTCTTTATTTAATACTATTTTGTTTAAAAATTCCAGATGAATCAAAAATTCGACTTTTACAATCTTATATAGTCAAGTTGGTCTAACATGTATGTGTTACATAGGTTTTTACTAGGATAAATAACATAAAAATTGGAACTTCTAATTTATTTAAAATTAAATATTTTGGAGAACATTATAGATGAATCTGATAAAATACAAACTATCTAATAAATCAATTATTAATTTATAACTAATCTTATGAATGGTTATTAAATATTAAAAGAATTAAATTTAAATTTACAAATTTAATTCAATTTCTCAATTATTATTATAGGTGTCTAGAATTTTTTCAACTTAAACAATTTTTTTGAAAAAAAAATCATCTAATTTGTATTGATTTAATGATGGTTGAGTAATTATTCGATAATGATTCGATGATTAAAATTCTAAATAAATGAATAATACAATTTGAAAACATTGCTCCCCATGTAATATTTGAATTATGAAAAAAAATTAAATATATTTGTATTATACTATATCTAATTGTGGATTAATTTGTTATTACATATATCAAAAGCAATATTTTTGTTATTGGGGTAACCCCTACAAATATTACCGATTTTATTCAGAGTTGTGTTTTTGCTACCAATCGCGATAGTCTATCTCGAATTGCATTTTTTGGGCAATTCATGATTGCCTATTGAGACTAGCGATTGGTTATAGAGAATCGCAATATCCAATCGCGAATTGCACAGTTTATTTAATTATTTCATCTAACATTATTATTTTAAGTTAATACCACCCGAATAATAAACGAAATGTACATGTGATGGAAAATAAATGTATAGAGTATTTATTTTTGGTATATGTTGTATATTATATTAAATATCATGTATATACGATAGATATTATGGTTACCAAATCAAGTAATATTATGGTAACTACTATGTATATATGATATATATTATGGTTAGCAAATCAAGTCACATTAATGTATTAGTGTTTTTATATTATGGTAATATTTATATTAATGTTTTTTCGTCTAATGCAAAAATTATTGTCTTGTATTGAAGATTTTGTGGAAAAGAATAAATTTGGCAAAGAGAAAATATCTATTATAGGTTTTGATTTTTTGATCAATAATGTAATGTGATATATATATATATATATATATGCATGCCATTGATTTCCCAACTATAATATAAATATGATTTGATTTTGCTAACCATAAAATCTATTGTATATACATGATAGTTACTATAGTCTATAATATGCAAAATATACCCCAAAAAATATTCTAAATAGTTAATTTCCATCACGTGTACATTTTGTTTCTTATTCGAATAGAAATTAACTTAAAATAAGAATATTAGATTAAATAATTAAAGAAACTGCAACTATAGTGCAATTCGTGATTGTNGAAAAGGGTAAGAATTCCGGCAGGGTAACGGCCTGTTCTTCCGCGTCCAAAGGGTCCTGCTATTTCCGTCGTCTGGCCCTGTATTTATAGAGTTCTTAGTGAGTGTAAATCACGCTCCGTAACCGTCTCTGACAGGTTTGTTAGAGGTTGTTATCGCGGGATGTAAAACGAGGCTGGGACCGAGGCGTGACCTGCGTGATCGGGCCCGAAGCGTGGTAAACGTGGGAAGGCCCGAAGCGTGGTAAACGTGAGTTGTAACTGCTTGGACCGAACCCAGGTGCCAGCTGGTAGAAAACACTTTATTTCGCTAAGGTCATCTTCGGTCCTTCAGTTGAACATCGGGCCGCTCTTCATTGGAAGTGTGAAATGGGCTATAAGGATTCATTTTCGCCATTTGAATTGATCCAATCGTTGCTGGGCCTTACCCATCACAAGGTACCCGATCCTAGAGTTCTCATAAATAGGTTTTGATTTTTTGATCAATAATGTAATGTGCTATATATATATATATATATGCATGCCATTGATTTCCCAACTATAATATAAATATGATTTGATTTTGCTAACCATAATATCTATTGTATATACATGATAGTTACTATAGTCTATAATATGCAAAATATACCCCAAAAAATATTCTAAATAGTTAATTTCCATCACGTGTACATTTTGTTTCTTATTCGAATAGAAATTAACTTAAAATAAGAATATTAGATGAAATAATTAAAGAAACTGCAACTATAGTGCAATTCGTGATTGTCTATTGCGATTCTCTATAACCAATCGCCAGTCTCAATAGGCAATCGTGAATTACCCAAAAATTGCAATTCGAAATAGCCTATTGCGATTGGTAGCAAAAATACATATATGAATAAAATCACTAATATTTTTGGGGTTTCCCTTTTGTTATTGCTTTTGAATTTTATTTCGGGCTACACATTCAGTACAATTTGTTGTATTTATTTAATATGTATTTTGAGTAATATATTGTAGTTTAAATATTTAATACTCATTTCAGTACAGCAAAAATTATTATTATTATATATTACAGTGTAATCAGTAATTGTATATGTTAATTATTTGGTGTGGGATTATAAGTTAATTTGGGACGGAACGACGTCGTCGAAGTTAATTAATTTCCAAATTGGCCAAAAGCCCTTCGCCTGGACTGCGTCGTTGGAGTGGGTAAAAAATCATCAAGAAATGGACAGTGGAAATGCATTACAGCAGAAGCTGCAAGACGTGAAACTTTATCGCCATGTGAACGCTCTAATTGTTGCCCATCTTCGCGAAAATAATTTCAATCAGGTATTGCGTTTTTCAAGTTCAATAGTACGTGAAAATTTACCTATAATTTGGGCAAAAGACGTGATCTTTTGTTGTTCTTGATCTCATAAATAGGCTGCTACTGCTGTTGCATCAGCTACAATGACTCCTCTTAATGTTGAAGTATCTAGTAACAAGCTCATGGAGTTGGTCGCCAAGGTGTATATTAATCACCTTTTCTGCTTTTTTGTTCTTGGATGCTATTTTTTGTGTTAAGGTTTTTAGCAGGGTCTTGCAGTGGAGAAGGATAGTATGTCGAGAGGAAAAAATTCAGATGCATTATTAGATTCTAGCATTCTTAAAGGATATGGCTCTAGACCACCTGCTTCTCGTGCCAATGTGGTTGATTTCAGGTGAGATACGTAAAACGTTAAGGTTAAGAACTTTAGAATTACATGATTTACATCATCCGTTAGTTATCTTAAGACATTTGTAGTGTTCCGAATATAACACTCAATCTCAACATTTTTCTTCCCTAAGCCTTTCTAATACTCAATCTTGAGAGAACTTAACAATGGCAAGAACTTGTTTATTCCAACATAAATGTCCTCTAGGGACTTGAAATATACCAAGAGTCATACAATTCATGGCTCATTATTCCATTTAGTAATTGGAAAACCAAGGGTCATAGAACTTAATAAATTTATGTATCGAACATGTCTATGTATGAATAATTGATGTTTGCACTACTAGTCTATGTTTATAATAGTTAGATAAGTTCTTGATGGATAGAACTTGTACATATGAAAGGTAGAAGAAGAGATTACAATATGATAGTATTTAAAATATAAGTTTCATGCTTCATCAACATGAAATAATAAACCTTAATATATAAGATTATATGGATTACAATAATGACATAAACTAACAAGATATTTCATCAGAGTCCTTTTCTGGAGTTAACTTGATAATATGAATGTTAATTCAACTTTTCTTTCTGTGTGCTTGAACTAACTGGTAGTTGCATTACAAAATTTGATTTGCTTTTAGTGTAAATTTTTGCTATTATTTCAGTTCTTCTCATGAGGTGAAAAGAGAGCCCAAAAGCATCCCCAAACACGAATCTCGTCATATTTCAGAGCACAAGGTTGAAAATCGGTATATGTATTATTGGATCACACTGATGATTAAAAGTAAATGCTTGACATTTAATTTGATGTAAGTTTTTTCCTTGCAGAACGTTGCTAGATGTTCAAAATTTAGCCCTGATGGAAAGCTTCTTGCAACTGGAAGTGCTGATACATCAATAAAGATTTTCGAGGCTTGTTCCAGTTCTTTAACCATGTGTATATTTGTAAACTGTTCAGTAGGCATCTTTTGTTCTGCTTTGTTGCTTATGATTGTAAATTGCAGGTATCAAAAGTGAAACAAATGATGCTTCCAGATGAAGGAGATGGACCTATCCGGCCTGTGATACGTACCTATTATGACCACACACAAGTAAACATTTCTACAAGAAATAAGTATATTTTTCTCTTATAAAATACCTGTTTTTGCTGCTCCAGGCAATCAATGATTTGGACTTTCATCCTCAAAATACATTATTGATTTCTGCGTCCAAAGATCACACCATAAAGTATGCTTCGATAATTACTGAGATTGCTTTTGAGTAATTTCAAAAGGTTTTGATCAATTATTTTAAAACTTTTTAAGTGCCATATATATGCTTTTTTGTGGCAGGTTTTTTGATTTCTCAAAAACCGTTGCTAGGAAAGCTTTCAGAACTATTCAGGTCCAGTCTTTATTTTTTAGTCTTTCTAGATCTGTTATTCCTCAGTTGCTTCTCCTGAATTTTTACAGGATTCTCACAACGTGAGGTCTATATCATTTCATCCCTCTGGAGAATTCCTGTTGGCAGGTTATCATCCATCAATTGCTAGTCATTTTAAACTCATAGCATGGATGATGCATGATTTAGTTTTTGGTCTGTGTATTGAAAGGGACTCCATTATGTGAATAGTTTTTGCCTTTTCTCCTTCTGTGTATACTTTATTTTTTTGAACCGTAATGTTATTTCATATATATGTTACCTTATGAATAAGGCATTCTTAAGGTACAAAAACTGAAAAAATGCATGATTGTGTGATATTTATACAACTGCGTTTTCTACAGCCTCAAAAGGGGCCCTAACCTATTCAACTATCTTAACTCTATGTAGTTTTTCTCGTTTCTTTATCCAATGATATGCCAATGTATGTATCTTTGTCACCACTTGATGTATTGGGATCTTGTTTTGATTGAAAATTAGTTGGTTCCTTCTATACCAAAGCATCCATAAGGTTATTGCAGCAGTGAGTTTCCACACTCTTTTCTTCTTCTTTTTTGGTTGATTTCTTCTGTATATACTTTATGTTAACCCGAATCAACGTGTTTGAAAACGTATTTACCTTGATAATCAATTTTTGCAGAGTAACTCTTGTCTCGTGGAGTTGAAAGTTTTCAGCTTTCCTTTGTTGGATTTTGTATGCAGATCTTTGCTTTTTATGCTTTATTATTTTTTATGTTGGTCCTCTGTCCTTGTTATAGGAACTGATCATCCGATTCCACATTTATACGACGTCAACACGTCTCAGTGCTATTTATCTACAAATGCTCATGAACTGAATGGAGCCATAAACCAAGTAAAACATCCATTCCCTCGTGTCAAGTCTTAAGTAAATAACTATATAGCCTTTGTTCGATTTAAATTCTTATATCTATCTGATTGTACCTCGTTACAGGTCAGATATTCTCCCACGGGGGCCATGTATGTAACTGCCTCAAAGGATGGCGTAATTCGAATATGGGATGGCACAAATTCACAGTGTACCCGTTCCATTGATGCTCATGGGTCTTCCGAAGCTACTAGTGCAAATTTCACTAAAGATCAAAGGTTGCACATTTTGCCTGTGCTTATTCATGTTACCTTTGATTTTATCTTGGGCTTGAATGTTTTTTAGGCATGTGCTTTCCTCAGGAAAAGACTCTACTGTCAAACTATGGGATCTCAGAACAGGTGCATTGGTAAAGCAGTATCTCGGAGTTACGAATACAAATTTGCGGTGCCAGGTTCTTTTTATAGCATCGATTTCTAAATTTATTTGCAGGGTGACACGCAAATTTGAACCCCATAGTTTCATGGTTTTGGAAATTTTGATCATCAAAATTTTATGATTGTGGCAACTGTGATCTCCAAAGTATATAAATAGCAAATTCGGTCCCCATACTTTGTAAGTTTTGGTAAAATCAGCCTCAAAGTTTAGTAAGTATGATATATTTGGTCCCCAAAGTTTTCAATTTTACCAATTGAGATCCTCTCCCAAAATAAAATTATGTGGACCGATTTTGTCACTTTGACAATCTAATTTGCCAAATATTGCAAATTTGGAGGACAAAATTTGCGAGAACTTTAAAGGTTGGGGACTAAATATGTCATTACAAATTACGGAGATCAAATTTGCCAAAATTATAAAAGTTTTGGGGATTGAAGGTGTCATTTTTTCTTTCTCTTTGCTCATTATATCTTCAACTTCACTGCATTTTATTTAGCTAGAGTAGAAAAGCTGGTTTATTGACAGTTGATTGTGAAGACAGTACTATTTTTCCATCGTTGCAAATTCGAATAAAGACGGGACTTTTATCTTANAGAAACAAATAAACTTGCGAATGCAAACATCTAGTACACAATTAATTTGAAGTAGGAATCATATAAATATTATTTTAAAATATTAAATATTATTTTAAAATATTAAATTTGAAGTACACAATGTTTTCATACCAGACAGTATAATGCCGGTTTGCCAAATACTAGCTAGTATCGGAAATACTCGGTACCACCCGGTACCGAGTATTAGGGTCAGTTTTCGGGTTTTTTCTGGTCGTACCTTAAAAACTAATTAAATATTATTTTAAAATAATAATAAAATAATTTTGGTACCGGCCTACCGGTCCGGACCGATACGGATTTCCGAACCTGTATGAAAACATTGGTTATTCTGTGGCAAAAATCAAGAATCCCATTTAGAAACTGAGAAACAAATAAACTTGCGAATGCAAACATCTAGTACACAATTAATTTGAAGTAGGAATCATATAAATATTATTTTAAAATATTAAATATTATTTTAAAATATTAAATTTGAAGTACACAATGTTTTCATACCAGACAGTATAATGCCGGTTTGCCAAATACTAGCTAGTATCGGAAATACTCGGTACCACCCGGTACCGAGTATTAGGGTCAGTTTTCGGGTTTTTTCTGGTCGTACCTTAAAAACTAATTAAATATTATTTTAAAATAATAATAAAATAATTTTGGTACCGGCCTACCGGTCCGGACCGATACGGATTTCCGAACCTGTATGAAAACATTGGTTATTCTGTGGCAAAAATCAAGAATCCCATTTAGAAACTGAGAAACAAATAAACTTGCGAATGCAAACATCTAGTACACAATTAATTTGAAGTAGGAATCATATAAATACAGAACTCACCCTTCCCTGGAGAGAGCTGTGGAGAGGAGAATGCTTTGAATAAACTAGTGTTTCCCTGAGTATTCTATCCAACTCTTGTTGTCTGAGCTCTTCGATAGCCAGGTCTGCTCGAAGTTTTTCAGCCCGTACTTCAAACTGCAGTGATATATTGCAACTATTAAATTAAAACGTTTCTCACACACACAAATTAAATTAAAACTCCATTGTAAGTTGTGACTCTTCTTAACCTCCTCTAGTTTCATGGCATAGTCCCTTCTAATTTGATGTGTATACTCATCAGCATCAGAATTTAGCAAACTTGACGGTGTATCAACCAATTTTTCTGATACAAGATTCGCATCCTTTCTCCCTGACAGCTGAATTAAAACAAATAAAATTTTTGAAGCATGAGTACATGAAAACATGACATTAGATGCCAAAAGCACCCATTTTTTCTGAGACAAAAGCAATAAATTTAAGGAGTTAATCCATAATATCCTCAATATATTTCCATCTGTGATATTGAATTAGAACAAAAGGCATAAAAACGCATAAATCTTTCATGGCGTTGTTTCATCAAGTGGAATGCATTAAAACTAGAATGCCATTAAACCTTACACTGTGAGTGTCATCCTCGATATCAAAAATAGCTTGTCTAAGTTCTGACCATAAAGCTTCATGTATCCCATTGGGTGACATCTCTCTTGCTGGTTTTTCTCGCAGTACCTGAGTTAGATGAACAAAAAGACTCCCCTTAGACAGCAATATAGAACATGCGTTGTCGCTTATCAAAAATATAGAACAAAAACTCCTTATGAAAGCAGAGTACTCCATCTAAAGTAACTGCGGATATTCGAGCATTTACTTGCCTTTACATCTTTGATACTTTTCTCTTCAGCTTCTGAAAAGGAACTCGCTGAAACTACATCTTCCGAATTCAAAGCACACAAACTACACTGAAAGAGCAAAGCTTTCTTTTATTCAGCAATCACCATTGAGAACCATATGGTAGCAATACAAAAAATCACAAGTCATACTCACACGGTAATCATCACACCAATCTGCTGCTAGATTTTGATTTTTTTCTCTATTGGAAGTCTCAAGATTTCGAAATCCACCATCCCTATATGGGTTCGTAATACCGGTATTCTTACAAATAACTTCTGATCCACCTCTTCCACGAGCTAAGAATGATCCTCTATCGTCTGCTATCTGCAAAAACAAGCAAATAATAAAAAAATATTTTTTATAAAGAAGCGGCATTTTTTTGACACCATTTTAGAATGTAACACTTGGAAAATCAATTTCTGATAAGCAACATATTGTCAATCACTGACTGATTGCAAACTACAAACAAGCAGCAGAAGGAAGTAAAACAATAAAGAAACAAACAATTTAAACAATCAAGATTAATTCCCAATGGAACAAAAGCATTCTAGAGCAAAACCTGATTGTTTTTTCTGCAAGAAAATTCAGATATGGGCTCCCCTAAAACCCTAGACAAACTACGACCAATTCCCTTCTTCTCATAAGAACCACGTATCAGAGAACGTCCCGTCCGTTCGCCCGAAAAATCACGACAACAATCAACATTATTCGTCTTTCTTGATTTCGAAGAGCAAGATCTATTAACATACGGAAATTTTTGGGGTTTTTTCGAAGGATCTTCTTCATGGATTGGTGATGAATGCCTAGCCCAGAAAAGAGGGTTATCTCTGCTATTGGAGAACTCAGCCGAAATGGATGGATCATCTTCAGTTGAAGCAAATGTTCTTCTTGAAACAGCAGTGACACTCTGAGATCGCCGCCTAGAGGCGGCCGACGGCACCGGCGCTCTCTGCTCCGCCGGTTTGGCTCTTCTGGAGGAGGACTTGAAGGGTGAGGCTGTCATTTTCCATTAATGGATGCGCGAGAGGTATGGCGACAGAGGGATCGTCAAGGGAATCCACTGAACGGTCGGATTATTTTGTTACTTTACAAAACAATTTATTAAATTATATATAATTCTAATTATTATTTTTAAAAAATATAATTAATAATTATTATTATTTTTAATAAATTTTAATAGCGACAAAGGGATAACATATTTTGATTTAATAAACAAATCATATTTAATAGCATTCATTGTGTAATTCCCTTGAATACCAATATTTTATTAATGCAATTTTGATTAGGAAATACCAAAATTAAAAAAACAAAAGATAACTAAGTGCGTGTTCGGATTGTATTGTCATTTTTAAAATGCATTTTGGATTCGTTTACAGAACACCCAACGTTTTCATTCTTATTCTAACAATTCATTTTCAAAACGCGTTATGAGTTTCCTTCTTCGACGCAAAATGACCATAATCCCTCATTTTGAATTCATGGAATGCATTTTAAAAAATCTCTGACCAAACTACCCTTCTGATAGAATCCTTTATTTCTAGGGGTGTTCACTATTCGGTAAAAACCGAATACCGAAGCGTTTACCGATTTTTTTTACCGAACCGATACTGAATTATAAAATTCGGTATTTCGGTAAATACTGAAACCGAACCGAAACAATTAGGTATTTACCGAACCGACAAAATTCGGTTCGGTATTCGATAGATAATTTTTTGACTTATTCGGTTCGGTATTTACCGAATGAAAACCCCTACTTATTTCTAATTAAATAAATTTTATTTTCTATAAATATAAAGACAAAATAATACTTTAGTATTCAGAATGCATTATCATAATCATTTTTTATGGAACATCATTCTTATTTCATTATTCATTATTTACCATGCAGAACACTTAAACAGATTCACATTCTATAAATATATTCTAACAATTCATTCTGAAACACATTTACATTCTCATAATACACACAGAACACACCCTAATATCGTAATAGTAGTCTAGGTTGCACAATTCGATCAGATTCGTGTAATTCATAACATTTGGTGCACAACAGATGCGTTAATATTAAAAAAAAATTAAAAATTTTAAAACAAAAAATATATTTTAATTAATTTATATGAAACTTTATTCAATCCATTATTTTAGAAATCGAAAGATTTGAAATATCGAATAAATTGTAAAAAAATAATATATTTATATTTTTTTAATTAACGAATGTATAATGCATCTTAATCGGATTCACAAAAAATTAACGAATCTCACACATTTTCACCCTGAATCTCGTACCCTCGAACCTTTGTTGGTGCAACATAGCTAATAATACAATTCTGTAAAATCTCGTTCACAAAATTGCAAAATCCCATTTGCAATTTGCTCAATACCAATTTAATTTTGTTTATTTATTTTAAAATCTCATTCACAAATTGCAAAATCCCATTTACCATTTGCTTAATGCAAATTTAATTATATTTATTTATTTAAAATACACTATTTTAAAGAGGAAAATCAGTAAAAGGAAATTCACAAAATTGCAAAATCCTTGATTTATTTGCCTGCCCTTCGGAGTTGGCTTTCTATCAAGGACTCTGTATTTGCTAATCAACTAAACAAACCTTGCGATGTCGACTTCTAGCTTCTCCGTCCTTACAAATGAAGGATCCCTCATGCGCCGCGGTACTGTCGAAAGGAACCGTCCTACACGAAGCTCTGATTCGCTCGCAACCAACATGGGCGTGATTTTGGGGGAATTCACGTCCACACGGAAGCCCGAGAAGCCGCGTTGGCTTACTGCGATTAGGGTTCACGCAAAAATATTGGTCTTGGTTGTACTATTACTGGGCTCAGTCCCGATTATGCTATGGGTGAATTCTGGTCGTGATTTGGGGGATTTTTCGATTAGTTTTTCTGGGTATTCCGATGGGAATTTATCCGAAATGGCGAAGTTTGTGAGTAAATCATTGAACGCGATTGATAGAAAGGTAGATGAAGGGATTAGTTCTGTTAGGAAGGACAATGAACAAATGGATTTGAAGTTTAAGGCTTTAGACGCAAGATATGATGCTTTTGAGAACTTCATGAAGGAATCTAAACTAAAAGGAAAATCCATCTAAAAGTCATATTTAATGTTTCAATTTTTTGTTTTTCAAGTTCTATTTTAGTTACAAATGTTATACAACTTGTTATATTTTTATTATTTACCGTTAACTTACCGTTAAATCGCAAACGGTAGAAATCGATTATAAAAATTCTTCTAAAAACTCATATTTAAAGTCTCAATTTGTTTTTTATGAATATAATATACGGTTTGTATAGCACGAAAATAACTATTTTTTCTTCTAAATCTTTTAAAATGTCATGATCTTTAAAATCTTTTAAAAAGTGAAGGGTATGTAATGAATATATCAATGTTTTCATATCGAATGGTATACCATCCGATACGTCAAATACATGGTAGTATCGATATTTTTTTGAATCGTTCGCTACCGGGTATTAACTTCGATTTACGGATTTTTCGGGTCCGATCTTAAAAAACTAATTACATGTTATTTTTTAAAAAAATAAAATAAAATTTGGTACCAACCGATATACCAATCGTATAGCTCATACCGGTCCGGATCGGTATTATTTATTTGTTTTGTAAATATTAACGGAATATTTAATGGTCATGACTAAAATTCAACAAAAAATACAACAATTGTGTCTTTTTCATCATTCCAAATATATATTATAAAAATTAACTTTTTTGAAAAGAAGCGGAATAAACAGTAAATGTCACCCAAACTTAAAACTACAATCTCGAAGGATGAATTTGATGAGTTTAAAATATTTATAGAGAATAATAGGGTTACTATAGATGATATTTTAGCTAATTTAAGGGACATTGTTAAGAATGAAATTGAAAGACTCTCAAGTAATAGGGATGTAAGTGGATCGAAAATATAATCCGATACTATTTTTCTGATTCAATAGATATATATCAACAAAATAGTTATCTAAAATCGATCCAAAATAATATATCAGTTTAAGGATTGATTTACGGATATCTTTGGGTACCCTATGTTTTTTGAATTTATGTTGATAAGAAAAAAATCGTCATTTATAAATTAAAAATATTTTTTAGTTGTATAAAACGACCTTACATACTAAGATCATGTATATTCTTCATTTGTAAGTTTATATAAATTGAAACTTTTAAATATTGAAATTTGATTAAAATAAAAACAAATATATATAATAATTTTTGCTACAAACTCCATGAAATCTATAAAGAGCATATATAATTTATTAATTTACTTAAAATAATATTTTACTTTACATTGATGAATTACGAAAATAAATATTTAATAAAGAAGAAAAATATCATATAAATGTTTTTGAAAACCGCATGCGATCCCATATAGTATTTGTAGTTCAGATATTGCAAAGGTAAACTTTAACATTATAAATTTGTGTAAGTTCAGTTTATATTTCTCTTGAGAATTTGTTTGCTCTTGAATCTTGATACATGCAATTATGATTCTTTGATCTTATTGTCATTCTGTCCAATTTGATGGACATTGCATTGAGCTTTTAATTGTTTATTTTCTATTGGTATGGATTGAGAGAATGTTCGTGTATTTCAATTCATCTTGGTACGCTTTAGTGTTGTTTCATATTTTGTTTGCTTTTTGTAATAATCCAGTCACAATTCGATCTATATTGCTTATGAAGTCAGATGCACTTTTCTATCAAAGTTTTTTATATATATTTACTCTTGAAGTCTTGATACTGCTAGAGTAATATATCAATCTATTTTGTCACATAATTTCAATGCATTTTTATCTAAACTGAGACGATGAACCTGAAATCTAACATCAAGCTCTTATACCATATAAAAAGAATTCAATAATGTACTAGGTTCAAATGGTTGTTGAACCCTTGTATATGTATGTAACCATTGTTAATTCTCACAATGATCCATTGATCCATTTGTTCAATCGACCAATGAGCTAGATCGAAAAATCTCGTTTTTATTATAGAATTGAGAATGAAGACATACCTAAATGCATTGTACAAATTCATAATCGCTGAAAGTTGCTTTTGCTTAATCATCCTCTTGATCGTTCAGAGCACTTAGAACTTCTTCTTTCCTGCAAAATCCATTTATTCCAAATATTCTTACTATAAAAATGTAATAGCAAATGTAACTGAATACCAAAAACTTTCCTGTTTTGATATTATGATCATTGATGAAATCTTTCCATCCTTTTGTTAGGAAAAAACGATCTCCGATTCGTTCAACATGTACATACCACATTGTTTTGTTACTAGATGTATCTTTTAATATCACTTTCTCCTTGATTACCCCCTTGTAGTTGTTAATGAACTTCTGAGGTATGTGCCCTATGAGGATACGTATAGCCCGAGCAAAATAGAGGACATCATTCTCAGACTCAAATGGCAAGACAGTTCGTTCCAATACATATTCTCCCAGATCACGTAAATGGAAATTATGGAAACTAATGAACTCGTTTCTAGGAGTCCACCCAAACGTGACAGTGCAATAGTGTTTCACTCTCAATACTCCTATCGAGTCGTAGACCAGTGATAACATTGCCCAATATGGGCAATCCCCCATATGAGTGACACATAATGTAGTGTCACCGTGGCCTCGCCCATCGGGAGGAAGAATGTATCCATCTCGGGTCGCCACCGCTCCACCATAGCAGTCAACAAATGATTATCCAACTTGATACGAATCGTCTTGAATACTCCGTAAAACTCCCACCGTATCAAGCACGCAGATACTCTAGCGTCCAACGCCACAAGCTTACTCAGAAAATAATCATCATGCTTAAACTGGATCATTGAACAATACTCTCCATTTATAATGTTCCTACTAGTGTGATGATTCTGGCGATGTAGGATACTTTCATTTATGGGAGCACGTGATTTACTTTCACCTTCCATATCTATTACACAATAATGTACAAAATATATAATAATAATTTAAATAAAATGTACAATAAGCATATGTGTGACATAAGTCATTCATATTTAAATTTAAAAAGAAATTAACAATAATAGATAAATTAAATAAAAAATACAAACATAGTAATAATAATTCAAAAATACAATAAAATATTTAAATTACAAAAAACTAAATTGTACCTAAATTTTGAATATTTTTTCGGACTACAAAAAGCGTTGCGAGATTTTTTCGGGATGAATTTATGAGTGAAATTATCTCATATATATACACATGCGAGTAGCATACGTCATCCGTTGAAAGCTGATGTGGCCAGCTATAGCAGACGACGTCCGCAATCGACACTAAAACAATATTCCCGATTTTAAAATACAATATTTGGCCAAATTAGCCTAATTTTGAAAAGTTAAACTAAACATATATCTCATGAACAAAATTATAAATGAAATAAAAGAGTTTGGAAAAGGAAAATGTTATTTTACTCGTTTCCATCCAATCGACTTAATTTTTAGTCGTTGGGCCTGTCAGGGTTGAAGCGCAAATAATAAAAAGGAAATCGAGAAGTTGTGAAGGTAAATGAAAATAATTGGATCTTTGGGCACACCGTCTCGAGCTGCTCTAGGTGGAGAAGTTCTCGATTCTCCAACGTCGTCGTTTATTTCTATCCTTCATTGTTGTTCATTGGAGCTCACTCTCAAGACTCACGTAAACCCTAGTTTTTATCATTTGTTTCAGGTAACTATTCTGTTTTTATTTCAATCTATGTTCACGATGTTTTATGTTACTTTAATGACGCTTTTATCGCGAATTTAGGTCATTTCGTCTTCGTTTTTATTAAGAAAAAATATGTTTGGTGCGGGGGTTTTGGTAGGTAGTGATTTGAAAACTCTTACTTTATTTTGTGCTCGCTGTAAGTTGGATCAGTTTGTGTGTGTTCTATCCATGTTTTGATGTTATGCAATGTAAATGTATAAATACCATATATTTGTATGATGGGTGTGCAGTTATTGAATATACATTTTAATTTTGCAAGAATTTTTTAGTTACGTTGCGGTCTCAAGAAATGTGGGTGAAAGCATGAACTTTCAAATTTATGTTTTCCATATGGTACCATTTTATCAAGCATACATTGTGAGTTGCTTTAGGGTTTAGGGTTTGTATTTATTTCCATCTGGTCAGTTTGCCGTTTGAATGCGTTATTACTTCAATGAGGAGCTATGATTCGCGTTGCTCAGTTGCTCGTGAATCTCCTCGTAGGAGGAGTCCTCTTAAGAGAAGATGGTATCCTGATCGACACCAGAAATCAAAGGTAGAAAAGCTTTCAAATCGCAATTTGTCACCTAAGCAAGCTCCATCGAGGTCCCGTGGATCTGAATTACCTGTGAGAGAGTTCCTCTGGTCGTATAAAGTCTCCAAAGTATAGAAGATCATATTCGCCTGCACCTAACTCACCAATTCAAAAAAGCAAAATGAGTCGAGGCATGTCACCAAAACTTGTAAATTCAAGACAAGCCATCATCTCGAAATCGGTCTCCTAAGCATGTCAATTCTAAGTCATCAATATCACATGTAGCTAGAGCAAGGTCTCCTTTGTCTTGCACTCTTTCCCCACGGAGTAAACGATTAAATAAAGCTAGAGTCAAGTGAGATACTGAAAAAAGGAATGAGAGAGAATTTGGAACTAAACAAGGCAAAACTAGTCATGATGAGAAAGATTTACAGAGAGGTGTGCCATCTGAAAATAGGGATAAGAGGCCATATAGGGATTCAGTTGGAAATGGTTCTAGGTCAAGACATAGACGTGCATCCTCACCTTCTGATCATAATCGCAGGGGTCAGTGGAGATCAAGGTCTCCATTGGCTAATGAAGGAGGTCGTGATGAGGTGTCTGGTGATATCCACTCTCTACACATGATCATTCTATTTTTGAATTTTAATATTGTCATTATTTTTGGTTTGTGAAGCTGGAATTATCCGAACATATCTTCTTCTCATTGTTTTGTTTAATATATGATTATATCTTGTTTTACCAAGACTTGTTTAATGTGATGGAGCTGAAATATTTTCTTGTTCTATTACGTTTTATTTGATTTAATTAGAGCTATGCATGATGATTCTATATTAATTCATGCAGATGGAAACACAAGAGATGAAGATCACAGGTGAGCTAAAGCTTCAGCATTTTAAAAGTGTGGACTTGGACTTTTACATATTGTCGATTGCTGTGATTTTCAATTAATAGTTTATGTTGTTAATCCTTTGCCGACTCAGGAATGGTGGCAATGACTCATTGTCTAAGATGAGGGCTACTGAAGTTGAATTGGAAACAAAGGAAAAGGTAAATCTACCCACACTCAACGCCCGACATTACAACGTTAATTTTATATCTCAAGCATTATGATGTGTTTCCAGCTAAAGCCTTCATTCGAGCTGTGAGAGAAGCTTGTTGCAGAAACTAATCAAGTCAAAGGTGAATATCTAAATGCCCATTCCCATATCATGAAAAAGTATTTCTCCATTTCTCTATTTTTTGTGACATGAGTTAGGTTTAATTTTTATCAGGTGTAACATTGATATTCAATGAACCATCTGATGCAAGGAAATCAGATATTCGTTGGCGGTTGTATGTTTTCAAGGGAGGGGAAGCTCTTAATGGTAAGTTCATTTTGCACTTATGCTAATTTTACAAAGTTTGTGTTAATGATTCTTGTAAGCTCCCTAGCCTTTATTTGCACTCTTGTTTATATATTTGTTTATCTACGTTGAAGAAAATTAATGTTACTGAGGATGTCACTCGTTCCTTTTATCTTTTGTTTCACATCCAAACTCCTATTAATCTTTTCCCGAAGTGGATAAGGTGCCATTTTAACTTATTTTGTTCATTAATGTCGTTTTTCTTAAACCGTAAGATGTGTGTTGTTGTGTCATTCGTATAACCTGTATCAATTATGTAATTTATATTAACTAGCCCTTGATCATATAAAATATTTTCTGCATAACCCCTTTATGTGCATCGTCAGAGTTGCTATCTTTTTGGTAGAGAAAGGCGCATANACAATGAGTCATTGCTACCATTCCTAAGTCGGCAAAGGATTACCAACATAAACTGTTAATAGAAAATCACAGCAATCGACAATATGTAAAAGTCCAAGTCCACACTTTTAAAATGCTGAAGCTTTAGCTCACCTGTGATCTTCATCTCTTGTGTTTTCCATCTGCAGGAATTAATATAGAATCATCATGCACAGCTCCAATTAATTCAGATAAAACGTAATAGAACAATCAGCTCATTCAAAGTAAACAAGTCCAACAATGCATTAATGGTAAAAAGATATCAGATGTTAAAAAAATGAGAAGATATGGTCGGATATTTCCAACTTCGCCAAATCGAAAATAATGACAGAATTAAAATTCAAAAATAGAATGATCAGGTGAAGAGAGTGGATATCACCAGACACCTCAGCACGTCGTCTTTCTTCAGCCGATGGAGACCTTGATCTCCGCTGACCCCTGCGATTAAGATCAGAAGACGAGGATGTATGTCTATGTCTTGACCTAGAACCATTTCCAACTGAATCCCTATTTTCAGATGGCACTGTTACCGCGATTAGGGTTTTCGCGAAAATAGTATCGGTTGTACTATTACTGGGCTTAATCCCGATTATGCTATGGGTGAATTCTGGTCGTGATATGGGGGATTTTTCGATTAGTTTTTCTGGGTATTCCGATGGGAATTTCTCTGAAATGGCGAAGTTTGTGAGTGATTCATTGAACGCCATTAAAGTTCAAGTGAACGCGATTGAGAGAAAGGTAGATGAAGGGATTAGTTCTGTTAGGAAGGACAATGAACAAATGGATTTGAAGTTTAAGGCTTTGGACGCAAGAAATTATGCGTTTGAGAACTTTATGGAGGAATCTAAAGTTAAAAATAGTAAATTTGTTTGGTATAGCTTTTTAAAATTACAGTGTGATGAGATGCGATGATGTGTGGTAAGGTGAGATATGGTGATCGTGATTTTTAAATGTATTGGGTAAAATTATGATATCATAATCGTTATTTAGGTAAAAAACTAATATGTCATTTTATGTTTAATAATGAAAACAAATAAATTATATATAATTGTAAAATAGAGGATAATAAAGTAATCTCCAAAATCACGATGTAGATATAACTGGTTTTAGCAACGATAATTAAATCGTGATTTTTTAATGATAATAACATCACAATTATCTTTTTGTTTTCTGCGCTTTAATAAAATTACGATCTGACGATCTCACCATACCACGCTGCTATTCTTATCGGGATACCAAACAAACTCACTATCTCGAAGGATGAATTTGATGAGCTGTTTGAGGAGTTTAAAATATACATAAAGAATAACAAGGTTACTATAGATGGTATTTTAGCTTATTTAAGAGACATTGTTAAGAATGAAATTGAAAGACCATCACCAAATAGGGGTTTATGTGAATTGGGTATTCGATTTGATCACTATTTTTCTGATTCAATTGATACGGATCAGTTAAATGATGATTCAAAACCGATCTAAAATAGTGAATTGATTTCATGATCTATTTACGTATACCTTATGTTTTATTTTGGAATTTAAGTTGATTAACAAAAATTTTCATTTATAAATTAATTTTTTTAGTTGTATAATAAGCAATGTTTTCATACCGAATAGTATACCGTCCTTTACGTTAAATTTCGCTCTGTATATTAGAGTCAAAACATCCAATATTAGAGTGGATTTCCAAGTTTTTTGGGAAATGACCACAAAAACTAATTAAATATTAATTTTTTTAAAAAAATAATATAAAATTTGACACCGCTCATACCGATCAGGACTTGTACTTGATTTCGGACCGGTATGAAAACATTGATAATAAGACTTTACAAACTTTAAGTTTTTATAAATTGAAACTTGTAAACATTCAAACTTGATTAGAATAAAAACAAGTATATAATAAATGATTTATTCATATAAACTCCATTAAATCTATAAAAATCACATCTAATTTATTTAGATAAACTTGTTATTCATTTCTATCGAGATGATGTATTTACTTAAAATAATACTTTACTTTAAATTGATGAATTATTATTTGATGGAAGTTAGTGAACAATTCAAGAGAGTGAAAATAAATTGTTAGATAAAAAAATATCATATCAATGTTTTTTAAAACGATATCCAATCCGATTAAGTATTTACAGTTTAAATATTGCAAATGTAAACTTTAACATTATAAATTTTTGTAAGTTCAGTTTACACTTCTCTTGAGAATTTGTTTGCTCTTGAATCTTGATATATGCAATTATGATTCTTTGATCTTATTGTCATTCTGAACTTTTAATTGTTTATTTTCTATTGGCATGTATTGAGAGAATGTTCATGTAGATCCATCTTGGTACATTTTAATGTTCTTTCATATTTTTGTTTGCTTTTTGTAATAATCGAGTCATAGCTCGATCTATTTTGTTTCTTAAGTAGATACAATTTTCTATCACAGTTTTTTTGTGTATTTACTCTTGATACTGCTAGAGTAATATACCGATCTATTTTTTCGCATAATCCCAATGTGTTTTTCTACCAAAATTTGTTTTTTTCTCTAAACTGATATGGCGAGCCTGAAATCTAACATCAAGCTCTTATACCATATACAAAAGAATCCAATAAGGTGGGAATTCTCAACCGGTTCAAATGGTTGTTGAACCCTTGTATACGTATAAAACCATTGTTAATCTCACAATGATCAATTGATCCATTTGTTCAATCGACCAGTTAATGATCTAATAGCTATACACAAACGAACTGAGCTAGGTCGAAAAATCTTATTTTTATTACAGAATTGAAAATGAAGACATACCTAGGAGAAAAATTGTACTAATACAGATTCCCTGAAAGTTGCTTTTGCTCAATCATCCTCCTGATCGCTCAGATCACTTAGAACTTCTTCCTTCTTACAACATCCGTTTATTCCAAATATTCTTACCATAAAAATGTTGTAGCCAATGTAACTGAACACCAAAAACTCTCCTGTTTTGATATTGTGATCAATGATAAACTCTGGCCATCCTTTTGTTAAGAAAAAACGATCTCCGATTCGTTCAACATCTGCATACCACATTGTTTTGTTACTAGATGTATCTTTTAGTATCACTTTCTCCTTGATTACACTCTTGTAGTTGTTGATGAACTCTTGAGGTATGTGCTGTTTTGTGAAAACATGGATAAGAATGGTTATATTCACTGAATCTGTATAGTATCCTAAAAGATCAAACTCGATGGACTCGAACTCAGCTTAGGCATATACGGATACATGTAATTTTGACCCACAAAGACTTCATCTAGATCTAGATTTAACTCCAATTGGGCATTGATACAATAAAGGAAAGGAATATCCAAAAGGCCAACAAATAGAGCTATGGGAATACGCACCAATCGTTGAGAGCTTAATTGAGGAATAAATACTTTGAAAAACTCTGCTCTTGCATCACCTCTATCTGCAATCTTACTATCCGCATTTGCCGTTTCTGTATAGAAAAATCACTCAAGGCCGCATAATTCACAATTCAATTGAAACATGGAGAAGAGATACCTGGATTAAAATTGGATTTGGAATTGTACTTTCGTCTTTTAGCCTTGGCGATCTCAAGCTTTTCCTTCATTGCAGCTCTCCTTCTCTTACAGTAAGCTCTTTGTTGTGCAAGACGTGCCTCTCTTTTATCCATCTAATCTTACCGTTGACCCTCCGGCCAAGCGTAATCTCCAGCTTTTCCGTTTTGCCCCTGAATTTTGGGCACTATCCCCAGTTTCCGATAGTGAGAAGTAGGAGTAGAAGAATCTAGGGCTCCCAATTCCCCATGCATAAAAGTGTGAGTGACGACACCTTTTGCAGTTTACACTGACAATTGCTGGCGTTTTCTTCTCTTACTAATTATTTTCAAATGAACAAATAGAAATTAATTATTTAAAAATCATGAAATTGTAAATACATTTAATTAAAATTATGGTATCTTCATTATAATTTATTTAAAATAAATTAATCATTTATTAAATCTTGATAATGAATTTAACAAAATCATGATTTTATAACAATTTGAAACTAATAATTATATAAATTTTGAAAATAAAATATAATCATTTTAAAATTATAATGAAATTCTAATATTCAAAATTGTATCAAATTTTTTATTCATACAAATTAATTATTAGTTATCAATAAGCATCTTACTTTTTTGACTGAATGCCGGTGGTCAAAAGGGTTAGTTCGTTAAATATTAGTAATTTTTTTAAAAAAACTAATAATTATATAAAATTTGAAAATGAAATATAATCAAATTAAAATTATAATTGTAATTCTAGAATCTAAAATGTTATCCAATTTTTTGTTGGTGCAAAACAATTAGCAAATTAATTAAATATATATCATATTGAATTCAAACCCAAAATAATAAACCTTAAAACTATGATATAATTAGAATTCTTGGTAGAAGTATCTTAGGGAAAGTTGTTGATTGAGATGATATATTGGTTTTGTTTGGTTAAGCTTTTTTAAAATTGCGGTGTGGTGAGGTGTGGTGAGATGTAGTGAGGTGTAGTGAGGTGTGATGAGATATGATGATCGTGAATTTTTAAGTATGTTTGGTAAAATTGTGATATTATGATCGTGATTTATGTAAAAATACTAATATACCATTATATATATAAAATAATAAATATAATTATATTATAATTAATAGAAGTAAGGGTAAATGAGTCTTTTTCAAAATCAAGATGAGGTCACAGCTGGTTTTAACAGTTGTGATGATATCGTGATTTTTTAACGATTATCACATCGCAATTAACCTTATGTTTTATACACATTAAAAAAATCACGATTTCAACATCTCACCGCACCTCACCGCTCTTTTAATCGGGTACCAAACAAACCCATTAACACTTTTGGATATATTATATAAATTAGTTAGGGTTTTATTTGGATTTAAATTGATTATATTTTTTTATTAATTTTACAGGGTACCGGGCCGCACTTTTGTACAAATCATATTATATAAATTAATTAGGATTTATTTGAATTTGAATTGATTATGTTTTTATTAATTTTTACCGAGTACCGGGCAAATGGATCCCACTGACCCAATTTGGAATGGGCCACAAATTAGGTAGCAACCATTTTTCAAAAGACCGGTGGGACCAGGCTGGTTGGACCAGTTCAATCGGAAATCGTTTACCTTTCTGATCCGATTCAAACCGATTCGTATGTTATTTTAGAAACCCGTGTTGCTCTCCTAAAAATCTGGTCAGACCGATTTTTCATCAAAAAACTGATTTGCATTGACAATTAAGGTTAAAATTAAATTAAAAAGTAATTTTTTGAGTATTGACTATACCTATTCTTTTCTTGATTAAGACATTAATAATGAAGATTTTTGGATAAATTTTTCTTATTTTATTTTATATCATTATTTAATCGTTGAACTCAAACTTTCTATATCTAAAACGGTAGCTCTTGAATTCCAAAAAGCAATTGTAAACTTTTGTTTATATTAAACTTTTTTTAATTTAATTATAATTTTTAAAAATTTATTTAGAGTTCTTTGTAAATAAATATATTTTGAAATATATATTCTTTTTATTTATTAACATTATTATTAATTTTTTATCAAATCGATTCAAACCCATCCGACCAGTAGAAGGTATTTCAGATCCGTCGGTTTGACCGGTTTTTAAAACCATGATAACAACTAACTTTTATAAATAATTAACATAATATCATATAAGGTTTTTTAGATATCAATAAAGTATATTTTCTGAAATCCTAATTTATCATATTTACACGGATTATTAAATGTTGACCATTTTTTTAATATTAGATTGGATTAAGGGTACGTTTGGAACAACGTTTGATAAATAGCGGTGATGTGAGATGATTGTACTGTGCGGTGAACGAATTGTGATTTAAAAAAACTGTTTTGAAACAGCGGTGCAGTGATCCTGATGTCATAAAATAATTTTTTTACCCTTATTTATAAATTATTGTATATAACTTAAAAATTATATTTCATAATATTTCATGATATATTCTATATCAAAAACTATATTTTTAAATTGTTATTGATGAGAATCCTAGGATCGGGTACCCTGCAATGGGTGAGGCTCAATAATGATTGAGCCGGACCATGTAGCATAAGCGAACTTATGCAATCCAGCTTAGTACTTTTGAGATGAATTGGACCGAAAATAAATTTGGCGAAATAAAACAGTTTCTGACAGACGGCCCATGGTTCGGTCCAAACGGTTACAAACCCACACGTTTACCACGCCTCGGGCCAGATCACGCAGACCACGCTTCGGTCCCAGCCACGTTTTACATCGCACGACAACAACCTATAACAAACCTGTCAGATGCAGTTATAGGGCGTAGGTTACACACGCCTTCGACTTTATAAATACAGAGCACGATGACGGAATTAGCAGAACCCTTTTGGATGCTAAGAATAGGCCGTTACTCTGCCGAGATTATTCTTATCGCTTTCTTATCCGTGTTATCTTCATAAGCATCTGTTCTTCTTGTATTTGAACTTTTATTGGATTAGTGAATCGACTGAGAGCAATCTCTGCTCTTGGTCAAGTGGTTTTTTCCTAATTTCCTGGGGTTTTCCACTATAAATTGTTGTGTCTAATTGCCGTTTACATTTTCTCAATTGTTCTCCCACAAAAAACAAATCAAAATCGAGTTCGTTTCTTAACGAACCGGACGACTGTTGATACCCCTTAAAAAGGGACCATAACAGTTATATATATATTTATTTTATAGAATGCACATGTAATTGATAGAATATAAAAAGTTATTAATCAAAATTATTTGTTTAAAAAAATAATTATAATTACCAATGGTAAAATTGATATTTGTCAGGTGCGTTCTGGTGGTCGTTGGGTTAAACCAATTGTGAACTCACCGCTGTTTTCTGCGGTCGCACGAACGTATTTATTAATGATATTTGATTAAAATATAATACAACATCGGCACGTTCACCGTATCGGACAGTAGATTGTTATTCCAAACAATAACTAAATTGTGTCAGCTTCATTACAAAATATATAGTAATTTAAACATTAAATATGACTTTAACTATTAAAGCTTAATCAAGGTAAATAAGAGTTGATTTACTTTTAAAAATATAATTATGATATTATTTGTTAATACTTGCATTATAAGTTGTTTTTAATATATTGTGTATATTGCAGAAATATTTTATAATTTTTTATTGAGTAAATACATATTTTATCAATTTAAACATAACATAAAAAATTAAAGATATTTTAATTTACCTTTATGGTAAAACTTGTGTGCGGTAAATTGGAGCTTTCGTGAGGAATCAGCGTGTCTTGTCTCTCTCCCATGGTATAAACGGAGGACAAATGATGGGTTTATATTTCACAAGAGTTTTTTCGTACCGCTGGATTCAGGATTCCGGTATTCAGAGTTGAGTCTAGGGTTAAGGATCTTGATCGTAATTTAAGTCCTTTAATTGCCTCAGTCAACCCGATATCTTCGAAGTTTTTATTGAGGCTAGTAGTTTTCTTCATATATTCCTTTTTATGAGGTAGAATTGGTAACTGGGTTTTAAGATGCATGAACATGATTTGAGCGATTGATGAGAGTTTATTCACATCGTACAAGGCCCTATTAATTTGTTTATTTTTGTTCTTTCTTGGTTTTGTTGTCAGGGTTTGTTGCTGAACAGCTAACGGTTGAGTTTTCTGGAGCTCTTTGCATATTTATTGTATATTTTCTGTGTAGATATCTCCCTCATTTATATTGGGAATGGACGATTTTATGTATACCCTAAACAGATATGTAACATTTGAGCTTGTATTTTTATGTGGCATATTAAAATTTGAGAATATTGGATTAACTTTTATATTGATACATTGAAAATATTGGACCTTAGATTCCCATGTTGATGGCTCTAAATCAATTATTCACTTAATGGGTTACCTTATATTTGACTATGTGATTCATTTCTGGTATTCACTTGATCTGATGAGTTAATCCTCCCATACCCAGGTTACTACTGTTTTTTATTTGACGTGTTTTTGTATGTGGCAAATTTGTAGACACAGATTTTGGATGATTACCGGTGCTTGATTGTTTGGAACCATTTGGAGGAAATTGTGGTGTAGCCTATGTGCCATGGAGTTGGCTCAATTGGAAGTTCTGTGTGAAAGACTATACAATTCACGGGACTCAGCAGAACGGACACATGCTGAGAATACCTTAAAATGCTTTTCCACAAATATTGATTATATTTCTCAGTGTCAGTATATCTTGGATAATGCTTTGACTCCTTATTCACTGATGCTGGCTAGTTCAAGCCTGCTGAAGCAAGTGACTGATCACAGTCTTTCCTTGCAGCTGCGCCTTGACATCCGTAACTATATTTTACTTACTTTTATTTGGCCATATCTGCCTCTCCTTATCTATTTTGAGTTCGATCTCAAGTTTTTTCTTTCCATCCTGTTAGCAAGGCATCAAATAGGCTTAATGGTTTACTTTGTTGCTTTTCTTCTATTTTTTTATCAATCTTTTTTACTTTGGCGTGTTCACATTCTGAAGGAAGTTACCTGCTAAACTATTTGGCGAACAGAGGTCCTGAGCTGCAACACTTTGTGATTGGATCCTTGATTGAGCTTTTGTGCCGGCTTACCAAGTTTGGATGGTTTGATGATGATAGATTTCGAGATTTGTCTAAGGAATCTATTAATTTCTTGAATCAGGTGTTAGTTTATATTTTTCATTCGAACTTATACTTGGGAATACTCGAATATTTTATATTTTTGGCATGGAATTTTATTATATGTTCATTTGATATCACTGAGCTTATTTTATCATTTCGGTATTGTTTGGTTCTCAAGAATGGATGTTCATAATAATATGTACATGTGCCCACTGGATTTTTTTTGGGATTCATCCTTTTCTTGTTGTATAGCTTCCATGCAGGGTGTCCTTTGGATGACATTCTGAAATTTCTAGATTGAAGATTTGAGCATTTCCATTGAAATTCTGTGTTTTCAGGGAACATATCACTATGCAATTGGTTTAAAGATCTTGAATCAGCTAGTATCTGAAATGAATCAGGTATGTATCTTGCAGTACTCTTTTGTTTGGATATCACATTTCAAAAGAACTGGCGATGAAAGGCGTTGATGTATAAAATGGACTTCATGCCAAAACTGGTTGACACCAGTTGTTTCTTGTTGCTATTGTAATATGTCAATGAAATCCTGCCTTCTAGTTTCCTATTGCAATATTAGAGAACTTGACAAGACCTTTCACTTTTTGTTATAGTCTGGTTATCCATGCCCAGATCTTATTTCTTTGTTTCTTTAACACAGCCAAACTCGGGATTGCCCTCATCACATCATCGTAAGGTGGCGTGTTCCTTCAGGGATCAATGCCTTCTCCAGATTTTCCAGATATCTCTATCTTCATTGCATCAGTTAAAAAGTGATGGTAGGTTTCTTTTTATTTTTTATGCTGATATTGAATAATCTGTTATTTTGGTTTATTTTATCATGGTTCTTGATACATGCAGCTATAAGCCGATTGCAAGAATTGGCTCTATCTCTGTCACTGAAATGCTTGTCGTTTGATTTCGTTGGGACATCAGTCGATGAAAGTTCTGAAGAATTTGGTACTGTTCAGGTATGATATGGGATTTTCTTGCTGTTTTTCTAGAAGAGACTATTATGCGATTTGTTTTTGTTTGTTAATCTGGATTTCTCCAGATGATCTCTTGCATTGATATTGATATATATTTTTCATTTTTGCAGATCCCATCTTCATGGAAGTCTCTGTTTGAGGAGCTTACAACAGTGCAAATATTTTTTGACTATTATGCACTCTCAAAGCCACCTCTTTCAAAGGAGGTTTGTTCTTTTAGTTTTTGATTCCTTGCGAATAATTTTATTTCCGTATCTTCATTTCATAATTTTGTTACTGGTGCAGAGTATCAAAATTTTCATATAACTTTATCAGTGTTTATAAATAGTTTTTTTTCTGTGATATTTCCCAGTCACTGGAGTGCCTAGTGCGCTTGGCTTCTGTAAGACGCTCTCTTTTTACCAATGAATCAACACGCTCGATGTTTTTGGATCATCTAATGTCAGGAACTAAGGACATTTTAAGGACAGGGAAAGGTGTGCAGATTTTCTCAAGTTTAACTGCTGTATGTTGCCTGTGGATTTAAATCCTGTATAATTTTTAGCTTCATTTATCTTTCTGAAATTAACTGATTAAATAGAATGTAACTGGATAGTGCTAAAATTTTGCATGAATATTTACAACTGCTAGTTAAAAGAATCTATAAATTTGCATGTTCTAATGCTCATTTGAAAATTTATTGAAAGCTTCTTGAGGTTTTTGTAGTGCTGTTACTCTCCTTTATTTTCATCCTGTCACTTTTCTTGTAGTCTGAAGGAAACCTGGTAAGGGATAGAAAATCAAATTCAAATGAATAGTTCTGGTTGTTTTGCAATAGTTTCCCTTTCTTTTCTGTTTCCACCTTCATTTATAGTTTTTTTGTTTGTTTGGGAAGCCATTTTATTCAATTTGATCCTTTTTAATATCGGTTGCAGTTACTAACATCCTCTGTATATGTGATCCTTGAAATTAGGTCTTGCCGACCATGATAACTATCATGAGTTCTGCCGTCTACTTGGGCGATTCAGAGTCAATTATCAGGTAACTTTGTTTATGCAAATTTGATGTCTTATTTCTTGCTGGGTTCATTCTCGTCATTGATTTGGAAGAATCAATGACTGAGTTTCTGAAACTATTGGAAACTTCAGCATAGGTGGATGGTTGACATTATATTGTAGTTCTTGCTTGAATACTGATTACGGAACTGCATTTTGAAGTTGGATTGTCAGCTTACAGCCACTTGTTGTAGACAGTAGTTTCTAATTGGTTCCCATGAATTTTTATGCTATATAGTATGGATCTTGAATTCCCCATTTAGGAGAAAATGAAAGCTATATAGTATACTGGTCTTGAATTCCTCATTTAGTAGAAAATGAAACCTGTGTGTTAAAAAATCAGAGTTGATAAGACTTTAACTTGAATAGGATAAGTTTAATGAGTTGTAAATATTAGGAAGTTGTCTACAGTGGAAAACTCTATTCTATGTCCGCTCAATTCTTACCATCAAAAGTAACTCTGTATGCTTTTGATTGCGTGGACATTTTGGCTCTTATCATCTATGTACATCGATTTCCTGATTAGGGTATTGATTGGGGGAATGAGGTGGATAACAAGTTAATAGTTGTTCATGATGATTTTATTATTTCACGGATTTTTCATTTTGTATTGTAGTTGTCTGAACTAGTCACAATGGAAGGGTATGATGAGTGGATACGCTTGGTTGCTGTGTTCACAACCAAATCTCTGTTGTCCTGGCAGGTAATCTGGTCTTTATTCTTTTGAGTTGGATTGTAATTAGCTAATGTAGAATACATTTTTTACATCTTATTTTAATTTGCAGTGGACCAGTAGCAGTGTGTATTATATCTTAGGACTGTGGTCTAGGCTGGTGAGTTCTGTTCCGTACCTGAAGGGTGATGTGCCAAGTTTGCTTGATGAATTTGTGCCCAAAATTGTTGAAGGTTATATTACATCCAGACTGGAGTGTGCTCAGGTATCCCTCGTTAATCTATCCTCCAGATATCTTATGCTAGAATTGTAAAATTATTTATGCTTCATGATGTAGGCTGACTTACAAGATGATCTTTCGGATCACCCACTAGACAATGTTGATCTTCTCCAGGATCAGCTAGATTGTTTTCCGTATCTGTGCAGATTTCAGGTGGATTCTTAGATTGCTCTTTTTAAATGAAATTTGGAATATTTTTTCTTAATTTTTCTAGCTCATGCATTTACAGCTTGTTTTACCTAACTAGTTTCTTTATTCAGTATGAAAATAGTAGCTTGTTCATTATCAAAGCCATGGAGCCTATTCTACAAGTTTACATGGTATGAAGAAGCCTTATAAGAGGTCACGATTCCTACTCTACTTTCACGAACATGACAAACATGTGATGCCCATTTGACAGGAAAGAGGGCAGCTCCAGAGTGGTGATTATAGTGAAATTTCTATTGTTGAGACTAAGCTTGCTTGGATTGTGCATATAATTGCTGCTATTCTAAAGACTAAGCAATCTGTTGGGTGCAGGTAATTAGTTCATTCACTCTTACCCACTTTATTGATTTTTAAAATGTTCTCTTTTCTCTGGGGCTCAGTACCGAATCGCAAGAAATTTTTGATGCCGAGCTTTCAGCTCGTGTGTTACGACTAGTTAATGTTACGGACTCTGGGTCACATGGTCAGGTGAGTTGGAGAATCATTGGTAGTGTCTAAATCACTCTTAGGCTTTATTTGACATTTTTTTATGAAATGCAAAACCTTCTTATGCTTGAGTTCATGTTTCAGAGGTACAAGGATTTAAGTAAACAAAGGCTTGATAGAGCACTTCTTAGCTTCTTTCAGAACTTCAGGAAGTCATATGTGGGTGATCAGGCTATGCATTCATCAAAGGTAACTATTTTTTCTCCCTTTTATGTTCACTGATAAGTAAAATTTTGCTCTTTTGTAAAATATTGGATTTGATTTGATTTTTATTCTGTTTGCAGCAGTTGTATGCCCGGTTGGCGGAACTTATTGGGCTCAATGATCATCTGCTGTTATTGGATTTTTTTATCCGAAAAATAGCAACAAACCTAAAATGCTATACAGAGGTATGATTTTTCTGAATTTGCTCTTTTCATCTCTTTGATACTCTCTGCTAGGATTTTACTGTTTCTCAATTTTTCCTTTTCAGTGTGAGGAAGTTATCGACCAAACCTTGAGTCTATTCTTAGAGTTAGCATCCGGGTTTGTTTGTTTGCTTAGTACTTTTATTATATATGGTTTATTTAATTTACCTTTTGCGAACAACCAATTATTTTGTTGCAGTTATATGACAGGAAAACTGCTTCTTAAATTGGAGACAGTGAGATTCATTATCGCCAACCACACAGTATAGCCCTTACGTCTTTAGTTTAATCCATTTTGACATTTTTTCTTCAATATTGTCCACCGAATCCTTTTCTAATCCCTTTATTATAATTAATTCAGAGGGAGCATTTTCCTTTCCTTGAAGAGTACAGATGCTCCAGGAGCAGAACGACATTTTATTATATTATTGGCTGTTTAATATTCCTAGAAGACAGTGTTGCCCTCTTTAAATCTTCAATGGATCCACTGCAGCAAGTATACTTTTTTTTCTGTCATCCTTTACTCTTTACAAATACACTCTATATTTTATAGCACATTGAGCTAATGTTATGTTATAGGGTGTTTTTATTATATTTCTTCTTAAAATCATTGTGATCAAACATTGCACATTGAAGTTCTTTCTATATAAATTTAATATTTAGTCTATATTGATAGATTTTGGATAATTTTTTTAGATATTTGCCACATTGGAGTCAACACCTGAGACCTTGTTTAGGACAGACTCTGTAAAGTATGCGTTAATTGGATTGATGAGAGATTTACGGGGGTTGACGATGGCAACAAACAGGTTAGTAAAATGTTTTTTGATGATTGAATTGTTTGTGGGCCTACCCGATTTTTCATCATACTTTTGGCTTTGGTTCAGTCGTAGAAGTTATGGGCTCCTTTTTGACTGGGTTTATCCCACTCACATGCCATTGCTTCTGCAAGGAATATCCCATTGGGCTGACTCTCCAGAGGTTTGCTATCTTCTTTTAGTCGCTTTATCTTATGCTATATCCCATCTTGGAAAAACATCAGGATTGTGGGCATGTGTTTTTGCTTATTAAGCCCATTAAATGGTAAGACGATAATGGTTTGTCAACTTTGCAAGCTATAAAGACAATGTAGATGGTCTGATTAAGTATCCCAACCTAATGGAAATATTATGCGGCAAGGTAAAATAGACTAATGAAAAATCCGAGCAATAGAACTTAGACCTAGATTGTCTCAGGTTAAATCATTTTTCAGGATGCCAGCCAGTGACTGATGTCCTTTTTCTTTCTTTCATATTAGATTGTTTATCTGTCTTGGAGCTTCCATGGAACTTAAACTTTACATTTCATTGTAGGTTACAACACCTTTGCTGAAATTCATGGCTGAGTTTGTCCTCAACAAAGCTCAACGTCTGACTTTTGATACATCCTCTCCAAATGGCATACTTCTTTTCAGAGAAGTAAGCAAGCTTCTGGTTGCTTATGGGTCGCGGATCTTGGCTCTTCCAACTAAATCTGATATTTATGACTGCAAATACAAGGGAATGTGGATTTCATTGACTGTACTCTCACGTGGTAAAAAAATATCTTGATTCTTCATAAATTTCATTGATTTTTGTAACTTTATCCAGTAAAATCAAGTTGAATTTTATTGTGAAATACTTTGATTTCTGTTCTGAGACAGCCGTTGCTTTTGTGCCTTTATTTATTGACTAATCTAGAAAACAGTCCTGCATCATTAAGTTTGTTTCTCATTTAGTTTCATGCTTTTAATCATGCTCACTCATTCCCCACAATGACAGCACTTTCTGGGAATTATGTCAACTTCGGTGTGTTTGAACTCTATGGAGATAGAGCTCTTGCTGATGCTCTTGATGTTGCCCTTAAAATGGCACTTGCCATACCACTCGCTGACATTTTGGCTTACAGGAAGGTATGGTTATTATTTTATTGCTTTTGGAACGGATTATGCTTTATGAGAATGCCTTCAACATCTGATTTTGAAGGCTGATTTTTTTACAACCCCGAAAACATGTTAAAAGCTCTGAACAAGTTCGATAAAATCCAGCAGTTGAAATTAACTTAACTCAACTTTTTCTCTGATTTATTTGATGATCTATAATGAAGTGAATACCAATTCAATCATTCTTTTTTTTAAAAAAATCCCATGATGATTCTTACTGATTTCCATCCGGTCTAATATCTTTCGGTGGTGTTCTTACTTTGTAGTTCACGAAGGCATACTTTGCATATGTGGAGGTTCTATTCAGCAGCCACCTAGTTTTTGTGTTACGTCTTGATTCACGAACCTTCATGCATATTGTGGGCTCACTTGATTTGGGTCTCAAAGGTCTTGATGCTAGTATATCCTCTCAGGTAAGTTTAATGAATTATTTACAAATGAACATTCAACAGTTTCTGTTGCATTTCAATGCCAGTCACAGTAACTAATGTGAGTGATGCCTGCAAAAATGACATTATTTTGTGTATGATTAAATGGAGATCAATAATGATGTCTACAACCTTCGTATATAAATTAACGATGCTAAAGCTATGTTCTGCATTTTTTTCTTACACATCCGGGCTTTAGAAGTTTAGATTTCGGTTATAGCATATGAATAAATGACCTTTATTTGGGACATACTAAATGTGTGTTTATTTTTTTGGTTATTCAGTGTGCATCTGCTATTGATAATTTGGCTAGTTTCTATTTCAACAACATCACAATGGGAGAGAAACCAACATTACCAGCTACAGTAAGTCTCGCCAGGCACATCGCAGAATGCCCAGCACTCCTTCCTGAAGTAAGCGTTTTTTCGTTTTTATCTTTACTTTAAGCTAATTTACATCTAGTTGATAAACTTGATGTGTTTTTCATTAACATAAAAAATCTATATTTCGTGTGGATTTGATTTCAAATGCCTTGCATTTTTACATTCTCTCAGATTCTCAAATCTCTCTTTGAGATTGTTTTATTTGAGGACTGCAGCAACCAATGGAGCCTTAGTAGGCCAATGCTGAGCTTGATACTTATAAATGAGCAGGTCCTTTCTTCTACCTATTCTTTCTGCCTATTGTTTGCTCGTTAAATATTTCAATTACTTATACCTTATGAATAAGGTATTCTTAAGGTACAAAATAAAAAAATGCAGTATTGTATGATAACTATACAAATGCATTTGCTATAGCCTCAAAGGGCCCTAATCCATTCAGCCTATCATTAGTCTATGTATTTTGCCTCGTTCACTTTGCTACCACTTGTTGTATTGGGATCTTGTATGGTTTAAATATTGATTTTTAGTGCTACAATTTTGCGTTGAAGGATGCGAATATAATCGAGCCTTAATGATGGTTATCGTATATTTCTTTTTTGTCTAGATTTTTTAAACCTAGCAATCCTTTATAGGGTTTCAGCACCATGATGGTGTCAAAATTTGTATAAATCTAATGGACTATATTATTATACATGCAGATGTATGCAGATTTAAAAGCTCACATTTTAGCTACACAGGTGAAATGTGATTTCAAATTGTCATTTTTTTCTTCATTACTTCTAGTTTACACTATGCATCTATTTTGTATGATAGGCTGTTGATCAGCACCCGCGTATCGGTGCCTCATTCGACAAATTGATGACAGATATAACCCGAAGCTTGGATTCGAAGAACAGGGACAAATTCACTCAGAATTTGACCATGTTTCGGCATGAGTTCCGAGTCAAGTAGTATCAATGCAGGTCTTGTATGGTGATAACATACTTAATGCCTACACAATCATTCGATTTGTGGTATGCTTGTCACATGGTATCAAAATACACCAGGCCGGGACGAAAGGCGTACGTAGACATATTCGGGCATGCAGTTTTTGGATTAACTGAACTATCCCAGGTTTACAGGAAGATTGGATTAGATTAAAAGGCCCTCTTTCTTTCATTTTCATCTGGTTTGTACAAAAATGTTATTAATATTTTATACATTAAAAAAGGAGTTATGGTTGGACCATGTAAATGGTATATGACGAAGAATCCATGAGTTTAGATCATCTTGAAAATTTTACAGTGTTGATTAATAGATGAATCGTGACATTAACAAATCATGCGCCTTGGTTAGATACGTTGAGAATATGAGAACCATTGATGTGTATAATTTTTATGATTAATCCGATTTTAAAGTATTACAACATGAATTTAAAATTGAATCACAAGAACTTAAACCATTCAGGCATTTTATAAGTCTACAAATATTTCCCCTATTCTTGAGAACTCATAAAATGCATAGTTGTAATCTTATTATACACATGAAGTCGGCTACGCTTAAATAATTGAAGAGTACTTGACTCCTCCCATGCAATTTGTTTGATTTTATCTTTATACAAATTGAGGTAGGGTGAACGTGTGAGATATAAAATTGTGAATTTTTAAATATATTTGATAAAATTATGATATTATAATTACGATTTATGTAAAAATGTTTATATATCTTTGTATATAAAATAAAAAAATATAATCATATTATAATTATTAGAAGTAAAAACACGATAATTCACATCTATCTTATTTAAGAGCTATAAAAACCTATGCGGCACCGACTCTTCAATTTTTCATTTTTTCTCGTGTCGAGTCGAGTCGAACTCTCCGACTCGCTCCGACTCTTGATACTTGACATAAAACGACGTCGTTTTGATTTCTTCCTTAATTTAATTTTTTTATTCATTTGAAACGTATCTTATGTGCTTTTACGACTTTTTAATGTTGTCGATCTACTTGTGAATTCTTCGTACAAGTGATGATGGATCAAAAAGTGGTTGTTTTGGGGGAGATGGTAGAATCAACGAACGATATTAATTTTTTATAAGTTAAATTTTCTTATATAATGAATTGATAAATATTTGTAGTTTTAAACTTGACTTTATGCAACTTTCTACAAATTCTAACAATTACTTTTTAAAATTTTGCTTTTAATTAATAATATTTTATTTAATAATACGAGCCGAGTCGAAAATCTAACTCTTATACTCTTGTCGAGTCGCACAGAGTCGGTCGGACAAGTCGATGGCGCATAGATAAAAACAATTAATGTACTATAAATTTGTTTTTGTTTTGTCATTAAAAAAACCACACCACACTTTTATACTGTCATGAGCAAGAGTATAACCCAAAACTTCATGTATTTTTATTTTATTTTATTTTTATTTATAGTACACCAAAATAAATTGTTATTAATCAATTTTCTCATAGTTATATATAATTTAATATTAAATATAGTATTTNCAAGAACAATCTGAAACCACACTTAACCATTAGTGACAAAATGGAATTGGTTGTGGAAATACCTGAACTTCAAATGGATCACTAGAAAGCATCAAACGCTCGTGTAACAAAAGGCTTGCACCGTATGCAATCAGGCAATCACGTTCCATTTCGCCAACCCGCAAACCTACAGAATTTGATTATTCATATAGAGTATCGTTAAATGAGATCAAGTTATACGCATCCAGCATTCAAACCTCCATTTCGGCTCCTGCCTTCGGTAGGTTGTCTAGTAATCATAACTCGTGGACCATTGCCACGGGCATGCATTTTATCCAATACCTACAGTTTGATTCATCGAAATTCACCATCCACTCAAAACTGGTTTATTAATCTCAGGAAGCTTGATAACAGTAATCCCATTCTATTAAAGAGATTCGATATAAACTGTTAATGAGAAATATCTAAGGCCGAACACGCAAATTTGATCCCAATAAGTTCATGGTTTTCACAATTTTGGTCCCCAAAATTTTATGATTGTGGGATTTGATCCCCGAAGTATCAAGATGGCAAAACTGGTCCTCATAATTTGTAAGTTTTGGCAACGTCCCCAAAGTTTAGTTTGTATAAGATTATGATCCCCAAAAGTTTTCAATTTTCACAATTATGATCATTCGAAAAAAATCAAATTTTGGGGACCAATTTTGCAATTTTGGGGTCTGACTTGCCAAATGTTGCAAACTTGGAGAACCAAATTTGTCAAAACCTTAAAGTTTGGGGAATTACAAATTATTGGGATCAAATTTGACAAAACTACGAAACCTTGGGGACCGAAGACTCCAATTTCTCAATATATTTAAAGAACATGCATTTTTCTTGGCAACGGGTGCCGAAAGATGTCAGAATAATCTTCATAGAAACAATGAAAACAACATTGATGCAAAGAGATGTCATGACACAAGATTATCCTACATAAAGTAGTAAAAGACACCACACTAAGAAGAAATGCTTACCATGTGTTTCAACTTTTGGTAATAAATTGGTCCCATGAAAATATACGCCTGCAGTGGCTCACCGGTAATACCTGATGTACATGCGCAAATCAACGGCACAAAAATGTCAGAAAGGTCACATTTGTTCTTGATAGAAGATCAAATACTTCAACAAATTACCAGAGTAAAGAATGTCTTTTCCATCGTAACTAAATCCATGCTTCACCAGTGTTTCGCTGACAGGTAAAACAAGCAGAGAAAAACATATATCAGATAATAATTCAAAATAAGGGAATACTCATGAGGAAATAGGTGAAGCATCTTGAACCTTATGGTGTCAACTTTATCCGCATGTCCACTTGCCTCTCCAAATGCACTGCCATAATGAAACCTACCACACGAAACTCCAGCTTTGCTACCAAGAAGTTCTATCATCTTCCCAACAGTCATTCGGCTAAAGAAATTCGACATTAAAAAATTATTAACTGTAGAATCTTAAATAATGATTTCTTAGGCAGATGTAATTCAAATATTTGCAGATGGATTTTGTAAGCAACATAAAAAGGCCCTTGTGAATCATATGAGATGTTATATGTGGTCACATGTTTTAAATGCAAATGGTTCGGGTTTATCCGAACCAGATTATTCTACGATTGTGTGATTGATTCTTCACTCAATAGTAGATTACAAAGGATGCACTCAATCCTGGAAAAATCTCGGTGGAGCACACTCAGTTCAACATTTTTCAACGTAAAACTATATGATTGCTTGATGCCACTATTTGGCATTTCAAGTGGCTATTGGATTACCAACCACCGTCTCTAGTTGTATTGTATCAAGCAAGCTATTTCAATGCTTTATGTTTCTCAAAGGAGGCATTGTGATAATCTGCTCATCACGCCAAAATAAGAAATGTAAAGATAGGACGATTTACCTCGGAAATCCATGAGGATTCATGATTAAATCAGGACAAATTCCTCGTTCAGAAAAAGGAAAATCTTCTTGTTGAACAATGGTTCCACAAACTCCCTTTTGGCCATGACGACTGCTAAATTTGTCACCGACCTATGTAAATGATGAATGTCTAAGAAAGTTTAATATTTTTGTAATCAACTACAATTAAGATTACCTCAGGTCGACGAGTTTGACGGATCATAAACTTGATATTTAAGTTGTTATTTCTATCAGTGGATAGCAAAACTCTATCCACTACTGAAGTCTCGCTTTCTGGACCTTTGTAAGTTTGCCTGCTTGGCTTATAACAACTGAAATTGATCAAAAGAATAGCCCGGTGTGCATATGTACTTTAAGAGTAGATTTGAGTACACAGCCAAATAAAACATGCAAACCTATCAGGCAAGATTCTAGAGGATGCCATCGGCTTCATTGTGACTATGGGAGTTTCCTTGTTGATATATATGTCATGTGGTCGAATGATCATTCCCGGAGAAGCTAATCCATCATCGTCTAAAACCTGCATTGACCATGCATCCAATTACATATATAAAATAGCTTTCCAATACAACATTTAACCTGAAAATTACAACAGAATACCATGTAGAATATAAAAAAACTAGAGAAATTAACAGGGAAATTCTTGTTCTTCTCATTGAAATTTTATAAGTGACTATAAAACAATGTTTTCATACTGGTCTGGTATACCATTTCGGTCCGGACCGATACAAAATATATTTTTTTCATTTTTTTCCGGACCGACCTGGAAAAACCCAGTTTTCCAGTCGAAATTCCGGTGCCGCCCAGTTTTCATCGTACCGGCCGGTATACCACCATATGAAAACATTGCTATAAAGGGGCATAAACCTGCATCCTTTCACTGTCGTGTCCTTCCCTATGTGGTTTAAGAATGCGATCAGATATATTCTCTCCATAGTTTTGCATAACTGCAGACATTCTGTTAATATAGAATCAATTAGTGCGTCATGAAAATTTGTTAATGCAGTGTTTCAAAAAATAAAAACATAAATGAGCGAAATAGATAGGCACTTTTTCATCACAATGCAGCGACCAAACCCACGGTCCAATGATGATTTGTTCATTACTATAGCATCCTCAATGTCGTATCCACTATAACTCATTACTGCAACCGTTGCATTCTGTCCAGCTCCGAGTTTATCAAATTTTACCTGAAAAGTGAATATAATCGCTTTAAAGTTGCAGAGTTCAATGGTACCAGTCACAATGATTCACTAACCAGCTCAATAGTCCGTGTTGTAAGCAACGGCCGTTGTGGATATACTAAAATGTAGATCAATGTGTCCACTCTGCGTAACTGCAATTATTAGATTATAAAAGATTTTTAATTACAAGGTGATTGAAAAACTTTGCAACAAGTCACAAAATAAAATATACAATAGTGCAGGATATGTGATCACAAGGTGAGCAAAAAATGAAGCCTTGGTAGCAAGAAGCTCGTTCATATTTCCAAGTTTCAACAGAGCATCAATCCAGCCACAAGTTAATGATTCAAATAATCTTACCAGGGGGAAGCACAATGAAGACAAGCATGATGCATAAAATGGAAATTATCAAAACTCAACTTTTTTCATATAGGAGAAACATTCGAATAAAAGGTGTTCCAATGTTTATGAAGGGCGCGCTGTTTATATATGTGAGCATACAAATTGTGTAATAAATCTAATGCTGTGAACTCCAAGGGAGTACCTGATTATACGCAATATTTCCCATTGCCTGCTTTCCCATAGCACACTGAAAAAAAGTAAAGGGTCAAAATACAATTGAAGTTCATGTTTGATGTAAGGCAGGTTCTCAAAGCTGAAAACTGCATACTTGATAAGTATTTCTTGGAGACTGATTATGATGAGGGTAAGGAATCAGCCCAGCACAAACACCAAGAATGGTGAAAGGTTCTATTTCAATATGGGTTGCTCCATCTCTTGCATTATCCTCATACAATGCAATCTAGCATATGTAATTCGAATAATAAAATATCTAATTTGCCAGAAAAAGAGTTTATAAATGAGAAAAAAAGAACTACAAACCAAGGCATTGTTCTCCTCATTCACATCAAGGTACTCAATCAAGCCTTCTCTCAAAAAACTATCGAAGTTGCGCACTCCATCCTAGAGAAAACAAGTTGGTAAATGATTCAATCAACATGAGAACAAATTGAAATCAAATGCTTGCCGCACCCTCAACTCCTTCATATGGTGCTCCTTAATTCTTGAAACACCATTGTCAGCAATGACAAGTGGGCGGCACACTCGACCTCCATCTGAAGCAATGTAAACACATTGCTACAACAAAATTTCTAAATAAGAACCTTTGATGATTAATAATCATAAATAAGTGTAAAGTATTAAAACTAACAGCTTTTAGTATAAATCACATTTTTCCTTATAGAAACAACTTTCATCTATATGTGTTTCTCTTTTAATGGGACTGTGAATTAACATCACCATATGAGACATAAAAAGTTAAATATCTTGAAAATGCTGGTAATTAGCAACACAGGGCATCAAAGTATGTTGAAAAAATAACAGCGAATAAGAATTCACCTGTTTTTCATTCACGAAAATGCTGACAAACTCCCCTAGTTTTCCAGACCGTCTCAGCTTTCTCATTGCAGCAGCAAATCTCTGAAAGGGGTAAGTGGAATGTCATAGGTGAGATCCCCAAATGGATAGAATAAACAGGGGATGCTGCTCTAAAGAGCAATACCAGTGGCTGTCTGTGCTTTCCGAGAATCAGACCATTCAATATGATCAAGTAGCAGTTTGGAATGTGAATCTCTTCGGCAGAGACTAATTCCAAATCTTCTAAACCAAAAGAGTAGCACTACTCAACAAACAGCACGTGCATAGTCAATAAGTGACACAACAACTCATTTTTTCTTCTCCAAAAGCACTAGAAGAAAGTGAAACTAACAAATATGGAAAAGAAGATGCGAAAATAAATTTAAGTACCAGCGAAATTATAGGTCCCTCATCATCATCAGTAGTAACATGCGTCATTAGTGCCAAATTTTTCACCAATCCACAAGCTTCCCCTTCAGGGGTATCACAAGGGCACAACATACCCCACTGCAATCAGAAAGGAATTGTAAAAATTATATATACACTAAACAGACTAGAAAAAAGTCATTCCAATGGTACATGAATGAATGGATAACCTGGCTGGGTTGCAAGGCTCTGGGCCCACTAACTTTTCTAGATTTTTCAAATTGCGGGGATATCTTTGTCATGCGACCTAATGTTTCAATGTATGAAAGCCTGGTTAAGGCCTGCGAGAAAGATCCACAGTTGATGGTTGAAAAGGTAAGCTAACTGAAGCTCCAAAAATAAAATGAGTAGGCAGATTTAAAAAATCAAGAAATGCAAGTGTAGCACCTGTGTCATGCCTTTCCGGTGCATTTTGAATCTTTTGATATCCCAATTTCCAGTAGAGAGACTTCTTTCAAGACCATCAGTGATGGCACTATGTATTATATGCTAAAATCCAGAAACAAAGTTTCAATAAAAGAACAAGTACATTGACAACTGTAGATAGTACAGTTTCTATATCAACTAATCATAGTAAATGAAAATAGCATCACATATTAGAAGTTATTATCATATTTTAGGATAGTCTTCAGATTCAATGGTCGTGTTCTATTCTGGTTGTTTTCCCAAAAGATTATAGCAAAACATTATGCATTAATTTATACCAATACAGGCTGTTGATGTTGCTATACCGAGCACCAAGAGTAAAAAAAACAAACCTGAGAAAAGTCGAACCGACTGGAACGAGTTTTCCTTGACAAGACCTTATCAGCTCGAAGGCGTGATGCATCATTCAATGTCTTGAACAGATCCTGTAATCAAATAGATTTAGTGATCCTAAGAAATGGTTATAATAGATGAATCATGAAACAAAATATCATCAAAACTACCTCAAAAAGTAATGAAAGCATCTGGCCAGACAGCTCCAATCTTTTGTTCCCCACATAATCCTAAACCATAAAAGGGGAAAAAAGGCTGAAATGAGTTATATTAAGATATATATGTTTTTTATCCTGCAAAATATTATATTATATTTTATGTATTTATTCAGCACTCATGAAAGTATATGTTTCATTTGGAGAAAAAGTTGAACAACACGCCAGTTTCGCAGGTACCTTGTCATCCATGGTATCCTTATTCAGTATAGCTTCCATCATGCGTCTCAGCATTACAGCGACATATACACACTTTGGACGGAAGTTATTTTCATGAACCTGTAAGAAAAGGTACACATTCAGTGTAGCTATGAAAATAAGGCGTGCAATTTCAACAGAGTTTGGGTAGAACTTACAGGAACATTAGCAAGGAATACATTCCTCAAGATACTTAAAGCCTGCCCCTCCTGGATGCAAAAACAAGATGAGAAGTTACAGAAAACACAAAATCTTATAAGTAAAGCAACAAATATAAAAAAACCAAAAAGAAACTAACATTGTCGGATTTGTTGTACGGGATCTTCTTAATCTACATTAAAAGACAGGCAACAAAGAAGTCAGGTTCAGATTTAGAATAGAGCAGATTAAGAGCATGTCTTATCAGAACTCCATTAAATTGAAAAATCAGAAAAAAATCAAATATAGTGCAGACATTATCATAAAACTCATCAATATCCATTGATAATTTTCAAGTTCAAAAGCTTTTTACAAATATGCAGCATGCACATCTGTTCATGAGTGCGTGATCAGATGCACAATGTGAAAGTTCAGTTCCACTTCAACACTGAATATATGCTTTCAGGACAGCAGATTGTAGCACAGGAAAATTTAAATATGAAAATCTCATTTCGATAGAATACTTGATCGATGCTTAAAATTTCTCTCTCAACTAAGTTCACCTTGGACAACCTACTTGCTGTTGCAGCCAATTTTGGACATCAATATAATCATCTACAATATATTTCAATGTGCAAAAAAGGAGCATGAAAACATGAGATGCTTAAGTAGAACAAAAAATACAAAAAAATGCAACCACCATGATCGAACTTGCTAACAAGTCAATACTGCATTAATTTTCTTCTGTGAATAATCAGCAAAAGATAAAGCCAATACAACCCATTTTACATGCATTAGTTGAGAAATTTGTAATTTCCTAATATACTATAATCCATTAAAGTTCATAGATGAAAGAATTAGTGCTTGATGCATTTTAATTTCGAATTTATACAACAAAAGAAAAGAAAATCCTCTTATGACAAACCTTCTTCTCTAGGAACTCTAGGGCCTGTGACTGTGTATGCACAGCCTCCATCACACAATCCTGAAACCAGCGCATCAGAAAAAAATTTAATAAGATGCCCTAAGAAACAAACAGAACTTTGACTAGGCCAACCACCTGCTTTTACACAAGGCTTTAAAATACGGTCCAGACTATATACAATTTCAGTCTGGGCCGACATCCAAAGTTTAGAAGGAAATTTCGGTCGTACCGACCAAAATTTAAGCCGATAGTAGAACATGAATTTTACCTCGATTGAAGGCAACAACATTTCACTAAACTGAGGGTCTCGACCAATCATCTGGACTATCTCTTGATCACTTACCATGCCCATAGCTTTCATAACTATGACAATAGGAACCTAAAAATGTAAGGAATTAAGTAAATTCAGAACAGAAATATAGAGATAGAATTCCAGAAATCCAACAAGCCATATACCTTACTTGTGAACTGATTCATGAATAGATAAATTTTCTCTTTCTCCATTCTTATAACAGTTTTGCTTTTCACTTTCTCAGTGCTACTTGTAACAGATGCTTGCACGCTGAGGAAAAAAGAAAAGAAACAATAAATGAAAGGTTGGGAAGACAGTTTCTCTTGTTTATAAAAACAATAATATGAAATGGTAATTAATATAAACCCATAATTTTTAACAGAAATTTTGTTTTATTAGAACTTCTGATATCAACCAAAGGTTAATCTCACATCAAAGTGCAACTTTTAGGGATTACAACATGAATTTAATATAAACCCATACTGGACTTGTATAATACTATCAAACAAGGAAAGGACGCCAGATTAAGATAGTGGCAGAAAAAACTACATATCAATCTGTTTGTATAATACTCTCAATCAAGGACTGTGCTTTTCAACCTCATCACTCTTCGGAAAAAAACAACTAATAAATTTATCCATCAATATTCAAGTTCATTCACAGCAATTTACTCTTTATTCGTATATCTTATGATTGCTATTAAATATATCAGCAAGGGGTATGCATACATTAAATAAATGAATAATAAGGACTTCCAGCTAGAAAAATTCAGAATACTTTATTAAGAATACCAAGGAAAATATGCTCACCATCCTTTCTTATCGGTGTCAATTATTATTCGGTTCTTTGAGAGCTGCTCTTGTATCAAAATCACCTACACAGAAAAACAAATAAACGAGTAACCTGTGTAATGAAAATGGAATACCATTGGAATAGTATTTAATGATGATACAAAAAATAGTATTTAACTTCCATTCCTACTTTTCATAAAAAATACATCCCATTCAAAAACAAAATCATGCAGCTGCAATAGTTATTTTATGAGTTCTTTCAGTTACAGAGTATTTTAATAAAATTGCTAGTTGTTCCATAAATCAAACTTGACATATTTTAGAAGGCTTCAATCTCACCTTCTCTGTCCCTTTAATTATGAAATACCCTCCAGGATCCAAAGGGCATTCACCTATATAAACAGTAAAGGCTGAGAAAATTAGAACAAATATTCATGCAGACAAAACATCTAAATTTTGGCACAAATGAAAACACTCTATGAACTAAAATATTTGAAGGCATACCGTATTTTGCAAGTTCATCTTCATCCCTCCCATGTAAAATACAACAACTACTTCTCAACATGATAGGCATTCTTCCAAGAATGACATCTCGCTGAAAAATAAATGAACATAAATCAAGTGTAATCATGTTTGTGCGTCACAGTTCCCAATACTGGTAAAACATTTCACATAAACAATCACTTAATAAAAACAACCTTTATCTGGGTTGTCTTAGAACCATTGCTTTCTGTAGTATATTTTATAGTCACCTTTATTGGAGCAGCATAACTGAAATCAACGGCACATCAAGAGTGATTATAGGATGATATAGTAACTGGCCATAAGATTGAGTTTCTCTGCAAGCAACATAGAAATACTTGTTTGCTAATAATATGAACTAAATATAGTAGTGACTTAAAATCACCGCTTTCTGAATCATATTTTATGGTCAATATATTGGAGCAGCATGACTGAAATCCATGGCACTTCAGGGACAATTATAAGATAAGTTAGTAGAGACATCGAAATGGCCTTAAGATTAAGCAAGACATCTGAGTAAATATGTTTATGTTAACAAGTAATATAAATCCATACCAACCACGCAAAAGGACACAGACCACATACCCTGCACTATGGGTACCACAGTACGAATTAATACTATAAAATAAAATTTAAAGAACAGCTTAGAAAACAAACTCATCCAACACGGTCAAATAAATGATGCTGAATATTTATGCTGAAACCTGTAACTATTAATAGTTTATTTCCACTATTAACCTTAAATTGCATTGAAAGAATAAGATCAAGAGCATAATAAATAGTTCATAGAAAACATTAAAAAAATACTTCAAACTTATCTCAATACCAGCTTACCTAATTGAAATCTTAGACTTTTAACAAGAAAACTGGGCACAATTAATCTTCATATATCGAAAACATATATTTGAAATATAATTTGGTAGGTGTTATTGTATATGAAAAATCATGATTATCAGCATAAAATCAGTATCACGTATATGAACTCACGTTAAATCAGAAAGGCGGCATGTCTGAGGAGTAAGGCTTTCTTCAACGCCATGTATTCTCACTGATGGTTTATCAATATAAACATCTTCATAACTGAAACCAAGAACTGACGCAAATAAGAAAGAAATGCATCAAGAATATACAGAAGAATGGATTCTTCTTAAACGAACTTCGAGAGTACGACCTACCAAAAAATCTGAGATTTTCAGCAAAAAAATCTGGATTTTAAAAAGATGTGCACCTTAAAAACCATTCTTTATCAAGAGTAGACTCAATCCGATTATTCGCTTGCACGATCTTCTTGATCTGCTTCTGTACAAAGTAATTAAAAGAATCTAGATGTTGTTTCACAAGTCCTCTAACCTGCAGAAAATAGGAATACACAAGAATTTTATTTATTTATAGTTAAAGAGGAAGAAAAACAGAACACAGATACTCTACCTTCAAGAACTCTGGCACCAGTTGGTACTTATCAACGGTATTTTTAACAGCGGCGACTGGAGATTTCTTTTCCATACAGAAACTGGATAAAAGAAGCACAATACATGATTTATCAATCAAGAAACCTCCCTTTTTCGTTGAAAACAATTAACGAACACAAAAAATAATACAATCCTCGACAAGAAAAGATAAGACGTGCCCCTTTTCATGCAAACCCTCCATTGAATGAGGGCAATCATCTTCTTTGACAACCATCTCCCAAACCTCTGCGCTCCCTAGCCTCTACCAGCGGCTAAAAGCGTATGACTAAAAGTTAAACCCAAACTAAGTATATATAAAATATATTAGACGCCTAAACCCTGAAATTTCTACAACGGTCTGATATTATACTAACGGTCTGGCGTGGATTTTAAATTTAAATTACAAAAATTAATTACGAAATAAGTTTGATTTTAAATTACTTATTTTTAATATACCAACGGATCCATTTTCTTTCTGGTTCAATCTCAATTTTGGCTCATAGTCGAGGGAAGATAACCGTTGGCTAACGTCAGGTTTGTACCCATTTTTTAAACTGGATTGGTATTTTAAAATTAACCCTAAATTGTAAAAAACCTCAAATTATTGTATATAAAAAACAAAAACAAATTATTGGATCGGGGAACGGTGGTGTCACGAACGGCGGAGCGATAGGCGGAATACGGCTTTCCGGCGAGGCGGCGTATTGGACTAGTCCATATCCTGGGCCTGAGTATGAGTCTAAGCCGGGCTAGGTGTTAGAATCGTATCATGGGTTAAGCCTCCTAACTGAATTGTGGCTGTGCTGGTCACGGGCTAGGCCTGCGCATGACCTACATTATGGGCCGGTATGGGTCCAGATGTTGGATTGACTGATTGTATTTGATTTTGATGTGCGCTGCAGGGCTTCTTTCTACTTTTGGTTTTGGCTGAAATTGGTGTCGTGATTTTAGTTTGTGTTTGTTTCTTAGTTTCAGGTATTGATTTTTGCTGTGTAAATACTGTGAATGATGAAGAAATTGCTGGGCGATCCTTTCTTCTGGCCTCAATTTTATTAGGAACTTTGGAAAATTCATGGATTAGCAATTGGATTTCGTGCTTTCAGTGATTTCTTCTGTCCTCGATTATTTTGAAGAAGAGGATCTCTTATTTAATTTTGTTAAAGTTTCCATAGGAGATGTTTAAGAATACATTCCAGTCTGGGTTTCTTTCGATCCTGTACAGCCTCGGGTACACGTGTTTGTTTACTTTTTTGCCAGTCATTCTGCACTTCGATGATTAGTATTTCGAGATTGTCATTTTTTTCGTTTATTGTGCTTAATTGCTTAGCCAATTTCATTCTTCAGGAGCAAACCATTACAGATATGGGATAAAGAAAGTAAGGATATTTTTGTTGGCTTCCTTTGGGTTGTTATTTTTTGTTTACGTTGTAGTATTGTTTTGTTTATCATGGAATTTGGGAAAAAATGTAATGCAGTGGTGAATGGACAAATTAAGCGGTTGCAAGATGATGATATACAATCAAATGTCCTGGAAATTGTTGGGTCAAATGTACAGTCTGCCTACATTACATGCCCAGCTGATCCATCGGCAACACTTGGAATCAAGCTACCGTTCTTTGTAATGATCATTAAAAATACAAAGAAGTATTTCACATTTGAAATCCAGGTTTTGGATGACAAAAATGTTCGTAGACGATTTCGAGCATCTAATTATCAGGTACATGAGTTTCCCTGGTTGTAATTCATAATGCTTGTTCTTATTATAAATATGTCATTTCTAAATCGTTGTTGGCTTGCTTGTTAATTTAACTATTATCATATGCCTACTGTTTAAGAGTATAATTATGGTATGGTGCGATTTCTTGGTGTAGTTGTACCAGATTTATGTTGTCTGTTGTTTTCTTTGAATCTGATGTTTCATCCCGAGTCATTTTATAAGGGCGAGGAGTAAATTTGGTTCCCATTGTTTCATGGTTTTGGCAATTTTGATCCCTAAAGTATGAAAGATGGCGAAACTAGTCTCCATACTTTCTAAGTTTTAGCAAAACTAGTTTCCAAAGTTTAGTATATATGACATATTTGGTTCTCAAAGTTTTGAATTTTAGAAAATGAATCCTCGGCCAAAATCAAATTTTGAGAACTGATTTTGCCACTTCTAGGACCAAATCTACCTAAGTTTTGAAGTTGTTAAACTAAATATATCATTACAAATTATGGAGATCAATTTTTCCAAAATTGTAAAAGTTTGTGTGCATACATTTTCTCATTTTATAATTTTAGAGACAAGCAGAAGGTTTATTTATACCGAATTGTAAAAAATATTAACTGCATTCTCCTTTCTATTTAGGCTGTCACGAGAGTTAAACCATTTATTTGCACAATGCCGTTGAGGTTGGATGATGGATGGAATCAAATTCAGCTTAATCTTACAGATCTAACTCGCCGTGCATACGGGACAAACTATGTAGAGACCTTGAGAGTTCAGGTGCACGCAAATTGCCGTTTGAGAAGGATATATTTCTCAGATCGCCTCTACTCCGATGAGGAACTTCCACCAGAATTTAAACTCTACTTACCTATGCAGGCAAGCTTTACATTCTTTGCCCCCTCAGGATGAGGAGTATGAACTTCACTTGTCTTTGAACTTTGAACCCACACTTTTTTTCCATTTGCACACAGAAATCTTGAATGAAGACGTAGAAGAATGTACGATTTATCTTCGTAGCACCCGAGCTTCCATCTCAAAGCCCGATTTGGTTTCAAAATCTCCGAGATCATCCGAAACTATGTTGTCACTTACAATGTTGAACCAAACTTACCTATCTGTGCTGTGATTCATCTTGATCAAGTGCCATGCTTATGCTCCAAGTCCTTCACCTCGTTGAAATTTTGACTCGAATATGTTCTTTATGGCTAGGCAATTTGCAAGTTCATTCATTACATTACAAATTTGTTCATAGGTACCGAATCACTATCCCGATGAAACCAGTGAAGCGGATCAGGATCGTGACGAAATGATTATGAAACCATTGATGCTTGTATTTCCTCAAGGGTCTTGCCTTTAGTCTCTGGGACAAGCCAAAGCACGAAGAAAATAGTGAAACCAGACACTGCTGCAAAGATGAAAAATGTGCCTGAACCAATACAACATTAAAATTCTCTTCAGATCACGTATGCCTATTTTGTGTTCACACTTAAAAGTGTACCTGCAGAACTCCATTGAGCTACAAAGTTAAAGGAATAAGTAATTATCCATGAGCCAAGCCAGTTGATCACAGTCACCATGCTACCAGCTAATCCTTTAACGTTTATAGGGAAGATCTGAGATTGTAATCACAAGGGGAAACGTAAAATAATGAGAACCAAAGCAAGAGTGTATTGAACTTGAATGATGTGCTTTGCGGATTTGTTTCGGACAACACGCAAATTTTGGTCCTCAATTCTGATCCCAAAATATCAAGATAGTAAAACCGATCATATACTTGTAAATATCGGTAAAATCAGTCCTCAAAGTTTGGTATTATGACATAATTGATTCTCGAAGTCTTCAATTTTGACAATTGTGATCCTTGATCAAAATCAAATTTTGGAATCATTTTTCTCACTTTTAGTCTTTAGGGACCTGATTTGTCAAATGTTACAAACTTGGAGGATCAAATTTGCCAAAACTTTAGAGATCTAATTTGCCAAAACTTTAAAGATTGATGATTAAATATGACATTACAAATTATAAGATTGATTTTCCACCTTTAGAGATCTGATTTGACCAAATGTTGTAAATTTGGAGAATCAAATTTTCCAAAACCTTAAAATTTGATAACTAAATATGTCATTATAAATTATGCTGACTAAATTTTCCAAAAAGTATGAAAGTTTGCTTGATTTTGTTTCACATACCTCAGACATAATAACCCAAGGAATACCTCCCATGCCTAAAGAGAAGGAGCCTGTAAATATCTAAAGAAAGAGCAAGGGGATTAGTTTCTATTAGAATTCGAGAGATGTATGAATCGGTGCAAGCAAATGCGTTACCAAGACACCGGCGAATGCTAGAGAAGGGCCAAAGTCGAACACTTTAAGGTCCTGCATTGACATGAATCAATGTATTTATTATACAGTAGAAGAATAAGTATGGCTAGCAATGAAATGTCAACTTAACTTGTAATAAGAAAGACAATCCAATAAGAAAGCAGCCAATGCAAGTTCCAAAAACCGAAACCTGCAGCAACAAAAGAAAAATGATGTCTCTCATTCTTGATGGTGATAAGGGAAGTTCAAAATAATCACCAGCAGTAATGGACGTCGTCCAGTTTTGTCCAACAAGACCGTGCCGAAAATAGTCATAGGAATCTGAATAAACACCATGGCTGTTGTACCAAGCTTATCTGAGAAACCTGTTGTGATCTAATATTTTACATAACACATCCGTAAAATAACATGAAACAATACGAAAAAAAGTTGACTAAATTATACGTGGGAAGAGATCATAAAATGGTGGAAAGGCAGCAAAAAAATCAACGAAAAACAAGAAGAAACGAGCGTGGAGAATCACTGATGCAATAACCTTATAGATGCTTTGGTATAGAAGGCACCAACCGATTTTCAATCAAAACAAAATCTCAATAATCAAGTGGTGACAAAGATACAAACATTAGCGCATCACTAGATAAAGAAACGAGGAAAACTCCATAGGCTTATTATAGATGAATGGCCTAGGGCCTCTTTTGAGGCCGTAGAAAACACAGTTGTATAAATATCATAAAATTATGCGTTTTTCGGTTTTTGTATCTCAAGAATGTCTTGTTCATAAGGTAACATATATATGAAATAATATTACAGTACAAAAAAATTGAAAAAAAACAGCTTACCGGCGGATAAAAAGATAGTGCTTGCGTAGTATGCAATGGCGTTAACTCCTCCGAATTGCTGCAGAACCATCAAGCCAACTCCTACCTGAGTGAAACAAAGTTACATTACCGAATAGGATCAGATTTATAATGAAAGGGATCAAGCAATACAATGAGTGAGTGAGCATATTTTCTTTGAAACAAGTCCATTATTCTTGAGTCTTTAAGTTGCTCTAGAGCTTTTGTGTAATCCTGTCACCATATTTCTCAATTAGAATATGGAATGAAATTTAAACACAATAAGCAATTAGCATCAAGTCAAAACTGATAACTCGAATTTCAGCCGCTTCTTCGGAAACATCAGCATTCTTTCCCCTGAGGCGTAACAAAGATGTTTCGCTGGCTTCCCATTTATTAACAATTGCCTGAAAATATGAATCAAATATTGAACTACTCTCTCATATTGGTTGTGCAGATAGAAATATTCCAGTTGATAAGTGGGTGATATCATAAGTAATTAGTTTATTCTAGCATTCTAAATGTATTCACTTCTTTTATAAAAGGAATGCTTTCATAAATTTCTACATGTTATCGGAGCTACAGGGTAGGTTTCGGACTAGTTCGTACCGGTTTGTAGAAAATCGTATCGGATTTAGGAGATAAAAATATATCGACCCATGATTCGAGCAATACCGAGCATATTGAAATAAGTTTGAACTAGACCAAGATCAGTTTGACTTGAGAGTGAGTGTTGAAACACTATCTCACATCGGTTGTGGAAATAGAAATAATTCAATTTATAGGAGGAATGCTATCATAAGTAATTCGCTTAGTCTATTATTTTCAATGTATTCACTTCTCTTAAGAATTTGGGCTACACGAATACTCTTCTGACTCATTAAATCCTAAGTTTCTACATCAAATGCACACCAAAACCGAATTACAAAACATAGTCTAGAGTCTTTGTGACCTTACCAACCATCTAGGGGACTCGGGAATGAAGACGAGACCAATAAGTTGTATCAAACAAGGAATAATTCCTGAAAGAAAGTTACTAATTCACTGAAAATCGTACAATAAATTATTAAGACTATTTTGATATGGATAAGATACCAATTAAGGCCAAGATGCGCCAAGTGATGACATTGCCAACAAGATACGTTATGGAGACCCCAAAGCATATCATCAGCTAAGGGATCAAAATGTCTTAATGCACAATAATTTAACGAAGCAAAGAAAATGATTTGAGACCTGGTTTAATGCAGTGAAAGCTCCCCGGAGATTCTTAGGTGTGATTTCTGCAATATATATCGGTACCTAATGATTCGTAAAACTCAAATAATTGAAGAACTACACAATGCATAAGATGTTTAACTGAAACTCTGAGTACCACATATGAAAGAAGTCCAATTCCAAATCCTGTTGAAAGTCTCCCAAGATCAAGCCACCAAGCATTCTATAGAGGATAATATTAAACAATATACGTCTATAAATCCCCCTTAATTCACATAAGGTGAAATTTCAGCACCTTAGAAAAGGCTATTGCAAGCCATCCAAATGTATTGAAAATTTCAGCAAATCCCATTGCCTGCATTATCGTAATCCCAATTGGCAAGAAGTAACAATTAACATGAGTCAGAAGCTGAGTTTCTAACTTCACTTTGTTTTCTTTGTAAGAACGGACCCAAGAAACGTGTTGAAATTATAGAGTCTAGTCGAAATTATGAAGGGAGTGTGCACGGATATAGCGTATAAGAGAAGGATACCACACCATAAAAGATTTATTGTGACCGAGCCATATTCAACTGAAATCTTTAGGATAGATCAATGCAATTTAGGAGGAATCAATGAGAGGACATCCCCTTCAAATCCTGGATTTTCGAATTGAGAGAGATCAACTCCTCCTTTTATATGTTATATCCGTGCATACTTCCATCATAATTTTGGCTAGACTCTATAATTTCAACATGATATCAGAGTTGGTTCGGTCAAAATCCTGATTATCAATACCGGGAAAGTCCGGTTCATTTCAATTCACAAGTCCAAATTTGTCAGGTATTTGGATTTGATCGATTGTGTTGAAAATATCAACTGTCCTATATTGTATTTGAGATGAAATTTGGATTGGTTTATAAGAAAGAAGGGGTATTATAGTAAATGACTTGTTCAAGTCTTTTACAGTGTAGTCTCCTATTCTTATATGCTATATCCGTGCACACTTCTGTCATAATTTCGGTCAAACTCTATAATTTCAAGAAAGCGTTTAATAATTACTTACCCCTCTCCTTCCTAAGACATCTGCTATCTTCCCACTCACTACTGCTCCAATCATAGCTCCGATTGTTGATATTGATCCAAACAAGGAATACTGTCAATAAACATAAAATAGAACAATTCCAAGCTAATTTTACAAAATGTTCCAAATGTATCACCTCCGCCAATGTCAAACCAAGATCATTAAGAATTCCAGACTGAGCAGGTGATGAAAACCCTACCTTTATACACACAAAAATTTCCAAATGAACACAAGTAGCGGTAACAAAAAACCACCCAGTTCACTTACAGCAGCGCCAAATACATAGGACCCTGACACCGCTACTATAGTACTCAGAACTAGAATACCGGTGATGGAATTAGAACCGCCGTCACCTGTAGCTACGCTTGTAAGCAACGGAGAACCGCTTATTCCTTCTTCAGCTGAGATTCTTCGCGCCATCACTTAATCAAACAGAACCTGGCCTAGAGTCGATTAGAGTTTTAGACCAATCCACCGAAAGTAGAAATTGCACTCGGGTCCTCATACTTTATATTATTACATTTTCTACTATAAGGGTCAAACTCGGGTTTTACTATTTTGTGGGACCCACATTCGGATCAAAGAGTCAAAGATGTACTGGACAAGCGTCAAAGCAATCCCATCACACGTCAATTATTGCGGGCAAAAATGTAATTTCATATATTTTATTACAAAATAAAAGATAATTGTACCAATTATAATAAAGGCTGCTTCCAGCTCCCTTTTCTTTGTTTTTATTTTGAAAATTCAATTTAATATTATAATTTAAGAAAACAAAATTAAGGGAAATTCAAAAATAAAATAAATGCTACAGAATATCCACCTCTTATTTTAAATATTAATTACTCAATTTATCTAAATTAATATAATTTTTAATATCGAGATTAAAAATAGAACACTAATTTTGAAAATTAAATAAAAACGAGAAAACCAAAAGGAGACTGTTGCGTTTCAATTTTCAAACCAGCGTTGACCAAATTTACAGCTTGACTGTACTTTGCGTATTCAATTTCTCCTCTTTTCCATCTCCTAACCCCAAGAAATTATCACGCCGTTGAATGCCCTCAGCCGACTCTAGTTCTACTCCCCATCTCCGAGGTTTCTCCTGAGATTTGCCTTCCCTCAGTAATTTTTCTCAATCGGGCTATTTTTTGAAGCAGAAAGTTCTTTTTGTCGTGGTTTTTCGGTGGGGTTAGTTTGCGTGGTTTAGGAGTATGTCTGGTATGATGCTAAGCAACGAAAATTGATGAATGTAGTGGTTGAAGAATTTGTATTTGGTAGAATTAATGGCCGTTGTGTTTTGATTGCGCTGGAGGGTTTGTAATTTGGGTTTTGGGTGAAATCGATTTGGGTAATTTATTTAGGGTTTAGATTATGAAGAGATTGAGATCTAGTGGCGATGAAATGCACTCAAACGGGAAGAGAGATTTATCGAAAGATTGGGGAAAAAGAGATGAGGAATCTGGTTCACATCGTAACAGCAGCTTCTATTACAAGTCTTCTGAAAATGGGAGAAAGTCATTTACTTCTTCTACTTCTAGGCATGATCATTTGGAAGAGGAAAAGGAAAGTTCTAGAATGTTCATGAGAAGATCAGATTATGATATAGAGAGTTATGATAGGAGAAAAGGGAATTTGTGCTCTTCACCAAGGACTGGATATGGGGGAAATCATATGTACAGATCGCAGAGTTTTTCGGGTTCTCGAAGAGATTTTCCAAAGGGGTTTAGATCAGAGAGAGATAGATCAAAGAAAGAAGTAATTTCTGGATCATGGAGGAGATTTGGAGCTGGTAAAGGTGGTGATGATGGGAGTTTTGTTAGTGCAAAGGAAATAGCGAAATCTCCGGTTTGTTCGAAGGATTCGGGGAGTGATGTATCGAAGAGTGTTGATGGGAAGAAATGTGAGGATATGGTAATTGAAAGCGGCGGTACGGGAAGTGAACGGGAAGAAGGTGAACTTGATCCTGATTATCAGCCTCATGTTACATCGACAAAGCTTGTTAATGACGATGAGGATGCTATGAAATCATCTGAGAATGGTATGATGCTGCAGGATAAAGCAAGCCACTTGTCTATAGAGAAGGAAAATGGGAACTTATCGGGAGGATCCGAGGATCGAACAGACAATGGAAGGCTTGAGGATGATGAAGGTATCATGGATGAAAATGGTTGCCCGGAAACTGATGGAGGAGTAATGAAAGATTCTTTTAATAGGGATAACGATCCTTGCGATAATGTGATCGAGGAATCTATGAAAATTTCTGATAATGCAGTATCATTACAAGATAGGAGAGATAACGAGGGGATTCAAGGCCAAGTGAGGGATGATGATCCGCAATTCTCGGAGACAAAACCGGAAAAAATAGGTAGTCCTGAACTTTCTTCGATAGAGAATAAGGCTGACCAAAATTTGAATGATAAGGGTAAGGGGATTGCATTAGCACCATCCGAATGCGTTCAGATTTCAGAAACCAATATGGAATTGGAGAATAAACTGAAAGATAATCAGATTAGAGGTGACATTGAGAACGAAGGGCCAAGTAGTAGGGGTTTTCAGTTCTTCTCCAATGAACCAATAAAGAAGCTTGAGACTGTAGAAGAGTTAGTTAATTTTAAGGATGATAAATTGGCCCTTGAGCTTTCTCTCAGCTTGCCAAATGTTCTGTTGCCAATAGGATCCCAAAATAGAGTAACGGCTCCGGATTCGCCTAGCCAAACAAGAAGCATTCACTCATTCAATAGCACTTGTAGAACATTTTCTGATGGATTTACAGCTTCTATGTCCTTTTCTGGCACTCAGCAATTTTCCCACAATCCCAGTTGTTCGTTGACAAACAACATGAACGATAACGAGCAATCTGTTAAGAGCAGGCCGTTGTTTAAAGGGGTTGATTGGAAGGCTTTGTCTTCAGATGAGAATAAAAACAAAGACTTCCAAGCATATAAATCAGAAGAAAATGACCTGCATCAGCAGTCTCATTTGTCTGAAACTACAGCACAGCATCCGAAAACTTCGATAGGAGGCTCCAAGCAACAGATTCTCTTTGATAGTAAGTTTGATTCACAAAGAAGCAATGATAGAAAAGTCGAAATGGCGGGATTCGAATTTGCCGAGTCGACTGTTTCGATGATAGTTTCTGATCCAATACGTATAATCTCGCAGAAGTTCAATGATATGACTGCAGAACAGTTAGCAAGCGTAAAAGAATTCATCCACGAAATAATCTCTAATCCAGTTAAGCAATGGAAGTTGAGTGCTTTGCAGAATAAGTTACTGAAGAGGCAAGATGTATCTCTAGATATGTTACTGAATGCAAACCGCAGCCAATTAGAGATCATGGTAGCCTTAAAAACCGGTCTTCGAGAATACATTCTGAAAAAAACTGAAATCCCATCATCAGAATTAGCCGAAATATTCGTAAATATGAGATGCAGAAACCTCACCTGCAAGAGCCTTTTACCTGTAGATGAATGTGATTGTAAAATATGCACAAAACGGAGTGACTTCTGCCGTGAATGCATGTGTCTTGTGTGTTCGAAGTTCGATAATGCTGCAAATACTTGTAGTTGGGTTGGATGTGATGTATGTCTTCATTGGTGTCATGCAGATTGTGGACTTAGAGAATCACATATCAGAATTGGCCATAATGCAAAAGGAGCTTTAGGCACAACAAAAGTACAATTCTATTGTGTTGCTTGTGGTCATCCTTCGGAAATGTTCGGTTTTGTTAAAGAAGTCTTTCAGAGCTTTGTGAATGAATGGACAGCCGAAAATCTGTCTCGAGAACTCGAATTTGTAAGAAGAATATTCTCTGCCAGTGAGGATGTAAGAGGAAAACAGCTACATGAACTTGCTGTACAGATGAAGTCTAGAATTGCCAGTAGATCAGATCTCCGAGATGTTCGGAGCATGATTATGAACTTCTTCACTGGTAAGACTGCAGTCTTGTAGCATCTTTTACGGTGAAACCGCACTACAGCTATTCTTTGTCTCCTTTGATCTCCATGTATTAATGTACGCATGTGTTTTGCAGAAACCAATTCAGGTGAACCGAGCATTGTTGCAGTCGAACCCATAAATGAATTTACGAAGATCCGAGAAAATGCCGGTTCGAGCCAAGGAAATGGATGGTTGAAGCCTCTTTATCAGGATAAAACCCTGAACTTGGAAGGCTCAGTGAATTCACTTTCTGGTTTCGATAGAAAGTTCCGTAATGGGCATGCGGTTAACGTTGAAGACATCAAGAAGAATGCACATAAAGAACCAGCAGCATTAGATGAACTTGAGAGCATTGTGAGAATCAAACTAGCAGAAGCTAATATGTTCCAAGCTCGTGCTGATGATGCGAGAAGGGAATCAGAAGCTCTGAAGCGCATTTCGGCTTCGAAAAATGAACGGATTGAGGAAGAATACACGATGAGAATCAATCGACTTCGGTTGTCTGAAGCTGAGGAGATGAGAAAACAGAAGATTGAAGAGCTGCAATGTCATGAACGAACATATCAGGAATATTTCAATATGAAAATGAGAATGGAAACTGATATCAAAGACCTCTTACTGAAAATGGAAGCAAAGAGGAGAAACCTTGTCCATCTGTAGAACAACAAAACGGCAGCCGATGTCGTAAGTCTGTAAATTACAGCTTTTCATATTTTGATGTACCAAACAATATTTTCACATTGATCTGGAATTTCGTTCAACTCTGAGCCTATATAGGATAAAAATTCAGTTTTGTCACAGATATTCATATATGAACATTGGTACCAAATCCCGGTAAAGGCGGTATGTCTAAGTTCACTTGAATCAGGTGAACTAGCTAAATGTTTACAATACTTCATCATCAGGAAATCCTGCTGTTTTCAATCAACAAGGCATGACTGAGAAGAAAACGAATCGATAAATTAGCATCACTCATCATCGTCGACAAAATCAGAGTCCTCTTCGCCTGCATCACTATTGCTATCAGGGCTCTTTTCACTTTCCGAGTCGTCGCTTACGACATACATTCTCTGGCTTTTAGCTCTTTGGGGTCTAGAAACCGGAGCCAAATGATTCCGAGTAGCTTCATTTGTGCTGTTGTCTGATGAAGAACGTGAGTTTCCTCCTTGTTCAGGTGAAGTCTCCACTTCTTCATCAATATCGAGTACTGTTGCATCACTGTTTTTCCCAAGCTTCCTCACTTTCTTTTCACGGGGATTTTCTGTATGCAAGATTTCTGTAATCAACTTTTGACCTACAAGCTGAGATTGCTTGCTTGCTGGTCCTCGTTTCTTTGTTCCTGCTGGAGGTTTGGCTGCTCCAGCCGCTTGTTTCTTAGTTGCTTTCTTTTTCATCTCTTGAGGTGGTTCAAATTCATCTTCATCATCAATGACCTCAATGCCATCATCATCAGAGTTTCGTCCCTTTGGGACCAGAACCCTTTTCGGATACTCCATCGTTTGCGTTTCTGAAATAAGACCACAATTCGTGTTCATTTCGATCAATGCATCTTTTGACAGACGCTGCAGTTTACCTTCTAGTCCATCAGGAGACGAGTCGAAATTGTAGGATGCAATCCTCTGTTGGAGATCAGCAATATTATCATCATCGTCCTCAGCAACAGCCGTCTGCAAAAATGCAAAATTGTCAATTGCATTGCCAATTTAAAGTCTCAAATCAATGCATATGGTTTGCCTTGAGACTATTTCAAACCTTCCCAACAGGAGCTTTCCTTGCGGCAGCTTTGCCTTTTGGTTTCTTAACTTCGTCAACATTTACTACAATGAAACCAAAATGCTCATGTACTTTCATTCATCCATAAATAACTAAGTAAAATAACCACATCGAACAAACCTGCATTGGCATTGCCATCAGCATCGGCATGAACTGTTTTTTTAGTTTTCTCCTTGGCCGTTTCTTTATTGTTCGCCGCCTTGTTATTCTTTCGTGCGTTCTTCAACGGTGGTCTCGACACCTTCGTACCAACAACCTTTCTGTTTTTNCAATATGTATAATCTCACAGAAGTTCAATGATATGACTGCAGAACAGTTAGCAAGCGTAAAAGAATTCATCCACGAAATAATCTCTAATCCAGTTAAGCAATGGAAGTTGAGTGCTTTGCAGAATAAGTTACTGAAGAGGCAAGATGTATCTCTAGATATGTTACTGAATGCAAACCGCAGCCAATTAGAGATCATGGTAGCCTTAAAAACCGGTCTTCGAGAATACATTCTGAAAAAAACTGAAATCCCATCATCAGAATTAGCCGAAATATTCGTAAATATGAGATGCAGAAACCTCACCTGCAAGAGCCTTTTACCTGTAGATGAATGTGATTGTAAAATATGCACAAAACGGAGTGACTTCTGCCGTGAATGCATGTGTCTTGTGTGTTCGAAGTTCGATAATGCTGCAAATACTTGTAGTTGGGTTGGATGTGATGTATGTCTTCATTGGTGTCATGCAGATTGTGGACTTAGAGAATCACATATCAGAATTGGCCATAATGCAAAAGGAGCTTTAGGCACAACAAAAGTACAATTCTATTGTGTTGCTTGTGGTCATCCTTCGGAAATGTTCGGTTTTGTTAAAGAAGTCTTCCAGAGCTTTGTGAACGAATGGACAGCCGAAAATCTGTCTCGAGAACTCGAATTTGTAAGAAGAATTTTCTCGGCAAGTGAGGATGTAAGAGGAAAACAACTACATGAACTTGCTGTACAGATGAAGTCTAGAATTGCCAGTAGATCAGATCTCCGAGATGTTCGGAGCATGATTATGAACTTCTTCACTGGTAAGACTACAGTCTTGTAGCATCTTTTACGGTGAAACTGCACTACAGCTATTCTTTTTGTCTCCTTTGATCTCCATGTATTAATGTACTCATGTATTTTGCAGAAACCAATTCAGGTGAACCGAGCATTGTTGCAGTCGAACCCGTAAATGAATTTACGAAGATCCGAGAAAATGCCGGTTCGAGCCAAGGAAATGGATGGTTGAAGCCTCTTTATCAGGATAAAACCCTGAACTTGGAAGGCTCAGTGAATTCACTTTCTGGTTTCGATAGAAAGTTCCGTAATGGGCATGCGGTTAACGTTGAAGACATCAAGAAGAATGCACATAAAGAACCAGCAGCATTAGATGAACTTGAGAGCATTGTGAGAATCAAACTAGCAGAGGCTAATATGTTCCAAGCTCGTGCTGATGATGCGAGAAGGGAATCAGAAGCTCTGAAGCGCATTTCGGCTTCGAAAAATGAACGGATTGAGGAAGAATACACGATGAGAATCAATCGACTTCGGTTGTCGGAAGCTGAGGAGATGAGAAAACAGAAGATTGAAGAGCTGCAATGTCATGAACGAACATATCAGGAATATTTCAATATGAAAATGAGAATGGAAACTGATATCAAAGACCTCTTACTGAAAATGGAAGCAAAGAGAAGGAACCTTGTGCATCTGTAGAACAATATAGTAAAGTTTGTAAGTTTTCATTATGTGTTCTCTCTTGTTTATTGATGTCCCAAACAACATTTTCATATTAATCCGAATTCCTCTGAGCATGTACAGGACAATACAGTTTCTTCTCGGAAATCTAAGTACGGTTTTCGGATCCATTTGAACCGGTTTAATAGAAAAATAAAAAATAATGTTAAAAAACAAAAACAATTAGATAAACGTGTAATTTTCTCTTTATATTATTTTTGCAATTAAAGAATTAGAGTTTTAGGAATCAAAAGTTAAACGATTAAATAATAATATGAAATAAAATAAAATAAATCTATCAAATTTAATCGAGGAGCCATTCTTCATTATTCCCCTTTATACGGTTCGTCTAATTTCTAACTCTATACATATTACTAATATGACACCAAAGATATTTTAATATAAGTCAAAAGAAGAAACATTGAAGATATCAAAATATTAATATAAACTATATTCCCCCAAATAAAGATTATATATCTAGAACAAAAACTGTTATTAAATAAAAATGAACGAACAAAAATCAAATTAAATGTTTGTGTACCTTGTTTCTTGGTATCAAAATCGATATTCTTGATAGACACAAAACTCGCATTAAGAATATATTATGAATTGTTTCTTTCTCTAGTTCACATAGAATAATTGAAGACGGAAATATAGAGTTCCTAATCCCAAACAATTCATCTTTAACATATTTTAAAAACCGAACACGTTTAATAACCGGTAACCTGTCCGACAGGCTTTTTAACGTAAAACACTGGTTTAAAAATACAACCAGTAGATTCTCGGTCGGATCGGCCTGTTCGAACTGATTTTTAAAACCACGCAGTACAGACCGTAAGCCATTTCATATGAACATCGGTTCCAAATGTTTAAGTTCACTCGAATCAGGTGAACTAAATGTTTACAACACTTCATCATCATGAAAACCTGCTGTTTTCAGTCAACAAGGCATAACTGATACGAAAACGAATGGATAAATTAGCATCACTCATCATCGTCGACAAAATCAGAGTTCTCTTCGGCTGCATCACTATCGCTATCAGGGCTCTTTTCACTTTCCGAGTCGTCGCTTACTACATACATTCTCTGGCTTTTAGCTCTTTGGGGTCTAGAAGCCGCAGCCAAATGATTACGAGTAGCTTCATTTGTGCTGTTGTCTGATGAAGAACGCGAGTTTCCTTGTTCAGGTGAAATCTCCACTTCTTCATCAATATCGAGTACTGTTGCATCACTGTTTTTCCCAAGCTTTCTCACTTTCTTTTCACGGGGATTTTCTGTATGCAAGATTTCTGTAATCAGCTTTTGGCCTACAAGCTGAGATTGCTTGCTTGCTAGTCCTCGTTTCTTTGTTCCTGCTGGAGGTTTGGCTGCAGCCTTCTTTTTCATCTCTTGAGGTGGTTCAAATTCATCATCAATGATCTCAATGTCATTATCATCGGAGTTTCGTCCCTTCGGGACCGCAACCCTTTCCATCGTTTGCATTTCTGAAATAAGACCACAATTCATGTTCATTTCGATCAATGCATCTTTTGATAGACACTGCAGTTTACCTTTACCTTCTAGTCCATCGGGAGGCGAGTCGAAATTGTAAGATGCAATCCTCTGTCGAAGATCAGCAATATTATCATCATCGTCATCAGCTACCGCAGTCTGCAAAAATGCAAAATTGTCAATTGCATTGCGAATCTCAAATCTTGAAACTATTTCAAACCTTCCCAACAGGAGCTTTCCTTGCGGCAGCTTTGCCCTTTGGTTTCTTAACTTCATCAACTTTTACTACAATGAAACCAAAATGCTCATTTAACCGTTTTTGTTTGATGATAACCACATCATCAAACCACATCAAGATAACCAAGTAAAATAACCACATCGAACAAACCTGCATCTGCATCGGAATTAACTGTTTTTTTAGTTTTCTCTTTAACCGTTTCTTTATTGTTCGCCACCTTGTTATTCTTTCGTGCGTTCTTGAATGGTGGTCTCGACACCTTCGTACCAACTACCTTTCTGTTTTTCTCCTTATCTTGATCATCTTTCTCCAGTTCCTGAATTCAATGCTCACATTAGAAATCAAAACACCATCAGGTTAATAGAACAAGACCCTTTTCAAACTCACATTAAGTTTTTCTTCCAGGGCATCAAGATCCTTCAACCACAAAGACTTAGCTGATGATCGTTTCAATTCTTCAAATTCTTGTGTAAGCTTATCCCTTTCAGCTCGCAGCGCCTGCATTTTCTCCAGAGTTAAGGTACCAATAGCCAGAGCCAGCAAGTAGTCATAATCACTCGCGTCTCCACTTTCTTCATTTTCGTCTGAATCATCGGTAGAGCCAGCAATTGCGTCTTCAGAAACTAACTTCTTCTTAGGAAATGGAGCAAAACCTTTTTCTTTCAGCTCAAGGAACAAATCAGCCCTTTTCCTGTTACTCACAATAATACTACCATCCACCACACATTTAATAAATCTATACTTGTTTTCACATTTCAAAAGATCAATCTGAAGATTGGCCAACAGAGCTTTCTGCAAAAAAAATATTGGCATCATGGTATGAAAAATAGTATAAATGACTCAACTTCATCATAACTGCAGTACCAACCTTTCTTTTATCGTAGTATTCAAGCCTGATATGGAAAAATTCCTCAAGAACTGCATAAAAAAACAAAATTTTACATTGCAGACTTATGGCTTTTAAAAACAAAAAAAGAGACTACAATGCATCGACATACTCTGTTCAGGTGTCTCATATTTCTTGATTAAGCCTTTTGAATCAAACAGGTGCATGTTAGTCGTGCCTATAGTAGTCGTCAGCTTAAATTTCTTCATCAAGCCATCTTGCTTGGCAGACAATAGCTTCTCAGGAGACATATAAACCAAAAAATGTGCAAAATGAGGTGTGCTGTAATCACTGCAACCCTGAAAAATTCACCTCGATTTGAGATTTTTGCCTCAAGAGAATTTTGAAATAACAAAGAAATGAAAAGTACCTCGATGAAGGGATCCTTGCTTTTATCATTTTCAGCAGAAACTGACTCCAAGAATTCCTTGTAATCTTGAGTCCACCTTCGAATTGGAAGCTCTGTTATCCTTAAAGTTGTCTCATCTTCTTCCTCAATGATCCCAGTCACAGTATAGCCATTTCCTGCTTCCCTTGCTAAGTTTACCTCAATGGAACCTTTAAATCCTCTATACCATGGTCTCATGGCATCCATCGTTCCATCATTAAGCAGATTCCTCACGTTGGCTATGATATCCTTAGGGTCGTAGTTAGGTATAAAGGTGCTCCATCCAGTTCCAATTCCTTCACTTCCATTCACAAGAACCATAGGTATAATAGGCATGTACCTGTAGTCATGGATAGTGTTACATAGGGAAAATAATGCTAATTATTGTTTTTCCAACCAAGGGAAGACTAACCAAGTAGGTTCAATTAATTGCCCATCTTCATTCAAGTAGTCAAGGAGAATATCATCTGCCTTAGGAAACAAGAATCGTGTAATAGGAGACAGCTGTGTGTAGATATACCTAGCACTAGCATGATCTTTTCCTCCCTGTAATCAGAAGAAATCCACAGATTTTAAAATGATAATTTGAAAAAAATAGGCAATGTGAAGTGTGCCATTTACTCACCTGGTCCCTTGTACCAAACTGACCATTTGGCATGAGAAGATTTATGTTGTTGCTACCGACAAAATCTTGAGCCATGCCTATTATGGTGCTAGCAAGACTTTGCTCTCCATGATGATAGGCTGAATGCTCTGACACATAACCAGAGAATTGTGCAACTTTTGCTTCCTTGATAAAATTTCTCTTAAAGGAAGAGAAAAGTATCTTCCTTTGGCCAGGTTTCAATCCATCAACCATTGATGGGATTGACCTCTGAAGATCTGCCATTGAAAAAAGAATGAGTTCTTTGTGGACAAAGTCGCGGTACTTGATGTGCTTTTCCCTTTGATCCAAGTAAGTTCCTGGCTGCAAAAAGTAGCGCGGATCTTTGATTAAGCAAGAAGAAACAAAAGTGTTTCTGATGCATAATAAATGAAAATTATGTCTTTAGTACCTCGAACTGTCGAAGCCAATTCTTTCTTGCTTCAATTTTCTTCTTGCTGAAAGCCAGCTCTATAGCATCACCATCTTCATCGTCCTGCCATACAAAATCTTTCTTGTGTTTGTTAAGATCTTCAAAATACTCTTTCCCTTCAGCATCGGTGCTTGTACCCAACCCCTTCAAAATAGCAAAACAACCATAATTGGATGCACAATGCAACATGAAAAGAGCACACAACACCACGGGTTCCATCACATTACAAGCACACAAACCTTGTAATACTTAATGGACCAGTTTCTTGAATTTGGGCCCAAGCTCTCTTTCCACGCTTCATATTCTGGCATTGTATAAAATGATTTTCTAGTTTTGGACGCTTTATGAGTAACCTACATAGCAGGTAAAAATCAGAAAAGGAGAATCCTCAACTGCAACTAAAAAGTGTATCAAGGATTTGTTTAACAAACCTTAACTATAGGTGTTATGAATTCCAAAAGAAACGTGGGAAATTTTAGCAACGAGGGCCAGAAAGAATGGATGAAATTAATCAACAGACCCTTGATGTGTGAACCATCATGATCCTGCATGAAAACATGGTTTACTGTAACATTTTGGATACAAAAAATCAAGTTCCAAATTATCTTTGGAGAAATTTAGAAGATTAGAAATAATTTAATAACAAAAACCTGATCTGTCATGATCATCAAGTGCCCATATCTAAGTGACTTGACAGAGTCATAGTTCTTGCCTTGCTGGAGTCCTAATATTTGCTTGATATGCTGTATTTCAGCGTTGTTCATAAGCTGATTATGGCTTGCCTCTCTCACATTGAGCAATTTACCTCTCAAAGGAAATACGCCATAGTGATCTCGCCCAACAACAGACAGTCCAGCAATCTGCCCAAGAATGAACAATAGATGTGTAACGCCAGGGTGGACATGTTAGAAGTACTTCAGCCTAGTCCTAAGATTAATATCAACTTACAGCAAGTGATTTAGCCGAATCTCCTTCAGTCAAAATTAAGGTGCACTTCTCAGAATTTCTCCCTCCAGCTTCATTAGCATCAGCTAGTTTCGCTAAACCATAGATCTTTCTGTCCTTTGATCCATCTGTTTTTTTCAGATCCTTCTTCTGTTTGAATTCAGCCCACTCCTCAATGTTCTTCATTATATCTGACTTAGCCACTGCATTTATGGATCAGTTGATGAGTTCACAAATCACAATAAGTCATCAGAAGAGTGAGGCACAAGAAGGAAAAATTCAAACCTTTGTCCAGAAATTTTGAAGAGAAGTCCCACGAAGAACCAAAGCTAGAGGCACGAAGTGTCAGAGTTTCTTTGGTTTGTGAATCAAATGCAGGATTGTCAATGAGTGCATTGACAAACACCCATAAATGATTCTTCACAGTATGTGGTTTAATGTCAAACTTTTTGTTTTTCTTGTTCTTGTTCTTCATGACAGTAACTAGATGACTTGTTATCTTATTGGCAACATAATCAACATGAGTCCCGCCCTTGACAGTGGCAATTGAATTTACAAAGCTGACCTGGGATGAAGAAACCAGGAAGAATCAATCCTTTTTTCTGCAAAATTATCGCTCGTATATTTTCAAAATACATATGAAAAAAAATCGTCGTTACCTGCTGAAACTGTCCTTCACTTCGACTAACACAAACTTGCCACCTGTCGTGCACTTCCTCTTCAAACCTAGCATAATATAAACATCATTTAATATCGAAAGAAACTAGAAATTTCAAGTTCCAGAAACAAGAAAACATACCTTGGGAGAGGTTCTGAACTGGACAGGGTTGTAGATTTCATGTAAAGGTCGCAATAACTGGAAAAAGATTTGAAATGGAAGAGTTGACCATTCAGTTCAACCTTTACAGTCTTTCCAAGGCATCCTGCCACATCAATCACACGCTTCTTCATAAGAGATACAACATCGTCCTCCAAGGAAGCCATGTTGAACTTCGATAAGTCTGGCTTGAATGTAATCTTCGTCCAATTCTCACTGGCTTTACATTTTGATATTACAGGCTCTGATTTTTTTGCCATGTTGTTTGAGAAAACCTTCAAGAAACAAAAGGAAAGCATCAATATATATCACAGTAGAGAAATTTTACACAAAACTGCCTAGTGACTTATTTACCTAGTAGCTAAAAATATTAACCATTAAAAGAGATTATCACATGAAATAAGTGGCTAAGGAGTCGAATGCAGTTGGGAGGAAATGTTGCCAAATTGCAAATTGCACATACTAAATGTATCAATAGAACCCTAGCATAATCCAGTAATAAACCTGAATAAAACTTATATAAATACCAAGAAATTCTCTGAAGTCAAAGAAACAAGAAAAGAACTCATGGTAACCGTAATCCAAATTTCGCACCTGCTTGTATTTCTTCAGCCTCTTCCCATCTGCAGTTTCCACAACAAATTCATTGGAGAAAATGTTCGTTAGTTTGGCGCCATAACCGTTCCTCCCTCCGGTAGTCTTCTTCTCATTGTCGTCGTAATTACTGCTCGTCAATAAATGACCGAAAATCAACTCTGGAACATAAACCCCTTCTTCCTGGTGAATCTCAACGGGTACTCCATCCCCGTTGTTATATATACTTATACAGTTAGATTCAGCGTCAATAGTCACCTTCACAGAGTCCATCTTCAGATCCCTCTGCTTATTATCGGCTGCATTGACCAGAATTTCGTCGAAAATTTTGTAGAGACCAGGCACGTAATTAATAGTCTTTTGCACCATTCCATCATTCTCATACACCCATAGATTCTGAGTGTGCTTTTCGATGGATCCAATATATGTATCAGGACGGAGCAGGATGTGCTCAAGTTGTGTCTTCTTCTGGTAAGTTTGCTCGATAGTCTTCCTTGGTCCAGCAGCGGCGCCGTCCATCGGAAGAATATTTGCGTTGTTGCTGGTCACCAGGGGTACTTTCTTGGCTCCGACCATGGCGGAATTAGGGTTCCGACTGAGACACGGAGAACGTGTAGTTATGAGATTGGGGTAAAAAATTAACTGATCTCTATTTATATGGTTTTTAAACTCTACAACGGATATAATTTCAAATTTTGAATTTCAAATTTGAATCAAAGCTGCCCTGTGATTCTTCATGGCAGTAGACAAGCTATTTTCAAATAAAAAGAATGGACTACATGCAAGAATGGTCCTCATCATTTAAGGGTAATGATAAATTTAATACTCATATTTTAAGAATTTTGACAATTTTGATCCTCAATGTTATAACATGGCAAAATCAGTCCTCTTCGTTTGCAAGATTTGACAAAATCGATCCCCGTTGTTTAACGCATGTGCCAAAATCAGTCATCAATGTTATTCAATTTTAGCAATTGTAATCCTCAAATCAAAATAATGGCGTATTAAACCCCCATAATTTCATAAATTTGCCAAAAATCGTTCTTCACGCCGTTAAATCGCCGATGAAGAACACAAACCCAGAAAAACTCCAAGTTGCGGTCGTTCTCGGTACAAAGGCAGAAAATGACGAAGAAGGTGACAACCCATAAAAACTCCAAACAGTGGTTGTTCTCTTGTTTGCAAAATCTAGAAAAAACTTTATGTCGTAACCCTAACGGGATGACTTAACGACAAAAAATTTTAGGAATTACAAATGCCAAATATTAAAAAGACTGGGGACTTGTTTTGTTATATTAAAATTGTGAAGACTAAATACGAACTTTGGGGATCGAAATTGCTTGATTTCGAAAACTATGCGGACACAAAGTGGAAAAAAAGATAAACAATGGGGACTGAACATACCAAAAAAAAATATGAGGACCAAATATGCCATATAACGACCACAAGCACAATTTTCTCAAAAAGAACTACGCATTATTTATTCTATTTTTATTTTTTAATAAACCTTTATTATTATCATTACAAATAAATAAAATCTCAACATTTATTTATGACCATTATAAGCAACATATTTTTCATATTATGAAATTTATTTCAACATTTGAATGCAATTTTCATGGGCAATCAACAAATTATCGCTAACACTTCACATACTTGATTAAATGCAAATTAAGGAACTAGATGTTCAATTTTACTTAATGTTTACGTTGATTAATGCAATGGATCAAATATAACTTATGAAATTTGACAAGTTTTATTATAATGCATTTTGTAGGGGAATAACAGTATAAAATCAGATCGTTCAAAACAATTATCATAGTTGTGTTATTTTCAAATCTCTTCTCATTTCATCCCTTTCCTCCTTTGGATTCTTTCCTTTTGTGTCTTTTTCCAAACTTAGTGTTAAATGACGTCAATGAATCACATGTTCATTAAACATTTGCCTACCACCGACCACATCAACCATGGATCAATATATAACCTAATTGTGATATGAGGAAGGTTTATAAAAATATCGCTACCAGTATAAGCGATTTTACTGATATATAATTTTTATCACGATATATAAAAATATATGTGTATAAATTACAAGCAACATTTGTCAATATAACTAGTATAGCGATAGATATATCAATTGTATTATTTCATTAATTATCCTACCTATAAAAGTAGGGTTAACCTCCTTTGGTTCAACATATCAATGCAATATATATCTTTCATCTCCAATTGTATATTTGGAATTATAAAGTATGGTGTTTATTAAATAGTGAATATATTTGGTAATTAGGTTTTATTATATATTGTAATTTTTTCGAATTATGGGTTTAATTTCCTAATACAATGCTCCCCTCAATCTTCTTTTCTCTCATCTCCATCACATAATTTTTCTAGTATTGGAATTATAAAGTATGATCGAAATCATGACAGAATAGTATAAACAAACATGATATAGCGGGAGAGACTACACTTTCAAAGGTTTGACTTAATCATTATACGATGACATCAATCATCCTTGTAAACCTAATTTATCATATTTTCATAACCAATTTGTGATAAATTCAACACTTTACCTCAAGCGTAGCCATTTAACATGAACTTGTAAATTGAAATAAATCAAACCAACTCAAATTTTTATGTCAAGTTTAGCCGAAATTAGACCGAGAAAGTATGAAAGAAAGATATAATGAAGAAATGAAGTTCATTTCTTATTTGCTTATAAAGAAAGATATACTTATAATTTGCTTATAAGTATAATTTACCTTATTTTCATATATTTTCAATGGAAGAAATGAAGTTCATTTCCGAAAGCATTAATAGAAGTGATAACTGATAGGGATTTAAGAAAAATTGACATGAGTGCAAATTTTATTATCTTCATTAAAAAAATAATGATTTTGTAATTACACCACTCAATTATAATTCCAAACAAATCTTTTAATAATTTGCGATAATTTCATCCTAATTTGAATGTTATTATTGACAAAAATTTCCGTGCACGGATGCTCTGCAAATTTGATTTCAAAATTAAATCTTGGTCAAATGGGATTGTGATTGGAGCAGCCCATGAGTTCATTAGTACAAAAAGTTGGGAAGACAACAATTTATTTCGAGTGGGTTGGGTTCCCTTAATTTTTGTCGTTGTTTAATTCTCCTCTCCTATCTGGCTTATGCGCATTGTTAAAATATTTCTGCCTTGTGGCTCATATTTCTCTCCATTTTAGTATTCAAGCTCCAGTCTTTTTCCGGCCGGAGAGCATTCTTCGAAGGCTGACATTTATTGAATCAGGTACTGACTTTTACAACCCATCTCGTTTGAGAAATGTGGACCCGATAGGTGTAAAATTTTGGACAACTTCTTTTGTTTGTGATCCCATCTGGTTTTTTTCTCAGATCTTCAAGTTTCTTTTACTGGGAAAACGAAAGAAATCGTGATGTCAAGGGCAGGAGCATTGGATCTGGCGTCTGGAGTTGGTGGAAGAATTGAGAAAAATGATGTTCTCCCAGCAGTTGAAAAGTACTTCCCCTAATTTATACTTCTTTCTCTGTAAAAATTAGTGTGTTTATGGATCGTTTTGTTTCAGATCTCATAGTGAATGTTATAATTTAATGTAATTCACAATTTGGTTGGTTTGACTGTATTTTTATATTTATTTTCTATGTTATCAGAATCATTAAACTGTTCATTATTCCATGCAAACAGGTATGAGAAATACCATGGCTTCCATGGAGGCAAAGAAGAAGAAAGAAAATCAAACTATGCTGACATGGTGAGATTCCACAGATTTGCTTAAAATCTCTTCTTTTTCCCTCTTTACAGCCTCACTGTGCTCTCTGGATTCGATTTTCCTCGTTCTTTTTGCAGGTTAATAAATATTACGATCTTGTAACAAGCTTCTACGAATATGGTTGGGGAGAATCATTCCATTTTGCACCAAGGTGTGTTTTATCAAACTCATTCGTTTTCTCAAAAACCATTACGAAGTAGTTCTTGTAAGAGCGCATGGTCGCCATAGTTTGTATGAATTGATAAATTCGGTCTCCAATGTTTCTTAATTTTAAAAAATTTAGTCCACAAAGTTTTTTTAAGGCAAAACTAGTTCTCAAACTTTGATTTTTTGGCAAAGCTAGTCCTAATACTTCGTAAATTTTGGCAAATCTAGTTATAAAAGTTTAATGTGTGTGGTCTCAAAGTTTTTTGAAGACAAAACCAAACTTCAAACTTTGATTTTTTGGCAAAACTAGTTCTCATACTTCGTAAATTTTAGCAAATCTAGTTCTAGAAGTTTAATATGTGTGGTCTCAAAGTTGTTTGAAGGCAAAACTAATCATCAAACTTTGATTTTTTGGCAAAACTAGTTCTCATACTTCGTAATTTTTAGCAAATCTAGTCCTCAAAGTTTAATGTATCTGGTAAAATTGATTTGCAAATGTTGGAGAATAAATTTGCCAAATTTTGAAAAACTTGGGGACCGTTTTTGCCAAAACTATCAAAGTATGAGCACTGCATATGCCAAATAAAAGTTTAAAGACAAAATTTGTCAAAATCACGAATTTTCTCTTGTAATATAATTCCTTGAAATTGTTAGTTCTATCTGTTTTTATACATAAAATCCTGTTTTGGTGCACAAACTGCCATAGCCATGAAATAATACTGATTCGAAGAGTTATTTGTCTTATCAGATGGAAAGGTGAATCTCTCAGAGAGAGCATTAAGCGCCATGAACACTTCCTTGCCTTCCAACTTGGCTTAAAACCAGGACAGAAGGTGTTTTTTCTCTTCATTTTTAACTACTAATTCTCTTCACATTTCATCATTCTTTAACTCTGGTTTTTTCATCTTTGCAGGTCTTAGATGTAGGGTGCGGAATCGGTGGACCGTTACGAGAAATCGGTCGATTCAGGTACGTCGAATGCTTACTTATCTCATTGTTAATTCACTCTCGTATCGATCAGATTAAGTACATTTTCATACGTATTTGATTGTGAACCTGAGTAAACTTTGCAGCTACACATCTGTAACTGGTTTGAACAATAACGAATACCAAATTTCTCGGGGAAAGGTACACTTACAACATCATGCAAATATTTTTTTGTTATTTACATTCACTTTCTTTTGTGTTATCTTTTCATTACATGAATCTTTCAATGGCTCAGGTTCTTAACCGTCTCGCTGGATTGGAGAAGACATGTGAATTCGTAAAAGTTAGTGGAGTTCGGGACTCGATTTTATTCAGTTTTGATTTTTCGTTCCTCCAGAGTTTTCTTAATGTTTTTTGTAGGCTGATTTCATGAAGATGCCATTCCCAGATAATACATTTGACGCTGTATACGCAATCGAAGCAACGTGCCACGCCCCGGACGTAGTATGTGATTTTTTCCGAAGCAGCATCAGTAGCTGTTATAATAAACTTTGTGCTCTCTCCAGGTTGGCTGCTATAAGGAAATATACCGAGTGCTCAAACCCGGTCAATGTTTCGCTGCATACGAGTGGTGCGTCACGGATGCATTCGATCCTAACAACACCGAACACCTGAAGATTAAGGTAATAACTAATAACCATATTCATTCAAATGCATCAGAATGTAGTAGCTTTTGTTAAGATCATTAATAATGTACCTTCCCTTTCTCATTTTACGTACATGAAGGCTGAAATCGAACTCGGAAATGGCCTCCCCGACATTCGTCTCACAAGCCAATGCCTTGAAGCAGTTCAGTTAGCTGGTTTCGAAGTAAGTCTCATATTCTAAGCACTAGAAAGCCGAAACTGTTGAAAAATGAATGTGGTTTGAATTGGTTTACAAGAGAGAATATGTACCATAGTAAATGATTTGTTCAAGTTTTTTACGGTATGGTCTTTTTTCTCTCCTTATACGTTATATCCATGCACACTCCCTTCATAATTTCGGCAAGACTCTGTTTTCAACAGAAACACTGTTTTTTTGGCCTCAAATTGCATTTGATCAAGTTATTTTCGGTAATTGGTAACAGGTTATGTGGGAGAAGGATCTAGCAGTAGACTCACAAGTCCCTTGGTACTTACCAATGGATCCAACCCACATATCTCTGAGCAATTTCCGTGTCTCAGCCGCAGGACGATTCGTGACCCGAAACATGGTTAAAGCTCTAGAGAAACTCGGGATTGCTCCGAAAGGAAGCGAAAGAGTTCAAGCTTTTTTGGAGAAAGCTGCAGATGGCTTAGTAGCTGGTGCAAAGTAAGATGAATACATTTTCATTGAAGTATAACAGAGACTGAGAAAAACACTGGTTTTTTTTTGTTTTGACAGAAGGGAGATTTTTACTCCGATGTATTTCTTCTTAGCCCGGAAGCCTCTTGTTACAGAGGAATGAATTAGGCAGCGTCAAGTGAGTGTTGCTTCGTCTCTGTTTCCCTTTCTTTGTTCTGTAACTGTTATGTGCTCCGCTTTGTTTTGTTCTTCGACTTTTGATTTAATGTTTTAGGGGTAATAATGTCAATTTGTTTATTTAATTTTGATTTATGGACTTTAGTTCTATTATGTATATTTAAATCCATATTTTTTGTATCCATCCATAATTTATTTTGGAGAAAATTGTTTATCATAACCCTCTTAGACTAAATATACAACATATACGTTGAATATGTTGTATCAGTCAATCCACCTAATGGGTTAAGAAATTTTCCTGACATATAAACGGGTTAATCCAACGAGTTAGAAGTGCGATAGAATCCAACAATTGGTTGATATAATATAAAAAATCTTAAAAAGCTTATTTTTTAATTCTAAAAAATTTGGTTTACGTCAACCTGTTGATCCGTACGTGTTGATTTTTGTGGTCCAACCTGTAGACATACATATTTTTCATGGGTTGACCCATGGATTAACATGTTTGTACGGGTTGGATTAACCTAGCGGGTTGAGTTGACTCATACCCATTTATATAATCTGTATATCGATCGATTAAAAAAAATTATATTTAAAAAAAATTAAAAAATAATATTTTAATACATTTTATGGTTGAACCCAAAAACACGATATACGACCCTAAACCCTATTACCGGTGGTATGAAGATCAATGATTAAAATGGTGTATGATTTTATTCATCGTCGCTCTAATGGCTCATGTATCTCATCCCTCTTCGTTTCATTCGTCGAAAGTGGCCCAACGCGACGGTGGAACGATTGCTCGATCTTGCTTTGACTCGGTTACATATAGCAAACTGAAGAGATCAGTAACAACTGCATCCACACTCTTACTCGATGTNTAAATTATTGATGATTTAAAAATGAAATAATATAAATAGTCATGATTATGATGATATTTTATAGAATTTAAGAATAAAAAAGTAATTGATCCAAACTCAAATATAAAATAAATAGATTTAAACATGAATGAAAATGAAAATTTAAAAATATAAAATATATTTGGAATTAATTTTAATGATAGCTTTTGCTTTACTTGTTCATCTGCTTATATAGTACATTGGTTTCGTAAACAGCTCCAAGTTAGTTACTTAATTAATTATTATTTCAAAGTATTTTAAATAATTAATATTTTTAATTAGTTAAATTAGATAATAAAATAATATCATAATTGACAACTATTTAAGTTTATTCATTTTAAATAACCAATGAATTAATTCTTATCAATCTACATGTTAAATATGAATTAAATTAAATTAATTAGTAATTATTAAATATCAACATCATCACTGATATATACAACATTTTTTAAAAGTTGTCAGTATCATATTAGTATTAAATTTAAGATAACAGTTAAAAAACGCATGACATTGACTTGACAGTGTTACAGACAAAATTTTCCCCATAATTTTGTTCATTGGTAGGATCAGTTAAAAGGTGGGTATGAGTTTGGTCCACGCTTTATACGTTGAATATGTTGTATCAGTCAATCCACCTAATGGGTTAAGAAATTTTCCTGACATATAAACGGGTTAATCCAACGAGTTAGAAGTGCGATAGAATCCAACAATTGGTTGATATAATATAAAAAATCTTAAAAAGCTTATTTTTTAATTCTAAAAAATTTGGTTTACGTCAACCTGTTGACCTGTACGCGTTGATTTTTGTGGTCCAACCTGTAGACATACATATTTTTCATGAGTTACCCATGGATTAACATGTTTGTACAGGTTGGATCAACCTAGCGGGTTGAGTTGACTCATACCCATTTATATAATCTGTATATCGATAGATTCAAAAAAAAATATTTAAAAAAAATTAAAAAATAATATTTTAATACTTTTTATGGTTGAACCCAAAAACACGATATACGACCCTAAAACCTATTACTGGTGGTATGAAGGTATGAAGATCAATGATTAAAATGGTGTATGATTTTATTCATCATCGCTCTAATGGCTCATGTATCTCATCCCTCTTCGTTTCATTCGTCGAAAGTGGCCCAACGCGACGGTGGAACGATTGCTCGATCTTGCTTTGACTCGGTTACATATAGCAAACTGAAGAGATCAGTAACAACTGCATCCACACTCTTACTCGATGTCATCGAATCATGATTCGGATATGATGTAGTGTCACTCATCAAATCTAAAGACTCCTGAGGAAAAAATGAAACTCTAGCGTATATTAAAGGAACTAAGGAACGTAATACATAATACACGATTATACCCTACGATTTCTCCCAGTTGCAGAAGTGGTTGTCTTGATAAATGTTTCCTCATCCAACGAGTACTTTCTCGCTTTCTTCGGGATTTCCCTCCGTGAAATGTCGACTGCGGGGGACGATGACTCTATTTCTGAAACCCACCTTTTGTCCACGTATCTACGAATTTACATATATTACTCTTGAAATTCATGATTCAATGAACCGAAAAAAGTGTCCATATAGATAAATCTATAAAAGAAATAAATCACATTGAAAATGATATGTCAAATCAATTACTTATGTTATCACTCTCATTATAAATTAGAATATTTATATTTTCACAATCGATGTGGAACAATATTTCAACAATTACTTCTCTATACAGTTAGAAGATGAGATAGCATATGAGATATCGTACTTGTCATGGATGAATTTCTCAATAGGATTTATATCGTAATCTTTGGGCAATTTTGCTTCCCAATACTCGTTAGACTTGTGATTTCCGATTGCTACATTACATTTAGAACTCAATATCATTCATTTTTACGTTTTATAATCATGAACAAGTCTCTTGTTACTCACTTTGCATTATCGAAACTTGTTCTGGTAGCCATGTATCCAAAGTAATCGATCTCACCTATTACAATTAGAAAATATCATTTAAACCAACATATAAATTGAAAACACAATCAAAAATATTTTCTGAATTTATTTTTTTATTTTTTTAAAAATCATATTTATTTATATGAGAAAATGACATATTTATTTCTCAAACTTTCATAGTTTTTGCAATTTTTGGTCTCATAATTTTTAATGGAATATTTATTTCCCAATTTTTAAGGTTTTGAATGCACAATGTGGTAAAATCGGTTCCCAAAATTTGTTTTTGAACGACGATCACAATTGGCAAAATTGAAAAAAATTGGGACTAATTATGTCATTTAGACTAAAACTTGATAATTGATTTTACCAAAACTTATAAAGTATGAGACCGATTTTATCATTTTGATACTTTGAGATCTCAATTACCACAATATTTGTAGATTAAAATTACTAAAATTATGAAAATACATAGATCAAATTTGTGTCTCGCCCGTTGCAACCCAACTTAGGGAAAATAAGAGTACCTTGGATATGTGTACACCAAGACTACGATGTGTTCCTGAACATTGCATGCAAATAAAGATTCCTAAGTTGACGCTAGCCCATCTCGGCGCCCTGAATGAACATTCTGTATATATCAATCTTACAATTATTTTGACGAATCATTTTGTACGACGAAGACGTAGATGAAGGTAAATCTACATACTTGCTTCGACAATCTGCACATTCCCGATTCTCGGGTAGTTTGAGAAGATTGTCCAATAACTAGAAAAATGAAGAAATGATGGTACATAATCAGTTTCAATCTATGCTATTCATAATTCGAAAGAATAAATACAAAATTTTTAAAAATAAAAATATCAAATTTTCCCTAAATCAATTAAGNTCTGCGCATTCCCGATTCTCGGGTAGTTTGAGAAGATTGTCCAATAACTAGAAAAATGAAGAAATGATGGTAAATTCAATGTTTTAAAAACGGTACCAGCTAATGTACCAGATAAGTTCATTGTATCGATATATCGGATATGTACCAGAATAATAAAATAAGTTTAAAATATTAAACTACAGAAAAGACACAATTTTTTAATAAGTTTCAATCTATGCTATTCATAATTCGAAAGAATAAATACAAAATTTTTAAAAATAAAAATATCAAATTTTCCCTAAATCAAACAAGTTAGATCCAACTCGACTCGATTCGCTTGAAACCCGTACTAACCAATATTTTGTCAAATTATCTGCCAAAATCGGTACACCCGAAATTTCCGATATAACGGGAAAATTTAAAATAATGGGTAAGGAGCATGGAAAAATGGTTTCATTTGTGTACCTTTGAATGCCTTGTGTTGAGTTCCTTGGAAACAGAAGCTTTTTCATTCATGGTTGTGGAATGTAAATGGGATTAATGGAATAATAAGAATATTTATTTAGGACAAGTTTGTGTGGCTTGACAGATTCCTAGGATTTCTTGGTTTGGTTAATTACAGTAAATTTGTTTGTAATTTTTCTCAAATTTATTTTTATTTAATTTGAAGAACGGATTTGCCATTCTTCAAAGTCGTAAATAAGAATAGCCAAAAAAACTATATACGCACCATGATTAACCAAACATGATTACACGGGTTTGTGTCTATATATATGAGTCTAGTTCGGGTATGAGTAGACTAACTAAGACCCGATATTATATGGGGTTGGTTGTAGGTATGACGATAGACTCGAAATCTGATTAATAGTTGAATCAACTATATATTAATTTTTGTATATTTACTATTTTTTAATAATTAATTAATCAAATACACAATAATATATTACAAATATTATTTTTCTCATTTTTATCAATTAGATACTTGTTTAACAAAAAATATATTATTGATGATGCTATTTTGGAGATATAAGAATAATGTCTCTCTATATTAGGGAATCGATATACATTAGCTAAATAAAAATAATTTATCTTTGAGTTTTGAAAACATTATTGTTGACAACCTTTAAATCGGGTATCAATGATGTGTTCTTATTGAGAACCATTAAACCCGGTACCAACGAGGAGTCCTAAGCAAGAATGAAGGTGGTCAGGTCAAATCGAGAATTCGACAGCTGAAATTATCAAACAGATCGATCGGTCCCGAAAAACAGCTTAGGGCGATCNATATTTTATGAGGTAGTTACTCTAGATCGGCTGCTGGGTTTAATGCCGAAATTATGAGCTCAATATTTGGTTTAACTCGAGTTTCTTGTTTCGCTGTGTTATCTCAATCATTGGCTTCAAAGTTTCATCATTGTTCTTATTTCTGATTTTTTATTGTACTGCATTTGTAGAATTAAATTGGGTTGTGCACTCTTGACTTATTTGAATTTATTTTTGGGGTTTCAGATGGAGGCCCTTTACGCAAAACTGTACAAAAATTACTCAAAACTCAAGGTTCTGGCTGTAGTTGTTTTATTTGTTGTCGTTGTTCGTGATATTCTCACCTGCGAGTTCATTTTCTTGTTTTTCTTACTTCCACAGAAGGAGAAAGAATCCGTGTTTGATAAAATGAGTCATGATCAAGAAATTAAATTCATGAACTATGTCGCTGGTATTGTGGCAACATGCTTTTCTTCTTTATTTTTCTTCGCCTTATTCTCTTTTGTTTCCCCCAAATTTCTTCTGCTTATGAATATTGAATTATGACGAATTATTTAAAATTCTTAGCATGTCTTCTAATGCAGCTGCTGAGGAAATGATTGGGTATTTTAAAAGTGAGACTGAAAGACTACATGGAAAAGTTGATGAACTTACTAATGAACTCGCCTCTGTAAGGCAAGACTACATATTTCGTCTTTCTTGAATTTCTGAGTTGGACATATTTTTATTTTGCAGGTCGTTTGATGATGAGAAGCAGAAGATTCATTTCCAAAAGCTCTGGATGGAAGAAAACGAGAAAAGTAATGAAATTTATCTGGCTATTGGAAACTTATTTAACATAAACATCGAGATAAATATGTTTAAAAAACAAAAAAATCGGACAGTTTTGCTGTATTTTCTCTATTTTTTGGGCTTTCTTATCCTGCATTATTTTGGATCCTCTGAAATGTCATTTTGGTGATTATGTTTGCATGATGTTTTATTTGATTCTTTCCTACAATCATTTTGTAGCGTTTCATATGTCGATTTTTAGTGAATTTTTGTCTTCATGATAATAGATAAGAAATTAGCAAAAGAACTAGCAAGCTTCAAAGGGTTTGAGGACAACGAATGCTCGCATTGTGCAGTCAATGACAGGAATATTGGCCGGCAGAGTAATCCAAACGATGATAATCAAGGTGAAGAGATATCTGCTAGAACTTGAAGAATTTTTACATGGTACTTGTAGTATAGCTTAGGTTTTTGATCTGGAACTTAACTGATTATCTTATCAACATGAAGGTGTCAAGGCTTCGAGAAATATCCAGCAGGTATCTGAAGTGTATGTTTTTGCTTTCAAGGTCAGTGTTATATTTTCTGACTCAGCATCATTCTCAGCCTCCCTGCTGCACAAGAAAAAATCATAGCTTGGGTAAGTCTGCTGGAATAAAAATTTAGCAATTCAAGTTTTATTGTTCTAGCGTTTAAATTTGCTTCTTTAGGTGGCACTGAAAGAACTGGTTCAATCAAATGTGCCTTTCAAGACTTCGTTGAACTTGTTCATGACTTGAACCTATCCGTCGTAGATCAAAATGATGAATTATGTATTTTGGCACATCATCCATCAAGTGGTAGCATTCTTTCTCTGTCTCCTTCATATGCAATCCGCGTTTCTCGAATATTATACTTTTGGTTGGGTGAGACACAAATTTGGTTCCCATGGTTTTATGGTTCTAGCAATTTTTTCCACAAAGGTTTATGAATGTCGTAGTTTTGATTCCAAAGTATGAAGATAGTAAAATCGGTCCCCATATTTCTAAGTTTTGGCAGAACCAAACCCCAAGTTTAGTCTATATTGCGTATTTGGTCCCTATTTCAATTTTGGCAAACGAGGTTTTCGGGGAAAATCAAATTTCGGGGACCGATTTTGCCATGTTGGGTATCTCACTTGTAAATGTTGAAAATTGGAAGGACTAAATCTTCTAAAATTTGAAAGTTTTAAAACTAAATATGTCATTACAAATTATGGAATCAATTTTGTCAAAACTCTCAAAGTTTGGGGATTGAATGCGTCATTTTCTCCTTGTGGTTTTCAATTTATGATGGCTGCTACTGTTTTATACTTGAAATATGACCCTAAAAGTGTCTTCGATTCGTTGTCTTTATGTTGTAAATGATTAAAGGTGCACTGTGATTCTTGTTTTGCAGGCTATTCCTTCAGGCTAACAGAGACGACTAATTCGCAAGGTGAAACCGAGTTTTTGTATAGTATGATTTCATTAGGAATGATTAAGAGAATTGCACCAATGTGGATGAAGGAAGAAGCTATAAAATTCAGCCCCAACATGTGCAAACTCTTCTTTGAGAGAGTTTCCCATGTTCTAAAAGGTTAGTTTGTTGAGCTTTCTTTACATGCTAATTGTTCTTCAGAATGACTTGTTTGTAGAAATTCTCTGTGTATGATTAAGTATGAACTTCTCATATTCTTACACTTAAGTCTTTCGTTTAACCTCGAAAGGATCGGGTTTTGGTATTATTTATGACGAGAGGTGTTCACTATTCGGTAAAAACCGAATACCGATTTTTTTTAACGAACTGATATCGAATTATGAAATCAATTCGGTATTCGGTTTTTAAATTTCAGTCAGTTCGTTATTCGGTTTCGGTTTGGTAAAAAATTCGGTATTCGGTACATTACCTAATACTAAATTTAACCTTTTGTTTAATTAAAAATTAATATTTTGTATTTAATTATATAATTAAATATATTATTATGATTGATTTTTATTTAATTTGATTAAATTTCGGGAAATTTGGTAAATATCGAAATCGAACCGAAACAATTCGATATTTACGGAACCGAAAAAATGCGGTTCTTTATTCGGTAGCTAATTGTTGGACTTATTCGGTATTCGGTAATTGAATTCGATTCGGTTCGATATTTACCGAATGAACACCCCTAGTTATAACTCGTATTTGGCTCTATGATCAGTATACCACCAGTTTTATTTTTTGGTATGATACCAATCTGTATGAAATTATTGCTTGTTCTCCCTTTGCAATTTTGTTTGCCAGAACAATTTTGTAATAATTTGGATCAAATAATTAATTATTTTTTATTATCATCAAAATAATATTTATAAAAGATAAAATCGAATATATATTTATTATATAAAGAATAAAAATAATAATCAAAATTAAATGTGAATATTTAAATTAATTATACTATGCGGCATCGATTCGATGCGACTTGACATGACTCGGTAAGAGTATAAAAGTCAAATTTTTGACTCAGCTCGAATTATTAAATAAAATAATATTAAATAAAAGCAAAATTAAAAAAGTAATTCTTACCATTTGTAGAAAGTTACATCAAGTTAAGTTTAAAATTATAAATATTGAAACTGAAAAGGTTCAAGAAAAAAAACCGTTTATAAAATTTGTTAAGAGTTCTGAAAATGACTTTTATGAATCCGAAAATAATTACAAGAATAATTCTGAAAATAAAAGTATTAAAAATTCTAGGATGGAAACTAATAAGAGATTTAGCAATGAATTTTTTTTAAGAAAGCAGCCTCTCAACATAGAAAAGAAACATATAGATGCAAATTATGTTCATCAAAAGTCTTATAGGTCTGGTATTGGTTATGAGAATGATGAAAATACTAAAACAACATATTTACAAAATACAATTAAGAAGTCATCTGTTACCAATTGCAATTATACAATTGTGTTGAGCACGAATTTCCTTACTAATAAAAATGCTATTTCGGGAAATGTATTACATAGGTACTTTTATAACAGATCTAATGAAAACTTTATCATTAAGAAAATTACAAAAAAATGGATTCTTAAAACTAACTGACCAATCAATAAAAGTATAATATTACATTAATTAAATTTTATTTACTCGTGTATTTATTTACCTTATCGTGTAGGTTGATGTATTCTAGGCTATTTTATTTATTTGAATATATTATTTGTGTCAAATATTGATGATAGTAGTTATAATTGTTTCATTGTCTCTTACTTACGTATATATAGGCTAATAGACAAGGACCCAGCTGGGAACCTGTGCAACTTAGAATCTGTTTTGCAGGTTTGGTATGTGGATAGTGGATGCTCAAAGCATATGATCGGAAATGTATCACTATTATCCAATCTCAGATCATGTGATGAAGGTAAAGTAACTTATGGAGATAAATCTCAAGGTAAGGTCACAGGTATTGGTGATTTCGTTACTAAAACGTATGTGATAAATAATGTGTTACTTGTTGATAACTTAAGACATAATCTGCTGAGTGTGAGCCAACTATGTGACAATGATTATGTGGTATGTTTTAATAAAAAAGCATGTATAGGAGTGTTAAATAATTGTGAAAAATTTCGTGCTATTAGATCTAAGAATGTCTATACTATCAAAATAGATGAATTTGTTGCTACATGTTTGACTGCTAAACATGATTTTTCTATATTATGGCATAAACGATTAGGACATGCAAATTACCCTTTGATTCATAGATTGATTACAAAAAAATTAATTAGAGGAATAGAACAAGATATAAAAATCAATCTTCCTTTATGTGATACATGTGTGAAATCCAAACAAACTAGAACTAGTTTTAAACCCATAAATTCATTAAATTCATCCAATGTGCTTGAACTAATTCATATGGATTTATTTGGACCCGTAGAACCTTCTACTCTAGGGGGAAAACATTGGTGTTATGTGTTAGTTGATGACTATTCTAGGTTTACATGGACATTCTTTCTAAAAACAAAAGATGAAGCTTTTAAATCATTTGATAACTTCAAAAAAAGGGTTGAAAATCAGAAAAATATGAAAATAAAAATTATAAAAAGTGATAACGGTGGTGAATTCAAAAATCTAAAATTTGAAGAATTGTGTGAAAAACATGGAATAGAACATAATTTCTCTAATGCTAGGACACCTGAACAAAATGGAATTGTTGAAAGAAAAAATAGAACTTTACAAGAGATGGCTAGATCTATGTTAGTTGAGAGTAAAGTTCATAAATCATTGTGGGGTGAGGCAATTAATACTGCATGTTATACAATAAATAGGATTAGTATCCGAGGTATTTTAAAGAAAACACCCTATGAACTCTTTAAAAACAAAACCCCTAGAGTAAGTCACATGCATATATTTGGTTCAAAGTGTTTTGTACATTTTAATAAAGATAGATTTGATAAGTTTGAAGAAAGAAGTGAAGAGGGTGTGTTTGTAGGTTATTCAATTGATAAGAGAGGATTTAGAATATACATTCCTACAAGTAGAACTGTTATTGATTNCACTTCAATGTTTAGTTTAACCTCGAAAGGACCGAGTTTTGGTATTGGTTATGACTCGTATTTGGATGTATGATCGGTATATATCACTAGTTATATTTTTTGGTATGATCCGAGTCTATATAACGTTATTGATCGAACCTAGTTCTCCCTTTGCAATTGGTGTATGTTACATTTACATTTACACATTCTATTTAATATGTTAACAAGAAATAATTAATTTTATTAAAATTTAGGGTCTAGATTTATTTTCAATATTTAAAAAATAGTAGGTTCGCTCCTATGAGAAGTTATGCGGCACGGATTCGTTCGACCGATTCGGTACGACACAACTCGGTAATATTGTAAGAGTCGGATTTTCGACTCGACTATTATTTTTAAATAAAATAATATTAAATAATGTTAAAATATGATTAGAGTTACATAGACTATAAGTATTAAACTATAAATATTTTATCAATTTATTATATAAAAGAATTTATTTTTATAAAAAATGAATATAGTTATTCTATTTTATATCTTCCCAAAAGTAACCATATTTCGGTCTATTATTGCTTACACGATTAATTCGTAAGTAGTTAGATTATATCATAAAGTCGTGAATGCATATATGTCACTTTTCTAACGAATAAAAAATATAATTAATGAATAAATCAAAATGACGTCGTTTTGTGTCAAGAGTCGTAGCGAGTCAGAGAATCGATTCGATCCAACACGGATACGTGAGGAAAATTAAAGAGTCGGTGCAGTAGAGATGAGAAGTTTATTATTTTAGAGATTAGATCCTTTCAAAATTAGGGATTCAACATTTTTATTTAAAAATTGCAATTATCTTGGTTCATGATAAATTAGTTGTATTATGATAAAAAATAATTATTTTGGAAAAACAACTGAAAATTGAAAATTAAATTAGTTGAGCCAATAATGTGGATCAAATAATGCAATCCGAAAAATTCATTGTCAAATAATTATAATTATCTGTACTATCAGCAGAATAATATTTATATAAGATAAAATGGAATATATATTTATTATATAGAGAATAAATCATTATGAAATATTAATATTAACAATTTGTTGATTTATAACAAACTATTATAATAACTTAGTATTTATTAGTTTTGGAAGATAAATACTAACGTGACTGTTGTTATGAGCCCGCAACCGTCTAGATCAAATGCGACTGCGTGCATGAGTCACCAAATGCAGCCATATGCCAGGGCCGCAATAAAATAATAATATGGATTTCTAATTGTATTATTTGGTTGTTTGTGTGTTTAGGGTGATAAAATGTGCCAATTTTCACTGTTTTCGTCGAATCAGTAACACCGACTCCACTTTGCGTTCGCTCGTTTCTCCCTGCATCATTGGCGCTCTTCATGAATGTTTCTGGAAAGGTATGTATGAGTCCGAAGCGTTCGAAACGTTTTTACAGCTTTTCGTTAACTTGAAATGCTCATTGTTGATTGTATTGATAGTTTTTATTCCAATCGATTTTAGCTTTTTATGCAATGAGCCTAAAAATGCTCCGAATACAAGTTTTTCGTTACCTTGAAAATGCCGATTGTTGAGCTTTTTTTGCAATCTGCCTAAAAATGCTCTGAATGCAAGTTTTTCGTTACCTTGAAAACGCAGATTGTTGATTGTATTGATAGTTTTTTTTCGAATCGATTTTATCTTTTTTTGCAATCAGCCTAAAGTTGAATGGCGTTCTTCTGCTTCCTGTGCCTACTTATGCGCATATCTAGTGTTTGTCTAAATTCCTGATTGTGCCTATATATGAATGCAGTTTTCTGGCAGGACGAAGCGCGTCTGGTTTACGAATGATGATATTACTATAAACATACTGAGTCGGCTACCTGCCAAAACACTGCATCTTTTGAAATGTGTTTCCAAGGAGTGGCGTAATTTAATTTCTGATCGCACATTCATCAAATTACAACTAGAATGTTGTGCTCGGATCCCTGGATTCTTGTTCAAAGAAGGGTTTCCATGGATGGATGATCATTTCAAGAAAACCAGTTACGTTTCTGCTGAAATCGACCGTAGTTATGTGCGTAAGGGAATTCTCGACTTCCTTCCTGAATGTGTTGTGGCTATTTCATCAACAAATGGTCTTATTTGTTGCCAGAGTTGCTTCCCTAATTCACTTCCAAAAGTCTATATTTGCAACCCTTTGAATAAGCAGTATATAACTCTGCCTTATCCGAGTCTTTCGCCTTGCAATGGGATTGCTTTACTTTTTGATCATGCGAAGAATCAAATCGATGTATCAACGAACTTTATACTTGTCGCAGTGAGTAATGTACAGTCGAATGATCACGAGAGTTGTTACTTCTTTGACATATACTCATCAGTGATTGGGTCGTGGAGACGATCATCCGAGCGGTGTCTATGCAACGAGAAACTCGTAAGTACGGAAGGTGTTTATGTGGGAGAGATTGTTTATTGGCTTACGGAAGCTTATGATATTCTCATGTTTGATCATGAACACGAGCTCGCTTGCTTGATTAGAGCTCCTCTTCCATTATCACACTTCACAAGCATCCCTGAGATTTGTATTGGAGAATCAGACGATAAGCTTTGCTTTGTTATCATATCCGAACATGGCTTACATTTGTGGATTCTCGAGGATTCGTTTTTGCCTCAGTGGCAGTTAAATGTAGCTGTATCGTTGGATCAGTTGGAAGATGAAAATCCCAAACTCAAACTTTGTAATTTATCAGCAAAGATTCGGAGTCGTATTTCTGCGGAAATTGTAGGTTGGATTGATCCTTTGGCATTTAAGAATGGTTTGCTGCTTCTGAGAGTGTTGAGTGATGTGTATTCATTCAGATTTGAGTCGAGGAAGATGAATAAAGTTTGTAATAGTCGGGATTTTGGATTAGCAGTGTTTTTTCCCACTGTTATTCCATACTCAATGAGCTTAGTTCCTCTGCTTTAGGAAGGAGGAACCGGAATTAAACGAAGTTGGACCGATCGGTTTCGGTTTCGGTTTCTTGTATTTCTTTTGAAATTTGTTGATACTAATTCAGCAGGTTTATATAGTATCTCCTCCATCATCATATTATGATGCATGTTGTCGGGTAGGAACCAAAACTGAAAGGTTCGGTTTCGGTTTATTGTATATTTTTGAATTTTTGTTGATACTAAAAGCATGGAATTCAGCAGGGTTAATATATCAGATTAGTATTACCTCTACAAGGATAGGTTCATTTGATACTAGATGTCATTGGGTAGGAACTGGAACCCGAAGCCGAATCGCAACCGAATGAAGTCGGGCCAATGAGATTAGGTAACTGGAACTATAACCGAGAGAAGTCGAACCGATTGGATCGGGTTCGGTTTCGGTTTTTAAATTGCCATTGATAGTCCATGGGACATTATGATTTTAGACATTGTGTAGGAACCGAACCAAAACCGTAGCCAAAAGAAGTCAACCCGATTGGATCAGGTTTGTTTCTTGTTTTGTGAATTCTCATTGATACTCCATTGGACATTATGATTTTAGATGCTGTGTAGGAATCGGAGCCAGAACTGATTAACCAAAAGAAGTCGAACCGATTGGATTGGTTTCGGTTTTGGTTTTTTGTTTTATGAATTCTCGTTGATACTCCATCGGACATTATGATTTTAGACGTCGTGTAGGAACCGAAACCAAAACCAATTAACCGAAAGAAGTTGGACTGATTGAATCGAGTTCGGTTTCGGTTTCTTGTTTTGTGAATTCACGTTGATACTCCAATCAAACATTATGATTTTAGATGTCGTGTAAGAATCGGAACCAACCGATTGTCTGAAAGAAGTCGGACTGATTGGATTGGGTTCGGTTTCTTGTTTTGTGAAATCTTGTTGATACTCCAACGGGAATATGTTATGAAATTGAGTTTGAACTTTGAACTTATGGGAAGTGCAATTTGAATAACGGATAGTTATCTGCTGTATGTATATATACAGTCATCTCATTGAGTTGACGACAACGTTCTCCTCCGCTGTATTCTGATCCGACGATGAGTGGCCACGGCGCCTTGTTCACACGCCGGTTGTACTTTTGCCACCACTGCAACTTTTACGTGTTGGTGTTTTCCCGGCCGTCTAACCAAACTGTTTGTGACGCTTGTGGATCCGTTTTAATTCAAGAATTCCAAATCGCTCCTCCCTACCCCTACAGTTTCCCTTCCGCCGTGAACCTAACTGGCGCTGCACCACTCGCCGGTGTTTACAACGCCTACCCGTGGAATATCCCTTTTCTTCACACCGGACCAACGCCGGGGCCGCCTCTCGCCAGAACACTCTATTACAGATTACCGAGAAACTTGACGGATAGGCCCCTCAGACCGATTCAGCGGTATCAAAATAGTATCGTACCCTATTCCGGATCTTCAGTCCCCGCTAATGGCGTCGCCGGCGGTTACTCAAACATCGGTTTCCGGCAAGATTACCAGATACCGCGGCTTGCAGTTCATTGTCCAAGGATCATTGGGGATTTCTACACTGGAGAGAATTTGGACCCGATTCTACATCTTTTCGAGTATGATACAAATCGGTACGGTACACCGCCTGCTGCAAAATCTGCAGTGGAGGAGTTACTTTATGTGAGGATCACAGAAGAAGTAATGGGTCCAGATTCATCTGAATGCGCAGTGTGCAAAATCATCTTCGAGTTGAATGAACAAGTGAAGAAGATGCCCTGCAGTCATCTCTTCCATACACACTGCATTTTGCCATGGCTGGAACTGCATAATTCTTGCCCCATTTGCCGATATGAGTTGCCGACCGATGATCCTGACTACGAAAACCAGAGAAGAATGCAAGCAGAAGTATCAAGATCTATGAATCGTGAATGATTCTGTGTCGATTGAGAAAAACAATTGTTTTGATCACTGAAAATTGGGATCGGAATTCACTAGAAAACAAAGACAAGATATATTGATCATCAATCATCATCGGCTTCCAAACAAATAAAAGAACAAGTTGCTCAAATAGAAAGTGAAATCAATTGAGAAAAAGAAGAACCGGCTATGGATAATTCGGATCGTGTCTATTATTCGCTCCTGTATCAGGGTAATCCATCGTCACCAAATCCATCCGTACGGTCAATTCCTTCTCAGTCTCCTGTNCTACATCTTTTCGAGTATGATACAAATCGGTACGGTACACCGCCTGCTGCAAAATCTGCAGTGGAGGAGTTACTTTATGTGAGGATCACAGAAGAAGTAATGGGTCCAGATTCATCTGAATGCGCAGTGTGCAAAATCATCTTCGAGTTGAATGAACAAGTGAAGAAGATGCCCTGCAGTCATCTCTTCCATACACACTGCATTTTGCCATGGCTGGAACTGCATAATTCTTGCCCCATTTGCCGATATGAGTTGCCGACCGATGATCCTGACTACGAAAACCAGAGAAGAATGCAAGCAGAAGTATCAAGATCTATGAATCGTGAATGATTCTGTGTCGATTGAGAAAAACAATTGTTTTGATCACTGAAAATTGGGATCGGAATTCACTAGAAAACAAAGACAAGATATATTGATCATCATCGGCTTCCAAACAAATAAAAGAACAAGTTGCTCAAATAGAAAGTGAAATCAATTGAGAAAAAGAAGAACCGGCTATGGATAATTCGGATCGTGTCTATTATTCGCTCCGGTATCAGGGTAATCCATCGTCACCAATTCCATCCGTACGGTCAATTCCTTATCAGTCTCCTGTAAATTAACACCAACATTTTCAGCAAAACGAACGGAGAAACAGTTTCTATAACTAAACTCACCAGTAGACCGCGATCGCCGATGTTTGACTCGTGATCGCCTGTAAACCATACAAAAATGTCAAAAACTTGAAGAATCACTGAGGCGGAGATAGATTGAGATTTGAGAAGAAGAAGCTTACTTGAGGAAGAAACGACAGAGGAAACTAGAGAGAGCAGAAGAAAAAGAGCGATAATGGCGAGAAAAGGTTTCTTCTGCAGATTCATCTTCAGTTTTAGCGAACGCATCTGACGGACGAGATTGAATGATGGTGATGCCTGTTATATATATAAGGAAATCGGAGGGCAAAATCATTGCACTAAATGTGGATAAAAGTGAGATTATTAGAAAGTTTGGGAGGAGAAAGGATAAATTGAAAATAACGAGTCGTCGACCGGCGGAAATAACGGCGGGCGGTTCGGTTCAATAGCAACTTGGTCAAGTTTATGCAGTAACGGAAACGACCTTATCCATGGAAGCAATTTCTTTCCTTGGCGCATTGCCAAATTTCTCTCCATCTCCAAAACCCTTGGCGTTTTCCGGGGCTCCATTTTCCGTTATCCACACATCAATGGGTAAATCCACATTCTACCCCATTTTTTTCGTAACATTTGTAATATACGTTATTTCGTATGTAGCAATTGCGAAAACAGATTTCGCAATTAAGAATTGCGAAATCTGTGTGTGAGTCAGATTTCGCAACTGCTAGTTGCGAAATCTGACAGATACAGATTTCTCAACTGGTAGTTGCGAAATCTGACTCATTCAATATAAATGTCAGATTTCGCAACTAGTAGTTGAGAAATTTGCTATATTTAATTCTGATTTTTTTCGGTTTGGTGGTAAAAATTGAATGTGATTTTTTTCGGTTTTGCTATATAACCCACTCATTCAGACTTTNATGGGTCCAGATTCATCTGAATGCGCAGTGTGCAAAATCATCTTCGAGTTGAATGAACAAGTGAAGAAGATGCCCTGCAGTCATCTCTTCCATACACACTGCATTTTGCCATGGCTGGAACTGCATAATTCTTGCCCCATTTGCCGATATGAGTTGCCGACCGATGATCCTGACTACGAAAACCAGAGAAGAATGCAAGCAGAAGTATCAAGATCTATGAATCGTGAATGATTCTGTGTCGATTGAGAAAAACAATTGTTTTGATCACTGAAAATTGGGATCGGAATTCACTAGAAAACAAAGACAAGATATATTGATCATCATTCATCATCGGCTTCCAAACAAATAAAAGAACAAGTTGCTCAAATAGAAAGTGAAATCAATTGAGAAAAATAAGAACCGGCTATGGATAATTCGGATCGTGTCTATTATTCGCTCCGGTATCAGGGTAATCCATCGTCACCAAATCCATCCGTACGGTCAATTCCTTCTCAGTTTCCTGTAAATTAACACCAACATTCTCAGCACAATGAACGGAGAAACAGTTTCTACAACTAAACTCACCAGTAGACCGCGATCGCCGATGCTTGACTCGTGATCGCCTGTAAACCATACAAAAATGTCAAAAACTTGAAGAATCGCTGAGGCGGAGATAGATTGAGATTTGAGAAGAAGAAGCTTACTTGAGGAAGAAACGACAGAGGAAACTAGAGAGAGCAGAAGAAAAAGAGCGATCATGGCGAGAAAAGGTTTCTTCTGCAGATTCATCTTCAGTTTTAGCGAACGCATCTGACGGACGAGATTGAATGATAGTGATGCCTGTTATATATATAAGGAAATCGGAGGGCAAAATCATTGCACTAAATGTGGATAAAAATGAGATTATTAGAAAGTTTGGGGGGAGAAAGGATAAATTGAAAATAACGAGTCGTCGACCGGCGGAAATAACGGCGGGCGGTTCGGTTCGGTTCAATAGAAACTTGGTCAAGTTTATGCAGTAACGGAAAGGGCCTTATCCATGGAAGCAATTTCTTTCCTTGGCGCATTGCCAAATTTCTCTCCATCTCCAAAACCCTTGGCGTTTTCCGGGGCTCCATTTTCCGTTATCCACACATCAATTCACTCCACCGTATTTCGAAAGCTGTGTAGGGCGAAATCTGTTAAAAATTACAAGCAAGATGGTAATATTCCAACTCTGGATTTTGCCGTTGGAGTTGACGACGGCGAGGATGCTCGTAGTGATGAGGACGACAATTCGATTCCAGCGGACGGTAATTGGGAGGCGGTTTTTCTTGGGGAGAAGAAGAAGCTGCCCGATACCAGATCGATGCAGCGGTCTGATAGCATGGATTGGTGCGTTAGAGCTAGAAAAGCTGCTTTGAAATCAATTGAGGCCAGAGGATTATCTACAAAAATGAAGAGCATAGTTACTCACGAGAAGAAAACGAGGAAAAAGAAGAAGAAACAATCCAGTTTTGAGAAATTGAAGTCGGACGAAGACAACGACGATGAAGACGATATTGATTTCAGTACCGATGAATCCGACTCCGATGCTGATCCTTTAGATAGCACCGCACATCTCCGGCGAACTGTCGGTATGTTTGCAGATGGAGTGTTCGAAGAAAGGAAGGAGAAGTCAAAAGAAGCATTTCTCCAGAGACTCTCCCAATTTTCCGGTCCTTCCAACAAAAGCAAAGAAATCAACCTCAACAAGTCCATCATCAACGCACAAACCGCAGAAGAAGTACTCGAGATCACCGGTGACATCATCATCGCCGTTGCTAAAGGTCTAAGCCCTTCACCTCTATCTCCATTAAACATAGCCACAGCATTACACAGGATTGCAAAGAACATGGAGAAAGTATCAATGATGACCACTCACAGGCTTGCATTTGCCCGTAAACGAGAAATGTCCATGCTCGTCGGAATAGCAATGCTCGCCTTGCCGGAATGCTCACCACAAGGTATTTCAAATATCGCATGGGCATTATCGAAAATCGGAGGTGAACTCCTTTATATATCTGAAATGGATAGAGTTGCTGAAGTAGCTTTGACTAAAGTACATGAGTTCAATTCACAGAATGTTACTAATTTGGCTGGAGCCTTTGCTTCAATGCGCCATTCAGCTCCAAATCTCTTTACAGAACTATCTTTAAGAGGTTCCCATATAATCAACACCTTTCAGGCTCAAGAAATAGTTCAAGTTTTGTGGGCTTTTGCTTCTCTTTACCATCCTGCAGATCCAATCCTTGAGGCTCTTGACAATATGTCTGAGAATGAGCTCCAGATAGTTGAAAGGGATCAGATGAGTAACATATGCTGGTCTTACGCTGTTCTCGGAGAGCTAAACCGAGTATACTTTTCGCATATTTGGAGACGACTTTGCATGAATGAAGATCATGTAGTTTCGGATCAATACAAACGGCATATCATGTTTGCATCACAGATTCATCTAGTGAATCTTTCCCTGAAACTGGAATACCCTCATCTCGAGTTATCTATGCCTACAGAACTGGAGAATAACACTGCAGTTGCGAGAAAAACGAAGAAGTTTAACCAAAAGGTGACTTCCTCATTCCAAAAGGAAGTTCTGCGTCTCCTTGTTAGCACTGGCTTGGATTGGGTAAAAGAGTATAATGTAGAGGGATACAGTGTAGATGCAGCTTTGATTGATCGAAAAGTTGCACTCGAAATCGATGGGCCGACTCATTTCTCAAGGAACTCCGGTTCGAACTATATCTAAAACATATCTTTGCAACTCATTGCTAACATAACAAAACATACATTTGCAGGAGTTCCACTAGGACACACTATGCTGAAGCGACGCTGCATTACCGCAACCGGTTGGACGCTGATTTCTGTATCGCACCAAGAAGTGAGTTTATCTTGTTTCGACGTCATAATGAAATGTTTCGGTAAATGCATAAGCATGTTTATTAGGTGCTGAGATACATTATGTATATTTGTTTACAGTGGGAAGAACTTCAAGGAGAATTTAACCAAGTAGAGTACCTCAGAGGACTGCTTGCAGGTGTTACTGATATTAACAGCAGCAAGTTTTCATTATAGACGATCGGGAAGACGACACACATTGGCATTATAGATGTCGCAAAGTAAGTTTTAAAAATGCCCTTTATAAATTGTACTCCGATCCACGCATAGGATCAATCCAATGTTTTTTTACAGGAATGCAAATTTCATGTACCTATCTAGTACTATTATAAGTTTCGTTAAGGGAAAAGGTGATTCATTAGATCGATATACCAGATACGTTTCGGGTATATCGGATATGTATCGGATTCGTACCGTGAATATTAAAATAAATTAAATTATAAAATATTCATATTTTATTTTTTTAATACCCAACCCGCTCAACCCGACCCGATCCGAAAAATACTCGTACCGGCAATATTTTTAATAAAATACTGGCCGAAACCGGTACACCCGAAATTTCCGGTATAACGGAAATTTAAACACGGGTTAGAATTGATGTAAGCCACTAGAGCTGGTTTATATTGGGCAATGCGAACAATTTCCACGAACATGAGAACTATGATGTTTTGGTGCGCCGACGCAGATAACGCGGCAATAATAGATGTGTCGGGTTTTTCGATGCGTCTAAAATATAAATATAAATAATATACATTTATCTTTGTTTAAGAAATAAACATAATTAAAATGTTTTTTTGTAATATTTATTAGTTAAAAATATTTATTTATTCATAAAAAATGATAAAAGTTATGTTATATTCTAAGTTCTAAGGTTCACAATTCAAAATTATATCAAATAATTTATAAGATAATATAAAAAAAAATCAAATATGTGAGATTATGATTACATAAAATATTTTTTTTTTAAAAAAAATAATAATATATATTGAGACACGTCGGCTTGAGAATAACACTTTTAAGGAAGGCAACATAATAAGTTAAATATTGAAAACCCAAAGAGGGTTAAAAAACTATGTGATTGATAAATATTAAAATTCAAATATCCCAAGAACAAAAAGAGGTTAAGTGTTAGAAACAATGAAATATTTTCTAATATTTATCGTAAGCATCAAGTATTTGACAGATGAAATTGATATCTGAAACCTTCTTCACCCTATAAAAGAACAAGTATACGTCAACAGAGCAAAATCTGGTTTATATAGCATTAAAAGGGAAGATGACTTACTTATACAGAATATCANTGTTCGAACATATTTGTACTATTTGTGTGAACATCATTAAAAAAATAAAATTTTGTTATTTTACAAATATAATCACAAAAAATAAATGTATTGAATAAATAATCAAACAATTATCTTTCACAAAACAAAAAGAATTATTTCACTAATAAAGTTTTGTAAATTTTTTAAACTTAAATACTATAATAATATATTAGTATAAAAATTAATTAAAATAATATATTTGTTCACGAACGTTTAAATTTGTTCACGAAAATGTTCATGTTCGTTCAAATTATAAACGAACAAAAAATAATGTTTGAACAATGTTCATATTTTTATTCGAACGAGCGAACACAATCACATACGAGCCGAACACATATTGTTCACGAACTGTTCGATTCGTGTAACAGTCCTACTTGATGGTAATTATTGAATTTGTCCCCATTGATTATGAAAGCGAAATTTAATACATTTACAACAGTAGAAATGCAACCCCATAATTTCAACAAAATATTTTATTAAATAAATGTATATTTGTATTAAGACAACTACATTATTTCTATTAACAATCATGTAAACAGGTGTAGCTGTCGAGGATCTAGTGAAGCTTTTAAAATGTATAAATAAATGCTCTGACTTGGCTCTAACGCTCCTCAGACAAAACTGTAAGCCAATTTTTGGTCTGATCTTCCAGTTTTAACTACTGAATTGGTGGGTTTTTTGTGCTGTATTAAATGTGGGTTTTTTGTTTCTTTATTACCTGAATTTGTACTTGCAGTTTTATTTTCTATCACTGTCGCGATTGTGCGAATTTGGGTGTAATTTAAGGTGATTTGCTTTCAATTTGCGAATTATGGTAACGGTAATTGAGATTTGGAAACCCTATTTTCTCTCTGTTATCGGGTTAGTTACACTGTAAATAGTTAAAAGATTAAATGCACGAAAAGATGATTGTGTAATGGAAAAATTTTCCTTTATGGAGGAGTTCAAAACCAACTCGTTCGTGAAAAACTTTGCGTTAAATAGATCGATCTTAAATGGAGTTGATTGGGTTTTCGGCAATTTTCTTTGATTGCCATTTTATGGGCTTTTTTTGTTAATTTGAATACTGTACTGTTCTTCCTTTATGTCCTTATCTGCTGAGTATTGTCTTCATTTACTGAGTTCATCAAATGTGGATTGCTCTTGCTAAATCATTCAAGATTCATAGCTTATTTGTTGGTTGACGAAATAGAAATCTTCTAATTTACAAGGGAAACGATATGCTTGGCCTCATTTTTTCAATATGATTCACTTATCTTATATACTGTGTTACATCGACACTCTTCGGGTCCATTGGATTATAAATTTCTATATGGTATCGGAGCTGCATGGTGGGTTTCGGGCTAGATTGTACCGGTTTAGACAAAAAACTTTGGTGGAAAAACACATCGGACTTAGGTGACAAAAATGATCTACCTATGATTCGAGCACTACCGAATATATTGAAAAATTTCTGAATCGAACCAAGGCTAGTCCGACTTGAGGGGGAGTGTTGAAATATTGTTCCACATGTTGTGGAAATAGAAATTTTCTAGTTTATATAACGGAAGTGATATAATAAGTAATCGACTTAACCTAACATTTTCAATGTGATTCACTTATTTTATGAATTGGGTTACACCGACACTCTTCCGGCCCATTGAATTCAGAATTTCTTTATCATTTCTTGCTTTCTTCCATTGTTTGAACTGATAATTCGATACGGCTTTATTCGGATTATTTTCGTCTGCAGCAAGACAAAACAAATTAAGCAATGGGGTGCTGTGCATCGTCTCCATATGATGCCAATGGAAACATTGGAGATATTTGTGTATATTTTCCTGGCTTTCGAGTACCGAAACCCGTCGATTTTTCCCTTTCATTAGGTGATCACTTGAGTGAAAGCTTAGTTGAACGCCTCTCTGATCTCAGAAATAGAATAGTAGCTTTGGTAGCTCAAGCTGCTTCAACAAGCTTCAGAACAAAAAGGAGAAGTTCTTCTGAAAATGGTTAGTATGTTGAAATAATGACATCCTGCATCGAAAATTGAAAGTGGATTGGATTGATTTATAAGAGAAAATGTGGACCATAGTAAATGACTTGTTTAAATCTTTTACGTTGTGGTCTCTTCTCCTTATATGTTATATCCGTGCACAATCCCCGTATGAAATTGACCAAACTCTATAAATTTAACATAGTAAAACATAACTGATGCATTTGCCACTATGTAAATTTCATATATGGTATACAGGAAAAGCTTCAGTTTTAAGTGATCTTCTTCAAGCTCTAGAAGACTACTTGCCTGTTTTACTCGGATTAGTTAAAGATCGTAAGCTCGTTAAACTCCTATACAATTTTCTAGTGTTTTCCGCAACTTGTATTCATTTTAGGCTAGTTTTCAGATTGCCATTTACAGCACAAAGTAGAGTTTGTATGGATAAATCAAGAAGATACATTCGAGGTTCATTCTCCTAGCACAAATACCGGCAATACGACCCTTCAAATCGGTGCAGCATTGCCGGAAAATGTTCTTCATTTGTTGTTCAAATATTATAATTTTGTACACAGGAAACTGCACTTGCTAGTGCTTGGTACGAAATGCTCTCAGTTTTGCACTTGATGGGAACAGTATCTTTATCACAAGCTAATTGGTTGTTGCTTCCAAGGCCAGCCATTGACGGGTACCAACCGAAGGTTTACGAAGGTAAAAAACTGCATGTTTTTCAAAATTTCGTTAGTTACCTCCTTTTGATCATCGATGTTTTGTTCGAACAGGAAGCCGACTTTCATGTGTTGATCTTTTCTTGAAGGCAGCTGGCTACTTTAATTGTGCTTTGCAACATGTTCTTCCACAGTTTCCTAATGAAATCAGGTAGTTCTTGCAACATGTCAATGATTCATGTCCTAATGATCGACTTTTTATATCTTATAGTTGTTCTTTAACGACACTCTCCTACGAATTTCTACTTTTTTTGCTTTAGACAAAATCTGCCATTGGATCTTCATGAAGGAGCCTTGCGTGCACTTTGCTACGAAGCACTCGGTCAGGTACTTTTCGTTAGAATTCGGAAACCGGGAATGTAGCAAAGTTCGATATTCGTCGGTTTTTCGTATTTTTACAAGTAGGGTGTCGAGATTCAGCTCGGACTCGCCATTGAAAATGCTAAGGCAACACTTGCAGTAAAGAGAAGACTTGCCTGTGAGATGGTAAAATGCTGGCAACAGGTCAAGTTCATTACTTTTCTAGCTTTTACAACCCGGTCATTCGAGTTTACGATGCTTCGTATCGTAATGTAGGCTCAAGATAACATCGTGAATTTACCGTTACGAAACGGTTGGGGTGAAAAACATAAGCTATTTGTGAGCTGGAAATACATTGAAGCTAAGGTATTGTGTAATGAAATGTTGATAATGAGCTCGATTTGTTGAAATATGAGTAAAATTGTCCCACGTTGGAAAATAAAAGTGGGATAGATTGGTTTATAAGAGGGAATGTAGATCATAGTAAATGACTTGTTCAAGTCTTTTACAATGTGGTCTCACCCCTCTTATACGTTGTATCCGAATACACTCCCCACGTAAATTGACCCGACTCTAAAAATTTAACATTATCGTTTTTCGTTGTTCGTTATTGTAGGCTGCGGCGTACTATTATCATGGCATGATTGTTAATGAGAGTAATATAGAGGAGTCTCATGAAATGTGTGTTGCAGCTTTGCAAGCTGCAGATGAATATCTCAAGGAGAGTAAAAGGAATTGTGAGGCTTTTCATTCTTCTGTTCCTTTGTCTAGGTAAAACTAGAACCTTGATTCTCTTGGGACAAAATGGTGTTTGAATTGAATGTTTATCTCTTTGTGGAATTCCGTACCGGTTCAAATCGGTATGGTTGATATATCAGAAGGTATATCGGTCGGTATCAAATTTTATTTTATTATATCTTTAAAAATAATATTTAATTAGATTTTTATGGTCGAACTTGAAAAACTGGAAACCGACCCTAATACTCAGTATTAGGTGGTACCAAAAAATACCGATACATCCCGGTATTTGATGTATCGACTGGTATAAAACATGGGTCTAGTTTTAATGTGTTGTGATTTTGACAAATTTGTCATAAAATTTAATTTGGCTTCCGTAATCATCGTACTTTGTCATTTTGGCTAAAATGATTCCTGGGATTTCCCAAATTTAACAAATGTGATCCACGTGGTACAAATTATCTCCAAATTTGTCATACTATTAAATTTTGAAAACTAATTTTGCCAAAATGTACAAAATATGGAGATTAGTTTGTCAAAATTTCAAAATATGAAGACTATGTTTGCCTTAAAAGATTTCGAGTACTAGATTTATCAAAATTAAGAAATATTGATGATCAAATTTGTTAAATCATACAAACTAAAGAGACCTTAAATACTATTTCAATTCACTTGATTTCGTGCTTAAAAAATGAGTTGAACTTGTTGATCAGGAGTCCTCCACTTTTTGGAACCGTAAAGTATCTTTCGGAGAAGATTCCTCGGGAAACATCGAGTAAAGTTCGAACGAGTAAGCAGCAAATGTAAGTGTTGGATAAAGTCTCTTGTATCTCAATGTTGTTTATTCATGGCTTTTTGCTCATTGCACAGGATGATGCCTCCGACTTTGCCCGATTTCGATTTGGCCTTGAAACCGGATGAATACGAGCTACCCTCTGTGGATCTTTGTTGGTGTGAAGATGAACAAAATAGAGTCAAGCCATGATCTGTATAATGAGCACATCATATTAATGATTTTACATATAAAGGATTCCCTAGGATACGACATAAATGTACGAATGAATATAGAGTTACTTGTTGATATGGTTGTTATGCAATACGAACAGTTCGTTTCGAAATATGTTTGATTCGTATATGATCGTGTTCGTTGGTTCAATTATATATATGAACTTTTTTCAAATATTATTTTTATATTTGTTTATATTGGTTCGATTATATATATATATTCGATTATATATATGAACATTTTCGTTCAATGAATATTAACGTTTTTGAAAAACATATTAATTCATTTATATTTATTATAAATATATTATTAAATATTAGAATTTTAAAAATTATAATCTATCATATTTCATATATATATATAATATTATATTTCTATTTTTATGAATTATAAATATTTTAATGTTTTCTCTTATTTTTTTCTAATTATATAATTATATTTTAAAAAAATTATTCAAAAAATTATATAAGTATTTGAACAATATTTAAAAATAAATTTTTATTAAAATAAATTAAAAACAATGAAAAATATTTAAATAAAAATATAAATGGATACTTCAATTCATTTGCAAACCCAATGTTTGAATACCGGTTTATCGGTCTTGTACCGATCTTGAACGGTACACCGGTATACCGTCGATATACCGGATATACCGGCAATATATCGGAATTTCGATCATCTCGGTGAACACCGGTAAAAACGAAATTTCGGTCATCTCGAACGAAATTTCGTCCGAGATTAAAACACTGCGCAAACCTAGCATGTAGATGACATGACACCCTCCTCGTTGCATCAGTTCAAATGCCTGGTTTATATCATCAAACTCCAAGTATGCGATAGTTTATATTGAAAGTTGATCTGATTTCCGTTTCCGGATGCCGTTTTCTTACATTTTTAAGGTCCATTTCACCAACAGCGTTGGTGGCGGCGGTGGTGTGGATTATGGGATCACCGCCATCGCCGGAACTGGTCGTTAAAATTCCGAGCTGTGGAGAGCCGGCCAACGAAGCAGGCGGAGTAGGGTACGTAGGAGGAAGAGGAGAAGTGAAGAAGAAAAGAAAAGGTAAATCATTGAAGAGGAAGCAGAAGCCACGTGACTGGTCGACTGGAGACAGGGGAGGAACATGGTTGGTGGGCTCCACTGCTTCTTAAATGATTTATTATTTAATATGTTTTTTAAAAAGTTTGACCCATCAAAGAATTATAAATTTGTTTAAATCCTTCCGTTCATGATAATCTTTCAATTTTAATTCGGACTTAGAAGTACGAATATCGATCAAGGAGTGTCAATCTCTCAAATTCATGACTTATGAATTGATGGCTTGATTGTATAATAATGCCTTCAAGATATTTCATTTGTTATAGTTTATTTAATTAAAAAAACATTGATTTCTTTAAATCGTATTAAATAAAATTATTGAATATTTTTAAACAAATCTAGCCGTTGAAATTGAAAGCCGACCACCGACAGTTGATTTACAACTAACCCGATTTGGATATGGACCGTACCACGTGTCCTTCCCGCACTACACAAATTTCAAAAAATATATAAATATTTAATAATTATAATTTATCTTTTAAAAATAAAGTACTTAAATTATTTTTGAAATTTTTGTAGAGATGAAATAAAAATTATATAATTTTCGATTAACACAATCATATTTTATGTGTAAAATTATGCAAATTTTTAGAATAATAATATTTTACAAGGTTATTGGTACGGGTACCAAGACCACGGTCATTCACAAATAGTGTAAACGAATAGAGTCAATGCACGAACCTTTCGAATTGAGATGATCAAGATTCGAGTTCAAATGTTTATCGAACCTCCAAATTTCTAACAAAACGTGTCGAGTCATTTCGCGAACCAAGACTATTACAATATTTATATAGCTTAAAATATAATATAAATTATATTGTTAGATTATATTATATTATAGATATTATAAAAATATATATCTTTAATTAATTCAAATCTTAAATTTGAATTCTTATTAACATCCAAATCATATTTTTTTTGGTTTTCAAACATGAACTTGTACGAATTTGAACCTTAAAAAACACTTATATTCACCTAGTTTCCATCTCACACTCTCATGCTTATTAGGCCATCTCGAACCATGTCCACCCGAAAACTTCATTCTCTCATCCACATCAGTTTTCTCTCTGTACGCATCATCATTCTTTAATTTTATAAATAACTTTCATTTCATCTCTACTAATGTCCGAATCATTTTTATTTTTATATAAAAATATATATAATTGTACTAAGCAATCGAAATATTATCAAAAAAATCAATATATAAATCAATTATAAATTTATATATTATATACATTTTTAAAATATTTTTTTGAAATTAATTTAAATTGATTGAGTAGAGAGAGCTCTCTCCTCAATTCTGCCCCGGATAAAATGATGTGGTTGAGAGGTAGATTGGGCGCACACTTTTGTGGATGGTGTTATGGTACAATAAAAAAGAACATTAATTATTATTGTAATTTTCAATTAACACAATCATATTTAATGTGTAAATTATGCAGATTTTTAGTATAAAATAATATTTTCACAAAGTCATTGGTACGGGTACGGGGACAAGGGCCATGAATCTCGTGCTTATGCTATATATTCAACAATTTCGATCATCTCTTTCACACTTCTTCTTCTTCTTCTTCTTCTTCACTCAAGCAAATTCACTATGTCGGCGCATTTCGATCGAAGGTTCAAGACGGGTCTGATTGTGGCTGTGTTGTGGTGGTTCACGGTGGTCGGTGTTTCAGCAGCAAGGTCGCCGGAGAAGAAGCTATTGGAGAATAAGATTGGCCGGACTCCTCAGATGGGGTAAGTGAAAGACAAGGGTTGAGTATGTGGTCCATATTTGTTTTATTCAAAGTTGCAGTATCATGTGATAGTGTTGTTCCAAAGTTAAAAAGGCAAGACAAAAGTGTGAAGTTAGTGAAAGTGGCAAAATTTTAAATAGAAAATGTATCTCTCTTCAAGAAAGAGTCATACAAGTTGGTACCACGTAGCGATTTTTTCGATTTATCATTGATATACTGATGATATATCGAAATACCGATATATTGATCATGATCGATATTTACAGATATGACCTGTATATATACGATAGTATATCACCAATATTACTTCCATGCTTTCTTGTGACAATATTAATGTTTTCATACCGATCCGGACCGGTATATTGACCGATATACCGGCCGGTAAAAATTAATATATTTAAAAAAAAAATTTTAAATTATTTTTTTCCTGGTCTAACGGAAAAACCCGGGTTGTGACCCTCAAATCCAGTACTTGACGAAATATCGTTGCCGTCCGGTTTTCGCTATACCGGTCGTTATAAAAACATTGGACAAGATGCAAAAATTGTCTCTATAATTTCATAATTTTGATAATTATGGTCATAAAGTTTTATGATTGAGTTAATTGTAATTTCAAAACAATGTTTTAATATTAGTGTGTACTTCAAATATTAAGTGATACCAATATTTTGTATGGTACCCATGGTATCGTGTTTTAGAGTAGCATGTGGGTTGTTTCCCCTCCGACCATAAAACAATAATAAAATACTATTTTTTATATTTTTTAAAAAATGATATCGGCTGTACTGATCTTACAAGTCCAGACATGCATGGAAATAACAAAACCGATTTAATACTTTTTAATTAGTAAAATCAGACCCCAAAGTTTAGTGCATATATTGTCGAAATTTTTTTCAATTTTGACAATTAAGGTATTTAACAAAAAAGCAAATTTTGATGATTGATTTTGCTATTTTGTGATCTGATTTATAAAATATTGAACTCAAAATTCAATAAAATCTTAATTTTGAGGACAAAATATACCTTTATGTATACCAAATTTACTAAAACTATAAAAAAATTGAAGACTTAAGCTGTCATTTTTTTATATGGGAAGATGGAACAGCTGGAATCACTTCAACTGTGACATAAAAGAGGAGTTGATAAAGGAAACAGGTAAGCAATTTTTCATTCACAAGAAAGTTGAGTTTAAAGTGAAAAGTTGTCACTTTATGTACAGCTGATGCAATGGTCTCTACTGGACTTGCTGCTTTGGGTTACAACTACATAAATCTTGGTAAATTAGACATAAATTGGTGCACTCATATTACTCTTAAAATATGACATTGTCTCACGTTAGGAAATGAATGTGATTTATATTAGTTTATAAGAGACAAGGGTATCATAGTAAATGATACCCTTGTTGAAATATGACGTTATCCCGCATTAAAAAACGAATGTGGTTTGAATTAGTTTATAAGAGACAAGGGTATCATAGTAAATGACATGTTCAAATCTTTTACGATGTGATTTTCTCCTCTTATACGTCATATTTATGCACATTCTAATCATAATTTAAATCATACTGTATAATTCTAACAGTTACTTACTCAATCTGATGCTTGTCTTGTTTCAGATGATTGCTGGGCAGAATTACATAGAGACTCTCAGGTAACTTCATTTCTTCTTGCAATAACAACACGAGTTTTCGATAAAAAATAAGCTGATTTACGAAAACTATAGGGTCGGTTGGTTGCGAAACGATACACATTTCCTTCGGGGATCAAAGCTTTAGCAGATTATGTCCACGGAAAGGGGCTTAAACTCGGTATCTATTCCGATGCAGGGTAACTAACAAACACACATTTATATTACAGTATGAAAATGTTAGTGTATGAAAATGGTGCTGCAAAATTCTATGTAGTACGCTGACGTGCAGCCAGACAATGCCTGGTTCTCTAGGACATGAAGAATTAGATGCAAAAACATTTGCTTCATGGGTAAGAATTATGTATGTGTGCTTAATCAAAGATGCTGTACTTTTTAAATTATGGTAAGAATTTTTACGTTAGGAGTGTATTTGGATATAATGAATAATATGATCAAACTACATTGTAAAATACTTGAACAAATCATTTTTAATGAGTCCAAATCTCTCTAATAAACTAATCCAACTTACATTCTACTTTTGATTTCGAACAAATGTTCATATTTCAACACACATCCATAAAGTCTAACCACCTGACAAATTAGATTTGATTATTCAAATTGGTGGATTAGCAACTGGTTAATTTCATTAAGCTGAACTAACCCCGACAATGTCATTTAGGGTTCTGATACTATGATAAATTTATAGATTCGGGTCAATTTCATATGTGGAATGTACTCGAATGTAATTTATAAGAAGATGTTATAACATCGTAAAAAACTTGAATAAGCCATTTATAATTATTCAAATTTAAAGGGTACTTACCAAAGTTTATATTATGGATCAGGGAGTTGATTACTTGAAGTACGATAACTGCGTAAATGGAGGCACCGATCCGAAGGAAAGGTATGTGTTTTTCTGCATATGAAAACAAGTTTATATACCTTTTCAATGATTCTTCTCCATTTGGTGATTGAGCAAAAAAGATACCGAGTGATGTCGAACGCATTGATGAACTCAGGGAGATCCATATTCTTCTCTCTTTGTGAATGGTGAGCTTCTTCAACAAGTGCATTCATCACAAACAAAATTAATACACTGCTTTAAAAAAAACAACAGGGGGCAAGAAGATCCTGCTACTTGGGCAAAATCAGTAGGTAATAGCTGGAGAACAACTGGAGATATACAAGATAATTGGCAAAGGTAAATAAATTAACATATTCAGGCACAATCAGAATTCCATATCACTAATCTTTCATTTTTGTAGCATGACTACTCTTGCGGATATTAACAATCAATGGGCTTCGTATGCTGGACCGGGCGGATGGAATGGTAAGACTTAGACTCGACTAAATTCGGCACAAGCCCTGAAATTTACGAGAAAATGGTGCCTTAAATCTCCTAAAGTTTCATAGTTTTGTGGCATATTTAGCCCCCAAACTTCAAAGTTTTGGCAAATTTGGAACTCAAAGTTTACAACATTTGGTAAATCAGATCACCAAAGTAACAAAATTAGTCCCCAAATTTTGATATAGGTCGATAACCTCAATTGCCAAAATTCAAAACTTTGGGACCAATCATATCATCAAAACTAAATTTTGGAGTTTGGTTTGCAAAAAATTACAAGTATGAGGTTATATTCAGCTATCTTTATACCTTAAGGATCACAATTAACACAATCATAAAACTTAACTACGAAACTATAATGATAAAATTTGGACTCACCCGAATTTATATTGTGTGCAGATCCTGATATGTTGGAAGTTGGAAATGGTGGAATGAGCACAAATGAATATAGGTCCCATTTCAGCATATGGGCATTGATGAAAGTGAGTAGAAATAATTTGAAATAGATCACTTGAAAACATGCTATTTTATTGCACTTACAGAGTTTGAGATCAGGCTCCTTTGATCATTGGGTGTGATATAAGATCAATCAGCAACACAACCTTGCAAATCCTAGGCAACAAAGAAGTCATTGCTGTGAACCAGGGTCAGTAATGTCACCACCTTTTGTACACCAAATAGGCTCTGATTTTGTTGCCTTGTCTCTCAGATGCACTTGGAGTTCAAGGGAAAAAGATAAAAAGTAATGGCAACCAAGAGGTATGCTTCACTTCAAGCCAAGAACTTACACAGCATGTCTAGATCCATTTATGTCTTTTAATGAGCAGGTATGGGGAGGACCTCTAAGCAGGAACAGATTTGCTGTTGTACTATGGAACAGAGGATCTTCAACAGCAAACATCACTGCTTATTTCTACGAACTCGGGCTAAGTTCAACAGCAACACTCAATTCCAGAGACCTGTGGGCTGTAAGATTAATTACTTGCACTAAAAAAATTCATTTTCATGTAATAAAGCAAAACAACATATATGATACTATTTCCATTGCCTTTTGTAGCATTCAACTCAGTTATCAGTAAAGGGGCGAATATCAGCTACAGTGAATTCCCATGACTGTAAAATGTATGTCTTGACACCAACAGCGACCCAACAAGGCAAGAAGAATGTGCACCAAAACTACTAACTCATTAAATATAGAATTACTTGAAAATTGCGCTATCTGTAAAATAAATACTTTGTTAAGTTGTCAGGCTTCTATCCTTCTTTCGCTTTCTGGGCATTTGATTTGATTCATACCTAACACATCCCCCACAACATTATTAAGTATACCGAACCTTCCATGGAGATAATGCAGGAGCCATCCGCATTGAACCAAATCTATCAATTCGTTGCCAACATTTCAGTACACAAAATAACAAAGGGACTTGCAACTGAATATCTAATCACAAACTGAGCAATTCTGCGTTGTCCCAGGAACAGAACCCCTGACATTCAATTGAGATTTGGCATAGATTTAAACCCATCGCAGATTTAGCCTAAATATTGGGTTCGATTATGAGATGAAACCCTAATTCAATTAGAATTAGAAGCGTAAATTATATTTTACCAATTTACCCTTATACCAATTCAAAATTCAAACCTGTATGAATGCTAGCGGTCCACATTATTAAAAGTTAGTTGGATATCCAACCGCCAACCTGTTTATTTTATTTATTGATTTTTTTATCAAATAAATAAACTAATAGAAATTAGTTAAGTCCAAAAGACCAAAATTACTTGAAATCCAATCATCTCTTCCCTATAATAAAAAATATTTTCATTTCACAATTCCGTACAGTCGATACACCTATACGATATCTAAGCGGTACAATTTTTTATATTTAAAACTATTTTAATATTTTTTAAGGATCAAATCTGAAAAAATCCAAAATTCGAGAATAAAACCCGATATTGACATATAATGAGTTTGTTTGGTATATATTTTTAAAATTACGGAGTGTGGTGAGATATGATGATCGTGAATTTTTAAATATGTTTGATAAAATTGTGATATTATGATCATGATTTATGTAAAAATACTAATATACCCTTATATATATAAAATAATAAATATAATTATATTCTAATTAATAGAAGTAAGGATAAATTAGTCTTTTTCAAAATCACGATGATGTCACAGCTGATTTTAATAGCTATGATGATATCGTGATTTTTTAACGATTATCACATCACAATTAAGCTTGTGTTTTGTGTATCATAAGAAAATCACGATTTGGACATCGCACCACACCTTACCGCAGTTTTAATTTGAATTCCAAACAAACTCAATATAAAATATTGATTATAATATATTTAAAGTGATAAAAAAGTAATTATATAAATGAACGATATTGATAGGTACGGGCAGAGAATTGAGAATGATGTCTACTCTTTTTATTAAATACAATAATGAATATAATTTTTGCATTGTAAAATGTATAATTTTTGATATAAGAGTGCTCCACTCCAACATTAAAACATAGTCAATTGATACAGTTTAATATTTCAACATAAGCATAGGTGTATAAAAACAAATATATCCAAATTTTACTTGTTACTCCAATAACCCACTTACACTGTTTCCTCTCTACAGATCCTTCATTACCAGACGTCATATATCTCTTGTGATGACTTTGATATGGTACTTTTACGGCTGCAAAATTCTAAGCTCCTAGGAATTGAAATTTACAGCAACATGTTCTAGGTTGAAAAATGGTGTCTTCCTTCAAGTTTTCCTATTGTTTGTTGCTTCGGAAAATGATGCCAAACTAATGGTTCAAATTTCCTCACGTTGAAGGGAGCTTAACATTTAAATACACAGTCACTCTCTCATTTGTTTATTCTCCAATCCATATACAACATTAGCCATCTTCTAAGCTTTCCATCACATACTTGTTTCTTTATCCCTTCTATTTCTAAATATAAAAAAATCCCGAGTTTTCGGCATAAACATACGAATAAATGCAGAGTTACTTGTTCGGCATATGGATGACGCAACGAAGACACTTTCCTTGTTGCATCAGTTCAAATGCCTGGTTTATATCATCAAACTCCAAGTTATGAGTAATGTACCCATCGATGTCGATCTCCTGAAAGAAGAAATCATAAACCGCATTAATTGTTATCCGAAGTTGATCTGATGTTATTTTCTCACCTTCTTAAGGTACATATCAACAAGTGAAGGAAGATCAGATTTTGGTTTCCAACCACCAAAAAGAGATCCAGTTAATGTTTTTCCACTGAGAAAAAGCCCATAGTGAACTGATATCAATGGTTGCTCTTTAGGAACACCAAGTGTAATTGTCTTTCCCCATCCCTGAAACAAATTAACAAATTTAAAAAGTACACCAAGAAATGATCATTAAGTTCTAGAAGCTACATTGCAACACGATTGCAAAGCTGTGGTTACGATTCCGGTATCCCCGACACATTCGAAGGCGTAGTCCGCACCACCATCTGTGATACGGTTAATAACCTGCAATCCAACACTGCTTTCATTTGGTGTTATAACGTGTAGTCGAGTGCATAAGAGAAATGAACCATATTGAAAAGTCAAGACTAAGCTAATTACTCATGATATTAGTACTCCTAAAAACTATAATATTTTGAGAAAATGGCTCCAAAATTTTGTGATTTTGGTAAATTTGATCGCCAAACTTTAATTTGGCATCTGTGGTCCTCATATTTTGATAGTTTTGGCAAAAACAGTCCCCAATGTTTCAAAAATTTTTGGCAAATTCGGTTCCCGTGTGGTGAAATTAGTCCACAAAATTTGAGGACCAATTTTGCCATAAACAAACTCCGAGGGCTAGATTTGCCAAAATTTACAAAGTATAAGAATTAGTTTTGCCAAAAAAATAAAGTTTGATGATTAGTTTTGCCTTCAAAAAACTTTGAGGACTAGTTTTGACAAAATCAATAAACATTGGGTAACTAATTTGCCAAATCATACAAATTTTGGGGACCTTAAATGCCATTCGCCCGAATATTTTTAGGTACGATGTATGATATGTATTCTAAAACCTAAGCCCTAAACATATTGGATTGGAAGGAGAATTATTGACCTGGTGAATTGGCTCATCATGATCATTTGGGTTCAAAAACTTTGTTACTCCAAATGCATGTGCTGCAGCAGCATAATATGATATCATGAAGATAGAACAAATCTTAATTGCCTTTGTGAACTAAAAAAGTACAAATATACCTGTTTCAATCTTCTCCGGATTTATGTCGACTCCGATTATTTGTGATGCACCTCTTAGTTTAGCACCCTGTGCTACCTACTCAAACATCGATCACATGAAAAATCGAAATACGAATATCTAAAAGTGGTTCAAATGTACTCACAGATAGGCCTACAGTTCCAAGACCAAAAATTACAACTGTTGAGCCTTGAGAAACATTTGCAACATTCCAAGCTGAGCCTAATCCTGATCGATTTTCGACTATCAGCAGCGAAACTTATGCTTTATCTGCCTTATTATAGCATTGTTACCTGCTGCAACTCCACAGCTAAGAAGGCATACTTTCTCTAAAGGTGCAATGGAGCTAAGCTTAACTGCGCACCCTGAGTGCACCACTGTGTATTCACTAAAGCTTGAAACAGCACAGTAATGAAATATGGGCTTTCCTTTTATTGAAAAGCGGGTTTTCTTGTCACTGTGCATCAAACCTTGGCGTTCAAGTCCAAGAACTTGGCAGATATTGGTTTTGCCTGATTTGCATTGCTTGCATTTATCGCATTCTCCTGTAAATATGGTGAGAACATGGTCGCCTTCTACGAATTCAGTCACTTCTTTACCTACACTCTCAACGATCCTACAAAATTTCAACTGCAGATTTAGAGCTATGGCAAAGGATTTTTATACAAGGGATAAGGATTATTTACCCTGATGCTTCATGCCCAAATATTCTAGGAAATATCTGAGGTTGTCCCTGAAGAAAAAACCCGATATCAATCTTGTGTATACATTAAACAAAAGCTCAAAAAGATTCAAATTCGAACAGAACATGACCTGAGAGAGCCAAGCTGTGAGATCACTTCGACAGAGAGAAGTGCAAACGACTTTGACACGGATCTCCATGGGCTGGGGGGCGCTTAGCTCTACATCCTCCATTACCAGTGGCTCTCCGGCTGCCCAAGCAACCGCCGCTTTGCAGTTTATCACCGTGCCCGCAGTCATTATCTGATCTCTCCGCCTTTGTTAACTTACCCACTTCACACAGAGTCAAAACTCAAAAAGTGTGGTAGGTGGAAGAAGATGCTTCGTCACCAAACAAAAACTTCATTTTTAACTGAACTGTAAAACACATGCAGTTAAAAGTAAAGGGCTTTAGATCCATNCATATATATCACCAAAATATATATTTATATTTTCTTCCATATATATGTAACCAACAATATATATATCTTAATATCTTTTTCCATATATGCAACCAAAAAGATATATCTCAATATTTTATTACATATATTTAATGAGTTAATTAAGGAAATATATTTCCCCTACGATTCTATTGAATCTCAATCCAAGTCTAATCTGACCACTATCAAATATACTAATCATAATCGTCCGATCGATATCCTTGATAAATTGATGAAATCCATCAATTCAATTAACATCATCGCTTCTTATTACTATAAATGTTTTCATACAAACTCGGAATTTATTTCTGGTCCCGACCAGTATGACTAATACAAACAGTATATCGGGTGGTACAAAAATCATTATTTTTTTATGATCGAACAAAAAAAAGGAATACAATCTTAAAATTCGATACCAGACAGTACCAAACAAAATATAGAGAATGCCCGGTTCCCATATAAACATTAAATGATACTTATTTTTAGTATGGGTAGGAGGGGGTGGGTCTAGTGTATAGGATGGCTAGGTTTAGGACCAGTTAAGATTGGGAAAAAATTGAGATGAGTTGGAGCCTGAGGAAGCAACCCGTCCATGAAATTGACACCCTGGTTACAATAATGGCCTACATTTTTTTCAAATGGTCCCAAAGGCCAAAATCACATTCTTGTCCAATTTTTTTTAGCTTTTTTACTCTTAATGTGATCTACGTCGAAAATTATTAGCATTTTGTTGATCAATCGAATTTGTAAATTAGCTTGATTTTTCGAGTATTTGAGAAGAAACTCAAAATTTAATCTTTAAAAAATCAGTTAATCACGTTTGTGGCGAAAGCACGGAAAATTAAGTGTAAACACAACATATTTTTCCCTTTTATTTGGAAAAAAACCATGTTTTTTTTAAAAAATGTAGTGAACACACTTCATATCACAACCAAACCAAACCAAACAAAACAAATACATTGAGTTTGTGTTGTTATAATGGTGATCAAGTGCGCCGAGGTATAGTTAGATATATTGTGGTGAATTGAATACAAATTAGTCTTTTAAAAATAACGTTAAGATGATAGATAATGAGTTTGTTTGGTTTAGCTTTTTAAAATTGCGGTGTGGTGAGGTGTGGTGAGATATGATGATCGTGAATTTTTAAGTATGTTTGGTAAAATTGTGGTATTATGATCGTGATTTATGTAAAAATACTAATATACCCTTATATATATAATAATAATAAATATAATATATTATAATTAATAGAAGTAAGGGTAAATGAGTCTTTTCCAAAATAACGATGAAGCCACAGCTGGTTTTAACAGCTGTGATGATATCGTGATTTTTTAACGATTATCACATTGCAATTAACTTTATGTTTTGTGCGCATTAAAAAAATCACGATTTCAACATCTCATCGCACCTCACCGCTGTTTTAATCGGGGTACCAAACAAACCAATTAAGTATTCATAATTTGTTTTGGTATTTAATTTTGAATAATTTTGTTATTTGGTTTGATATTCGATAAGTGGATAAAAATTCGGTATAATACTAAATATAATTTTATTTGTTTTCATTATTAAAAATAAAATATTATATTATTATTTTTTACATAACAACTACAAGCTAAATAAGTTAATATTGAAAACCCAAAGAGGATAAAGAATTCGGGCAAATTGGCCAAATAACTCTATACCAAAAATCTGTTTGTAAAATAAGATCATTTTATAAAGTATTTGCTAAATATAACACATTCTTGTTTTATTAGTTAAATAGCATGCTTTCTATATTTTTAATAAAAATAAAGAAATTAATTTATGTATTAGTTAAATATATTAATTTAAAATATATAATAAATATAATATAATATACAAATATTGTAATCAAGTGCAATACTGGAAATAAAAATATTCTTTTTTTAATATAAAATTAATTTTGTTATCAATCGATATACCGAGCATACGACTCGTACCGATACAAGTCATCATTCTCGTATTTTAATGGCATACCCGAAAAAAACTAGGATCCAACCCAAAAATACGATACCGAGAGTTATCGGGCAGAACATCGACACAACCCGATAATTTATGTATCGGCTAATATCCGACACTGTAACCCGGTTCCGTTTTGTATTTCACATATCAATTGATATAAAAACATATGTTCCGATTTGGGTGTATGACCGATATATCGTTCGATACATTTATGTTTTAAAATAAATTAAATTTGTTTAATAAATCATAAGAATTTTCTAACATAAATTACGATTCAGTCAATATCCGGTATTTTAGCAAATTCTAACGATTTATTAAACGAATTTAATTTATTTTAATACATAAATGTATCGACCGATATATCGGTCATATACCCCGAATCAGAACATATATTTTAAATCGATCGATATGTGAAATTCAAGGCGGAACCGGGTTACAGTGCCAGATACAAGTCGATACATAAATATCGGATTGTGTCGGTGTTCTGTCTGATAGCTCTCAGTATCGTGTTTTTGGGTTGAATCCTAGGTTTTTTCGAGTATGCCATTAAAATACGAGGCGTATGATCGGTATATCGATTGATAAAAAAATAATTTTATTTCACGTATCGTCCGATATAATATTTTATCAAATTTTTATATTATATTTAGTTATTATATATTTTTAATTAATATATATAACTAATACATAAATTAATTTCTTTATTTTTATTAAAAAAATAAAAATAGATTATTTAATTAATATAATAAGAATATGTGATATTTAGCGAAACATGCTATTTTACCAATAGATTTTGAGCAGAGTGTTATATGTCCAATTTACCTTAAAGAATTCACGTTCATAAGAAGAATATAACTCAACTCAAAAACCCGTAAAGATCTAGAAACAATGAACTCCAAAGTATCTATTTATCATAAGCATCAACTATTTGACAAATGAAATTGAGATCTGAAACATTCTTCACCCTGCAAAAAAAAAAAAAATCTCAACAAAGCCAAATTTGGCTTATATAACATAAGAAAATAACTGACTTACTTATACAGAAGATCACCACTGGGAAACAAATTCTTACAAAGCCAATCTGGAACGAGTTTTTCGATACGCTCCATTTGCATATCAATCTCAACTAAAGAATCATACACAATATCATGACATAGAGGAAAAGAGAAACGAACATCGAGATTGAAGCTTACATGGATCAGTAATGTCAAGTTTGTTCATGACAATCTTGTGAACAAGTTCTTCTTTTGTAATTGGACAAAAGTCGAGAGATTTAAATATCCGATGAATCGTGATGACGAAATCAGATGAACGAGTAGATATTTGCTTGTAAGGCAATGTATCATCTTCATCATCAATTCCATAAAAATCCAATGTCCTCTTGGCACTTTTGTTCTTCAATCTCATCGGAGTAAAACGCAATGTAGTTTCGCCGTGAATATTGGTGATCCCTGTCACTTGATTCACATGAGTGTTATCACATACCCCTTCAGTGGAATACACTTATCAAGAGCTATAATAAAGGTATGGAATACCCCTGTCAGGTGGATACTGACGCTACAATACAATCCGTAAAGATGTGGGTTTTTATGTTGGTTTTTTGGATAAAACCCGAAAACCCCTATTGATTATTAAAAAAAGTAATTTAAAATTAATGATCATTTGAAAAATAATCAATCTATAATGTAATTTTTTAGGACTTTAGAAACCAAAATTAGATTAGATCCCAAATACACAAAAAAATAAATAATTATTTTTTAAATTATATAAATGTTTTAAAATAAATAATATATACCGATCCGTGTACGATACAATAATTTTAAGGTGGAAAACAATGTTGGAAAAATTCTCTCTTTCCGAAGAATAAAAAAATTTCCGTTATCCAGGGTCGGGTCGAATTGATGCGTAAGAACCGAATATAAATGAAGAAAGGAAAAAGACACAAGACTTAACGTGGAAACCCAAAACCGGGAAAACCACATGATCGATAAACCTTGATCGTAAACTCATTATCACAATAAGAATAAAGATAATATGATACGATATTGTTTGATTGATTGTGTTCATGCGGCTCACTATTTATAGAATTCATACTAAGATCTAATCTATGAAATATTCTACCGAATATTATACAATATTTTCTTTCTATATTTTTGATCGTATATTGCATATAACTAATTAATAAAATATATTTGCATATATTCTTCCATATATATCACCAAAATACATATTTATATTTTATTCCATATATATGTAACCAACAATATATATATCTTAATATCTTTTTCCATATATGCAACCAAAAAGATATATCTCAATATTTTATTCCATATATTTCATGGGTCAATTAAGGAAAGATATTTCCCCTACGATTCTATTAAATCTCAATCCAAGTCTAATCTGACCACTATCAAATATACTTATCACAATCGTCCGATCGATATCTTTGATAAATTGATGAGATCCATCAATTCAATTAACATCACCGCTTCTTATTACTATAAATGTTTTCATACAAACCCGGAATTTATTTCTGGTCCCGACCGGTATGATTAATACAAACAGTATATCGGGTGGTACAAAAATCATTATTTTTTTATGATCGAACAAAAAAAAAGGAATACAATCTTAAAATTCGATACCAGACAGTACCAAACAAAATATAGAGAATGCCCGGTTCCCATATAAACATTAAATGATACTTATTTTTAGTATGGGTAGGAGGGGGTGGGTCTAGTGTATAGGATGGCTAGGTTTAGGACCAGTTAAGATTGGGAGGAAATTGAGATGAGTTGGAGCCTGAGGAAGCAACCCGTCCATGAAATTGACACCCTGGTTACAATAATGGCCTACATTTTTTTCAAATGGTCCCAAACGCCAAAATCACATTCTTGTCCATTTTTTTTAGCTTTTTTTACTCTTAATGTGATCTACGTCCAAAATTATTAGCATTTTGTTGACCAATTGAATTTGTAAATTAGCTCTATTTTTGAAGTATATGAGAAGCTACTCGAAATTTAATCTTTAAAGAATAGTGAATCACATAACGATGGTAGCCGATGTACAAAGTAGTATGAAAACATAGAAAATTAAGAGTAAACACAATGTGTTTTTTCCTTTTATTTGAAAAAATCATATTTTGAAAAAAAATGCAATGAAGCTTTTAATGGTGATCGTTTGCAGAGTATAGTGAAATATAATGTGGTGAGTTGAACACAAATAAATCTTTTAAAAATCACGTTAAAATGATAGATACTATTCAAAATGGTGATAAAAATTCAAAAACTTAAAAATCATCTTTTGTTTATAAAAATCATGTTTTTTAAAAAATATAGCGAACGTTCATCCCATTACCCATAACTAAACCAAACAAGCTTCTAAATTTTGAGAAAACAAATTTAGATTGAATTACAATTGTACAATATAAAATATATTTTATTTTTTAAATAAATATTTTAAGATAAATAAATATATTTAAAACAATATATCGATAGAGCCGTTCATACCAACCAATATGACTTCGTTGGGTACAAATGACCTCAATCTTATTCAAATTGAACTTGGTATATAATAATTTAAAATGGAAAAAATGTTTTAAGCTCGAACGTAATTAATATAATCTATTTATCAATTTGGTCATATGTTAACCTATGATTTGTTTATAGCTATAAGTTATAACTATGTAGTATATTAATATTTATTGTAAATTTATTACTTATTTTTTAGCAATAAGTAATGAAAATGCTTATCAATCATGAATACTTCCATTAATCACGCGACAACTGATTTTTCATTTTCCATCGTACGCACATGCCACGCCCACGTCGACATACTATTTGACTATTATGTGCTGGCATTGGTATTCATATTATAAAATATAATATCTTATTATATAACATATATTTGTTTATTTCACAATCAATACAACTCAATAAAAAATAATATAAAATTAAACATAAATTAAGTCATATATATAACTCACTAAATAGATAAACTAAACAAGTGAGCAATGTTTAAATTTCCCGTCGTACCGGTTTCGACCCATATTTTGGGAAAATACCGGTTGGTACGGGTTTTTGCGGGTTGGGTCGGGTTTTGCGGGTCGGATTTGTTATAAAAAACTAAAATATGAATATTTTATAATTTAATTTATTTTAATA